>JARYHS010013631.1:144762324-144806000 GCA_031002005.1 Vandiemenella viatica | reverse complement strand
TCGGGAGGGAGCATGGAATATGATTTTGGGATCCAAAAATTGGGGAAAGAGATCAATATCAAGGAGGATCCCTAATGGTGGGCAAGGAGAATGGACGTTATTGCCTCAACATCAGATTGATGACATCATTCACAGCATGCCCCGCCATTGTCAGACCTGTATAGGTGCCGGAGGTGGTCACACCCCATACTGACCACATCAATCAGTTTTTGGAATCCGTTAAGATGGAAAAAAACGAAGAACGTTTTGTCTATTGTTATGCATGTTGCAGTTTTTTACGTTCTGTATTCTTTACATTGTTTCTACTTTACCATCACCTGTTTAGACTGTTTTGTGGCAAAATAAATGGAACCTTGAAATTTTTTCGTTTGTTGCTTTAATTTTGGACACCCGTGTAAAACCTGAAACTAAATCGGCCACTTATCCCTTTTTACTATAAAGGATGGCAAAATCTGAAAGCAGTTGTGTGTAGGGGCCTACCGTGCATGCAGATCTTCACTGTAAATGTTATAGAATCTAACTATAATGGTTTAATAAGGGTTTCTGTTGCTTCATTAATAACACGAGTGCCGAACTCAAGAACTGCATTTATTGCAGATTTTATTCCATCACAATATATATAATGTCAGCACCAGACTTGATCATTGTCTTATCGCACTATCCTCAATATTCAAGATTGCAGATTAGCGCATAGAACTACTATTTCTTCAGCACACGTGTTTAACATTCCTATTCAGTATAGTCTAGAATATGGATGGAACACAACCGAATACTCATACTCGGCGAACATTTCCACACAACCGCCTAAATCACGACCACATGTTCGACTCTATCCTCACAATGTCTACCAGCCGCCTCACGTCACTCAGCCAATCACGACACTCCTTTTCCTCAAGTGACTGTTCTGGCCAACCAGCGTCTTTAATTTAATTGCAATGGAGCACACGCTCCAGTGGCAATTTCCCTACACACCCAACTCTCCCCTATCCTACACCCACCTACATTTGCCCTTTACAAATTTTAACTTTAAATTCTTTTAACGTTTTCGGTAAGTTATTCATCATTCCCCTTGGTAACTCATTCCAATCCCTGACACCCTTACCTTCCAATCTTCCCACACCATTTCAGCGATATTTCACTTCCTTTTAGATGATGCACTCCTCATCTATCGGGTTGTGCAACGCTATCGTCACATAACCAATCTTCGATATAACAAATTTCAGCCGACAGTTTACATACCATAGTTTCACAACAAAGTGTAATTGAACTGAATAATAAATATTAAAAGATATTTACACACTTAATCAAAAATCAAATCCGTTACCATTTAAACGCGAAGCCAATGTGCAACCTTATTATAATTATTATTTTTATTATTAATAAAATTGGGATGGAGCTGCTATGGCAAATCCTGTAGTCGTAATTTCCCCCTTTTACTATTTTTTTTTATTATTATCTTATATACTCTGAGTGTTAAATTCCACCCCCATCTTCATATGGGATTAACGAAATTCCTTCTGCGTTTTTGGTAAATTATTCATCACTTGGTAATTTATTCCAATCCCTGACACCCTTCCCCATAAAACTTTATGTATGAAATCGAGTGACAGATTATAGTCATGGTCATCTCCATCCTCCTTCCTAGCACCATTCCTAATTCTTCGGCCAATATCCTTCCAAATCACATACACTCTCTTTACCCTCATTCTGTCTTCCAATGACTCGAATCCAGTTCCTTAATCATATCAGATGGTGATTGTGTTCTGTACTAATTTACACAAACTAATCTAGCTGTCCTCCTCTTTACCCACTGCATCTCTTGTATTTGTTAATCACACTGCATCATAATATTCCAACAATAGTATTACCAATGTATTGTAACACAGTTTTCTTTCTTCGTGAGTACTTCCCATAGTCACCCTCTCTAGTAAATGTAGGATTCTGAAACCTTTTCCTACAACCTGCTCACTGTGTTATGCACAGTACAGTTTATTATCAAATGTTAAGCCTAGACATTTACTCTTCACGTCTTCAACAAACAATTCCTTCGCCACTCTATAATCGTCAACAGTCTAAATTTTATCTGTACAGCTAAGTTGACTTATTTCAAGTTAGTCTACTCACTTAGAAGTCTTTTCATATCCCGCTGCAACTGTTTACAGGCCTCTCTGACTGAAATTTTACTGTCTAGTATAACATTATTTTACTACCAAATATCATAAAATAAATTCTTTAAACAATCATTTATTTGATTCGTGAGTGGCAACTGATCCGATAAATAACCCTGTGGCACTATGATATAATTTTCCACCTCTTTTAATACTGCAGTTTATACTGTAACCAGTATACATCTGTTTGATATTTAAATAGTTTTCTTTTCTGTTCTATTCGTTCTTCCTTTCATCATCCGTAATTCTGTTTTTTGTTTTGTTTTTTTTTAAATTACAAACTCTATTACAACGTTGCTTGGATTCATGAGCCTTGATATACATAGGAAAATATGGGATGATGAGAGGTGATGTAGGTTACAAATAATTATTTAGAATTAGTTTCACTTGTTTAATCTGTTCAAAATCAGTCGTGCATTGGATTTTCAAGAGTGCATTTCTATAGCACTATCATAGTACACCAAAGTAATAAATTCGTTCAATAATTTCATTTTCACGCTTATTTCGTGTACACTTCATAATGTATGAATTACTATACCCCACACGGACATGTTAAAGTAACAATACACAATAAGGTCAGCAGACAGAATGATGGCAAGAGGAAGAAAATTAATTGGCTTACTTAGTTGTGACGACGACACACTGTTATTGAATTTTTCATGGTTGCCTTGGCTGCGACCCACAATGCACAAAAATTGCCAACACCATAATGCAAAACGTACAGTAGACATCTGATGCGAGAATAGAGATGTCTCGTTGCATCTGGGAAAGCATTACTGTAACGGCAGATTAGCCTGTCAGTGGTATTCGTCTTCTCCGTTGCTGGGATAGATGCTGATACCAACTTTATTCACTTGACTTTAACTGAGTTACGTTATCCTTTCTTATAGGCTAGTGTGAAGAATTTTTTCCACATGTCCTTAATGGTCTCAGTTTATTTCTCCTAATTTGGCGTTTACAGATTATTGCACCTGAAGCCAGTAAAACTCCCAGCCAAGGATGGAATGAGTGGGAAGCATGAAATTGTTGTTAAAATAATCAATAAATGAGAATAATTATCTGTATAAGTTTAATAAATAATATACAACATTTAAATAACATGTTAGCTAACAGAATAATTATCTGGGTATGTCTACTTTCATGTCTGCAATAACATATGCTGTAGCAGCCCACACTGCAGTGCAGAGGTCTAAGATGTGTGAATCTTGAACAGTCATCATGTCACCTGCTGAGTGATGAAACCAGAAGTACTTTTCATTTGCATTGATCAGACTTGCTCCTGGAACTCCCATGTGTGTCCACAAGGTAATGTCTGGGCCACCATCTTCAGGAGTTCCAAACCTTGTAGCATTCAATGGACGTAACAACCTGTAAACCATCAACAAAGGTAAAATAGCTACCATTTTTCTTGTCCATTTTACACAGTACAGTAAATAAAATAATACATCTGTCTGAAAAATGTTCTTTGTATTATCGCAGCACCATTTTTTTTTCCGTCAGTCTTTAGACTGGTTTGATGCAATCCTCCATCCCTTCCTATCCTGTGCTAACCTCTTTATTATTACATATCCCTTACAACCCATGTCCTCAATTATCTGCTTCATACATTCTAATCATAAAATGAAGTATTTTATTTGAATTATCTCTAAAACAGGATTTTTGCAGTTGTTCATACGAATGAAAAGTCGCTGAAGTCGGTAATAAAAAACAAAGTTAGTTTAAATTCTAACAATGTATCATATGCCTCCAAATCCATCTAGCTACAGTTTCATGGCAGGTTACCTTACTCTAGCAGAAGAGAATTAGCAATGGAATACAATCCAGGAAAACAAGTACTTCAGAAAGAATGAACCATAAGATATTGAAACTGTGATTTTCTGAATGCTTACTTCGTGGAAGATAGTAGTTATTAATCCTTTTAGAAGATGTTTAATAAATGCTTAGCGTGAATGTCAAATTCCTATGGAGTGTGCAAGAGTAAATGCTACCATTATTTTTATCGACAACAATATCTCTCAACCATCAGTGTGAGAACTAAATATTTTTTATCGGCATGTTCATATGTTACACTTATAACATAAGGCCACATATTTATCAGACATAATACCTAACCTTGGATACCAAAAGGACCTTTGGCTGTTGCAAAAATTTCTGCCACAGTAAATAACTGATGGTAAGGAAATGACAGATTTAAGAGATGAAAAGATAGTATAGAACAATGGGATCAACTAAACAAGGAATTAATAGCTGCAAAAAGGGAAGCTAAAGACTGCTTTATGAAGAATATTATGGGTTTAATCTTTTAATAAACAATTATTGAAAAGGATGAGATTCAAGGAGGAAAGGGACTCCCAGGAATTTTTTTTTTTTTTTGTACTTTTAGTAGCATCCAAACATTTGTGTTTTGTGCTAATTTTTTTCCTTGTGTTCAAACTGTCCACATATTATCTCTGATAAGTGAAGGGTCCTTAGTCTACCATCATTATTTTTATCTCTTATACCAGCACCATTTATTTCTTTTAAATGTACTTTAAACCAATTTAGTACAAAACTTGTAGGTTGGCTAGATCATCCTGCGGATGTGCTCTACACCAATGATTGGCATTAGAGTGATTATTTCTGTTCCTCAAGTACCTATATGTACACATCATACTGCAAGATTCCAGGCTGTAACCATGATTTAAATGTGGGATGGGGTTTCCCGATGAGACATCTTACCACTGAGCTACTAAGCACCTCATTACATAAAAAGAAAAAGGGTAAAGACACTAAATATTATTTTACTCCTCTTGAAGGTTCTCTTCAGATAGAAAGAAATAACAAGTCATTGACGTCACAATGAGAACATACCAATATGAAGCAATGTCCTTTTAATATAAGGAAAGTAAGTTTCACATTTTCTAAATAACAATGAAAGTTTTGAAGGTGTCTCAGATGAGAGAAAAAAAAAACTATTTTTAACTGGTACTGTACATTTCACATAACATAAAATCATCCAGTACAAGTTATTTCACAATTAACATAAAAATAAAGAAAGAAAAACAGTAGTGTTTATTCTTATTTCTTTTTAAATGTGCTAAAGTCATAGCAGGTGCAGCATGTCATTTGGATAAAACACAACAAACGCAAAACAGTAGCTCAGAAGATCTAAAGCCTTGGCACAACAACCAAACAGCTTGTAAAGTAGTGCTGAACCAGCCTGTATCCTTTCCAGAAAAAAATAAACGAACATTGAATTTCTCCTTTACAGCAATATAGTAAGCATGAAGCAAAAATTGTTCTCCATGCTTAATCAGCCTGTTGCACAGTGAGAAATAACAAGGAAATGTCTTGAAAAAGTAAAGAATGGCTGTAGCATGATGTTGCTCATCCCTAATTCTAGACTCTAGAGGTCAACAGAATCTCCATTTACCATAAGCATGTCATCACTAGGGTTTGGTCATACCTATCAATTTTTTCTATTTCTATTGTCATTAAGTTAGTTAGGTGCAGATATAAAATAAAATAAACTAAATAAACATGTTAAAATAGCTATGTTACTATATATTTACTTAAGGATTTCTTTCAAAATGCAACCAGCATCACGAGAGCCTGAAAATGAAAGTCCCAAAGGTGTGAAGGTTCCTTCATCTGATTCCATAGCAAAATCAAGATTATTTGTCTCATTTCTGTGCCTCTTCACATATGCCTGAGATCCAATTAGCCCTTCCTCTTCAGCTGTCCATAGTATGGCTCTGTAAAGGTGAGAAAAGAACAGTGCAAAATATTATATATATTGAGTTTTACTTCATATACCACACAGCTCATATTTTCTGCTCCTTCTTGCTGAAAATGCATTAAATACTTAACAATTTCATTTTTTTAAAAATCCTGAGCAGTTTCATAATTTAAGATTTTGCGTGAAAATAATATCAACTGTGTAAAAGCTAGTTGATTTTCCAGAAGTAAAATAATAGGACAATTAGATAATTTCAATTTATGTAACATCACAATTTTTAAAATGCTAAAGAAATTTAATAGTGAAGAATAATTTTATGAACTTAAAAAACTGTATGGTAGGCATGACAATACAGAAAATTCACTAAATAGTTTTAGGCGTATAGGTAACATTTTCAAACACTGCAGAAAAAAGATTCCTTTTTTAGTGTTTTGAGCAGATTCAATAAGTTCTAACAATGACTATGTCAAAAATCGGTTTTTAAGATATTACTCTAAAATATTAACCCTTTCTCTTGGGTTTATCCATTTTATGGCCTTGAAGTGTCTTAATATCCTCTATGGTAGCTGGTGTTGTTTTTTCTATGCTTACATCAAATATTATTGATACAAGATCAGTAGCTGCGAATATTGGACTGTGGGTACCTTAAGCATCTTAAACATATGCTGTTTTTATGGAAAAGATAGATAAATTATATCCACCACTCACAAAAGGTGATGGGAGGAGGGCAGAACCAACAAAAAACACTCTTAAAAACACAAGTGACTGAGCGGGGCGGTGTAACGGTTAGCGTTCTCGCCTCGCATTCGGGAGGACGGCGGTTCGAATCCCTGTCCGGGCATCCAGATTTGGGTTTCCCCAAATCACTCCAGGCAAATGCCGGGATGCTTCCTTTAAAAGGCCATGGCCGAATTCCTTCCCATTCCTTGCCCCCATCCTTGCCCCCCCACAAAAAAAACAAACAAAAAACACTCACACAAGTGACACAATATTTTTTGCAATTCCTTTCTTCAAGAAAATAGAAATATGACTGAGCTCATTCAACTGCCCACACTCCACACAGCTGTAAGAATGATTGTCTTTACTATTTTAGGTGGTGGAAAAGCTACAATAATATCAAAGGAATTGCAGGAAACAAGAAAGCAACAAAAATGAGAAATGTAAAGGAAGTAACAATAAAATTAATTAAAAAGGAGAAAAAATTACTGTTATAAGATCTGTATATATAAATAAATTATACTAGCAACTGACGAACATACCAAGGTAAGAAAGATAGCTATTATTTGAGATTGAGGCCTGGTCAGTCATTGATTTCTAGAATGTGTTGATAGCAAATTCCCATCTCAGGAGTTTATTGAGAATGTCACTTCAGGAAGTCTAATGCCCTACCGTGAAACAGTTACTGAGGTCATGATAGTTGTGAGAGCTGACATCGAAAGCAAGATAGTGGCCAAGATTTTTGTAGTAAGCTGTTTGTCAATGAGCATTCCTTCCAATGCATAATACATTTGAGATGAGGCTGATGCCTCCATTGCCAGAGTTCTTACATTGCCCTCATCTCAAATCAATTATACATCAGAACAAACAGTTTACATCCAAAATCTCTTCCAGAGCCATCAAAATATTCCCTGAAACTATATCCCCATTCAAAATCTGGAGGTTAGAATTGGCCTACCAACACATCTGAGAGATCAGGCAGATTATTATTATTGAATCAATCTTTCATATGTCCTATCACTAGACTCGCCTTAGATTCAGATTCTTCTTAAACCCTTGCTCAACTACAGTGTCTTTCCACCCCCACCCCTATCCATTCTGCCACCACAGTTCCAGCGTTTCTCAGCCAGTGCCAATCTGATATTGTCCATATGCATACCATTCTTTAGTGATAAAGTGGCAAGCAAGAAAATTATAGTTTTCTGTTTATGTTTATATTTTTGCACTAATTCCTATGGTAAGTGATAGCTAATCAATAGATAACCAAAATGTATAAAATATCTTTTCATTTTATCTTGTGAAATCCTAGTCGTATTGTCATTTTATTCCACTCATGCAGACAACTAGTTGCAGATAGTAGCAATAAGACCTTTCTGAACAGTAATTTGATACTAACATTCCTTTGACTATCAAACAGCGACGAATGATCCATATAATTTCCACAAACCTGTATGCTGAAGTATGATACACAAAAGAGGTTTCTTTGACCAGACATCTACTAATTAGTATGAGCTATAATTTAAACAAAAATTATTACTTTTCCAGAAGAGTTATTTCAGGCAATGTCTGAGATCATGCTACTGATAGGCAAAAATATCAAAAACATTTTCAAAATCTGATTCCATCAATCTTTTGATTTAGCACCAGTAATACAAAAGCTGCATACATACCTAATTGTTCGCCTTGGTCTAAGACCCAGTTTACTCAGTATGACAACGCTGTTCCATGAGATGAAAGCGCCACCTCCATCATCCATAGCTCCCTGACCAACATCCCAGCTATCAAGGTGGCCTGAGACAACCACCACCTTCTTAGGATTTGAGTAACCAACCAGTTCTGCCACTGTGTTTCTAGAGATAGCAGGTTTCAAGTTCTGGGCATCCATTTTCAGGTGAATTACTATCCTCTCACCTGTGAATAATAATAAAAATTTATTAATTATAATGTACAATGGCATAATGACATCAGAATTTTGTTTATAATAAAGACAACAAAACTATCTAATACAATAATAAATCATCATCAGTCATTCAGCTAATTTCTGTCTATAATGATTTGATTAAGAAATTTTATGGACACCTTATGATAATGAGATTTACGAAAATAATTTTCAACTACATCATTAAATTAAAGGCGACAACAAAATAGGTTGAGAAAATGAGAAAATATTTGGAAAAGGTTGGAATCCATCCAGATGAGATAAATAATTTATAATAATAATAATAATTGATCTAATTTTTACTTTAAATGCCTTCAGTGTTTCTGGTAAATTATTCATCACTTTTCTTGGCAATTTATTCCAGTCCCTTACACCCTATGAAAGAAAATTTTCCCACACCCTTATGCTTGAAATCATGTGTCAGCTTGTGGTCATGGTCAACCTTATCCTTCCAAGCACCTCTCTTAATTTTCCCACCAATATCTTTCCATGCTTCATCACCAGTTTAGGCCTTGTACCCTCCCATGACTCTCTTCACCCTTCTTCTATCCACCAATGAATCCCACTCCAGCTCCTTTAGTTACCGATTGTGTTCTGCAGTAATTTCCAAAGACAAATCTGGCAGCCCTCCTCTGCACCCCCTCCAACTCCTGTATTTGATACAGTACCGGATTAACCACATAGCAAGAGGTAGCAAATGCTACGGGCCTTCTGGGGGGCTTTGCGCCTCCTAGGGAGGCCCCTGCAAGGCTAAATGGACGACCTTTTTTTTAGCTCTACAATTTCCCCAATTTCCCCTCCCTCTGATGGCAAAAATCTAGGGCCTCTTCTTCACATTTGCTATGGGACCCACGCTGTTTTAATCCGGCTCTGATTTGATACCCAAAATGTGGGTCCCAAACTACACAACCATATTCCAGCAGTAGTCTGACCAAAGTGTTGAACAGTGTTTCAAAATAAAAATTGATAAATTCAAGAGGTTTGAGGAACAATGTACAAAGGCCAGGACCACATGGTCTGAAGAAAGAACCTGGAATGTCAGTGAAAGAATAAAAAAAATCTGGTATGAGAAGAGAAAGCAAACCAGTAAACCAGTTGCTTCCTGTGATACAAAGTAGGCCAAAATTAAATGAAGAAGAAGATTTAATTCAGTTCTTTTTTACACTTCCAACATTTTTGGAGAAGCACAGCCAACCTGGATGGTTTTCAGCTTTCCTAAGAGGCTGCTGAAGAGGTGAGCCAGTAATCTTCTTGATTTGATCCATTTATCCACCAGATTGCTGGCAGTCCATCATTGTGATCTACTTTTAACAACCTCCCATTCCCCAATCAGTTCATCTAAATTTTCTCCACCTCATCTCTGTATCTGCACAAAGAACTTAAGGATTCTCTAACTAACAAAGGCAAAAAAGGTATTTCTAGATGTTAAGATCCTAGAAATTTGATGCATTTTAGTCCAAAATTCATGCAACATTTAATGCCAAAATCATATCTCAAAGGAACCAACTTGATCATAATCTCTAACTTATTGGCCCAGCTCCACCAGCTATACAAGAAACTTCAGGACAGGCAGATATTTGTGGCATTTATTATAACCCTTTTCTACCAGACCTTGGTAAGATTGTTCCTAGTTGAGCTAAGGTATGCAAAATCATTTAGTACCATCACTTCTCTTAATCAACCTGTAAGTTGGACCTATGTTTCTCAATGAGTTAGTACATGCTTGATTATCTTGATCTCTAATTTATAGGTCAAATTCATATGCACTACTTCATTTCTTCTACTACAAGGAGAGTAGTATGATCAGTAAATTTTAGAAAATCAATCATTCTTTCATCAGCAATAAATATAGATATATGTTTACTATTTTATGAATTTCTCAAATAGTTTTAGTCATAATAATGAAACAGGAAACAATTTTAAAAAGCAATATAAATTTGAACAAGGAAAGAGAGAAAAATCATCCTGTCAAAGCAGAAGCCAGGAAGATGGTAATAACCAAAAATAAACAAATTCATACTGTGTTAAACTTACAATGTCTCTCTTATACTCTTTCATTTAATTACAGGGTCACCTAAAACAGCGATTGTTTGCTGTGTTGACCTTATTTTGCATTGCTGCAATGACTTATCTTGAAAGAGATATGTTTACTTTATCAATCCTCATTATAGTACGATTGTGTTCACACGTAAAATACAGAAATGAAATGATAAAATTTACAAAATAGAAATGAAAAGTATAAAAAAGAAATATCTTTTAGATTGTTCCAGCTTTATAAAAACTAGGAGCCAATCTTTAGATGGATAAAAAAGTTATGACAAAGGAACTAAATGAAAAGGTTTTTCTGGAATGACATAATGTTAATACCAATAGAAGAATTACTTTTGATGAGTGAAGGAATTCCATAGAAACACTTATTCTAATATTCTTAATCAAAGTGCCTGCTGACAAAATAAACATTTAGGTAATTACACACAAATTGGGAGGCATTAACAAAGGCATGTAGGGAGCAATTGAAAATATTAACAAGTAAACAATTCCATATTTCATACGGGCGATAGAGGCTGGAATTATCCTTGAGTAGGAAAATTACACAAAAATTTTACCACTGGTTGACAACTGCCGTACAAACAGAATCCAAAAATATATGCTACTGATTATTATTTGTTAAAAAAAATAAGCATGGATGGATAATTTTGATTTCAGACAAATAAACCAATCAAGAATGGATACACACTATGAATGGTTTTGAACATTTTTGGTGTTATTTGCTCTTATGTTCTCTTTGACTATCATAAGTTTTTTTTATTGTTAACAATGTGTTAAGGTAACAATGCAATTTTCTCATTTTATTTCCAACTAATTAAAATAATGTACATAGTTAAAAATCCTTAATTTGTTGGATAGAGTGATTTGGGTTACTAAAATTTGTCAGGCCATTGATTAAATATAGTGGTGCAGTATGGGACCCACATTTTGCATATCAAATACAGAAGTTGGAGGGTGTGCAGAGACGAGTTGTTAGAGAACGCAACCAATAACCTATATGATAAAGCAGTTGAAATGGGATTCATTGGAAGACAGAAGGAGAGTGAAGAGAGCCACAGGAGTGTAATGATGATGAGGCATGGAAAGATATTAGTATAAGAATTAGTAGAAATGTACGGAAGGGAAAAAGATGACCATGACGACAAGCTGGCACTCGATTTCAGCCAAGGTGGTGTAGAAAGACTTTCTTTTGTAGGTGAGAGGATTAGAGATGGAAATAAGTTACAATGATGAGCAATTTACAAAAAATGTTAAAAGAATTTAAAGTTGAAATTTGTAGAGGGTAAAAGTAGGCAGATAGAGGAAAGGGGAAAAAATGGGAATTTAGGGAAATTGTCATTGAAGCATGCACTCCATCACAATTAAATTTAAGAAAATTATATCATTTTTGGTCTACTTCCAAGGGTAACAGTTCTCATAAAATTTTGTTTATTTAAATTTTATCTTTTCTAGGATTTAAATATTACAGTCTTTGTAAACATCAAGTCCTTTAAACCAAAAATACTATTGTACAGAAATGTGCTTCATTGACAACTGTGTGTAATTTTTTTTTTACTGTTGTTGTAATAAGTTATTTAACAAAGTTGAAAGCTGAAGGTCTGTGATGACACACAAAAACATGTTTCTGAAGCCACTTAACTCATTTTTGTAATAATTCTGTAATCTTTTTGATACTTTCTTTACCAAAATATTTAACTTAAATTCTTACAGAGTGTATATGATTTTAAATACCTATTTACAACACACACACAAACTACTACTGTTATGGGAAATAACAACATGGATTTTATCAATCAACTTATTGAACAATGGCTTATGCCAGCGGTTCCCAACCTTTATTGGTACACGACCCACTTTTAAGTAAAAAAAATTTTCGTGACCCACCTAATATGGGAGTCTATCTAATATCAGAATGGGAACTGTTCTATGATCTCGACACGCTATCGACTATCCTATAATACGAAAAGGCAAATTTTCGTACAAAGCATGTACTATCAACAAAAACAAGAACTGATAATACATCAAACAAAAAACATATTATAGACTGGGAGGCGACTCCACAGACCATCACCACATCAAGTTGACTGCTGAAATTCCACGATTAGAAGTAACTCGATCAGCATATTAAAATGCAACTGGTCTGCCAAGTCGCTTTTTGGTGGAAACCACCTGCAGACCCAATTTTAGTGGTTAATTGGTAGGTTTATCATTGTGTTTTATTTCATCCAAATGTATGAAAATATCGAAGACTGGGAACCGGAAAACACAATGGTAAACTTACCAGTCAACCACTAAAATGCGATTTGTAGGTGTAGATATGACTTGGCACATCAGTCGCATATTCCTGCTTTGATATTAACAAGGATAATTAGTAAGATGCTATGGTAGACTGTTTGTTGGCCTGACAATGACTTTTCCATTGTAGATTTGGTCGGAAGATAATGTCTTTTTTATTTTGAAAGAGTTCAAGAGGCTTATTCAGTTCGAATCCCCGTCCGGGCATCCAGATTTGGGTTTTCCATGGTTTCCCAAATCACTCCAGGCAAATGCCGGGATGCTTCCTTCAAAAGACCATGGCCGAATTGCTTCCCATTCCTGGACCCACCTTCTTTTTCCGTCTCTAACAACCTCGCAGTTAAGAGACGTTAAGGAGTTAAAAAAAAAAAAAAAAGAAGAGTCTTATCCGTGTACTCAGGATGCTTGGTTGACAAATGCCTTTCAAGTTTTGATGGCTTCATGCTTTCATTGTACAAATTTTCACAACAAATCATGCACTGAGGTATTGGCTCCTCTTCAGTACCCGAAAACACAAATATGTATTTCAAATAATCTGGCTTATACTTTCGCAGATACTTCTTTTGCTTTTTCTCACTGCCTGCATTGTAATTACTAATACTTGGTTGTGGTTTAATAACATTTTCAAACATATTGCTATCCGTGGTGGTTGAAGTTTCCTTACCATTCGGATTCTCTCTTTTACGGCACGAACCAGTCCTCAACAAACTTTCCATAATCACATTAAATCTACTCTCAACCAAAAAAAATGCAAACAACTCACTCTCACAAGCAGAGAAAGACTGTTTGCATCAAAGACATTGGTTTCGATTCAAGCATGAATAAGAAAATGACAATCAGAGAAGTAAAAACTGCCGGTGGTATGTGCGCACATCTCCACCTTAGAGCGGGGCGGGAGAGGGGATGTTCAGGGGTTGCCATAAGGATTGCGCGGTTACTGCCGCTGCTATTTCTCACAACATGGTTATTGCATAATACCGGCTGACTGTTTCAGAAAAAAAAAAAATTCTCACAAAGTTTTAATTTAAGCTAATAACTTCCATGATTACTGCACTTGTAAAATATCGTGTTGTATTTTTTAAATAGAAGAAATAAAAGATATATTTTTGGGGCAAAAACGACCCACCAAAACACTCGCCGCGACCCACCAGTGGGTCGCGACCCATAGGTTGGGAACCACTGGCTTATGCGATTATCGTGACAACAGGAAAGGCTGCCAGACTATTACATGTCTTAAAGTGAATATATCAGAAAATAATATGATGTGAATGATCCCACATGATGGTTAAAGCTAAGCTAAGTAGTCCTCAAATTGAAGGTTGGTTGGGCCCTCCAGAAGGAAACATATCAAGCCTGATTTCAGAGGTAGGACAGCCAGTTGTTTTTCCCCTTACTTAACCTAGCCCAGTTTTCCTACTGGGTACAGGAGATACAGTTTAATATGGAACCTGAACTACAGAACCATTCTGACATTTAAATTGTTACAAAGCAAGCTGTGCCAAGGTGAAGGTGGGCGTAAAGGCCATTGAAAATCACCACCAAGAAAAGGATTTAAACCGAGGATCTTTCGATCTCCATTCAGACACCTTAACCACTGAACCACCAGACCAGTTCAGATAATGGTTACCAGAATGAAAAATAAAAAGTGAATATGAGGGATCTACATTAAATTAGTAGCCAGTAACCTTCTTGCCATATGTCCTTCTTCGTTTATAAAAAATTTAAAACATTTACCACAAATAGTCATAGTACTTCAAAGTAAATGTGTTACCTCTCAGAGACATTCTTTGAAGCATTTCAGCATCTTCAATGGTGATACAAGCTGTTGGAATATGTGTGACATTTTGCTCATATGATTGCCAGCCAGTATGTGGCGATGCTATGGAGAAAGGTGTAACAGTGCGAATGAGGGCTGCGACTGCACCAAAGCGTGCTGCTTCAGATGCTCCTCTGAAGCGGTACAGTACAGTTTCCTCATAGGATACATAAACCTCATTATATACTACAATTTTACCTGGAACCTGAAACAACAATTGATTATAACATCTAAACTAAGGGAAAAAAACCAATTTCATGCTCTCTAAATGTTTTTTACTCTCTCTCTCTCTCTCTCTCTCTGTGTGTGTGTGTTCATGTGTATGTGTACTTCAAGAGACAATAAACTAAGATTAATGCTGTTTAAAGCAAAATTAATAACTGTAGTATGACAATTAATTAAAGAAATACATTGTACAAGTACGTTGCCAATTGTAAGATTCTTGCAGCTTCTTATAAATTCAACTAATAAGGTACCATTCCACTAGAGAATCTGAGTGTAAATTTAGACTGTTACTTCTTCAATCTATAATTCATTACCGTGATGTAGTGAATTTCATATACTGAGTTTTATCAAAGTTTAATGGCTTGTCCTTAAACCTTGATAAAACTCAGTATACACAATTTAGTACATCACACAGATTAACATCAGATATAGACATAAAATTTGCAGGCCAGTCCATTCAAGAGATAGAGAGTGTGAAAATTCTAGGTTTGTATATTGATCATAATTTAAATTGGAAAGTGCATGTTTCTGGCTTACTAAAACGATTGGGTGCAACCACATTTGCAATTTGTAAAATTTCAGGTGTAGGTGATCTCTGTATGAGGCAGCTAGTTTATTTTGCTTATTTTCACTCTTTATTGTCATATGGAATAATATTCTGAGGCAATTCTACCCATAGAAGACAAAGTGTTCAGAGCACAAAAGCAAGTAATAAGAATTATGTGTGGGGTTAGTAATAGAACTTCATGTAGAGAGCTGTAGAGTTAGGGATTTTAACATTAGGGTCTGAGTATATATACACATTAATGTCCTTTGTAGTCACAAATTATACTTTGTTTGAAACAAATAGTAAAATATACAATTATGGCACTAGAAGTAAAAATGATCTTCACAAGGATTACAAATCACTGTCATTTGTTCAAAAAGGGGTCCGATATTCAGGGATACATATCTTTAATAAGCTCCCAACACATATTAAATGTTTAGCAGATGATAATAATAAATTCAGGAAAAAATTGAAAGAATTTTTAATTGACAACTCCTTCTACTCTGTCAAAGAATTTATTTCTAAGGTATCTACAAAATAACTGCCAGTAGCTTGTGTATATGTAGGCTCGTCTTCATAATTAATTTACAATTTACAATGACGTTGTCACGCCTGGTTTGTGTTAGGGCGCTAATGACCCCGTCGTCGACGCGCCCTAAAACTTAAACAACAACAACAACAAACAACAATTTACAATGTATGCTCTGACTGTACATCTCCTGGTGTATGTATTATTTTGTTATGCAATTGTTTATGGTACCATGTATGCTATGACTGTACATCTTCTGGTGTATGTATTATTTTGATATGGAATTGTTTAATGTACCATATATGTTATGACTGTAAATCTACTGGTGTACCTGTTATTTTGTTATGCAACTGTTTATCTGTAAATTGACAACTTTCCACATCCCACAGAGCCAGTCTCTTATATTGGGATCAGTGAAAATGAATGTGTTGTATTGTACTGTAATTTTAATTACACAGGATTTAAAATTAGAGATAGGGCATTGTGCTTATTGTGTACTGATGCATAAAATTCACAGAGAGAGTATAGGTCAAGTAGCATAATAATAGTCAGTTGTGTAGTTATTTTGTACTGGTGCATAATGTTTATATATGTTAGACCTCGTCGCAACAAAATACTACTGATATAAAACATGTTAGAGTCATTAGGACCACAGCAAAGCAAGCAAATATACAAATGCTAAACATTTTCTCCATTACTGAAGTCAAAGATGCAGATATTCTATTGTACAAAATACATGATGCAATTTTTGCAGTTTTAATACATCATCACTTGTTTCATTGCTGATTAGTCTTCTGATATAGTAAAATACTTTTGAACTCCAGTGACTTCACTCATTAACACTGCCCTGTGTCTGCACTATTTCTAATTCAGAAATTTGTTTATGTATTCATTCCATCTATTCCTTTAATCTATTCCTCAAATCCCCACCTCAATTTTCCACCAAATTTGAGTGTGCTCTTTCTTTCCTCCTACAGCTAATAAACCTGTAGAGAATTTATTTGATCAACATTTCAGGTTCAGGTGTGGATCCTTCCTACTATCAATAAAAATAATTAAAAAACAATTTGGTAAAAAAAAGTGTAAATTTCAGATCGAAAGATAGTTATAACCACGTGATTACCAAAGATTAAATTACATCCATTATAGCAATCTCCCCCCCCCCCCCCCCCATTTCTTTTGTATCATACTAAAACTTACATATGTGAGCCACAATTCTTACACTACCATATGTGTTAATAACAGTACTATTTTAATCACCTGTAGAACAACTGTAATACTAAACACTTTAAAGTTGTAAGCAATCATCTATACTAAATGTACAACAATAGTAATTTTTCCTATTTTGATTTCACTGTTAAGTATTAGGCATCAAGCCAAATTTCATGTGTGTACTCATTTTACTAAGTAGTCATTGGTAACATCCTATAAACACAAAAATGTAAGGATGTTAGATCTTTTTTCAGTGGAAATTAACATAATTACAGATCTGTTTCTGACCAAGGCAAGTTCTGTGACTGTGTAAGTCAATTTTTCCACTTATGAAAGACTATTGCATGTACAAACATCTTAAGCTGCAGTTTTCAATATCCTATTTCAGATTAACATACTAATCAAACAAAGCCATGAATAGCATGAACCTACTAATAAAAATTTAATATAACTTAATTTGGAAATAGACCTGAACATGGCTCAAGTGAAACAGTGCCATGCAACTAGAGCCCATGGCCGGAACATTTAATAAGTTCCAGTGCCCAGAACTTATACTTAATAACTAAGCTGCCACCTTTTAGATAATGCTGTCTATGACCAATTATTACCTCCACCTATGAAAAATCAACCAGTCTCATCAGTTTCTAGATTTTGACATATAAAGAAATTTGGCCATCATTGTTTGAAAGAATTATTCCAACATTCACCTGCAGCAATATTATGAAAATCAGGAAAACCAAAATCTTTGTGGCTATACTCAGGGCCGGCGTTAGGGAGGGGTAAGCGGGTCAAATGTACCTGGGCCCCGCCGGCTGATGGGGGCCCTGATCACCGGCTGTAGGGCCCCAGGCCAGAAGCCAGTTTGTAGAGCTTAAAAAAAAAGGTCGCCCGCTCATTTTACCCCGGGCCCGAAATTCCTAGCGCCGGCCCTGGCTATACTGGTGATTGGACTCATGTCATCGCAAATGCCAGACCTATGCACTAACCGTTCATCCGCAAGTCTCAGTTTCACTTTCTCAACTGCCATTCAATTGTATCAAATGCTTTCTCCCATTCAACATGTTATGCCCAACATTCATTCAAATCCCAACCCTTAATATCATGAAACTACTCAGCTAAGTTTGTGTATAAACAATTTGTATGACATATCAAAATCACTACAGTCCAGTAATTACCTCATGACAGTTCACATCCAGTTCCACACCTCCTGTTACATGATTTTCCTCTGGGGTTAAATATATTGCAAAAAAATCTACAGCTAATCCATTCTCCACAAATTCCAATTTTCTGTTATAGAAAATGTTAAAAACTGCAACCCCTTTGATTGTCGGATATTGGTTAGGCCTTACCGGGAGGCACTGCTTTGTAAGACGTGCCAACGAGCATGTCACCATGCATAAAGAATGCGCCTATAGTTTTGTATTATGGTCTTTTAAGATCTATCTATAAACAAACAATATATGAGCTTTATTTCAGTCGTAGGTTCACACGAGCTGTTGCAAGGAAACGATCACAATAAATTATTGACAATTCTGTAATGCATTAACACCATATGCACAAAGTTTAACAAAATCCCAATATAAGGAAAATTAACCAGGTATAAAAAGTATAAAAAATCCGTAGATATTTTAACAACATCCGAAAATCCTAACTTTTTATAAAAATCCGTAGATCTACGGATAAATCCACAGAATTGGCAGCACTGAATTTGGCCATGATCTATACAAGAAATCTATCTATGAACTGAATTGCAATTGTCTTCCACACAGGTATTACTATAAATCATTTATCCATAGTAATTAATAGTAAAATACAAAAGGTATTCACCAAAAATTCCCCACAACACACATACTAGAGCTGTTACTTTAATATCAGATGTTGAAGCTTGCCTATTACGACATTGTTTTAATAACATTTTATTTCAGGTACCTACTCTCCTCTATTTGATAATTTTGCTGTTTACTTTCATTCTAGATGAATTTGAATTTATCAATAACCATTTACTCCCCTAGCACACAACTCCTTATTATTAGTCTTTGCCTGACAGCCAGAGTAATTTAACTATGCCAACAGAAAGTTTATGAATGAGCATTTCTTTCATAATTAATTACTACATGCATTTATGATAATAATTGCTTAAATTTTCAGAGTCATGGATTCAAATCCCAATGGAGCCAGGAATATTCATAGATTTTGCTTTAATGATGTGAGTACACCAGGTCGATTAATGGTTTAGATTCAACATTAAACAGAAGATCAGGCCAGGACAGGGGGGAGTATGCAGTTGAACAACTCTCTGGGGGTTTCCCAAAAATACCATACAAATGTAGAAATTATGTGTTTAAAGCCTGATCTGTGGTTAGTGAATCACTCTCATAATAAGATGGTGTTTTTTTTTTAATTATAAATATCAAGAAATCATAGCTGGAAATACTAAATTTGCCATTTACAGATATAATCACAGTATCTAAAACCTGAATATTCTTCTTCTCCTACTATGTAACAAATACTAAATGAATTAGAAATTTCCCTCATAATTTGTTTAGCTGTGTTCCAAAGGAAAGCATAAACTGATGATCCTGACAGAGAATAAGTTCTCTGTCTCTCCATGACAGATATAATGAAAATGCTCCAAGTTTATTTAAAAAAGTGTTGAAATTCCAATGGAGACTCAAAAAATAGATAACAATACAGATAAAAGCTACATTTACTTATACAACATCACAGTAAAAATCCTATTTGACGTAGTTCGTGTTCAATTCCTACGATTTTCTCTTAGTATTTGATCCTGCATTTATTGGTAAATTATTTATATTTATTTCTGACCAACAAAGCATTGGTGCTATCTTATGTTTATCAAGAGGAAGTCAGCATATCTCTGACTTTTTAAAATGGTGAAGATTAACACCAAAATATGTTCAGATTTAGAAAAATGGTGCATGGTTAGTTTAAACTTCTACATCATCAATTTTATTTTTATGTTTTAAAGCCTTTTGATGGGACACACTTAGCTTTATTATTTTCACAGAAGAACTATTCCTTCTTTTAGTAACTGTGGTAAAAATATCATCTTCCATCAATCACTATATCTGGAATGTTTTGTGCATTCACGTATTAATCACTCAGCCATCAGCAATATATTGGTTTAAATTCTGCTTAGGTAATTTTCTTATCACTGTTGGTTATATCATATTCAAAAGAACAATGTAAGATTCTCAGAAGTCTTTCAACAGTAACACCACAACCATATATATATGATTAGTTTTTGTAAAATCTTCTACAGGGAATTTAGAATTAAAATTTGAAAACAACAAAAAATGGGGAAAAATGAGTGTATATGTTAACAGCCGCTGGAGTGGTCATTCCATCACAATTAAATTGAATTAAATTTTAGCATTAGAAAAATTAGAGAAAATAACTTAAAAACATGAATCTGATGAGTTATAATAATTATCATTTGAGTACTTACCAGGTGAGCTTTCCTATGAAGATCAGCAAAACTATTGACAACAAGTACATCAGCCCGAATTCCTTCATGTGGCGTACCAATGCTTGAACCAAGACCCAGCATTGGCAATTTCTGGACTCTGGGAGATAATAGTGTAGCAGATTCTTTGCCCCTAAAAAAGTGCCAAACTATATATTACACTGGAACATGTCTGTGATCTAAGATCTAACTTTGTATTTAGAGTTGAGATTTCATTCTGTCTGGATATCAAGCAGTCAATTAACTGTTTTTAGCAATATCAATACGTTATTTAATGATATATTTTTCGTATAATGAAGGTGCTGTGTCAGAAAAATTTCTTACATTCCTTATAAAATTTTGTAGATTGACATTCAATGGATCAAAGGGCCAAGGAGGGTCTTGGTACATTATTTCTCTTCCGCTAGTTACAGTCTGTATGATAAGTAACACAGTGCTTGAAAGTTCAAAGAATATTTTAATAGTAGAAGTTCTGATAACACTTTCAACTGAAGCAGTGTGGTGAAATAAAGCAAAGCAGATGGTATGAGAGGAAATGATTGTAAGAGAAAGCTGTTAATGTTTGAAGAAGTCAGAGCAAAAGTATTTAGTGCAGTAAAATTTATCATTAAAAGACAACAAGAAATTTTGTAACATAAAACAGTGACAACCATGGGCATAGCCATCAGCATACACTTTATACACTCCCAGCACTGTCTTGGCCTTCTTTTGTTTTCTAATGAAACCCAGTCAAGTTTCTTTATCATGTGAGTTAACGATTGTGTTCTATGATTATTCTGACAGACAAATCTAGATGCTCTCCTTTGGACTTCCTCACACTCCTGTATTTGATATAAAAAATGTGGGTCCCTTACTACACACAATATTAAAGCAATTGTCTGACCAAAGGTTTGAAACCAATTCCCTCACTTCTCTGGTACTTCCCCTAATTACCTTCTTTGATGAATGAAAAATTTTGTAACTTTCTCCTACCACATGCTTTATGCTTTCTGTCCAGTTGAGTTTACTATCAAATATCATACCAACATAAACTGATCAGCCAAGATATTAGAACTACCCACTTAAAAGCTTGTTGGTCTACCTTGGAATGCATTAATGCAGAAATTTGGCACCACATGAGTATGCTCAAAACATGTAATTCCCTTAAATTATTGGCCAGTGGTTTGTGGGTGTGGAGCTTGTGCCCAATAGTGTTCCAGATGTATTTTATCAGCATGAGATCAGGCAAATCTGGCGGCAAAGATGTTAACATGAATTTACTATCAAGCTCCTCAAACAACCTTAGGATGATTCTAGTCTTATAACACAGACAGTTATCCTGCTGATCATGCCATTGCATTGTGGAAGACATGAAATATGAAAGGATGAAAGGTCTGCAGTAAGATTCATGTAGTTCACAGCCGGTATTGCGTCTTTGATCACTATCACAGGAACCATGAGTGCCCACGTGAATTCTCTCTTTGTATAATACTGCCCTCACCAGTCTATGTTCAGGGCATGGATCCTATTTCCAGCAGCCGTTTGCTTGAAAGACAGCGTATTCACACACGACCAGTGACATGATGTAATAATAAACATGATTCATCTGACCAGGCATCCATTCATCCATGGTCCGATCTCAATAATCTCGTGTCCATCACAACCTTAATTGATGATGTCTTTGGTTCAACGTGGGAACACACAGGGGCTGTCTAAACTGAATGGTGTGCTATGAAACACTTGTGCCTGAATTGCCTAGTTGTAGTTTCACTGTCTTTCAAACACTTTCCATAAATATTCACTAGATTATTATGCAAACAGCCAGCTAGCCTCACCATTTGTGAGATTCCCATTCTCAGTCACCAGGCAATAACAATGCGGCCTTTGTGACGGTCATTTATGTCAGTTAAATACCCAAATTGTCATAGGTATCACTACTAAAATGACTCCCAATGTATCTCTGTTCTATTTTTATTACTACATGATATACACACAATGTCATGCTACAGTAATCAATCATGTGTAGGACACTGGTTATAATATTTTGCCTCTTCAATAAATATATACATTAAGACTTCAACAAGCAATTCATTTGCTCCCTATAATCATGACAATATTTCATTTTTTATCTGTATATTCTTTTTATCTGTTAAATATCCTGTCCCAGTCATCCTGCTGTTATAATACAGGATGCCATGGAAAGTTCTCACCTATCTCTATATACCTGTTATTTTTTATTTTGCTTATATTGAAGTAATTAATCTCAAATGTTGGAAGGGAGGACCAGCAATCTCAAGTTTTTGCCCCCGGCTTGGAAAAATCCTATATTCTTTGCTATGTCTTCTTCAACACGTAACTTTTGACTGTAAACCATCAACACAATCAATCATTAGAATAATGAATAGCAATGATCCCAATGCATTATCCTACAGCAATCCCATATTCAGTTCCACCTCTTTTGACACTGAATATCCCACCCTATCACTTTAGTTTCTGCCTTTTAAGAACACTTCTACCTAGCAAGTCACTTCTTCATCCACTCCAATTGCTTTCAGCTTATTTAACACCATTTTATGATTCTCTCTTCCAAATGCCATGAAAATATCTAGTGCTACACTATCAAGTTTTGTATATATATACCCACCACTGGGCAGAAAACCATTAACTTGTTAATCACTAATTAATGAAGTTAGCAAAATTGAAAAAAATTAACTTTTAAATTAACCTAAAAAATCGTTAACAGTCTTCTTAACTTCTGTTAAATTGAACTACAGTTAACTTTACATTGATAGTCGACGTCATTTGGTATGTTTGAATTGCACGCCGTGCCACGCTTGTAAATTCTGCGAGTCGGATGTTGAATGGAAGAGGTAATACGATGTGCGAGTGTGATGCATATACAATTGTTATGGCATGGGTTATGGAATGGCATTAGTGTGGGCAGCAAAGGTAGAGTTGTGGAGCATATCTATGTTACATCTGCAAACCAGTGCTCACTACTCGTTTCTGCTTAGATTGGTGATTGATTTCGATATTTTTTATAATCTAACTTTTTTACTACCAGGAAAATGTCAGTTTTTAGTTGGTATTGGTTTGGTGTTCGTTACTGAAGTAATTTAAACTGAGATTTAAATAATTTAAATAATTATGTCATGGAAATTGAAGCTCTTGAATCCATTAATGAAAGCAGCAACACTAACAATAGCAATGAGAATATTAAAAATCCTTGGCCACATTCATTCAATTATGTTGCATTTAAATCAAGCCTGGGAGAACAGTTGATTTATTAATGCAAACTGTGTTTGCCTAAACTTTCTTCAACCAAGGCTCACCTGTCTAGCCTTAGTAATCTTAAACAACATATGAAGCGGATGCACATATCCAAAGATGAACAGTTTTAAGAAAAGGTGAAAGTAGAGCCAACTTGTGGGAAAAAAGAAAAATAATTCCAAGCCTTCTTCAAGTGCTGTGGCTACTTTTGATGTAGATAACGGCAGAGTTGATTTGCTTTCATCTCTATCTACTAATAAAAGTTTACGTCAATAAAACATTTGACATTGTAGCTCCCAGCACCATCATATTCGAAGCTAGTGTGGACCAATGTATTTTGAACATTTTCATTGCCAACATGATCCCACCATATGTTGAAGAATCCTTTACATTTGAGAATCTGGTTAAAATATTGAACTCCAGAAAAACTCAATTTCTAGAATAACATTGGGTAGACGTATTATTGATCATCACGGTACACAGAACCTTCTTATTGCTTTCAGTAATACTTATTGCAATACATAAACATCAGATCCACTTTTGGATGTTTATCATTTAACGGTTAACTGTAGCTTACGTTAAATTTGCAAAAATGTAACACTTTAATGATTATTGAAGTTAACTTTTTAAGTAGTGGATTAACAATTATTGAAGTTAACTTTTCGATTAACTGTGCCGACCTATGTAAATCCTTGTACACTCCCAGCACTCTCCATCCTCTCATTTTGTCTTCCAATAAATTCCAATCCAGCTCATTTATCCTATCAATTACTGATTGCATTCTATGATAATTTCCACATTCAATTCTTGCTGCCTACATTCACCCTCTCCAACTTCTGTATTTGATACCCAAAATGTTGGTCACATCTACCATATTGAAGCAATGGCCAGGCAAAAGTTATATAATTTAATTCCCTCACTTCTTGGTACATGACTTCATCATCTTTGCCAATAAATGTAGGATTTTGAAACCACTTGCTACCATCATCATGTATCACTTATTAGAGTTTATCATCAAACATTATACTTTAATATATGTTCAAACAATCATTGATTTAATAAGTATTCCAACAATATTTGCCATGCATTAATATCCTACAATTATTCACCTGATTTTTATGCATAAACAGCTTTTCATGCTACATCCCAATCTGTGCAAATTAACAAACACTGTATATTCACTGAACCATAGACAGGTTTTTTTTCTCCTTCGCCCATTTCTTCCTGTACATTGAATCTATCAGCTATATTCTACAACAGTGTTACAATTTACTTTAGTCCTGCCAATAAATAAAATTCTTCGTCCCAAAGATCCTACCCATCTCTACCATAACTTGCTTCAGCAGACCCTCTCAACTTATTCAGCTTCTGTCTTTAAACAACAACTGCTGCATTCAGTAAGACAGGGTCCCATCCCTGCAATGTATCATGCTGTAAGACTTGTAATACTATCGTACATACCACGTCTCCACCACCTTCACCTTTCTTATTGCGGGATATGCCACCTGTGATACCTTTTATATCAAATACCACAGTTAAACATGAACCTCTCAACCACAAGACTCTGCCTAAATGCCTCTTGCAATGCAACAATAACTTTAATTCTTGTTTCACAGTCAATGCTATCAGAATCCTCCTAGTTAGCTGCAGTTCCTTTGAACTTAGGTGGTGACAATTGGACTCCAAGTACATACCAAGTATTAGGCATTCCCCTGGTCTAAATCTGAGTCAGTGATACAGAACTTTATTCCTTTTGTTTCTCCATTCAATCCTGCTATCTCTATTGCTTTTTCCTCAAATGTAGAAACCGCCAACTACTAGAATTATTTGAATTTTTATATCTTTAATTTTAATACAATTTCCCTGTTTATTATTTATGTTCTCTCCTTTTATATCTGTTTCCTTCTGTTGCACCTCCTCCTCCATCCAGTGGCGTAGCTATTGGAGGCCTAGGGGTTGCCCTAAAGCTCAGGGGAGGGGGAAGTCACCCTTCTGTGCTGAGGGCCCCAATATTTTTTTTTTTTTTTTTTTTTTTTTTTTTTTTTTTTTTTTTTTTTTTTTTTTTTTTTTTTTTTTTTTTTTTACTGGAGCCCTTGTTAACCTAGCTACACTACTGTCTCCACCTCCTTCCTTTCTTTGATATTTTTGTCCCAATTTGAATTTCTACCACCACCTTTCACATAGATAACCCCATCTGGTTCCTTTGTAACTCCCAAACTTCTAATTCCATGTTGTACTACAAAGGAAGGTTAAAACCTAAAAAAAAAATTAACATTTTCCCATTCATATTTCTTCTATGAAACCATCATTCACCTGGAGTGAATGATGGTTTCGCTTAATTTATTTCATAAATAATGAGGATAATGTTTATGGTAGGACTTGCCTCAAGCAAAAATGAATATTAACACTAAAACGGGGTCAAAGGCGGGTATGTCTTCAGGATTCCTGACTCACACCAGTTAGCTCAGCTCAATAAAAGCTTGTAAAATGAGTCTGTGGTTTTACTTGCATGTTCTGTTGGCAAACCGTACTTCCATGTAAAAGAGGTGAAAGTCATGTGGCCCATGGGCAATGCACTGCATTTGGAGTGTAGCAGAGGGTGAAAGGCGGATTGCTCGTGCCTTAAAACTTGGACATACCACCTAAAGGCCAGGTGAGTGATGTAGAGGGCACAGTTATAATGTCATTAATTATTATGTAACACCGAAAAAATAGATTAAATAGAAGAAAATAAATTTATAAACTTACCTAACCCAGTGAGGGACAGTTACTGCTTCTCCATGAACATTTTCTAATCCTGCTCGTTTCGACTGATGCAGCATATAATCAATCGCATTTTCGAGGTTTTTTGAGCCAGCTATTCTGCTTCCAAACTTATCGACGAAATGTGCCAGTGTTCTCCAAGTTCTTCCTTTGAACTTCCCTTGGATTGTGGTTTCAATTATTTTCTTCACTATAGGCGAGTAATTTTGAATTTCTTGCACAATTTTATCGGGAACATTACATAAATTAGTTTTATGGGCTTTTAACGTGTTATCCAAAACGTAACCGTTCGCTTCAAGCAGGATAAAACCCGACAAGAAGAATAAAAGCACTTCTCTGAGATACATGACTTCTGTTCGCTCGTTGAAACAGCATGTCATTTATAAATGAATCGAGACAGCCGCGAACGCTGATGATATCTGTACTTCAAACTGTTTACAGCTTATGTAAACGTGCAAACATTTAACACGTAAATATTTCTTGCGTCAGATAACAGAAACTGAATATTTATTGTAGGGTAACAGGAAGTTTATCTCCAAAATAATTTATTTATCACGCAATAGGTCCGATTTGGGCTACATCTTGTCTTGACTACAATCGCGCGTCTGTTGAAAAATACATACACATATGATATAAATGCGTTCGTTGAAGTATCATTTTATTTATTCATATTGCTTATATATCCATTCTGCATCGTCAAAAATCCCAAATTAACTGCCTTAAACAAATATATGTTAGGATTTTCCTTTTCGTCATTATTGTTATGTTACGCAAAGTTTTGTGGGATTACTGGAGATTGCGATTCCGTCAGGAGTTCGCATCATAATACTGCAGTGGTCAAACGCAAGACTCCATTAGAAATTCTTTCCGAAGTACATTTGAATCCAGGCTGTGTTACAACGGAATTACTGCTTGAAAATAAAATGTCTTGCGAGAGATTACTGCAGTATTCCAACGTTATTACAAAATGTTGTTGTAGCGGAATCGCTATCTTCAGTAGACCCAATTTTGTTGCATTGTTGGTCTCTGTATATTTGTTACATAAAAAAATTGCATCAGGTAAGTTCGTTGGTTAGTTCATTATCCATAGATAAATTCGCTGTTCTGTTACTTCAAATAATTGAATTGAGTGAAGATTAAATTTACAACACTAGGGAAAAGTTCGTTACACAAGAAGTGTGACGATTTAAACTGCATACCGATAACCATCTCAGAAGCTGTACAAATTGCAAAGTATTCTACGCTTACTGTGGCAGTTTGATGACGGATTAATATGTAATTCGACAAATCGAAAGTAAAGAATATCTTTTAAGAGAAAACTTCTCTAGGCGCTTTAACACACGCCTGCAAAAGTGGAGCCGGCTCCGGTGCAGGATGCAATGTAATCAAATCAGAGCTTTCACACATAGTCAGGTCCGGCAGATTCGCCAGTCCGGCACTGGCGACTGTAGGCGGCGGTGTATTTGACAAACGAACCGGCGTAATCGGCGGCCCTTTGTTTTCTTATGCACACTGATGCCGCTGACGGAGAGGTGTTTATAGGATCTAATCTCAGTCACAACAATTTTTCACGTAGTTCTGTAACACGATACTGTGATATTAATTGAATTAGTGGAGATTAAACCGTATTTATGGGACATAACAGCCGACTATTTCAAAGACGGAGTAGAAAAACCGAAGGCGTGGAAAGAGATGTATATATTTTTAAAATAAGGTTTCGAGGTAAAAAGAACAACAGAAAGTTGATAAGGTATACTCTCATTATTAGTAACAACAATGCAGAATAGTTTACACAATTTATTTTGTTAATTTGTCACTCCAACGCCCCTTCGATAATGACAAAGTATCTTTGAGTTGATACCGCAAAAATTTCCACAGCCACATTTACAATTTTAAGTAAAGTGAAACATAATTAAAATCTGGTTGTGCTATTATTTTTTATATCAAACCAAAGATACTTTGTCGGAACCGCGGGCACGTTGCCGGGGCAGATAAAAAAACGTGTTAACTGTTCTGTATATTTTTTTACTATTATAAAGTTATAACTTATCAACTTTCGATTGTTCTTTTTTACCTTTCACTTTGAAATTTTCTTTCAGAAATATATGTCTGTTTCCATGCCTTATTTCCAATCTGTAGGTGTCATGTAAGTCAATAAAGGTTTCTCTTTATACTTCAAAATCAAAAGAAAAAATGTAATAAAATGAAAAATTTTCTGTCCTATTTATAGATTTCAGTCGCAGTCATCATACCTATTGCATAATATTAACAAAAATTCTGTTGATTTAGCAATTGAGCAAAATTATTCAATGAAATAAAAATATACCAGAATATTTGCGTACTTAATCTATTTCACTATTTTTTCTAATCCTTTTTTTTATTTTTAAGTCAATAGAACAAGTGTCCAGCGCTGTGTTTTAGTTAAATCTTATATATGTATATATATAAATAGACGTGTCTGTCCCTATATTTCACTTTTTAGCCACCACTGCCTAGCACAGATCACTGGTGTTTCTGTGTGGTAATAGCATGGAATTTCTTATCGTGCACAACACTGTCCGAATGCCGATAGCTGCGAGGGTGTGGTTAAAAGTGGTCGATGTAGGGCATTTTCATATTTCGACCAGACTTTCCTGCCATAACTACATAGCGCAGACCATTGGTGTTTGTATGTGGTAGTAACATCGACTCTCCCATCGTGCACTATGGTGGTTGCATGTCGGTCACTATGGTGGAGTTGGAGATATGGTGGTTGAAAGTGTTCGATCTGGGACACTTTCGTATTTCGGCCAAAGATGTGTGTGTCTCTACATTTCACTTTTCAGCCACAACTACCAGACCACCGGTGTTTCTGTGTGGTAGTAGCATGGAATCACCAATAGTGCACAATGACCGAATGTCGGTAGCTGTTGGGGTGTAGGAGATATGGTGATTGAATGTGGTCGATCCAGTGGCGTAGCTAGGTCAACAAGGGCCCCGGTGCCAGTTTGCCATGAAGGCTCGTGGGCCTCTGAACTGGGCTTGCCCCCCCCCCTCCAGAGGTGCGCTTTGGGGGCCCATAGAGTATGCTTGGGGGCCCCCTGAGCGTAGGGGCCCAGGTGCACTGCACTGCCTAG
Source organism: Vandiemenella viatica (assembly GCA_031002005.1). Taxonomy (NCBI): domain Eukaryota; kingdom Metazoa; phylum Arthropoda; class Insecta; order Orthoptera; family Morabidae; genus Vandiemenella; species Vandiemenella viatica. The sequence goes on along the minus strand of JARYHS010013631.1, from coordinate 144,776,170 downwards.
CCCCATAGCAGCTACGCCCCTGGGTCGATCACGAGCATTTTCATATTTCGATTAAAGACACGTGTGTCCGTATATTTCACTTTGCTGCCACAACTGTATTGTGTGTATGGTACTCGAGATATCGGTCTCAAAATTGAGGTTGTTAGGTGGAAAAGAGACCTGGACTTGAAGACAAATTTCCACAAAACCAAATTGGATGATGTATTCTTATGAAACTCTACGAGACAAATCGGAAATAAATAGTAAAAGTTTTTGATACCTCGCGTGTTCTGTAGATATCGTATGCCAAAATTAAGGTGTTTAGGTTGAAATACGGGCTGGACGAGGAAAAATTTCACAAGCGGCACAAGGAACTATACGCTAGACATGCTCAATGGGTGTGTTGTTTTCTTTCTAGCGGTTGTGGTTAGCTTGAAATGCGGCCAGGTCCAGTAGAAAATCGTCGCGATAACACAACGAACTAGACATATAACTCATTTTTTACATTCGATATCTCGATAACTAAGCGAGATGTATATATATATATATATATATAAATATATATATATATATATATTGTAAATTATTCCTCACTTTCGATTTCTCATACATAATATTTCTCTTACATAAGAATCCAACATCAAATTTCGTCGCCACGGTTATCACAGAAAAACTGCAAAGCAGCCATACACTAAAACTATTTATTTAAGGTGGCACTCTATCAACTGACTTTGTTGAAATAAAACTTTGTGAAATTTAACAATAAGTCATGCAGACTCGCAGCGAGAAAAGAAACATCACATCTGTTCCTCGTATTATAACATTTTTTATTTCACCCTCCATTTTTAAGAAAGAACGAATTATCTTTTTTATTTTTATTTTTAGTGAAGTGAGTAAACTTCCACTGATTAGATTCTCGGAGTATTTAAATTCGATCTTTCTCGCCGTGGTAATGTAGAAAGCAATTTATTTGAAATTTGCATACTTTTAGAAAAAAAATCATCGTACCAGAATTAGGACCGTTAAGACGGCCAGTGCCGTAAGATCATTTTTTTTAACTGCTTTACGTCTCTTAACAGCGAGGTCTTTAGAGACGGGAAAGGATGGGGGGCAAGGATGGGGGTAAGGAATGGGAAGAAATTCGGTCATGGCCTTTTGAAGGAAGCATCCCGGCATTTGCCTGGAGTGATTTGGGAAACCATGGAAAACACAAATCTGGATGCCCGGACGGGGATTCGAACCGCCGTCCTCCCGAATGCGAGGCAAGAACGCTAACCGTTACACCGTCCCGCTCGGTCCATTTTTTTTTTTTTTTTTTCCCTAAGCAGCACTCTGGTGTTGGCCAGTGTAACTAGCTCTTCGGGAATTATCGGCTCGCAGAAGGTTGCCGAGTTATAGAGGTAACTTCCAGTTGTGAGACAGACAAGGTTTGGTTACCATTTTATTAAGTTGGATTACTAAACATTTCGTTAAGAAACATCTATTATATTGGACTCATATGAAAATAAAAACATATATAAAAGAAAAGAAAACTGTTTTCTAAATTTAGGTAGTATATATTGCCTTTTGCTTATTGCTCAGTTCCATTCTTTCTGAATATTTAGCTTGAATTGTAGAAGACTAAATTTGCATCAGTAATATTTGCGAGCTGACATATTGCTGGAATCTGTTCTTATATTATCAAGGATGGATTGTAAACGGAATATGAAAGATACTCTGCAGTAGGATGGAAGAAATTTTTGTTAAGAAAGTCGTTTGATGTTGACATTTCACTCAGTGAGAGGAAGTGAGTGAATTTGGTAAGACGTTATTTCTAAAATGAATTTAATAGCACGTTGCATCAAGGAGTAATGGTTGTAAAAATTGTTGCTTCCGTATTTGTATTTTATGACTAATGTATCACTTTTCTTGTTTTTAGTAAGATTTTTGCCGGGCACTGCGTAACTCCTTTCAGATAACATAATTCGTACAGAAAAATTATGAATATCTCCCGCTTCTCTTCTTTTTGCGAGAATCTACTATACAATTCCCTAAGCTCACTCATTCACTCTCCTCGATAGCTATTGGCTGGAGAACGGTGTCACGTGTCAGCCTTCGCTCGCAAAACAGCGACCAGAGATACCATTAGAAGAAATTCGTATTTATGTCCACAATTTAAAAGCTTAGCAACTGCTACCAAATTAATTGCCATAATAAATTCATTAATTTTGATTTTCCTAGCGTTCCATAGTTAAAAAAACGATAAATTTTACGGCTTAACAAACGTGGATTTGCTTTTCAATAACATGCTGATAAATGCAACAAACATAAAAAAAAACTTTAAACAAAATTAAATCACTCATGGTCTCATTGTCATTCAGGCTAGGGATAAATTCCAATTTAATTAAAACTTTCAAAAATGTTGTTGCTTGACCAAAGTTATGCATTACGTTTTATTTACTTTCTTTTTATTTTACTGACCACTTTCGTTAGTGGTCTTTGTTCATGTTCGCTGTACATGAGCTATTAGGTTATTTTAAAAGAATGGAAATCAGATCAAATATGTTACCGAATCAACTATTCATTTCATCGGATTTGCTCAACTGTTTAATAATATGGAATGTGTATTTAGTTCAATGGACGTTACAGATACTATGACCAATGATTACATTATGAGCGTTTGCCCAGTCTGAATTAATAATACAAAAAAAAAACATGATGCTTTCGAAGCAAACAGGATTTTTTTTTAATTTTAAATGTTCACCAAAAAACTCTAATTGAGTAGAAGAAAGTTCTTCTTCCGCCGTTACACATCAAATTAGGATTCATGAAGCACTTTGTGAAAGCCTTACCAAAAGATGCTAAATGTTTCCGGTACATTTGTAACAAATTTCTAGCCTTGTCAACCGCAAAACTAAAAGAGGGTATCTCTACAGGACCAGACATTAGAAAACTTTGTAAAGCTGCAAGTTTTGAAAAAGAAATGCATGTTGCTGAAAAACAAGCCTGGGTCGCCTTTAAAGACGTTGTAACCAAATTTATGGCCAACAAGAAGAATCCTAATTTCAAGTCTATCGTTGAGACAATGCTGCAGAAGTACCAAAATTTAGGCTGGTCTACCAGTTTGATTGATAATTTCCTATGTGCACATTTAGACTATTTTCCTAAAAATCTGGGTGCAGTTAGTGAAGAAATGGGTGAGAGATTTCATCAGGACATGAAAGATACGGAAAAGCGTTACCAAGGCAGATGGAATGCTAATGACGGTGGACTATTGCTGGATGTTGCATCGCATGATGATCCCAGTAGAGCATATGCACGGAAAAGCCTGATACACAGTATGGCTGGTTCCAAGAGACGTCGACACAACGACTAAAATGGTGAGAGTTCTATTTTTTAATTTCTATCATATATTCTATATTACATTATAAGCCACAAAATAATACGTTTAATACGAAAAAAAACTCCTTTAATCTGTCATTGTCTCATATTTGTAACATTCTTCGTCGTATACCGATTCTGGTTCAATGCGAATTGTAAAAAATTGTGACGCGATGAAACTGAACTAAGGTAATCTTGGGGTTCAATGCACAAAGATACATGGGAATCAATCATCGAAAATTAAAAAACAGAACCATCGCAGGCTAGTGTAATCATTCTGAAAGATAGCTGCTATTTATTACTTTAAATGGGCCGCAAATTCCCCGATCAAGTACATCTCTCAGTGGAATGTGTGGACTACTAGGGGTGTAAAAACATTGTCAGTGAGATGGTTATTTCCAGTGCTGTCAGTCAAACTAGTCAGTGTTACGTGAAACGTTATCTAAGGTGATTTAACCACGTTCAAATACGAAGTGATAGTTGGAGCACGACTCATAAAGCATATTATTTCGACAGTGACTACAAAATTTAGGATCCCGCACTCAAAAGTGCAAAAAGGTTCTTAGAGTATCTCATGATCGATAATATTTCCCGCACTTCCACATCTGCTGAATGACAGAGGCCTTCGAAGGATGAGCAGATGCGTCCGTGCAAAGTGACGGACGACACTTTATGAACTGACTGTCACAGAGAAATGCACCATAGAGACGTCTGCACGATTAATGCAGTGGTACCAGGCGTTCACGGTACATGGCAGCAAGAGACCAGATGGGATGCCTTTACTTTCCACACAACATCGACGTCGCGGCTCTCTGGGCTCGCGAACCATGTAATCGACCACAGATGACTAGAAGAAGGTAGTGGTTGTTGAATACAGATCGTCGGAATTTGGGTGGCGCAAACCCCATAATTAAGTGAATCCAACTCGTCAGCAAGGCATTATTCAAGCTAGCGGTAGATAGATAGATAGATAGATATGTTCACTTTGATCCCATGTGAGAATAATCTCGGGGATGTGGAACAGTACATACACTTATCAGTAATGTCAATATTACTATATAATTGATAATATTATTATATATTGACAACAAGTTAGCAACAACCCATTAGTATAACCAATATCTCCTGTAATCTACAAATACAATCCCGAGTTAATTAATACTTATTATGTGGAACAGTGTATACACTTGTTACCAGCATCTAATAACCAGTTATTTTCTTACCAACCAGTTACCATGTAAGGTTTCACTGTAATTTGTGACTACATATTATATTATGTTAGTTGCTATTTATGTGGAACAGTACACACACCTATTAGCAATATCAATTATATTACCAACAACTCATAAGCAGTCAATTACTTAAAAACCTGTTAATATGATAATTTTTCACAGCAGTTTTTGAGTGCATGCTATCCCATGTTAGTTACTATATATGAGTGAAATTTTGTAAACAGTATAATTAGTTCATTTGTCAAAAGTTTCAACAGAAAGAAAAACCATATATCATTTTAGTAATTGTGGATAATTTTGTCATCTTCCCCTTCCATACACCATATATACTATTTTATCAGTCATTCTTAGTTACCAAATTCCAAGAAGAAAATTCTTTTACAGATTAAAATGGGTTCTGAAGCAGAAACTCTTTCAGTTTGGACTTAAAGTAGTTGGGTTTTTGTAGATAACATTTAATTTCTGTTGGTAATACATTGAATAAGGAAGCTCCAGTAAATGTTAACCCTTTCTGAACAATTGACAGTGATTTGTAATCCTTGTGAATATTATATTTATTCCTAGTATTATGGCTATGTATGTCAGCATTAAGATTGAAGTGTTCAGGATTTTCTACTACAAATGATAATACAGAGTATACATACTGTGCTGGCATTGTTAGAACACCCAGGTTTTTAAATAGATTTCTGCACGGTGTCTGTGGGCTTGCTCCACAAATAGTTCTTATAGCACGCTTTTGCAATTTAAATACCCTCTGTGCTTGTGACGAGTTTCCCCAGAATGAGATGCCATAAGTGAGCAGGGAATGAAAATATGCAAAATATACTAACTTTCTGGTTTCTATATTGGCTATTTTAGATATTACCCTCAGTGAAAATGTTGCAGAATTCAGTTTTTTAAGAAGTTGTTGAATATGCTGTTTCCAGTTCAATTTGTTATCTATATATACACCCAGGAATTTTTTGAAACTGCTTTCATCGATTGCTTTTCCTTCTGATATCACATTATAGCTGTCCTTTGTTTTATTTTTTGTAACAAACTGAAGTAACTGTGTCTTTTCTACATTAAGTATTAGTTTGTTGGCATTAAACCGGTAGTTCCAAACTTGTGTTGGACGTATTTATCCAGCATGGGTTGGATCGTCCAGTCAATTTGAACCAATCCATCCATTACAGGTCATCGCTAGAACATTTTTATAGATTGATTCAGCGTATGATTTGTCCCCCCTTGGTGTATATTCGGGATATGATTGATAGAACTTTTTGTGCGCGAATTAAGCACCCAATTACGGGCGTTTATGGTGAATGAAAGGCTGAAGATTCCTTCAGCGAACTTGTGACAACTGAACATGCACATGCTTTAGAGGCGAATCCCGTATAAACGTCTGGCACATTAATATATGTAGTAACTTTCATTGTAATGGGTTGAATAAATCTTGTCACTGTTATTGTCGTTAATAACAGCTATGACTAAATGCATGGAAATTTGAATATTGGCAATGTGTAAAATACTGATCTTACGTTTTTTTTTTATAAGACACTATGGAATGAGTCTGATTTTCCAAGGACGGTAGGTATTGTAAGTGTTGTCGGACCTGCCACTGTCGAGAAGAGTAAAACTAAAATTTTACTTACCTGAACGATTAGCTGCAGTTAACGATTCTTCACACATGTCGAATATTCTCTTTACTGAAACTTCTGAAAAAAAGGTTTATATTGTAAGCCATGACGCTTTTGAAAACTAGTTAATTTTGCAAATGTATAAAACAACATTGGCCATAGATAAAATGTATCAACTTCTGGAACAAAGATAGGGCTGCAAGTGGTCTGGAAAGTAATTTGTCGCGTTTATACATATCGTTATTCCCATCAATTCTCGGATCAAACTCACGCTTTACCACACTGCACCAGTAGTCCAAGCAGAGAGCTTGAATGTATACTTATTACTTACTTTCTTAATAAGAAAATTACAAAAAAAAAAAACCGCCTTAAAAAATCAGTTGTGTTTCAAGGTGGTACCAGGTGTCACTCAGTGGGCAGCTTGCCATCACGAGGAAGGAATTACTGCACTTTATTTGCTGGCATTTTCGTTTTGTAAAAGAACATGAAAGTATCCAAATTACTTTCGAAATGAACTGATTTTATTCGTTAAAGCATATACCCATATACATTATTTGAATTGTTGGAGTTGGGCCCACTTAGCATTTTTCTTTCTTTGCAGTTTTAAAAAGGAACTCTATATATAAGAGTCAAGTATCTGTATTTTTTTAAAGTGATATGGTTACCATGGAGGAAGGAAATATATGGAGACGACGCAAGAGACCTTCACCACGCATTGAAGTGAAGCAGGGCGGAGGAGGAGTGGGGGGGGGGGGGGCATGGCCGGAGTGGAGGGGGCATGGCCTCTTCCATACAGACACGGGGAATATGTACAAAAACCTCAAGGGGACTCTAGGATAAAGGTGACGCCGCAATCTGGTGATGGATTATTATGTAACTCGATATGACAAATAAAAAATGAAGAATAATTTTTTTTGATATCCTGCTTAGTTTTCGAGATATTCTGTCCCAAATGTGAAACAGTTTTGGTTGAAATTCAGAAGAAAAAATTGGTCAAAGTCAAATTTGATGATGGATTCTTATTTAAAAAGACGAGACAAATGAAAAATAAAGAATAAAAATTTTCGATATCTCACCTAGTTCTAGAGATATACTGTATCAAAAGTGAGGTGTCTTCAGTTGAAATGGAGAAGAAACATTTCGCAAAAGTCAAATTTAATGATCGATTCTTATGTAACACGACGAGACAAATCGAAAATAAAGAATAAAATTTTTCGATATCTTGCTTAGTTTTCGGGATATACTGGGAACATCGCAATTGTTTGGAAGCGCAATATCACCACTTCCGCCACTGCGCATGCGCGAGCCTGCTTCACCAATTTAACGTCACTTCTCCTCCATATATTTCCTTCCTCCATGATGGTGACTCTGTGTTAAGATAATCTCTGATTTCCTCGTTTCGATTTCAACTTGCGTTTGAAATGTCCTTAACCTGACCCTCACCAGAAGCAAAATTTGCTTTGTGTAGTGAAAGTATTATAGAATGTTTCCGTGGTTGCACACTCTAAACCAGGGCTGCCCAACTAATTTTGAAGATGGGCCATAATTTCGATTCTAAGTTAGACTGCGGGCCACATAATACTTGCCTATAGTTACTATAGAAATTTAAATATAACGAAGATATTCGTATGTAACACAGTTTAATTACAATAAAAAAGTAAAAACGAACAATGAGACCTTTAGAAGTTTTTAACTATAGTTAAAAAGTAAAAAATGTCAATGAGATCTTTGCATAGGTTTTTGAGCTAGCACATTCTAGACCGCTGCTATTGACGGGCCAATTGAAATGAACTAAGTTGTCCGCGGGCCTGGGGTTAGGCAGCCTTGCTCTAAACCAGGGGTGACCAATCCGCGGTCCGCGGGCCGCATACAACTTTTTTCATTCACACTTTTACAAAATACATTTATTTTATAATGGCCAAAGTAGTGAGAACCAATGTATTAAAAATACATTATTTGTGGATCCATATATTAAAAAATTATCTGTCGAATTTATGAGTACCATTATTATTATATTATCTATGTTTACATTTCAGAATAACAGAAAACACAATAATAAATCTCATCATGTTTCAGTTTTTCGTTCCAAAAAAATTTCTATAGCGGGTCTAAATCTAATATATTTTATATGCGGCCCGCGGAGTTATGATGCATTTCCAAAGTAGCCCTCAAGATCATTTGGATTGGCCACCCCTCCTCTAAACAGTGTGTCTAATGATTCCCGGGTTATGCTAAACGAAGCTCATGGCAAAAGCGGATCTCGCTGCTTCGTGAAAGCTATATCACTTAACCGGGTCAACTGCACCTCGCAGTCTCCCATCCAATGATTCATACACACTGTTGTTAATATGTGAATTTATGTACTGTATACCGTGAGCCCTTTTTAATGTTCCCAGTTAATTGATTTGTGTCTTGTGGACTCGAATTTTCATAATGTTCGGTAGGAGCTTCACGGAGATACCACCATTGACACATGTTCTTGCGGCTACATCGAAACTGCGGTGCATTTGTTGTCATGCCTACAACTCAGAATAAATGTGTCTCAGTCAGACGTTCAATAAGCCAGTGACAAAGTCATCGCGTTGACGGCGAAACTACCTTGTATCTGATGCTGCCTTTGACATGAAAAGAAGGAATAGATAATTTTGGGTCAGTTACCTCCAAAGCAGATGCCCAGAAGTTGATGTCGGCATTGTTCCATATAAGTTCACTGAAGAGTTTCAGAGCTGTAACTTCACCACTAAGTTAAAAAAAAAACCGCCCTTAACCTTGATTTGGTAATTTCATCTCAGACCGTTGCTGCCCGTCAACGAAGACGTGTGCATGACGTCGGCGTTAAGGATATGATGACGGCATTACACAATGATTAAGTTAGATTTTTATCAGTATTGATGATTTGATCAAAGGATTGCATTGAAGATAAATAGTCTCCATAATTTCTTACCTTCTAATCATATGGTGCAAAAATAATTTATATTCTTTGCAACCAATCAAATTTACAGGTTTTCTTCCAGTGCTATTTTCTATTACCCTGGACCTATTTCAACTAAGTGATTCTTGTTTTTCCATAATTCTCTTCATCCCATTCACTTGAATCTCTTGCAACTCCCTTAGCTTCTGCTAATCCAATTAATCTTTTATAAAACACCTCTAAGCATTCTTTCAGTACGGTTATTAACTCTTGTTCACCTAAAATAGATTTATCATCATCCACACTGGGACGAGTATCGACGCAATATACAGGGTGTTACAAAAAGGTACGGCCAAACTTTCAGGAAACATTCCTCACACACAAACAAAGAAAATATGTTATGTGGACATATGTCCGGAAACTCTTACTTTCCATGTTAGAGCTCATATTGTGGACGGCTGTGATGCAATACGCCATTCTCCAGGGCTGCATCAACGCATCAGGGATTCCATGCGACGGAGGGTGGATGCATATATCCTCGCTAACGGAGGACATTTTGAACATTTCCTGTAACAAAGTGTTTGAAGACTCGCTGGTACGTTCTGTTGCTGTGTGTTTCCATTCCATGTCTAATGTGATTTGAAGAGAAGTAATAAAATGAGCTCTAACATGGAAAGTAAGCGTTTCCGGCCACATGTCCACACAACATATTTTCTTTGTTTGTGTGTGAGGAATGTTTCCTGAAAGTTTGGCCGTACCTTTTTGTAACACCCTGTATAAAGAGTAGCAAAAAGTATTATATAAATATTTCTTTGCCACGTAAATTAATCATCCACCTAGGAGAATCCTCAAATAGCAGCTAACACTAGCAGCAATTTTTAAATTTTATTAATAATCCCAATTCAGCCCTTTTGAACGCTGCTAATAATTTCAGCTCAACTGCTGATAATCATAGCCCTACATCTGCTGAGGTACCAGAAAGAGAGTAATGGCACTTGAAAAGCAAGTTACGAATCAAAATCGCCAACTGATTATAGCAGACACAATACTGAAGTTTTATTATATGCTTCGCTGATTCTACTGAAGCTGGGCATAATAAAAAGAACTATCTTGTCTTTCGGAAGGAAGCAATGTTTTTTTCTCTCTGTCTTTTTTAGTTACGCACGGTAATTTCTGCCAGGATCAGAACAGACGAGGACGTGAAGGCGAGCGGCGGTGAAGAGCTGGTACTGCCGGCGACGCGCGGCGCTAGTCTACCAGAGACGACCACCGCGCTGGTAACTCATGTTCCTCTTGATCAGCACAGGTGAGCTCTGCGTCCTGCGCACCACAAAAACAATTAGCGCTCACGGTTCGCAAGAAAAAATAATTCGCTATTCTCTGGCTCTTATCACTTATCGGCGATATCATGTTTCCATTTATAGAGTGATGCGAGACGGACGGTTAAAAGAGACAGAAAGTTTGTTAGTTTCGTTGATGAGTGAATTGATGATATGTAAGAAAGAAGTCTATGGTGGTCCAAAAGTAAAAACTGAAGCGCGTGAAATAAGAAGTGTGCAGCTGGTTCAGTATCGCTTTATACAGGGTGTTACAAAAAGGTACGGCCAAACTTTCAGGAAACATTCCTCACACACAAACAAAGAAAATATGTTATGTGGACATGTGTTCGGAAACGCTTAATTTCCATGTTAGAACTCATTTTATTACTTCTCTTCAAATCACATTAAACATGGAATGGAAACACACAGCAACAGAACATACCAGCGTGACTTCAAACACTTTGTTACAGGAAATGTTCAAAATGTCCTCCGTTAGCGAGGATATATGCATCCACCCTCCGTCGCATGAAATCCCTGATGCGCTGATGCAGCCCTGGAGAATGGCGTATTGTATCACAGCCGTCCACAATATGAGCTCAAACATGGAAAGTAAGCGTTTTGGACACATGTCCACATAACATATTTTCTTTGTTTGTGTGTGAGGAATGTTTCCTGAAAGTTTGGCCGTACCTTTTTGTAACACCCTGTATATATAAGGAACGTTCAAAAAGAAACGATCCGGAGTGTGGGATGTGCAAGATCGATGGTAATATCGTTGCGTCAGTAACAGAGAGCAGTGAAATGGAGGCGTCAAAAGAAGAGCAAAGAGGTGTTGTTCGGTTTCTGACAGCGGAAGGAGTAAGAATGTCACAAGTGTGCGGTGAACACTGCATGTCCCTTGCAAGGGTAAAGGCATAGCACAAGCGCTTTAGGGAAGAACGGGTGTCGTTAGCTGATGATGCACGGTCTGGAACACCACACTTCATTACCGATGACATCGTCCAGCTGGTTGATGGACTCGTTACCTAGGACCGCCGAGTTACAGTGATAGCCGTAGCCGCCGAGGCCGGATAGAGCGTCAGAAGTGTTCACACCATCATGACGGAAAGACTGAACTGGCGCAAAATGTGCGCCCAATGGGTGCTCCACAGTCTTCAAACACAACAGGAAGCATGCCGAATGGCCTACTTTCTTGATCATCTGCAGCGCTATGTCAGGGAAAGGAATGAGTCCCTGGCACAAATGATGGCTGGAGACGGATCTTGGAGTCTTCACTTCGAATCAGAATTGAAAAAACAAAGTTTTGGAAGCGTCGAGGGTCAACACCACCAACAAAATCCAAGGCCAACCAAAAAATTGCAGGAAAGGTTATGATGGCGTTCTTTTTTTACCAAGACGGTCCCTTTCTGATACACTTCCAGCAACATTTCCTGGTGTTGGGTCATTCTGCTCCACGACAATGCAATGCCTCATAGGGTCAACACAATCACGGCACCCGTGTAGAAATTTAAGTGGGTGGTTCTCGTTCACCGTCCATACAGTCCATGCCTGCGATTACGCCATTTTCGGTCCCCTAAAAAGGGCTCTGAGGGGCAAACAATTCACCTCGGACGACGACGTCAAGGAGGACGTGCGGAACTGGTTCACATCGAAGCTACAAGAATTTTGCGAGACAGCCATTCACCGCCTTGTGTACCAAATGGACAAGTGCCTCAACAGCCAGGGCCAATACTTCTGAAATACAGGTACTGGTTTCTGTTCCTAGGCTTCCGACGTGTTACTTTTTAAACCAGCCTTATGCATCTAATAGGTAAATAGTGCTAAAGGTTGTGAAGGAGAAGGAAAGGAAACAGGCAGGAGAACTAGGGTCGGAGTGAAAACAAGATGAAAATCTATTTGTGAATGAGATACGGTTATGAAATAATTTAGGTGTGAACTGTCTGAGTTCAGGTTAAAAATAATAAGTAGCTAAGTTGGTATTCGTACGATAATAATAATCATTCCGTCATCATGACCTGGTGACAGGATTTCTTTGGGCTTCACATTCCGTCCCTGTAGTAGCCGCCTTAACCTAAGCCGACAATCCTGCCGGGTACAGGGGACCTACAGTTTAACGTGGAATCCGTACCAGGGAAGCGTTCTGGCGTACTTCACAATTCGTACGATGACAAAAAATGAGTGAATAAAAAGTGACTCGGGTTTTTTTCAGTGCAGCTTCAACTTTTCCCACCACATTATATGCACATGTGCACCATTCGAATCCAGTCGTCGAATCAACCCATCCATTCTTTTCTTATGGAACTGGACCCATTCCTTCGAAGCTCTTCTTCGTTAGAAAGCTTCTTCTCTGTTAAAATGTTCTTCAAATGATGGTACAAACAGAGCGACATTTGGACTGCTCGTAGAAACTTGCAGCCCAGTATTTGCCATTTAATCGAAGCAGACTTTGGAACCTTTAGCAGAAAGCTTGATCATGGATAGGCACTCCTTGGTGTATCACTTTGCTGTGAGTATCTTTTGTTTTTCCAGTTGCTCAACAACTTCTTAATGTTTAAGGAGACGACGGACAACCATCCTCTTCTTCAGAGATTTTTCTTTTCGCACAAACGCAGTCAAACTTTAACTTCGAACAGCCATATTTTGTTCTGGGCCTCATCATGCGTGTGATAAAATTAAATACAGTTTCATCACCTGTTACAATGCTTTTGACATAAATAAATGCTTTATTTTGAAATTTGTATAACGTCTAGAATATGTTGTGCCGCCATGAAGCACGCTGTACCATCTGCTTGCCAGTTATACCAATCCAAAGAGAACACACTTTTCTAACTTGACGAATGTGGTACATAATTTACATGAATTGCTGGTGTCGTAATATCCATATTGTTTTATATTTAACAATAGGTTATATGCCAGTCGATTTCCAGTATGTTCATGACAGTAACAATGCTCTCCACTGTGATAGACAAGATTTGATGTCCTGACTTTACCCTTCGAACATCACACTGCGAAAAATGTTGCAGCGCAAAGTTTCCCGGTGTTCTTCTTTTGACCAGGACATTATGAGTCCTTCATACTGCCATGTCTCAGAAGCCACTAAAATAGTCCTTGGCAGCAACAGTGCATATTGTATCATGTCTCAACGCTCTTAAACTCCTACAGCGTGCGACTGTAGGTGGCGTACTGCAAAACCTTCGAAATGAAACAAGCGCACATTGGCGATAAGGACTGAATAAATTCTGAATGATTATTCAGGAGAAGCATGCGGGGTGGAAAAGAATACCGTGACCATAAATGAGCACACGATTTAAGTTAGAAGAGAGTGAGGTAGTTTTTCTTCGTAGCTACGAGAATCAGGGACCGGAATAAGTTATTTAGGAAGGTGGTGAATATTATTCCTAGGAGAGAAAAGGAATTAAAGTTAGA
>JARYHS010013631.1:144702948-144761324 GCA_031002005.1 Vandiemenella viatica | reverse complement strand
GCTCCACGTAGAAAGGCTTCAGGTATGTCTTGAAAATTCTATGTCAGTCTTCTAAGTCATTCACTGATGTATTGACAGCTGGTCCTTCTTGAGTAGTCTTGTTTAATGAGGATGGTTATCATTCCAAGAAGGTTCGTCATAGAAGAATTAAACTACAAACTCGAGTTTAATTTATGACATACTCACGTCTTGAACAATAGCAACATCATGTGGCAACTGTAATGATGTATGGCGATAGTGACTGAAAAAAAATCCTTCATGTATCCAGTTCCACAGATTACCGTAATCCGCTACAACAATTAATTTCGCAGCCCCATATTAAATGCGACCACCAAAACTTACAACCCCATCTTAATAATACTGACATTGAATCACTTGATTTTTGTGTCCAGATATATGCGGTTTACCAGACCAACAAAACCTATAGGTGATATAACGTAAGGAGAAAAATGCTGGCAAATCATCGGCTATTTGTTCCTTTGATGTTTTGAAAGAAAGGAACAGTAAAGGTTTTCTGATTTACTAGCTTTTCTATCGACTGAAAAATTTTCTGCACAGTGTTACATTGCTTTCAGTATGATAAACCCTTTAATTGCTCCTGTGCGTAAATATATTAACACGGCTGGAAGCCCGAGAAAAATATATTAATATTCAACGCCGTGAAAAATTACGATCCTATAAAAAATACTGTTTCATAGTGCAAGTAAATTGCGCTTAAAGTTTCTCAGTTGTTATGAAATAGCTATTAACTTATCGTTGAGTCTTTAAAATAAAATATATTATCTCCCAATGTTTCTCTCAGTGATTGGGTACATAGTTTAAAATTGTTTTTCCTGTTCATAATCACTCATTTTTTTGATACATAATTCAATGAATAGTTGTTCCATGGCGCGGTATAAATTTATTTACTGATATCACAGGAAAATTCAGTAAGGTCTTTCTTTACGTGCAGTACACTAAAATTAAGGAATAACAAAAATGCATCCCAAGCTGCATTACACAAAATTAATTTACAACTTCTGAAAGCCACATACCAGTGAAATCCACGTCCCTACAACAACCTCTCTGATTCCAAATAACCTCCCGTTACCCTCTCTAGTTTATTGTAACTTACTGCTACTGGTTGCACTTCGTACAAAAATATTTTAGCAATCAACTGGATTCTCTTTCTAGCATGAATTTCTTTTTTTTTTTTTTTTTTTTTTTCTGTTATGCGCGTCTGTCAAATTGGGAATGTTATCGATTACTCTATGCAACAGTGAAATAGATTTTTTTCACAAAAGTTGGTATTCTTTATGTATTTCTGCCTCCTGAATTCGAAAATGATACTCAAAACATCTTTTGGCACAAATCGTATACTTTGCCAATGCTTATTGATATCACATATTGAAGTATGACACATATATAGCACATGAATCATGCTGAAGTAGAATATAATCAAATTTAAAACAACAGTATATTGAAATTTGCACATAGTGAACAGATGCACAAAGAAAATGTGGTACGAAACACGCTTTAACCTCCTTCATTCCGTGCTTTCTTTGCTCTCATGGTGTGCCCCCTGCTTTTCCTCTTATGGGCATTTCCTTGTTCTTACGGTGAAGCATCCAGCATTAGTCGCTCATCATCCAAACATCCCAAGTTCCCAGGTATCGTCGTTCCATGTCCTTGATAGCCTGATGGAGTTTTTCGCCCTGTTCCTCACTTACAGCACCTAGGTTTGGAGGAAAAAACTCAGGGCGCGAATGTAAAACATGTATCTCCAAACTCATTGAGCATCCAGCATTTTCAGTTTAATCAACATGTTCTCAACTATGTCGATATGCTATGGGCTACGATTGTTTCCTAGGAAGTTTTAAAAAATACTTTGTGAATATCAATTCCATTTTTCTGTAAAATGTAAGCGACGTACAAATGTGCAAACAAATGTCTTTCACGCAGTCTTGACCCTAAGAGCTCTGCTTTATTCTTTGTCAATCCCATTTCATGGATTAAATCATTTAAATCTGGCTGAGTAAACAGAACGGGTCCCTCATCTGTGCCTACTTCAACTCAGTATTATCCGTCTCCCGCACGGTATCTATGTCATCACTGTTGTCCGTGTCTATATCTGTGGAGGCTGTGGTATAGGTATATCCGGGCCAGAGTATTTTCCAACAGTTTTATTATTAAATAATTGATATACAAACCCTTGGCAATTTTCCTACTTAACTTCTTTTGCACTAAACGAATTTTCTATTTAAATTCTTTCAGTTTCAGGTACCTTGTCTACTGGAGTTCCTGATAATATATTCCAGTATTTAACTTTCTTACTTCAGAATGAAATTTTCCCATTACCTTATACCTGAAATCAAGCGCTGGTTTATGGTCATTGCCCCTCTTTCTTTCCAAGTTCTATTCTTAATTCCTATCCCAACGTTGATTCAGGTCTCGTCGTTAACTTATACCTCATACACATTCACCAATTTCCTTACGCAACTTCTGTCTTCTAATGATTCCCAACCCAATGCCTTTATTATAGAAGTTTATCTGCACATGTTTCGTACCCATAATGTGGTACCATATTATTCTATCATAGTCAAGCAAAGGGTCTGGTTAAGTCTTCGTACCCCAGTTCCTTCACTTCATTATTACATCCTTTCATCACTTCTCTATTAGATATTAAAATTTGAAATCTCTCACAACCGCTTCCCAAATATATTAGAGTCTATTATAAATGATTTTGTTAGATGCCCAGCCTTTAACCATCTTTATTTGTTCTCAGTGCTGTATCTTCCTAATCCTGTTGTGAACATTATATCATCTGAGAGCAACCTAACTTCCTATAAACCACTAACATAAACATTCAAACAACAATAAACAGCAATCACTCGAGTCCACTATCCTGTGCTTACTTCCATTCCTTCTGATACCGCATTTCCTAGCTCGACAAGTCTTGCTTCTATTACGCACATGAAATACCATATTTTGTCAGTAACAGCAGACCATTGACCTTCGCCAATTCTTGACAAAACATAACATTTCGACTGCGTGTTCTCCACTCATCGCAGATTTGCAGAATTTTTACGGCAATCCAGCGCTTGACGAGTTTCTGGAGAAACGAGAGGGATCTGAACAACATGAGCAAGAGTAAATGTATGGCGTTAATGCCACATTCGGCAGTGTTCTTTGGATGATATTTTGGTGGCTGTCTTCTACGAAGACAACTAACAGGACTTCTTCGTTCAGCATAAAACACCACGTTACAATTAATAATACTCATAATAATCATCCATATACGTAAAATAACATATATACATACAGAGAAAAGTAAGTGGCCATTAGGCTTGTAAGTAGTCAGTTTATTATTTACAAGATGCCTGAGTCGGGTGATCAGACTCTTTCATTTCTCATTTAGTTTTGTTAAAAGTAACAGTATTAATATCTCTTAGCCAAACATCATAATTTACATAAGTGCAAAGATTAAACACAATATGCGGTGTCCAATAAGTGAATTTTTTGTATCACCCCTAAATTTTCTTAGAGTGTAGTTTCGTCTTTTGGCTCTACGTGAACAGTTTTATCAAATGTGAAAATTATTATGTTTAACACAGAAAATTCTAAACATTTACGGCTTATGAATCATATTATGCATTTTTTACCTGCAGCAATGAAACTGCGTACTATAACTCGCTGATAGGTGGACATATCTAAATATTAACATCAAGTACAATGATTATTTGTCTTTATCGAGAAAGTATTTCTGAATATTTCATGAAAATATTTGGTTCTATCGTAAACAAGGAGGTGATGCAACTAAAATAAATAAAGCCGAATTGTGAAGGTATTTCTGCTTACATGGGACTTAAAGAGTTTCGCATGCATAACATTACACTCCGAAAAATATAACAACGAGAAAATGGGAGATATCTGTAACTCTTAACCAAAGAGTGTGATTAATGTCTGACAAGCGGGAGCTCCAAACAAATGATGCCCCTAAATCTTTTAGCAGCCTAATTCAAGTTGTAATAACAAATCTCGAAGATATATTTCGGTCGTTTATTTAATTTAAATGAGTTCCTGAGCACCGCAGATCTTGGCCACAAGTACAAAAAATTACAGCAAGGTAGAAGTTGATCACCAGTATAAGAGTTGCAATGGTTACTATCAGACTGATTACATAAAAAAAGAAGTTTGCATTTTCACACTACATGTAAATAAGTTGTTCTAGAACTTTTTGCTAAGCATGGCCACAAAGATTAATCACTTGAAGCCCAATGAATCTTGCAAGGAAAATCCTGTAATCTTTTGTATTATTTCATGTAATATCGTTTAAAATGCTTCTGTTATGCTCCGAGAATGTAAAGACTGAAATCTCTTAGTGCCAGGGTTACAGTAACAGTAAAATTTTTATTAGTAACACTAAAAAACTGTATGCTTTCCTCCACACAAAAAATCAACCAAAAATATTCATACCACAGGATTTAAGTTCATTGGACGTTATTAATAGCTGCAATGAAACCAACACACGGTAATATAATTATTGAATGCAATTGACCTCTAACAGTAGACGTATAGATTGAGATAATAGTGCGAACGATAGTGTGTAGTTACAACAAAATAAAGGTAATGAAATATGCTATAGTTGCTGTGTCAAAACATTCGTTACCTGTAAATAAATGTTTACAGTCACCGGAGTTTGAGAAATTCGATGTTTTTGTGTCGCAGTTCGTCTGTTTCTCAGATGTTTCAATGTGTTTTTCATTGAATTGCAATGATATATACTTTCCATGCTCCTTTAAGTTGAACACAATTTTGAAACTAAAATTATAATTTAAAAACAATGTTAACTATGAATGTTTAAATCTTAAGTTCTACAAAAGTTTTATGTTTGCCATGTTACTACAAGAAATTTAATGAATTCTTTCACAATTTTATATCAAAGTTTGAATTAATCGCGGTTCGGATTACTTTAAAGATATTTCCAATATTTTATTATGGCATTTGTCTCTCACGGATTGCTGGGAACACATTAACTAGGGTAATAATGCCTGATTTTAAGCCACTGGAATCAGAATTTCATCTAAAGGAGTTATCTAAATAACGATATTTTTGTGATACTACCTTCAGAGCAAATCTTTTAATTTATATCCTTTTACTTTTCTTTGTTGCCTAGAGAATACGCAGACATACAGTATGTATAGCAATTTATAAGTGAATCTAACTCACAACATCCTTCGTTAAAGATTTAAGGTATGAACAGAAATTTATGATTCCTAATTGATTAAAAAAGATAGTAGCTTTAATTATTTACGACTCAAAAATTTTGTAAAAAAAAAAAAAAAAAAAAAAAAAAAAACAACACGCACACACACAAATCATGGAGATTGTATCGTAATATACGTTACAAAGATTTTTACTGGCAATAAATTCCTTTCGCTTTCCTTTGACTATTCAAGATCTTTACAACCGAAAACAATAATTTTTAATCACGATGCAGCTAAGTCTTGTAGCAGTTTCCATTCACATCTACTTTTGGAGATTTGTGACTACTGTAGTCTGCAGTTGAAGTTTATGTATTTATTCTTAGTTGCCTGTTCACATTTTCGTGTAACTCGTAAACATGGAAATTCAGTTAAACAAACAGCGTAACACGTAACAGATTTCCATAAATAAACTACTACGTAAATTCACTCGCACTATCACTGTAATGTAAGTTTGTGCTTTATAGATATGTTTAATACATTCCGGAATTAATGTATACTTTTGTATTCGTATTAACATTTAAAATAGTTCATATAACGTAAAACGGTTGAAGTTAAGTTGTAGCAACATTTTTGATCGTTCTTTTTTCAACTGTGGTGTCAATGCATTTCAAGAGATCCAGAAAGTTTCTTGGTTGTTTGGTTTCTATCTTTTTAAATATGTTTATTTCCCTTCTTTGCGTGAAATTCAAAACAAGCATTCGTTTGTTTTAAACACACTAATTTATTAATGGCAACGATATTTTTCCTCGTTGTAATGTGACGCCTTAGTCACATCCCAAAATGTAAATTATTCTGTTATTATAAATAATGTTATCGGGTGACTAGTCGAGTTATATGAGTGTTATAATTACACAATATTTCGGCGCTCTCAATCTTCCGGAAGATGGCGCCGACGATTGAGAGCACCGAAACATTGCGTAATTATAACACTCCCATAACTCGGATAGTCACCCGAGAACATTATTTATATTCTCAACGCCGAGAAAGACTACGTAATTATATATTCTGTTATTAATTTCCTAGATTAATTTAGTGATTTAGATCTTGAGTGATCCAGGTTTTGCTTATGTTAGAGGTGCCAGTGTAAATATGGAATTCATTTTAATAAGAATATACAGTGCAGATACCATCGGTACAAAAATGTTAAATTCAGCGTTGTGCTAGGCAGGAAGGCGAGAGCAGTGACATTGACCCACTTCCAGAAAAACGGAAACTAATGTCTTCCATCTTAACAGTCGGGCGGCGAATCTCTCACTTGACGTTCTTCTTGATGACACTACCCTCCGACACAATCACTTTCCGAATTATTTGGGAGTCGTACAATAAACATCTAAGCTACCTTGCAGCAAAACTAAGATCTAGAAATAATATTCTGTAGAAGTTAACTGGCACCTCCTGGAGAGCATCCGCCTCCACACTTCGCATCTCAGCACTGAGCCTTGTGTGTTCTGCAGCTGAGTACTGTTCATCTGTCTGGATGAATAGCACCCACACCACAAAGATTGGCGTAGTTCTGAACCAGACAATGCGGATAATTAATGGATGCATCAAGTCCACTCCACTGTACTGGCTACCCGTTTTGAGTAGCATAGAACCGCCTGCGATAAAACGACGCAATCACCCAATTATCAAATATAATCAGATCTGTAATAACCAGGATTTCCCCATCCACGACGACATGGAACCCCAATTTTACAGACTTAAATCAAGAAGTTCAAGCATAAAAACTGCAAAACAGATTATATTTAATAATTTTAACGGGAGAGAAGCATTGAGATTGTAGTGGATAACATCAGCCTCCCAGAATGTAATTCCCTGTTTGACAATCAACAGGCACTAAAGGGATTCGGCCTTTCTCGCAAGTCCTTGGCTGGTCTCAACAGAATTAGGTCTGGCCATGGCAGATCTGCTTTATCTCTTTACAGATGGTGAATGAAAGATTCGCCGAATTGCGACTGTGGTGAGGAAGAACAATCTATTTATCACATGACCTTTGATTACCCACTTCGAGCCTTCAGGGGATCACCGAAAGACTTCATAGATATTTCAAATGAAACTTTAAATTTCCCACACTATGCCGATATTGATTTTTAACTATAATTTAATGTTACATTTTTATTAGTTTGAAACAACTGTATATAATTGTATTATTGATTATGCACTATGGTCATTAGATAAATAAATAGATGGACTTCGGAAACAATTAGACGAACTGTACATAGTGTTGCCGCTATGGGGAGTGGGGTGATCGATAGGCCTTGCTTGTTCTCCCTCGGGGCCAACCCAAGGCCTGGTCTTCGCACCTAACGGAGTAGTAAGTTGGTGCGGTGGAAAATGCAACAACAAAAAAAACAGAGCCCAGTCGACTATAGCCGAACCGCGCGACGACGTACAGTATGATCGATGGACGCGATGAAACTTGGGTTGTTTGTCACGTGATTGCAGCAAGCAGACCTCCCGCTAGTGAAATGAGACATTTTGCAAGTAATAACAAACACATAGTACAGTGCAATAAAGTGTAGTGTTGTGAATCTCAAACATGAAGACACTTCCCACCAAAAATACAAAAGCACTGATGCTGAGAATGGAACTAAAAGAAATACAATAGACCACAAAATAAAAAACCCGCTGAAGATGCTTCTGCAAAAGAAGTGAAACGCGTACGGGAGACCAATAAACACAAAAAAAGTCAATTGCTTTGGCGTAATTTATTTATTAATAAAATATAAATTTTCTGTTCTGCATGTACGTGCGAAACCAAGAGAAGGCGTGGCTAGAGTCTTCCTGAGGATAAAACAACCAACGATCGGGACTTCTTGGCTGAGACCGATGGAGAGAAGATCAAGGTCCATCCAGTTTCCGACTCGGCGAATGCAGCACGGAATGAGGCGCAGTAATCGCTACCTAACCGGCCGCCCTCACTCGCAAACATTGGTGAGACCATCAGTGAGCACCGCAGGTTACAAGAAATCGTGAAGTGTTACTCAACCAGGCCAGCGTGTACCTTTCGTGGAACAGTAAAGTTCCTTAAGTGTCTCTATGATCGGGGATTTCTGCTCTAATTGCGTCAAGTTCTCACTGAGCTAACAGCACAATTTGCCAGACACTTTGAGTTATCACGAAGGCACGCTGTTTTAGTAATTCTGTATGGTAATTGCTCCCATTCATGGCACCCGAGCTAATTCTTTTGATTGTTTAAAGACACAACATCATAATGCCGATATTTATTGTCATGATCTATAGTCTATAATATGCATTCCATCATTCAATTTTGATCATTTGAGCTGAATTAAAGTAAAATTCAACCCTTGTGTACTTTACTTACCCGGCAAATTGTAAACCTAGGCATTTATATTTTGTATTCTCATGTATTCATAGTAATGTTAAATTTTGACTAGAATTTTAAATGCCAGAAGAACCAATAAACACTATTTTTACTGGATGTTTCAAAAAGGACTTTACAACTTTGAAAATTCATATAAATTTTATGAAACAAGGAACAGAGCTGGTTTTGGTGTTGTTTAAAAGGAAAGCACTTCAAGTTTTTTTTACCTTAAACTAAAGATGTTCTTTGTGGCTTCCGTTGGTTATTCTGCAGACATCCCATCGGTAGACGATTTCTTCCCAGACTCGCACTAGCATTTCAGGTGTAACTTGCTCAGCAGCAGCGTAAATTCTTGCTCTAAGTTCAGGGGGGGGGGTCATGCAATTGGCGCATCACGGCCAATCCATTGTCGGTCATTGAGAAAATCCCGGACGTCAGTCAGATAGTGTGGTGGTGCGCCATCTTTCATAAAGAAAACATTTCGTTCTAGGTCATCCTCATCGATCTGTGGTTTCAAAAATTGTTGCAACATATCAAGCTACACTATCCCGTTTATGGTTCTCTCTTGGAAAAAAAGGGGGGCCGTACATTTTCCTCTTGCTCAACGCACAAAAAACGTTCACTTTAGGGCTATCACGAACATGTTGCAATGTTTCATGTGGATTTTCACTGCCCCAAATCCTACAGTTATGTGTGTTAACCTTGCCACTTAAGTGAAAAGTTGATTCGTCAGAAAAGATTATGTTGTCCATGAAATGTTCATCATCATCCACTCGATTTAACATATCCACACAGAAGTTCCTACGTGCAATCTTATGTGTCTTTAATTGCTTGTAAAAGCGAATATCGGTATGGTTTCAAATGCAAACGTTTTCTCAACACACGCCAAACCGTCATATGTGGGACTTGCAGCTCACGAGATGCACGCCGGGTCGATTTCGTAGGGCTGTTGACAAAACTTTTTCTCACTTGCTCAACGATCTCGTCAGATGTGCTTGGACGACCTGAGGATTTTTTATGTTTTACTGAGCACCCTGTTTCTACGAAACATCTATGCCACTCATAAATTGTAGGCCTACTAGAAGGATCTTTAGCGTACTTGGTATGAAAATTACGCTGAACTGTTGTCGCAGACTTCGATTCTTCAAACCAAAACACACAACTAGCACATTCGGGTCCAGTGACTGCCGCTAGCGCTTGTGGGGCGCGATTAGGCACTAGCGGACTACGCGAGTCAAAACTTGAAGTGTTTTCCTTTGAAACGACACCAAAACCAGCTCTGTACCTTGTTTCATAAAATTTATATGAATTTTCAAAGTTGTAAAGTCGTCTTTGAAACACCCTGTATTTTGCCTGTAATCCCACTGAAGTTGAGTTTCTTGCCAATCAAAACATTTACATTCATGCAAATGAGTGACATGAACTAATAATCATCAATTTTTAATAATGAAAGTAGTGAACCTTAAATACCCCGTTTCACTGTTTACGTTTTCTGCTATTAGTGCGGAATGTTCAAACAAAACTATATTTTCCCTTAAAGGCTTCTTGATAAATTTAATCACATGCTTAAATACTATAAGACTTAACCTAGAAGTCTTCAAAACGACAGTAGAAATTAACTTCAAAACCATTCTGTATTCCGGTTTTTGTGGGCTGTTTATCGAAAGCAAAATTGTCTTTTTATAATATTACTTATCAAAATATAACCATATTTAAAACATAACCAGTTTTGAAGCCTGGCATAATTTCTTTTTTTTTAATTTAAAATAAATGAAATTTTCAACTTCAGGGTTTAATAATGCTTGTGCGTTTTTGATAAAAACCCAATTCCTTTATACACTATGCAGAATAATTTAAGAATTTCAATTTGAACATTTATAACTTTTCACATAAACTACCGTTAGTGACCTGATACAAGCATACAATATGTTTTTCAAAACAGAAACATCGCTATAATTAAAATAAAGTTAAACTGTAATTAAATTTTACATTTTCAAATCAATCTAAATAAATAATTCATCTGAATAACAGAAAAAATATGTGTTTAAAGGTTAATGATTTCTTACCATTGAACTATTTTTAAATGCATTTGCAACCTTAAAATCTTTATTTTCTATGTTCGGAGGAATCAAATGCAGTTTTCTAACCCACCACTTTATGAAAATATAATTTTTCATGTCGCAAATAAATCGCTATCTATTAACATTTATAACAACATAATTCATATCAAAGTTCAGTCAAAATTCCAAAAAATGAAACTTTTACTATAACATACTCCTACATGAGCAAATACTGTGTAGAAGAATTAGATTCTCATCATTCTTTCATAACATTTACTTAGCATGTTTAAAATCATCGTTAAAAAAAGAATCATAAAATTTTAAGGTACGTATTTCCGCCTTCCCTCATTATGAACCAGCTCTGAAAATACTGTATTTACTAAATTAGTTTGTGTTAACATTTTCCGGACTAGGTTTATGTTTTTAATATATGTGACTAAATTTATTAAGCAGACTGTATACGAAAAAGTGGTAGCCGTTTTAATATCTTAAGACAAACAGATGAAAGCATATTAAGCTGGGCTCAAATGTTTGCAAACTTTGTGTATCTAACAACAAGACAGGCCGCCATTGGTAAATCAGATCGAATAAACATCAAATATAATAAAAAGAAATGTTTGGTCATGATGTCTGTAACGCGTTACACTGTATGACCTTCTTCGGCTGGAGATGTTTAAGCTCTCTGTCCATATATTTCGTTGGTATAACAAGCTAAGAAGTTAGGTTACATGTTTGTGTAGTAGTTTAATATATATTAAAATTGCAAACTAACCATAGAAAAAGATACGTAGGTATTTCGTTTGAATCTACTTGTTAACTAGGAAGAGAGCTGTGCTACGGAACGAGATTGAGTGGAGATATGTATAGCGCTTAACATTAAAAAAATGAATGTTGTTTAGTAACAATTAAGCAACTGTGAAAAAATGAATTGCCACAGTATTGTGTTCCCGTCGTCACTTTTTATGGGCTTGGAAGTTAGTAATAGAATAAATGTTTTGAATTTGGTCATAAATTTGAAATAATTATATAAAGAAATATAATTTTAATGAGGTCAAGCAAGCTGTGTAACAACTTCAGGTACGGATTTAGCATGCTTCGTTCACGTAGTTTTGAAAGGCTATCTATACAGGCAACACTCATTGGTTTTTCTCATTCACTGATTCGTTAGTCAAAGTACCTGATCATTCTCATTTATGAACATTCCTCTTCCTTTTAGTCTTTTTGTTGTTTTAAAGAATTATTGCCTGTGTTTAGCGCCAGAGTCTATAGACACATCTAAACAGCTGAAGTAAAGGGCTGTATTCGGCACGTTACAACAACAAGAACAATTTGACCCCCATCTCCAAAAAGTAATTATCGAAACCACCCCCGAGATGTGAAGTACAGAGGCAACATTTCTTTGAAGCTGAGGTTTCGGCGAACGGGAGCGTGGTCTGAGCTCAACTAATTGCCCAAGTTGATGCCGAAGTCCGATAATGTAATAGATCTCTGAACTCGCTAACATAATTTCCGCAGCGTTTTCGCACTCAATTACGACCTTGGCGAGTTTTAATGAACATTTTCCTTGAAGTCGTTGCGTCAAAAGTCTCCTGTTTTGTTACATACCGCCGAACTGATAATGTTGTGAAACATTTTATTTTTTTGTTTGTACTTAAAAAAATAAGTGAGTGAACGACTCAGAAAAATGAATATTCGGATCTGATATACATTCCATTTTAATTGTTTATTGTCAATGATTCACATGCGCGTCAAACGATATAAAAACCCTGATTAACTCGACCAAGATGTTCAATGTTTTAAAACTTATTTTAGTTCGACTACAAACCAAAAATTCATCCGATGTATGTTTGTAGCAGGTTCAATTAACGTACGTAGCTGTACCCATTATTAGACAAGATTTAAAGCAATGACACACTTTTTCCACAAAATCCTTTTACTACTCATTGTATATAAATCATTATATTTCGTCTATGTAATTATCATATAATTTGGCATACTATTCTAGAGAGACGATCAGAACGTTATTTTTGTTCATCTGACCACATGAATGAGAGAGCCAGTAAGTAGTTTATAACGTACTTAAATATCATGTTATGGTACTGCGAACTGCCATGAAAGATGTCTTGCATTGTTTGTTATTGTGTATGGACGGCGTGAGAGTGTTGATAATGCTGAAGTCAGTTAATAGTCTACACTGCCAAATAATTTACATTCTCTTTGCTATTATAACAAACGATCTGAAAAATTGGAACAAAGAAAAGCAAGAAGAGAATATTACAAATAAAACAACTAAAAAACTAACCGGAAGTCTAATCTTTTAACTATTCCTCATTGATACCTTACGAAGCTTCGTTCACTTCAAGTCAAAGTAATAAATTACGCAGCTATTTGGTTTGTCGCATGAAACAACTAGAAGAACGGGGTAATTCATACACAGCTTAAAAAACTGTAGGTACTAAATGAGTAACTTTTTTTACGGAAGCTAAAAAGTAATATACGAGTCATGTTTTATAAGTAAGTACCGTTTTGAAATTAAAAAAAGACGTGCAAATATATATCAATAATTTTATTTTTACATTAAAGCCTGTACCTTACTCTACTTTTCTACATAATTCTCTTCAATATTGAGGCACTTGTCATAACGTAGTACCAGTTTTTGAAAACCCTACTGATAGAAGTCTGCCACCTGACTTGTTAACCACTGCATCACAACTGTTTTGACTTCATTATCGTCTTCAAGATGCTGACCGCCCAGGTGGTTCTTCAAGTGCAGGAACAGATGGTGGTCACTGGGCGCCAGATCAGGGCTGTACGGAGGATGATCTAGAGCAGTGGTTCCCAACAAAATTTTCTCGAGGACCCCCTCATCGAGCATGGTTGGTACTTTGTCATATCACAGTATCAAATACCTAAAAAAAACCAATCAAGAGTCTTTTTATACGTTTTCTATATTTGGTACTTATAAACAACATTGACATATTCATTATTGAACAAATATTGAGCTTAAAACTTTTTCAATTTAGCCATCATTGTTATTGTTAAATTTTTTATTATTGCTCAAAATCTTTGTCTTCAAATCTGGGTGTTTAGTATAAGAAACTCCTTAAAAAATAAAAATTGAGTATGAACTGAAAATGACAGGAAAAAATTAAAACTGAGTGTATTGGTCTTTCAAGTGTACTACACTTGAGATTGCATTGAGTAGATATGTGTGAAAAATAAGAAAACACTAATTTCATACAAGGTATTATTTATTTGAAAGTACTCCATCAGTATACAGTTAGTTTTAATTTTCAATTCTTAATGAGATGAGTTCAATCTGACCTTTGAGTTCATTATTTCTGAAATATTAGGTTCCAAACTTGAAACTTTCAATCTGAAATCCGACCGTATGTCGAGTCGATTCCTATATTTGTTTTTCATGAAACACATGGAAGAAAATGCTTGCTCACACCGATATGTGGTTGCAAATGGAAGAATCTTTTTCATTGCCTTATCTCCAAGTTTCTTGTAGTCCTTGCGTGCTGATGCCCAGAAGTCTGTAATTTTATCACAGATGAAAATGTTTTTCATCGTACCACAGCTGGACAGATCCACAAGTTGATCTTGCTCTTCTACAGTGAGGCCATGGATTTTGTCTATTTCTTCACAGCTGAAAGGATTTCGAATCCATCTGTCGTCAGGGTCAGGTTTAGGGAAATACTCTCTAAAAGTGGTGGCTAGGCTGCGTAGATGATCGGCTACATTGATCTTGATCTGGTCAGGCAGACTCTCCTCTGATGATTCCAAGAATTGTTTTAAAGTAGAAAAGTTAGTTAGTGACTCGTTTTCTATTCTTGACGCCCAGATTTGACATTTTTTGACCATAGCACTAATCTTATCCTCAACTTTGAACATGTCTACATTTTTTCCTTGTAAACTCAAGTTTAACACATTCAAGTGTTCAAACACATCAGCTAAGTACGCAACTGAGCAAAGCCAAGAGAAGTTAGTGAGAAAATCCGCGTACTTTGTGTCAAGAAGGAAGACACGAACCTCGTCTCTAAGTTCAAAAAATCTTGACAAGATCCTACCTCGAGAAAGCCATCTTACTTCTGTATGAATAAGAAGTTGCTCATGCTCACTGCCGATCTCTTTACACAATAAAGAAAATAATCTGGATTGCAGATGTCGAGTTTTAATATAGTTAATGATTTGAACTACTTCGTTAAGTATCTTTTGCAAAGGTTCAGGCAATCTTTTGACTACTAAGGCTTCACGATGGATACAACAGTGAGTCCATTTCACCTCAGGGGCTACTGCTTTGATACGAGCTAGAAGTCCTGTTTTTTTGCCAGCCATTGACTTTGCTCCATCCGTCGACAAGCCTACACATTTTTTCCAGGTGACATCGTGTTCATTGAGATAATTATTTAATGCAGTAAAAATATCGTCTGCTGTTGTATGCAGTAGTTCGCATGAAAAAAGGAAATCTTCAAACACTTGGTCCTCCCATAAGAATCGTGCGAAAACCAACATTATAGCTTTTTTAGATATGTCTGTGCTTTCATCCAATTGTAGAGCGTACATGTCACTCATGCAAAGTCTAGCCAACAATGTTTCTTCGATGTTAACTGCCATATCAGTAATTCGTCTTTGAACAGTATTATTTGATAGCGGGACAGTTCCTATTACCTTAGCAGCTGCATCACCTAACATTCTCTTGCAAAGTATTATTGCTGATGGCAGTATAAGTTCCTCAGCAATTGTGTGGTTTTTCCTACATTTAGCAACAAGCTGAGCCACCTCGTAAGACGCAAGGGTTGCATTTTCGTTTACATTTGCACCAGAGTGTTTATTAATTGTTTTACGAGATATTTTCAACTCTCCTAATTTATTTTTGAAAAAATCTAATGACTTACTTTTGTACTCTGGGTGCTTTGTTTCAAGATGACGCCGGAGTTTTGCTGGTTTCATACATTCATTCGAAAGGCTTTCATAACAAATTACACATTGAGGTTTAGGCTGTTGCTCAGGTCCAGTGAACGTAAAACCGATTTCCAAGTAATCAGAGTTATATTTTCTAATTTTTCCAGTAAGCTTAACACTGATCTTGGAAGAGTTAGGTTCAAGGTACGCCGACGATTTAGGTTCAATGGACACTGACTTCGATTCGAGAGTCACTGACTTACTTGCTTGCACATCAAATGCATTACCTTCCTCTTCATCTGTAGACCTTTCTCGTTTTAACGAACCACTTTTTAACCAACGGTCCATTTTTAACTACACGAACTGTAGCTTCCGCGAAAAACAACGCTTTACAAACACTACTGTTGTAATACAGAATATTGAATACTGAACACGGTCTGTGAAAGCACTGGCAATAAATTAACAATGGCCGATTGTCGTCTGAAATACGAATTTCTGTGTAAAGTGACTGTCAGTTGTCAGCTGCAAAGAGGCAGCGCGCGCAGTCTAACGGCATACAGCAGAACTATTTTCTGCTAGACGCAGAAGTTAGCCGTTCGCTAAAGCTCTGCTCATGCAGGAAACGGCCAAAACAAAAAATTTGTTATCATACGAAATATATTTAATATATTTTTTATTCTAATAGCATTTTGCGGACCCCTCTGGCATAGCTCGCGGACCCCTGGGGGTCCGCGGACCACCTGTTGGGAACCACTGATCTAGAGTTTCCCATCGAAAAGATGTGATGAGATCTTTGGTCTGATTAGCCACATGTGGACGGGCATTGTCATGCAGCCAAACGATGCCCTTGCTCAACTTGTCACGTCTTTTGTTCTGGATTGAACGGCGCAGATTGTTCAATGTCTCACAATAAGCTGCTGCATTGATTGTCTCATTACGAGGCAGAAATTCCACAAGAAATACTCCTTTTCTGTCCCAAAAAACTGTGCACATGATTTTCCGGGCAGAAATCTGTTGCTTGAACTTCACTTTTTGGGTGAATCTAAATGCCGCCATCGCGTGGACTGTTGCTTTGATTAAGGTGTGACGTAGGCCACCCATGTCTCATCTCCCGTAACAATTTGGCTTAAGAAATCATCACCATCGTTTTGGTACCACTCAAGGAAATTCAATGCACTGCCTAAACGTTTGGTTTTGTGCACATCCGTTAACATTTTCGGTACCCAACGTGAGCACAATTTTCGGTAATTCAAGTGCTTGGGCACAATGCCATACAAAACACTACGAGAAACATTAGGAAAGTCATCAGACAAGGAGGAAATCTCTCACCTTATTGCCAACTTTCTGTACCAAACTTTCATTAATGACTGAAGGACGCCCACTCCGTTGTTCATCATGCACATTTGTGCGGCCATCTTTAAATGCTCTCACCCACTTTCACACCATTCCATCACTCATAATGTTTTGTCCGTAAACTGCACAGATCTCACGCTGAATATCGATCGGTTTTAGGCCTTTAGCACAAAGAAATCTTATAACAGCCCGTACTTCACAGTCGGCGGGACTCACGACTATTGGAGGCATCTTAAACACTCAGTGAACAATGTAAACAAGGAAGAATTAGACTGTAATGGCGTCAGTGCGTAGGGAAGAGATGCAGGTACCCAGTGCGCATGCGCGGAACGCCGACCGTAACGCTGCAGCCACGGTGTGACAAAACGGTACTTACTTAAAAAATACGCTTCGTATGTACCAATTCAGAGCCAATGCAAAGAACAATTCATTTCATCTGTCCTGCCCTGCAGATTTTCTTCATTTGGAGTTCATGATTTGTCTAGGAGGTACCATTAGAGAATCTGAAAGAAAATAGTCCACAAATTAAACTGAAGAACGCCACCATTAGTCTGTAATGATTACCGTAAATCAGTGATAGTAAATTTTAGAATGGTGACTGGGAATCAAACTGAGATACTGGTGGATACCACTGAGTACCTGCCTGGTGAGACTTAGGCAATAAATCGCGTGATCTCTTAAAAACAACGAACCCTGAGAAACATATACTTATTAGTTGCCCCCCCCCCCCCTCCTCGCAACCAAAACTGACTAAATGTAGGTGGACTCTCCGAAGAGAATTGTGTTCTATAGTTTCCGCGGGGAGTTTCGCGGAAGCGGCACCAGTAGAACTGGGTGGAAGTCCCACAAGTTCCCGGCCATATAAGATCCCAAAGGCATTCCTAGCTACGCTGGGTCTGCCTACCGACCCAAGCGCTAACGATCTCCTTTGAACGGTGCCCGTTCTGCAGGGTCCAGCCACGCCCGTGAACATCACGAAAGTCGACTAACCCACTAATAGCAAATCTTGGCCAGTATTTTACTACCTTTGACAAACACAAAAGACCACTGTCAATTCTAACTAATAATTGAGAAAAACAAAGAGCAACCAAAAGGCAAACCACCAGTAAAGTGACTAAATCTGTAAGATTGAAGGAAATGTCTAATGACAACAAACTTCACCACAACTGCTTACCAAAGGAAAAGCAGAAAATGCTCACGGCGGCGGCTTCCCTGTCAGAACATTCAGAATCCCGCCACTGGATGTTACAGCGTATTAGGGCAGCATCACTTCTCCTAGCTCTCCGGACCTTACCTTGTACCTTGCAATAATAGCCATGGAACTCAGTGTTGCTTTTGCAGGGTCCAACTACGTCCCTGAGCTCTAGCAATGGCACAGGGTGCATTTCGGTGGCAGGGAGTACCACTTCGTTGTCGACTTCGTAGTTCGTGCCCAGGCTTCCAATCAAACAGACGCATTATAGACATCGAACGCAATGGTGCCTGATAAGGCTCAACGGAGATCACCTGAGCAGGGGCTCTTCCTTCCCCTCGCCAGCATCAACTGCACCGCCTGTTGGCCACAC
The DNA here is from genome assembly GCA_031002005.1 of Vandiemenella viatica. Classification (NCBI taxonomy): domain Eukaryota; kingdom Metazoa; phylum Arthropoda; class Insecta; order Orthoptera; family Morabidae; genus Vandiemenella; species Vandiemenella viatica. The sequence goes on along the minus strand of JARYHS010013631.1, from coordinate 144,742,867 downwards.
AAAGAGGACAGTCCAGGAAGAATTACCCCTCTGCATAGAAGAGAGACAGATTCCACTAATGTGAAAACACGTTTAGCCACAGCGAGGAACCACGTGGAGGTGGTATCACCCGACTTGATGGCGAAGACCAGAACCATCAGCAGTCTGGTGCCTGTCAATTGATGGTCATTTTGTTATGTTTCCAGAATGGGTTTTTATCCATTGAGCAGCTGCATTCTGCGCTCGATTTTTAAGGCCACTAGACCATCTGGAGACACAGCAACACGCTCTTTAGTTTCCGGCCCAAATTGAGCTGCAAAGTAGGCGCTCATGTCTACATAGCCAGCGCACTGGTGCAAAATATGATTAACATCTTCCACCGCACCGCAGTGACAAAAGGGGTTGTCAGTGATAATCAGTTCAAAAAGTTTCTTTCTCAAGCCATATCCTGTAATAGGCACAGCAACTGATAGGAATATGCGTGAATTGAATGTCGACACTATAGGTGTCTTCTGAAATCGGGGATCCTTTGAAAGGTTTCTCTCCCTCTGGAAGATAGCACCCAACGACTCTGCTAGATGTTCATCAGGTTGTCAGACATTGTCTCCCGGCCACGGCTAGTATTCGAGAAGAAAGGTCCAATCCATATACCAGAGAGGCAAAGGTTGTTTTTCTTCCTAATACGATATGCAAATGTCACACTGACGACTTCCAAATCAAGCGGGAAGGAACCACTTATTACATGAAGAGCCTCGGGACGTCAAGCGGCAGGTACGGGTTAACATCAAGAAATATCTCTGCTGCAACGAATCCAGCAGGTGCTTACGGTGGGCCTGCCCAGCTTTACGTGACCACACTGAAGAGCAATATGTCTCGGTCGACACAATCACCGACTTATATAAGGTGATCACGATTTTAGCATTAAGGCCCCATTTTCGACCGACTAGCGGAACAAGTTTATCAACAAACGAGTCTGTTTTCTCGTTGATGGCTTTAATGTGCGGGAGAAAAGAGACGTTCATCAATCGTTACCCCTAAGTATTGGACCTCTTTGCAGATCCTTAACTCTGCCGCCATCCAGCCTGATCGTCGGAGTCCGATATTTCAACAATAACGAAAACTTCTTAGTTGGAGCTATAGCCATTTTGTTAGCTTTAGTCTTCACTGAAATCTTATTAATTACGTCTTTAGCTCTTCTCTTAATGTCCAGGCGTGATTCGCCGTGAATAATGATCACCAAATCATCATCATAAGCTATTTTACAGTAATATTATCAGTGGCAGCCTTAAGCTGTTCGTCTGATTGTGTTCTGCGATAATTTCCAGAGAGAAATCTAGCAGTCCTTCTTTGCACCCCCTTCAACTTCTGTATATGATACCCAAAACGTGGTTCCCATATTACACCAAGCAATGGTCTGAGAAAGTTTTATAACCCTATTCCTTTACTTCTCTGGTACATCTTCCCATCACTCTCTCCGACAAGTAAAGAATTTTGAAGAGTTTAGCTACTACGAGTCCAATGTTTTTTGCCTATTTGAACGTTATCAAATGTTATGCCAAGACAGTTACGTATCAAATCTTCAACAAGTAATTTCTTCTCCATCTTATAATAGCTAAATCCTCTATTTCTTTTCCTGAAACGTTTAAGTAGCTCCCATCATAGTTTCAGAATGAGCAATAGAAAGATTATTTTCCCTTTTTTATTTATTTTTACAGACCATTTTTTTAGCACGAAGGTAAATGGAAATGATAAAACGGCATAAAAAGGCAGTGCTGAATTTGTAAATTGGAAGAGGTTTGTTATAAAAAAAAAAAAAAAAAACTACGTCCGCTGCATTCGAATGAGAAGATCCTAATCACTACGCCAGCTGGTAATGATATTAGTGAGCATTTCAAGAAACATCTTTATAGTCACTTATTACAGTGCTCACACCATATTTGATGTTTTTGAGGTTTTTTTTAAATATTCTTTCCTGAATTTTACTATCATCCATCATAATAATTCGGCTTCTTCAGATGCCAGTTTTTAAAACAGAAATGTGGCAGCAGTGTTTCTCCTGGAGTTTTCTCATCAGCAGCCTTTGATGTTCCATTCATTGCCTTTTGTTTCGCTAGGTCCTGGTGAGAACTGAACATGAATATCTAATATACAATTATGTAAGCTCACTCACTCACTCACCTCGATAGCTATTGGCTGGAAAATGATGACGCAACACGCCAGCCTTCGCTCGGAAATTAACAGCGACAAGAGTTATTATTAGATATTATTATTTTTTTCTTTTTTTACTGCTTTACGTCTCTCAACAGCGTGGTCTTTAGAAACGGGAAAGGATGGGGGCAAGGAATAGGAAGGAATTCGGCCATGGCCTTTTTAAAGAAGCATCCCGGCATTTGACTGGAGTGATTTGGGAAACCATGGAAAACCCAAATCTGGATGCCCAGACGGGGATTCAAACCACCGTCTTCCCGAATGCGAGGCCAGAACGCTATCCGTTACACCACCACGTTCGGTATATTAGAGGTTACGTGGACTGTTTAATAGATACGTGACTGCTAGTTCCTTTCACAGAATAATGAATCGATGCACCATCCAATAAACGACATGAGCGAAATACGTAGAAACTTGCGTACTGTAAATATATCCCGCTGAATACGGCGCACTGAAAATTTTATTGCACTGTCCATCCCAGTCTGTTATCCAAATAAATGAATATTTTGAATACCATTACACTAAAACTAATATGTGTTTTGAGTACTAATTCAATATGCAAAAATATATAAATGCATGAATGTTATTACCTTCGAGATACTTACTTGTTAGGGGGTCATAGGGAGAGGTGTCATACACTTCGTGAAATCACATTAGAAGCGTTGTTTTGACCAAATTATAAATTCAAAATGTTTGATGTCACAAGGAATGGGGGGTGGGGATAGGAGGGGAGGGGAAACAGTGTGACATGAGGTGACGTGGAGTGTGAAGTAATTTATGGGTGATCTCTTATTCGTTATGTAACGACTCTGAAAACAACCATGAGCAAATTTCAGAGTCAGCAAATGTTGATTTACACGAAAATAAGTAAATGTAAGTTAAATTATATTCAATTTACTTCTTGTGCACTTAGGTATTTTACCCAATTAACCAAGATGGCATATTAGAAACTCTGAAAACGAAGCTGTTTTGAAACACAGGATATGACCGTTCCAGTGTATTGCATATTTATAATATTTTGTTGTATATAAAATATGAAAATGAATAATAAGAGCAAACATCTTTCCTAAGTATTTAGAAACTCGAGAAATGTCGAAATAAACTCATTGCAAGATAGATGAGTCAGTTTGTAAGAATAATGGGATAAAAAAAATGCCATAAGTAATTCCTTAGCGCACCAAGGAAAAATCAATCATCTTGTCGGCCCCACTAATATATACTGTATCAATGCTCATTTTATCTAAGTACTTTGAACATTAATTTGCGCAGTAGTTAACAGTGAATTCAGTACAATCACATAACATTTTATATTATTACTTGAGTGCAAATATAATCTTCTATAATTTTTGATGAGTTTTTCTAAGGTATCAAATACGAAGATGGCAGTGAATAAATTTATCAGAACAACTCACGATATTAACAAATTCTGTAATTCGACTTGCCTACATGTTAGATGGATGTAATGTGGAAGCTGCACAGCCATCTTAAAAAAAAAATGGCACTACCTGTTCTTGCATGCAACTAACTCTGCCAGTTTCCACGCACGTTTCATGTCGAATACTTTTTGAGACGTATCTGCTGATGAAACTGGAAAATTATGTACCTGTCAACTTGATTAAAGTGATGACTAATTGAATCCTACTTGTTTACAGGTTGTCATACAATTGAAGTCACCTAATACTGACTTAAAAACGGTGAGTTAATATGGAAGAAGATATGGCAAATTATGCTGATGGCTCTTAACAGTGAAAAAATAAGCAAAATATCTAGAAAAATTAGACCATTATATTGGAACATGCTAACTCTTATAATTGATCCACTTGAGAAAACTAAACAATTTATTTGTTTCAAACCCCACTCACAAGTATGCACTATATCAAGGGAATCTGCATGTACCCTCCTTCCTTGGCCGATTAAAAATACATCTCAACAAGGGTGGCTCAAGCCCCCCCCCAAAAAAAAAGTATCAAGGCCCCCTCCCCCGACATCGTAATTTTGGTACTTTTTTATTTTTTTTAGTTCTCCTGATCTTTTAAGGGAGACAGAAATCCGAAGAGACTATAAAGATTACCCTTGCCCGCCTCAAGCCCCCCCCCCCCCCAAACCAAAGTCCACTCAAGCCAACCCCCGAACCAAAATCCGATCAAACACCTCCCAACCCAAAATCTTGGATCCGCCCCTATATCTCAAGTTGGCTAAAAGGTTTTGGCACTAATATGATACATTTATGAACTGGATATATAGTAAAAAACAACTTCCCTTACTTTAACACTCTCTCAATAACATCCCCTACAAATGTTTCGCTAGTATCTACTTTGACACCAGCTTCACTGCAGCTGGTGTGATAATCACATTACTAAATGGCTGTATTCCTACTAACTTGCATGCTACAGTTATCAACTGGCCTGATATTTCCTACAATATCCATAATACAGCAATTTCCACTCTTTCATTTCCAAAACCAACTCATTTTAAACTTCCATTTTATTTTTGATCTAAAATAAATAGACTAAAGCCTTCTTTCTATTTATGTCTTCCGACATTCCTGCCAAATCCTTTCCAAAATCCTGAGCACTGACCCCCTTGCATATAATCACTCAACTCCAAAAACATCTTAGTCGATAGATAAAAAAACAATTAAACTAACCCATTGCTGTCCCTGAAATACACTGGCGGAAATTATAAGTGCAACACCCATAAATGATTGGAATTTGGTCCCAAGTATCCCCAGTATTAAATTATTAAAAATTGAAAGTTTTGCATGTAAAATAGTATGAGAATTACGGGGATATTTATTATGCAAAATTGCTATAGTTTTTTTTTTTTTTTTTTTTTTTTTTTTTTTTTTTTTTTTTTTTTTTTTTTTTTTAAGCGTATATGTGCTGAATAGTGTGGTGTGACATGACAAATTTTTGTCCACAAGTTCTTGTTGACGAAGTATGCCATGGCGAGGAGTGACGAGAGAGGACGGAGAATTGACGTGTTTAAAATCATTACATAATATAGTGAAATCTCCCTAAGGATTAGGCGTAGTGCAATGGTAATATACAAACTTGTTACACAGTGAATAAAAGGAGGCTCTAGTAATACTAGAGCAGGCACAGGTCCATACAGAAGGACAATAGGACGTTAAGACCTCCAAATTGTGTGGCTGGCTGTTGTAGGCAGATGGGTCACTGCAGGTTATGGAGACAGTCACCGGACGATTTTGCGATCAAAATTTGGAGCTCATGGTCCCCAGATTTGTCCCCAATAGAGCATGTCTGGGATACCAGTAGTAGACACATTAAATCACATAGTCACCCAGCACAAACTGTGCAACAACTGACTGCACAAGATATGCAGGCGTACAGAGACATATCCTATGAAGACATCCGAATGCTAATTGATTCAATGCCGACAAGGATCCACGAATGAATAGGGGCTCAAGGAGAGCACACTTCTTATTAACAACCGTATCTAAAAATAATAAACTAAGCCCGATCCATTTCAATTTTTGAGCAGGGCCCTGGATGTATCAACAAAGTTTCCTAAACTTTAAGCATTCCTGTCTTTTAACCTCGGCCAATGTAAACTCATTTCAAAATATTGAAACTTCAGCCAGCCAGTTGAAACTATTCCACCCAACCTTGGTATAATCTTCGAAATCAATGAACAAGCTACTTGTATCACAACCCACACTATCTATGACATCGCCTGTCTACATTATTTAAGCTTCCATATTGGTATCACTACCTACGAGTTGTCTATAAGTATGAAGGCTAATAGTTAGATAGTTTATAGTAGAAATCTACATCTGTGATCTGTTACCACTGCCAGTTCCAACCTCACTAATTTCGTCACATATTGACTTATCATGGAAGCCCCTAAAAAATGAACCTAATACCTGACCTAATATTGCATAAGGTTTGAAAAAATTTGTGACTTGGTATCCCGTACATAACTGATCCTACAGAAGAGAGCATATACCTCTTCCATAGCTTCTACCCAGCAGCAGAAGTCTTTTCTTCCTATTATTACCTTGCACGCCCTGTTCCTAAAGACCTGAAGTGCCTTACCTATTCCTACATCTACCAGAGGTTCTGTCCCTTATGACTTTAGTAACAGGTCAAACATGTTTCTTAAGTCTTTGGATTCTTCATCATGTTTGAGGTATTTCCTCTAGTTTCTATTACCAGCTCTCTATAATCCTTTCACCCTCCCCACAAGCTGAACCTGAATGCCCATAATCGTTTTTCCCATCTCCCTGACTTTTTTTCTTTTTGCTTTGAATGTTACCTACCCCTAAAACAATTATGTCAATATCACAAGAGGGGCTCAATTAGATCCCGTTTTCCCTCTTCATCACATAACCAGTGAAACCACTTCTTACGCTCATTGTAATCCACACCATTCGCCACGAAGCTGCGTCAGCTGCCTCACTTGACACGCGTATTTTTTCCCAAATGCTTCTAGTACGTCCTAAATAATCCGTAAGTATTATATCAGAAATGATATTCTATATGTTCTCAAATCTGTCTGATAGAGTAGTCGAGTAAAATTTATACAAAGCTCTCCTCTGCACTGACTTTTGTTTCTAATGTTTTGTTTACAGCTTATTTACCTAAAGTATTGGGACCATTGCTATTCATTATTCTAATGAATAATTGTGTTGATTGTTTACTATCTGAAATTAGATTGTTTGCAGATGACATAATGCTGTATAAAAGGATCAAAACGATACAGGACTAACAGTTGCAGGCTGATCTGGACAGGATATCTAGTTGGGTTGGTAAACATGGGATGAAGATAAATGCAAAGAAGAGTCAGCTAATTAGATACACAAATAAAAAACAAAAGGTAAATTATGAATATAAGGTGGGGAAAGAATTGCTTACTGAAGACTTGAAATGTAAATATCTTGGCATTACATTTGATAACAAGCTTAACTGGGCAGTACACATTGGACAGGGGGTAGGAAAAGGTTTCAAAACTCTGCACTTGTTGGAAAGAGTGATGAGAGGATGCACGAGAGAAGTAAAGGAATTGGGTTACAAAACTTTGGTAAGACCATTGCTCGAATATGGTAGTGTAGTATGGGACCCACATTTTGAGTATCAAATACAGGAGTTGGAGAAGGTGCAAAGAAGGGCTGCTAGATTTGTTTCTGGAAATTATCGCAGAATGCAATCAGTGACAGATATGATAAAGGAGCTGGAATGGGATTCATTGCAAGACAGGAGGAGGATGAGGAGGGTCATGGGAGTGTACAGGGCGTATACTGGCGATGAGGCATGGAAAGATATTGCAGTAGGTATGAAAAGTAGTTCATGGAAGGGAAAAGATGACCATGACCACAAGCTGGCACTCGATTTCAGGCACAAGGGTGTGGGAAGGTTTTCTTTTTTAGGTAAGGGTATCAGGGATTGGAATGAGTTACCAAGGGGAATGATGAATAACCTACCGAAAACGTTAAAAGAAATTAAAGTTAAAATTTGTAGAGGGCAAATGTAGGTGAGTGTAGGATAGGGGGAAGTTGGGTGTGTAGGGAAATTGCCACCGGAGCGAGTGCTCCATTGCAATTAAATTAAATTAAATTAAATTAAACTTGGAACACAGCATTATAATTTCACATTTATTTAATGCTTTCTACTTACTTTCATGTTTAGAATTTATGGGTTTTCAATTTTAATACTCGGCTTCTCTCAAAGTATATACCACCTCATTTTTTCAATAACTTTATCTTCCATCAAATAGCATTTGCTTTACAGTGCATCTTTCTGCTTTTCAGTTGTCGTTCTCATCTTATCTGTTTCTACAAGATTGTACACATCCGCTAAACAAGCCTATGACAATTCTCATAGTTTCAAAACTCATGACCAAGCAGACAAGAATTTTGCAAACAAGCTTAGTCGGAATATATTGGAAAAATTAGGTTGAGAATTTTAGCGACAAGAACTGAAATTCTCAGCTACCAAACTAGTTGTTACCAGTGAAAGAAGTCGATCAGCGTGTGTAATAATTTAATAATAAAAATTCGCGAATAATATACGACGATTGGTGAGACTGGTGGTTTGAAGTAGGATGAAATCACAACGTCTTAGGAAACAATTACAAACATGAAATGTTTTCCCGAACAGATACAAGAATATTGGAGCAAGGAGGAGGTCAAATTTCCTATGCAAACAATCATTCGGGAAGAAAGGGTTACATCCCATCCGGACATCCCGACTGCGGTTTTCCGACGTTTCCTCGCAGTCCCTCTGGCGAATGCCGGAATGGTTCCTTCTAAAGGCGCGTTCCCACGGCGCGCCTCGACCCACCACCAGGCGGTAAAAGATGAAAGGCGCGTACTGCCACACCACGCGCCATGAGAATGCGCCTTAAGGGCCACGGGTGACTTCCTTCCTACTTCCTCCCTGTAGTTTAGTTTGGCAAAAAATGGTTATCGAGACTCTCCAGCAGCCCGCCTCCCAGGCATCACCTGGGAGGAATGAAATATGTAAAAAAAAAAATCTGTTTTGAAAGTGTTCAATACGTAGTTTAATAATAAGTGCTAGTAGTGTTGTTATAAATGGACAGCGATGATGCAAAACCTATCGGTGCCAATTCATCACTGAAGGTCTACCTGATGAGAGTTGAAACACTCAAAACATTAAATTATTCAGTAAATAGTTGATCTGGATTAATTTAATAGCTTTTCAGTTTTGTCAAACTAGTGTCGCATAGTGGTTAACAACAACAAAGTATTGTTAATCAAGTACACACAAAATATGCTTTAGTATCAGCCAATAAATACATAAAGGAAGGATATTTCAGAAGTAGACTAAAAAACTCTTTATTTGCAATACGACTTTCTCTTGATAATCGATCTGGTGGAGGTCATTTACGTAACTGGTTTTACATATTGAATGCTGACATGGTGGACACCAAAGAAAGTTGTTTGCTGCGTTTTGAGTACTTTTTCTTTTTGCTTTCTCTTATTCGAGAAATTCAAACAAAATTAAAGGGTGCAGTAGTATTTATTGCTGTTTGAAGATTTCTGAGCCCTGTTATTAAGAGGTGGGCTATTCCGTGCAATTTTAATACAATGTTGACACACCGAGATGGCTTAGCAGTTATGGTATTGGGTCTTTTCAGTCCACAAAGCGGGGATCAAGAGTGAACAAAACTACGGTCATAATGTTCCAGTCTATACTAAAGGTGGTAAGCTACTTTCAATATACAATTATATTTATCACTGTTCTTGACGTCTATATAAAAAGCCGAAATATATGATAGAATGATCTAAATCTTTAATAATACTCTCGAATTTTATATGTGGTTAGAAAATGCTTTTCACCGACCTTAATTCCATTCATGTTTAATTCAATCAGCAATGGCAAGAAACTGTAAATAATATTTCACAGCTTCAGTGTGGCATATAGTTTCCATAACCGTTTCTCTTATTCTAATAATGATATGTGTGCTACTTACTCGGAGCCAGAACTTAATGTAGGATCTACCAGTCATAATGGAGCTACATTGTTGTATTAAAATTGGTGAGAGTAATAATACACTCAGCTATTCACAACATGTCTCACACATATTCAGTCATGTCTTCAAATGTTCACTATCTGTACTTATTCAAAATTTACATAACATAAAGTCTAGTATTAGCTTTTCTGTAACAAAACATTCATATAATTTTACATCATGTTGTTTCGCACATTTACCATGAAATAATTTTCTAAACTATTTGTTTTGGAAGTCTGTGCGGATTGATATTTGGGGAAAAAAATTAAAAAATGTCAATTCGTACAGCTAAGAAACTATGGCAGTGTATTTTCGATAACCATAGAGATCACGGATATATAGGTTCCGTTGGGGTCGTAAATATAACTTGAACTGTACCGTTCTCTGCGTACTCTGCAGTCGGACACCCTAAGCCATTAGAGCCACTACAAACGTAAAATTAGTTTCTACGCACAATACCCTAGTTGAATGAACTCTTTCTTCTAATCGAACTTTCGGATTCTCTAGTGCTATTATATTCGTATCATATTTTGCCAAAAACTGGGCCCATTTGAAATCTGACTATTTATTAAATATTAGCGAAATATAATGTGTGAGTTTATAGTGCTCATCACTAATACCTTGAAAGAAACTGTGATATTTTTGCAAGCATTGTCTCACGAATTTTTTGTACTCCACACTGCCCATCAAACCTAGATAGTGATAAAAACAGTATTTCTGCGGGGGGAGGGGGGGGGGGGGCAAAAAGCTGTCGTGTCCGCGAGCGGTGCAGATACTGGTGACTTCGGGTTCCTGTCCGATTATGTCTTTGGTTCAAGAATGTGAGAAGACAAAGATGAACACAAATCCTTTATTTGATAATACAAACATGGAAAGGAAGGTGTAACAACGAAACCCACGGAGAAAGAAATACTGAGTTTATTGAGTACAATCGTAGAAAATTTCTTACAGGTAAGTGTTTGGTAACTGTATAAGAAAAATTCTGTGATTATCTGAAATGCTCAGAAGCCAAATTTCCCGACTGATACCCAATATTTGTAATTTTTGTATCACACTGATTTTTCGCAAGATTAAAAATTGTGTCACTGTTTGATGTTAATAAAATCCGCCTATTTTGATTAGATGAATTACCTTGCTGCTCTTTCCAGCATCTGAGAGTAGCATCACTTGAATGTGCTCAACAATGGAGGGAATAACGCAGAAAACGTTCTTACCGAAGGTCTAATTCCATGGATGACACGTGCCCTTCGTTAACATGTTAAAATCATCATTCCGGTGTATACTGTATGGGTGGGGACTGCAATTCTTTACTATTCAGCACAATTAATTGTTGAGTATCGTTTGTAAGGTCTGAGTCACTGAATGGCATTACTGCCTTGTCTGAATGATAAAAAGAATTGCGAGGAAACAGAAATAGATCTGAGATGAGAACTCAATATCGTTTCTTTAGACACAAATTCCCTTATTAAAATTATTTTTTTTGAAAAGGCTTCAAGCTGCGCACTGGTAACACAAAGATTATTCGATTCATATACCGAGAGCAGGAATTAAATTTCAACCCCCATAGTAGATTCAACGGTATCGGCATTATAGGGTCATAATTAATTATTATTGCTTTCAGTTGAAGTCTGAATCTTAAGAAGAATAAGTTTAATTTCTAGTCATTACTACAAAATTTCTGATTCGTGAGATCGGCTCACTATCTTACCCGAATATAAGCTTCTACGTTTTCTATTCATTGATTTCAGCTATCGTGGCTTCTGATCTCAGCTGCCGTATATGGCATTGGTTGCCTTAGCATTATCAACGTCTACTTTCGGCAATAGGCAATGGTTTCTGATTTAAACTTTTGTCTCTGTCACTTCACCTTATTCTCCTTGTGTTGGATCTAGAACAATAAATAACTGGAAGAGCAAATTTAGTTATTGGTATACTGGAATCTACTCCCCGCCTCACTACGTGTTTGCGATCTAAATTTTGCCTGTTATCCAATGGTTGGACAGCTCATAAAACATTATAACTTTTCTCCATCTGTCAAATATAGCTTCTTGTTTCAAGTGCAAAGTTTGATGAAGAACATTAAAAAGTGCCGTTCTCAGACGAGAAGGCAATGTAGGATCACATAAAGTTTCAAACATTGTGAAAACAGTTTGTATTTTAATTAATTCTTATCAATGCTGAATTCTTTCAACGTTCACTTCTGTGTATCATGTACTACTCTCTTGCGTTACAGGTGATATCGCCGCTGCCGCTAGATTCGTGTCAGGCATCGAATGCCCAAGTTCTCTCCATTGCCGGCATTTTCACCCCACCAGGGTGTCACTGGTACACGCTCTACACTTGCTGGTACTTCTTCACTCAATGGAACTTCTGGGCGGCCCAGGTTCTCGCCATGAAGCACTACTGGGGTGACGTGGATACGACAACACTCAATGTATGCCTGATGATTTCCATGATTATCACGCAAATAAAGGTGGCAGTATTCTTCCTACGAAAGAAAGACTTACTTCAGATGGTTTCCGAGATAGACACACTGATACGTCAACAGGAGATTATGGGTGACAACGAGTTGTCACAAATAGTGACCAGATCACTCATGAGCTCGCGACTTTTGACCTGGTGTGTGATTTTCATCGGCGGGGTGAATCCGGCGCTCTGGGCCGCTACTCCGTCAGTTATGCGGTTATTCGGCTACGGATCAGAGGAGAGGGAGCTGCCAGCTATCGCGTGGTACGGTCCATACGCCACCACTACTCCTCTTTACCAACTACTGTGCATCTCTGAATTCTTGAGCATGCAGTACTGCTTTCTGTCTGGGTTTGGTCTTGATCTGTTCTTCACGAACTTTATGATACATCTCAGCACTCAATTGGAACTCCTAAACGTAAGATTTCGTCAAGTTGGAAGGAAAGCAGTTGGAACTGGCAGATATCCTGAGAGCTACTCAGTTTCTGAAAACCATTCTCCTATTCAATTATCAACGCTGCAAGACAATAACAAACAAATTGATGGAAAGGAGAGGAAAGTTTACAAGCAGCTGTGTATTTGCATCAGGCAGCATCAGTATATTATACGGTAATTTCAGTATTTACACAATAGTTGATCTCCAGCAACCGTCGTGATAAGAGCCGCCATTTCTGTGTATTTAATTTAAAATATCGTAGTTAGATTTTATCTCTGAATATTTACTGTCTTCGCAGAGCAGCAGCTAGTTAGTCTCCAGTAACCATCGTGACTAATGCCGCCATTTCTGTGTATTTAATTTAAAGTGTTGTAGTTCGATTTTATCTCTGAATATCTACTGTCTTCGCAGAGCAGCTGCTAGTTGATCTCCAACAACCGTCGTGACTAGGGATTGCAATCCAGCAAAGCAGGTTCCCGCATCATTAGACAGTCTGGCGGATCCCGCACAAAATTAAGCGGATCCGCAATCCGCAAAATGCAACTAAAACGCGTGTCAGTCTGCGTGTCTCGCTGCCCCACTCGGTCTCTGTCGGATATTTTGCACTGTTTGTTGTACCCTTCCAGTTGGCATTTAACTCATGTGAACAAGCGTTTGATTTTGTCAACCTTTGTCATTCGTAAGTAAATAAATACACTTTTACGTATTCATCAAAACTTACGCTTGTTTCGAGTACACATTTCTGTAATTTGAGTTATGGTGCGTATTTTGTACTATTTTCTAACTATATAATCATTTTTAAGTGTCGCACACGTTATCTGAACTACACGGTTACAGCTTTTTATTCACGGTTTCATTATTCAAATTTTCTGTATTTGCAGATAAATTAATTTTGACAATTTCCTAATTTGCGGCTGAAAATTTGATTATTCGTTGATATGAAACTAATGTTATCGTAATTTTAACGATCGCGTACCTATTTATTTAACAGCTATCGAAATGAAATTGTATATCCTTTGTCTTATTGTTGTTTTGGCCGCTGCCTCAATGCGTTTCTTTGACGAAAGCCACCTGCTTACATGTGCCACTCAGGCTTAATCCCACTTCTCCTTGTTATTATTTCGACTGAAGGTAAAAAAAAAAGTTATAATGAAATTTTCACGGGTGTATTGACGAATTGTGTTGTAGGAACACCATCATACTTCTACGGCTGCCTCCGCCGTCTTCCTCACGTGTGTAATTTCGTGTGTTTGCAATGAAATTCGGAGATACAACCTATGAGGACTTCACTGCAATCCTTCGCCGAGAAAGTCTCCTTTCTTACTAAAAAAATAATAATTTCCACTCTAGAAACGTCGTTAGGCCACATAAGTAAATCTGAAATACTTGACAGTATACGTGTTGGTGAGTAGTTTCTTTTAATAACATTGAATCAACTGTAATATCAATCAAGGAATCAGGAGATATAATAATGAATCACGCAAAAAAGGCCAAGTCTCGTGCTTGTGCAGTGACAAAAAGTTATGAGATCTTGTTCTGAGCCAAGTCTTTACAGAGTATATTCACTTCACTTTGTGAAATGGAATGCTTTTTTCGGTGTTATGGAACGTTTATTTAGAATTTAAAAAATAAAATAAAAAAAAAAAAAAAAACTCTGGTAACTTGGCCATTAAGCAAACAATATTTTTAAACTTATGTGATGTATTGTAAGGCACCTAATATGACCTAAAACTCAATATTTTCTATTTTTATTATTTATTTAAAAATTGGTTTAGATTAAAAAAGAAAAATGCATAACCTCGAAATACACTTAAGACACGCTAAAACGTGGGATCGTGTTGTGTAGAGTTCCTTTGGATAGATCAGGTGTGCACTACACATGTTAATCGGTTACACGGGTGGCAGGGGCCGTGTAGAGTGCATAGGGGGATTTCTTAGGCTGGGGGAGCAAAAACCGAAACTGGGATTACAAATACAGGCAGCCCAATTCAATTCTACACCATATGTTAGGAGTAGCGTAAATCAATCTCGGCCGTTAAAAGTACTCTTTATTAACTGTAGAAGTGTTTGTAACAAGCAGTCTGAGCTTGAAAGCATTATTAGTTGCACAGAAACAGATATTGTATTAGGTACTGAAAGCTGGTTAAAACTGGATATAAGTTGAACAAAAATTTTTAACAATAGCATTAATGTTTTTCGTAAGGAGAGATTGCATTCTAATGGAGGTAGTGTATTTATAGCTGTTAGTAAACACCTGTCGTGTAACGTAATATATATCGATACAGTCTGTGAAATCCTATAGATTAAACTAAATGTAGCTAGTACAAAACTTGTAATAGGGTCTTTCTATCGTCCACCAGATACTGCTGTAACTATTGCTGAGACCTTAAGGAATATTGTAAGTAATATAGCTCGTAAATTTCCGGATCATGCAATAATACTAGGAGGTGATTTCAACTTTCCGTATATCGACTGGACTAATTACGTCCACATTACTGATGGCGGGGATAAACATAATGTGAAATTATTCTTGACCTTTTCTCACTTTCAGATCTTCATCTTGAGCAGCTCGTCACTGAACCAACGCGGTGCCACAACAATAACAGAAACATTTTAGATATTCTCATTACAAATAGACCTGAATTAATCACGGACATTTCTACCATAACGGGACTAAGTGATCATAAAACTGTAATTGCTACAATAAAATTAACATCCGTGCGCAAAAAGAAAAAGAAAGGACCGTTTACAGGTTCGAAAAGGCCCCAAAGGGGAGTTTAAGAACATTTTTGAGGGATAATTACCTTACCTCGATAGAAGCAAGATGCTCGGTTGAGACATGTGGCTTCGATTCATGCGTATAGTCAGGGAAGGTATGGAATTATATATACCGAAAAGGACAATCAGTAATGGGAACGATCCCCAGTGGTGTACACGTGAAGTTAAAAGGTTACTTAAAAATTAAAGGAAGATACATGCACGCTCAAGAAGGACGATGTGCAGGAGTGATTTAGAAAAGTTAGTTGAGACAAGAAGAGATGTTAAGAATGCGACGCGCGAGGCCTTTAATGACTCTCGTTGCAATTCACTTTCCAAGATCCTCAACGAAAACCCATGTAAAAAAAGTTAGTGGTAGTGACAACAATATGCCAGTTCTACTACAAGACGGTCGGGAAGTTGATGACAGCCGCGACGAGGATACCGTATTCAATACCGAATTTAAAAAATCTTTCACTGACGAAACAGGGAAAACATTCCCGCTTTTCCTCGGCGTGTAGAGTTTGAGATGAATCCAGTACAAATTGATGGTGTAGGTATTATAAATAAATTAAAGATCGTGAAGTGGGGTAAAGCGCCGGGTCCCGATGGTATACCAGTAAGAGTATTTTCGGAATACGCAGAAGAAATAGAACAATTTTTGTCAGATATATTTCGTAAATCTTTAGATAAAGAAAAGTATCTTCTGGCTAAAAAAATAGCGCAGGTGATTTCCGTTTTCAAGGAAGGAGATCGGAGAGATCCTAGGAATTATCGACCCATTTCTCTAATATCTTTTTGCGGTAGGATTCTGGAGCATGTCATATGCTATAATGTTCTGAAGTTTCTAGATGAAAACGAGTAACTTACAGTAAACCAACACGGATTTCGGAAGAACAGATCGTGAGAAACGCAACTTGACCTATATTTGTATGACTAAGGGAAGTAATCGATGCAGGATCAAAGTTGGTGCAATTTTCTTGGATTTTCAGAAAGTTTTTGACTCTGTTCCACACAACCGACTTTCAGCGAAGACTCGAGCGTACTGTACATTGGATCAGATTTGCGATTTTCTTTCTAGTGGCTCACACTATGTACTTTCTTAAGGCTGTCAATCAATCCTTTGCGATACAGATTGCAGCCAGCATAACCATCTCTCTTTTATATATGAGTTACAATTCTTCAAGAGTCGTCTTACAAAATAGGTGCAAAATTAGTTTTACCTGCGACCAGGGTTACATGCTGATCCCAGGGCCGGCGTTAGGGGGGCGGGGGGCCCTGGCTGATCCTACTTCATGTTGCTTTTGTAGTGTCATACATAAAAATCTCAAGGAATCAACCTAATCAATCATTTTGCAGTTAATTTTACACTCCTGATTTCTTTGTTCACTAGGCGCATTGCATTTGCTTTTTGCAGTTTAGTTGAGGTTGCCATTTACCGCACCCAGATAACATTGACAGAACACTTAATTTCTAAAGAATCAGAGAACACTGTGCTTCCCTGTGGATAACTGCGTTATCAGCACACCGTCTTAAATTGCAATGCCTATTTTCTCCAAGACCATTAATGGAAATTACACATCCCTGAGCGATGACCGATGTAATATCTACATTAATTAATAGGGGATTCACTTTCCATGACGACGTATAGCGACCGATCAGTTAAAAAAATGTTGAGTACTCTGGATGGTCCAAGTTTCATAAAATGTTTTTGTATGGTACAAAGTTGAAAGTTTTTGATGATGCAAAAAGATGAGTATACTTGTGATCATACATAAATAAATTTCACTGCATTATAATTACATAACGAAGCAATTGTACTATCTGTATCCAGTGCAATACACTATCTGTTTTTGATCGCATTAGTGACTTCAGATAACTTTCGGTTTCTTGAAAAAAAGTATGCAAATAGATCTTCTTCTTGTCTTTATATACATATTACCCTTGTAAGCTTATGTGATAATACGATCAACAAATCTCGACAACTAGCTTTCTCTTTAAACTGAAATTAGAACATTCTATATTACTTCCTTCAAGAAATGTCCTGAGGCAGGTTGTCCTAATACTAATCAAAACCAGAATCATAAATACAAAAATGCCAATATAATTTAAAAAAGAGGAACTTTTAAGAATTAAATAAAATAATACGACTGTTCTTTTATGTTAGACAAATGGTACATGGTCGAAGAGCAGGGTATGTTGAAGAGAGTAATTAACGACACCAGACCATTATGGGAAGAGTAGAAAGTTACAAGAAGAAGAATAGAGTGAATAGAGATGCGTGTAGATACGAATGAAAGACACTTATAAACAAAATCAAGGCAATTAGATGTGACACCTAGTTACTGCTATAATAATGACTTCTTAATAGTTCTCGCCTTAAACGGCCAATGTCAGGTACGATGGACCGCAATCTCTCATTAGCCTTTTCTGGCCACTGTGACTGTCTTATCTCCATTCCTCTACCTGTTTCTGAATAATTTCAATAGAAAAGCTTACATGTTATACGATGTCATTACGTTAAGCAACATTTGGTCAGTATACTCACTGGGTTTTACTGATTTAATATCCTTCCCCAAAATCTGTCAGACACATCTTTTATTTGTCAGTGTGGTTTATATTTATTTTCAGACTGGTTTCCGATGCTGAGAGACTCTTGAATTTCGTAATACTAGCGCAGTTTCTGGCTGGGACGTTCGTGATTTGCGTTTCTTTATACCAGGCATCAACAGTAAGCGTCACTTTATAATTGTTCATTATAACATTTATGACTTGAAATACTTGTGCACTTATCATACTGTTGCTCCTGCATAATCGACTTATTGTTTGCAGAAAGTTCAAAATGTTGAAACATTGCTGAGAGTTCTAGGTTATCTGATAATGATGATGTATCAGATTTTCATGTACTGTTGGCAAGCTGACAAGATTAGATACCAGGTACGTATAATTTTATCCAGAAAATCACTCAAATTAATATTTAATAATAAGTTCCGCAAAAACTATATCTAAAGACTGTCACACGGGGCGATTTTTGTCGCTACTACTGTTCGCAACGAGTGGTCGCCACTTCCATGTAGCAGCTTATTGGCCTTATTTCACTTTCATTCAGTTTGACAAATAACTTTCTAAAACTATTTTGCCGCGCATTATTGTTTATGTATTTATTGATATTTGTGTTCCACGGTCGTTCATATTTCCGATAAACATAAAAAATTAATATTTCTTGCCTGAATATTTGGACACATTAATTTCCCGGTTTTCCATGGTGACAATAAAAGAAAATAAACAATACAAAACCAACCAACAAATCAAAAAATGCTGAAAGTGTCTTCTGGCGAAAATAAAAGGACTAGGGATTAATCTGTCAGACTAGGCAGACGCTTTGTTACGGCGACTAAAGGCGCGTTCCCACGGTGCGTCCCTCAGAGCGTGTAAAGCCTCGTATCCACTTGAGCACACTCAGGCGAATGAGCCGCTCATTCATTTGAGCGCGCTCGTTCGAGCGTGCTCATGGTAAAGGAAATTTTGGTCGAACGAGCCTGGTTTCAGTGCTCAGAAGACGCTCGGTATTGACGTGTCGTCACGCGTAGCTGCGGCCTTTATTATTATCCATACGATGTCAAAACAGAGAAGAAATTTACCAAGTTGATGGATTAGAGAAAGCCATCGTCAGCGAAGAAATTATCTTAATAATTTCCCGCGAATTGACTTTAGAAGAAGACAATGAGCTATTTCAAAACTTTACGAGATCAATTTCGAACATTTGCTGTCATTAGTTGAACCTCATATTAAAATGTACGATACGTCTATGCGTGAGGCGATCCCACCAGAAGATAAAATTTATAATAACTTTAAGATTCCTAGCCTCAGGAAGTCCCTACACAAGCATGCAGTATATGTTCAAAGTATATAAACAAACCATCATCCGTTTAGTACCGTTAGTCTGTGATGGCACTATTGAGTCACTCCAAAATTATATCAAGGCTGGTACCTATTTTTAATTTGTGTTTACAAATATAGATTTAAAGGTTATTTTATGTTTTTTTTTTTAATTATAGCATTGATTTCAAGTTTTTAATAAAAATTGGTAAAACAATTAGGGCCTATATTGCCTGTCACAAGATCAATATGATTTTAGGCACTTAGGATCTGAATTTCGTAACACCAAATTCAATCAAAATACGTTCAGCTGTGAGAAATACTATTAAAAAATACTTACCAGTTCCCGTTATAGAAGTTCTCTTCTGTTTTGATCGTTCTCGCCTGAATGACCCTAGCTGACTTGTTATTTTTTTCTTTACATCAGCAATACTTAAGTTTAATATCTCGCTGATTTCACGCCATGCACCTTATTTTTTAGTTCGATTATAATACTGGAGCTATCCCATAACACCCTCTTTGATTCATACGCATCAATTAGAGTTAAGCAAGTTTCATTGTTCCACGTGCTCGCGCTCATTGTAGAAACCGCCAAATACCGTCCACACTGAGCGCCGAACAAACACTGGCTCGCCTTTGAGCATTCCAAAATACCGACAACCGATCGGCTCGCCCCGAGCGCGCTCGCTGTCGTTCGTTGCGAGCGTGCTCAGGCGTCCACACTTGAGCCGCTCGCTTCACTGAGCGGCTCATTCGCCTGAGCGTGCTCAAGTGGATACGAGGCCTAAGTGGACGCCTTTCATCTTTTGCCGCATATGCTAGCAGGTACGGCGCTCCTCGACCCACCACCAGGCGGTAAAAGATGAAAGGCGCGTACTACCACACCACGTGCTGTGGGAATTGGCCTTAAGTAACCTGACCGCCACAATCGGGTGATACTTGCTATAACAATTGTACATGTACTAATAAATTCATCATTAGTTTTTGATAGCTGCTGGTCGAATAAGTAGCATTGATTACTTTGTCATATAAAGAAATTACTCGTAATTATTCAAGTAGAAGTCTCAAAAATCGCCCTCTGCGACCGACCGAGCCTTAGACTACGGTTCCTCTTCGAAAATGATGTAATTTTACCGCTAAGTCTGTAACGGATGTCGCTATGCGCCCGGCTCCCACAAGACTCTGTACTGGCAGTAGAAGTGGAAAATATAAAACAAAAATGGCAACACATTTACAGTTTTATTTCTAATGGTACGATTTGTGCCAGCGAAATCTTCCATTCGCTCTTTGGAAGCTAGGACCCTGCCACGGGAGAGTAAATATATGAGTGCCCGGCTCATGGTGTGTAGTCAGCATTTCCTACTTGAACGCCGATAGTGTGGTTTCTTTTTCATTCGCATTCGGGATGCAGCGGTGCGTGAGTGTTCTGTCATCAAATCTTCAGTTCTTTCTCGATTTTGGCCAAAGACAACTAAATTCATGTTAATCTTGGTCGGCTTGCAAACTGCATCTCAACAGTTATTATCGTCAACTTCAGATTAGCTCTGTACAAGGAATTTTAACTGCAATTTTATTTTAAGAACTAGCTTCTAGCCCGTCAAAAATGACGGTTTGAACCCAATATTCTGGCAGTTCACTTTTTTGCAATTTGCTAAATATATGTAATTGTTACTACATAATACTTATGTCCTTGATTTTGTAATGTTCTATATATTTCATTTGCAGTTCACATAGCGATACAGTAGTAACTTCTACTGAATTAATGACGATGGAAGTATAGAACTAATAAAATTAAAAACAAATTAGGAATCCCACAAAAACTTTTGCAATCAGTGTAATATCAGTTATATACCTGGTCCAGGCAAAATTCAGCACGATAAATATGAAACTTATTTCCCCCGCTTTAAATAATGGTGCTTATAAAAGCTTCTTAAATGGTTTGTAAAACTCATTTCAGAGCGAATTATGCTGTAACAAAATGTGTCAGTTGTGATTCTGGTCAACTTAGCCACAACTTCCATTAACATTGTATTCGAAAATACCCTCATATGAATAACGACAGGCAGCGCCTATGGTGGTAGTCTGAATTTATTCTGGAAAAGCTTGCATGAAAAAGCGAATATCGACCATTTTTAATGAAATCTTCGTGATATGAGTACCATACTATGGTTAGAATATTGGAGTATTTGACTATGATTTATTTAAGTAAAAACATTTTACTTTAATGACGGAAAGTATAAAATCAAAAACGGATAACGGTCATTTATCCCGGTGATACATTTCGCGATTCGTAAATTTGGTGTAAAGTTTCTCCGAGTTTTTAAGTAACTTCATTGTTCTTATCATCTGCCAAAAACATTCTTAGGTTATGTTTTAACCTCATTCTTATAACTGGTACAGATAAAATAGCGTAAATATTGAATCTCCTTCTCCTTACATGAATTTCTGCGTCTAGCTGTAAATTAACGAAAAGCAAGATGATGGAAGGAATGTAATATGATGGCTGTTGATTGGCGAGTGAAAGCTGGCACGTGATCGTTCTCTAGCCAATAGCTGAAGCAGCTATAGACGACGCATCCAGTCTCCACCTTAGCGTTTTATATAAGGGGATTGCTACATATCTCGTCGTTAAACTAATTCTGATAGCTAAAAGAATTGCATAGTCGTCTTCCGTTCTTGATTAGGACCCTTGTAGCCTGAATAGTCGATTTGAATACTTCGGAAGATTAGTTTCCTCAAGCGATAACAGTTATTACATAAAGTATACTTTTGCTGTTAATAAAGTTGTTATTTATTCTCCTGTTTCAGAGTGAGCTGATTGCGCAGTCTGCTTACGACTGTAATTGGACTGACAGTTCGCAGAGATTGAGAAGATCGGTGATGGTGGTGATATGTAGGGCGCAGAGACCCCTCTCCTTAACGGCTGGAAAGTTCTACTTCGTGTCGAGAGCCACATTCGTGTCGGTGCGTAGCACGCAGCGTTTAAAAACTGAAACATATTCACACCCAACACAAATACCACATATGCTCCTCCTTTGACTCTGTGATACCTTGCTAATAATATTCCTTATTTATTCTTCCGCTTACATATATATATATATTTATTGCTACTTCTATCTGGTACTGTCACTGTAAGATTTGTATTTGCTGCAGACAGTGGCGTAGCTAGGTCAACAAGGGCCCCGGTGCAAAAAAATTATTTTGGGCCCTCAGGCCAAACGGGCGACCTTTTTCTTGCTTTGTGTGCTGGTAGGGGCCCCTTGAACTGAGGATGGGGGCCCTTGAATTGTTCTTTAGGGGCCCCTGAGCAGTGGTTGGGCCCCCCCTGAGCAGCGAGGGCCCTTAGTGAGGGGCTACTGTGTTCTCAGGGGGCCCCTTAGACGACGGTAGAGCTAAAAAAAAAATAAAGGTCGCCAGTTTGCCGTGAAGGCTCGTGGGCCCTCTAAACTGCGCTTGAGGGCCCCTAGAGGTGCGCTTAGGGGCCCCTTGAGGTATGCTTGGGGCCCCCTGAGCGTGAGGGCCCCGGTGCACTGCACCGCCTAGCCCCATAGTAGCTACGCCCCTGGCTGCAGACAGTATATTTGATCCTTACTCACTTATGACTGCACATTTCTTTTAAAAAAATCTCGTATCTTTCTTTGACAACTTCGCTTCATTTCCAAAGGCAAATAGCACGTTTCTACAATTAACATCATAGATATTCTCAAATTCAGATTTTCTAACACAGTCTTCTATACGTGAATATTAAATTGACCGATCTATCACGGTTTAGTTGTAACCTCTCCTATATATATATTTTGGATATGATATTCATGATAAAATTGGTTTACTGGATGTTTGCTGAAAAATGCCAGGAATCAGAGTGAGAGGGGTTCAGAATTACACCAAACCTAGATGCAACCGTGATCATTTCCTATTCGAATCAGTCCTTTCAGCGCAATTATAGTGATATTTCGTTCCCTAGTCGGTGTATGGGACTACATGGTTACCCTCTACAGAAGCTACTTGAGTAACTGAAACTTAGATGCTTGCCGCCGCCTTCTCCTGTCTGAATAACGCTCGTACAGGGCCGGCGTTAGGGGGGGTTAAGCGGGGCAAAAGTACCCGGGGCCCGGGTCACCAAAGGGGGGGCCCGCCGGCCTGAGTGCCTAAATAAATAGAAATCAAACACAAATTTTAAAATCTGCACCAATAATTTTAAACATTTTTGTATTAAAACTTTCTGACTTATACAAAAAACCAAAGTGTAAAGTAAAAATATTTTCGGGGGGGTGGGGGGGGGGGGGGAAGAGGGCCTAAGATCGCTTACCCAGGGCCCGAGAATTGTAGCGCCGGCCCTGCGCTCGTAAATGTTATTGTATGTGCGGATCAGAGTGATGGTGTCTGTGTTCAGTGTAGTTTGATGTTTGTGTGAGAAATGGAACAACAAAGTGTAAAAGTAATATATGTTATAGTAACGAAAACAAAACAATAAAATAAGTACGAACGAAGCTTTTCACAGTGTTATAAATTAATAAACTCTAATCGGGCTTTCAGCCATGTATAAACGTCATGACTCTGGGACATTTCAAAAGCATCTCTGCCCTCATTTTCATCTTTTTTTAAAATAATATTTAAACACGTATTAAATTAATAAACTCTTATCGGGCTTCCAGCCATGTATAAATGTCACAACTCTGGGACTTTTTGAATACGTCATTCTCTGCTCTCATTTTCATGGAAATAAGGGTAGAGGTAGAAGCCTTCGAAGCGTCCCAGAGTTGTGATATTTATACACGGCTGGAAGCCCGAGAAGAGTTCATTAAAAAAATACGCTTTAAATATTATTAGTGAAAGATTCTAAATCTGACTCTAAATTTCCTATGTGTTTTACATTATTTTGTTTCTACTGTATTTGAAGCATCCAGTTTTGCAAAGTAACAAATTGATTTGACCCATGTTTTGAACGTATTAACGCAAATCTCAACGGATTCCGCATCTAGTACGTGCAATTTGATTTGCAGAACAAAGGTCCCGCGATAGTAATTTGCCACTAACTGAAGCCCTTGCAAGAGATACTCCCGATTATAGGAAACGTCAGAATGTAACCGAATGAAATTTGTTCCTCAGATTAAAGACACGACAATAAAAAACTGATTACCATAACAAAACTGTACATACACTTTGTTTGCGAGAGTTCAGTATGGTGTAAAGCAGCCACATACTACAATCAATGTCTCTAGACGCCGTGGCTTAGAATCAGAGAGAGCCTGGATATATCGCTGGGGAACACATTGCCACGCTGTTTACAGGCGCATGCGCAAATAGAGAGTAGTTGCAAGAGGACAAAAAGGAACAAGTTGCCGACCAACCATATCACAGACACTTTCGATGGGATACACGTCAGGTGAAAGTGTATGACAGAGAAGCAGTGGTGCCCGTCATTCCTCGCCACATGTGGCTGGCCTTTGTCCCGGTGAAATATTGCATAGAGAGTTGCTTCGGGCTCTAAAACCCCCTGTTGTTGAGGATCCTGTTCAGATAGGAGGCGAGATACCATATTTAGCCAATGGCACCGCAAATCATCACATTTGGCATTTGTCCGGTATGCCGCACAGCACTGTAGTCTGCTCTATTGTGTTGATCACTGTAGCATCTAACACGTTCGCAGCTATCACTGTAGGACAAGTTGAAGCGGACTGTTCCGAAACACTACATTTTGCCATTCATCACGCCAATGAACGTGTTCAAGTGCCCATTTCATTCTCAGGAGTTGGCGGTTCATGGTTAATGGAAGCTGACGCAATGTCATGCGTGCCACCAGTCCAGCCCCCAGCAGATTGCGTCGAACCGTAGACGCAGACATGTCGACATCTGATGTAGCGTTCTACCGTCAAGCCGACACTGTGGATAAAACTGTTCTGTCGGTTGCGGCCATCTGGAAAAGATGACGGTCAATCCGCGCTGTGCTCATATTGTGTGATCCAGTACCTGCTTGTCGCTGCGTACGACTCTCTTCTATCCATCACACACTATTATTGTAGCAGCGTGATCTGTACGTGTCACAATATCTTGGTACAACAAACATGTTACCCGCAAACTAATGGTTCTGCCACGTTCGAACTCAGTCACCATTTGATGTCGACGATGTATACAGCCACAAACCTGCACGTTTCCACTTCGTTCGACGGCTCTGCACAAAGCGAGCGTGGCGTAACACTAGCCTCTCCGATCACACGAAAGACGGCGTTGATGGATCTATGTGCACGTCATATCTCTGCAATATTAATCACTTATAACGGTTCTATTGTTCTACAAATACTCCGATTTTGTGTGATTCAGACGATTCCTTCGGGGTGTTTCAATTTTTCACAAACAATAGAAAAATATGTTCCGTAAAACAAGTTGACAAGTCCATTAGGGGAGAGTGGGGGAAATACACGCACCTAAGGAAAAATCGATTTAAATTGTTCATTATATCATTATATATCTACCAAAACAAATGTTTACCTTACTATGGACATTTCTCGACGTATTCCAAATGATGGAATATAATTATGAACATTACCTTAATTTTTATGATTAAAATAAAGAAAAAGTGCAAATGCGTGGTATTCCCCACCCAGTAGGGTAATGACACGCATGAATGGGGTAATAACACGTAATACAAACAATGCATAACAATGGACAATACATGCAATTTTTATTTTCTGTTAGTTTATTTTATTAATTACATCTACTAAAAAGAACATTATTGAGGAAAATAATGATGTTTAGTAAACTTTATTTTTATAGGCGTGAAAAGAGTGTTTTTTGTTTTTGTTTAGCAAACATCCCACTCGTAATGTCTTGAAATGTTCCAGCCATTACATTCTTCATGGCTCTACCTAATACCCAAAACACATCGGTACCCTAGTTCTCCATCTTTCCCTTGGTATTTTTCGTTTTCATTCTTGTACGCAGAGTAGCTTCGACAACCTTATACTTCTCTTTTTTTTCTTGATTTTGTGGCATCACAACCCTTATGACGCTCCTAGGTCCATTTTACTTTTTGGTTTTTTCTTTTATAATATCTAGTAATCTGAAGTATAAAAAAACTTGTTGGAACTGAAAATACAACCAACTAGTTTTATTATGTAGGGGGAATACCACGCACTTGAAGAGCCGCGTGCCAATACCCCAAAGTGAGTTCGACGACTAAACTAAGCAGAACTCGGGGCTTAGTTAAAATACCTTGACAGATCTACAACTAAATGAAAGGTTACATCTAGGGCTAGTAGCTGATGTGGAAAAAATTGCATTAAAGCAACTTATGGTAGCACTTACCTTGTAAAATGTAGCTGACAAATGTTACATCAAACACATTGAAAATAAACCTCACTTTACTATCGCCACGACGAAATCGGAAAATGTCTGGAGTGGGTGGCACTGTAGTTGTTACGCCCATGGAGGAAGGAAATATATGGAGACGACGCAATAGACCTTCACCACGCATTGAAGTGAAGCAGGGCGGAGGAGGAGTGGGGGGCATGGCCGGAGTGGAGGGGGCATGGCCGCTTCCATACAGACACGGGGACGATGTACAAAAACCTCAAGGGGACTCTAGGATAAACGTGACGCCGCAATCTGGTAATGGATTATTATGTAACTCGATATGACAAATAAAAAATGAAGAATAAAATTTGTTGATATCCTGCTTAGTTTTCGAGATATTCTGTTCCAAATGTGAAATGGTTTTGGTTGAAATTCAGAGGAAACAATTGGTCAAATTGAAATTTAATGATGGATTCTTATTTAAAAAGACGAGACAAATGAAAAATAAAGAATAAAAATTTTCGATATCTCACCTAGTTCTAGAGATATACTGTATCAAAAGTTAGGTGTCTTGAGTTGAAATGGAGAAGAAAACATTTCGCAAAGGCAAATTTAATGATCGATTCTTATGTAACACGACGAAACAAATCTAAAATAAAGAATAAAATTTTTCGATATCTTGCTTAGTTTTCGGGATATACTGGGAACATCGCAATTGTTTGGAAGCCTAATATCGCCGCTGCCGCCACTGCGCATGCGCGAGCCTGCTTCACCAATTTAACGTCACTTCTCTTCCATATATTTCCTTCCTCCATGGTTACGCCCATGGAGGAAGGAATAATATGGAGACGACGCAAGAGACCTTTACCACGCATGGGAGTGAAGCAGGCCGGCGGAGGAGTGGGGGGGGCATGGCCGGAGTGGTGGGGGCTTGACCGCTTCCCAACAAACACGGGGAATATGTACAAACACCTCAAGGGGACTCTAGGATAAACGTGACGCCGCAATCTGGTGATGGATTATTATGTAACTCGATGAGACAAATAAAAAATGAAGAATAAATTTTTTTGATATCCTGCTTAGTTTTCGAGATATTCTGTCTCAAATGTGAAATGGTTTTGCTTGAAATTCAGAAGAAAAAATTATTCAAAGTCAAATTTGATGATGAATTTTTATTTAAAAAGACGAGACAAATAAAAAATAAAGAGTAAAATTTTTCGATATTTCACCTAGTTCTCGAGATATACTGTCTCAAAAGTGAGGTGTCTTGAGTTGAAATACAGAAGAAAAATTTCGCAAAAGTCAAATTTAATGATGGATTCTTATGTAACACGACGAAAAAACTCGATAATAAGGAATAAATGTTTTCGATATCTTGCTTAGTTTGGGGGATATACAACATCCAAATTGAGGGGTTTAGGTTTGGATGCAGGCTGGACCAAAAATTAATTCTGTCAAATCCACAATGATTACATGGTAACATGCAGAATGGATATTTCAGTTTTATTACTACCACTTGTGGTTAGTCTGAAATGTGTCCTAGACCAGAAAAAAGTAAGAGGACCCACTCTAGGGATGAGCAACCCAGACATTTTGTAGGCTGGTACCAGAAATAAAATGTTTATTCAGTCACCTTAATGAACATTCTCTTGATCAAGATGTGTTGTCTAATTTCACAGCCCTACTTATTAGGACAATTGTAAAAAAATTATCTCTCAGTTAGATTTAGATACGGGGGGGGGGGGGGGAGAATGTTGTACAAAAAAAGAGACTAAATTAGAAACACATTCCCCAAATTGATTTTGTTCAAAGGCCAATAACTTCTTTATTTATGAAGCCCATTTTTATTTCTGCATGAACCTGTTTCGACATAAATAGATGAGAAAGATTTCAAAATCGGTAAAAATAGGTATAGACGTATTTACAAACAGAAACAAGTCTTATATGAAGCTTTAAAAATAACCTAAGTCAATGGCCTGAAATAGCTATTTAAAAAATTAATAAAACTCACAGCTTCTCACATAACAGTTAATTTCATCATCCATTGTCAGTATAATCAGCAACGTGACGAAAGAAATCGTAATAGTAAATTCACTGAATCGCGAAGTAAAACACGCCCCTTTAAATCTCATTTTAAACACTCGTTAAAAAATAATGCTAGTCTATTATGTGCAAAATAGCAAGTTTGCTGATTTTCTACACTACAGCAAGAAAAATTTGAGAACAAAGTCATCCCATTGAGAGCTATGACTAAATATTTATAGACGTGCTGCAAAGTTTGCGGTGTCTATCGCTCACTTCAACAACGATAATTACAATTCAACTTACTTATGAAATGATATTCCAGGTTCTTTCCTGTCTGGCCTATTTGTGCAACCGTACGCAACACAAGCTGGCATTTTTAAACACTTATACACAATACTAAATGAAATAATCACTGCATCTACCACAATGTGAACACCTTAATTGTTGGGAAGCGCCATATGGTCGCTGCCGGTGCTGCCACCATGCGGGAGAGATTAGTGCTTGCTTCACCGATTTAACGTCACTTCTCCTCCATATAATTCCTTCCTCCATGGTTACGCCCATGGAGGAAGGAATAATATGGAGACGACGCAAGAGACCTTTACCACGCATGGGAGTGAAGCAGGCCGGCGGAGGAGTGGGGGGGCATGGCCGGAGTGGTGGGGGCTTGACCGCTTCCCAACAAACACGGGGAATATGTACAAACACCTCAAGGGAACTCTAGGATAAACGTGACGCCGCAATCTGGTGATGGATTATTATGTAACTCGATGAGACAAATAAAAAATGAAGAATAAAATTTTTTGATATCCTACTTAGTTTTCGAGATATTCTGTCTCAAATGTGAAATGGTTTTGGTTGAAATTCAGAAGAAAAAATTATACAAAGTCAAATTTTATGGTGAATTTTTATTTAAAAAGACGAGACAAATAAAAAATAAAGAGTAAAATTTTTCGATATTTCACCTAGTTCTCGAGATACACTGTCTCAAAAGTGAGGTGTCTTGAGTTGAAATGCAGAAGAAAAATTTCGCAAAAGTCAAATTTAATGATGGATTCTTATGTAACACGACGAAAAAACTCGATAATAACGAATAAATGTTTTCGATATCTTGCTTAGTTTGGGGGATATACAACATCCAAATTGAGAGGTTTAGGTTTGGATGCAGGCTGGACCAAAAATTAATTCTGTCAAAGCCACAATGATTACATGGTTGACATGCAGAATGGATATTTCAGTTTTATTACTACCACTTGTGGTTAGTCTGAAATGTGTCCTAGACCAGAAAAAAAGTAAGAGGACCCACTCTAGGGATGAGCAACCCAGACATTTTGTAGGCTGGTACCAGAAATAAAATGTTTATTCAGTCACCTTAATGAACATTCTCTTGATCAAGATGTGTTGTCTAATTTCACAGCCCTACTTATTAGGACAATTGTAAAAAAATTGTCTCTCAGTTAGATTTAGATACGAGGGGGGGGGGGGGAGAATGTTGTACAAAAAAAAAGAGACTAAATTTGAAACACATTCCCCAAATTGATTTTGTTCAAAGGCCAATAACTTCTTTATTTATGAAGCCCATTTTTATTTCTGCATGAACCTGTTTCGACATAAATAGATGAGAAAGATTTCAAAATCGGTAAAAATAGGTATAGACGTATTTACAACCAGAAACAAGTCTTATATGAAGCTTTAAAAATAACCTAAGTCAATGGCCTGAAATAGCTATTTAAAAAATTAATAAAACTCACAGCTTCTCACATAACAGTTAATTTCATCATCCATTGTCAGTATAATCAGCAACGTGACGAAAGAAATCGTAATAGTAAATTCACTGAATCGCGAAGTAAAACACGCCCCTTTAAATCTCATTTTAAACACTCGTTAAAAAATAATGCTAGTCTATTATGTGCAAAATAGCAAGTTTGCTGATTTTCTACACTGCACCAAGAAAAATTTGAGAACACAGTCATCCCATTGAGTGCTATGACTAAATATTTATAGACGTGCTGCAAAGTTTGCGGTGTCTACCGCTCACTTCAACAACGATAATTACAATTCAACTTACTTATGAAATGATATTCCAGGTTCTTTCCTGTCTGGCCTATTTGTGCAACCGTACGCAACACAAGCTGGCATTTTTAAACACTTATACACAATACTAAATGAAATAATCACTGCATCTACCACAATGTGAACACCTTAATTGTTGGGAAGCGCCATATGGTCGCTGCCGGTGCTGCCACCATGCGGGAGAGTTTAGTGCTTGATTCACCGATTTAACGTCACTTCTCCTCCATATAATTCCTTCCTCCATGGTTACGCCTTCCACAAGGGTTTAGCACCATGGAGGAAGGAAATATTGTAGCAGAATGACCAAAAATGGGTCATTCCGTACATTTTTATATATATATTTTTGCATATTTATATATATAAAAAGAATAGAGAGAAATTATCGGAAAGAGTTGTCAGTGTGTGTGTGGCACGTGAGCCAGACGCGCCAGAAGGTCGCGGCAGCCTGGCGGCGGCCAAGGACAATGGACACCAGCTACCCTTCTCACGCAGTCGGTCAGGCGTATAATCCCTTAGCTCCGGGAAACGGTAAACCAAGGTGAACAAACTACCCGAGCCCAAGTTTTACGAACGGGGAATTTCGGAGGTCACAGGTGACGGAAATGTCCGAGGCTATCCCGAGTTCACCCTAGTCGAGGAAGACAAGGTTCGCCTATCGTGACAGCCGAAGGGAGGAGCTTAAAAATGGCAGAACCAATCGACAGAGACGTTCCTTTGCATTTTGTAACGATGGGGTATTTTTTTCATGTACGCCACGAGTGTAAGAGGAGGCTTTTTCCGGCGGACGCTGGAGAGAGGACTGGGTTCCGAGCCTTCAGAGGAGAAGGAGCGGATCTGCCGAAGCTGGAGATCGCTCCTTGGCTTCGAACCTGAGGGTTAATAAGCGTGTTGTACAGTGAGGTCACTGTGCACGCATCCATTACGTTTGCACGGACGTGGTGCATTGTCCGCTATAGCCAAGGGGCTATAGTACTTCCGCCGTCGCGGGAAATACATCGCCGTCACGGTAATCATCCTACAAGTGCAGTGTGGTACTTTTATTCGGTCATTGAGTACAGCCCTGTAACGGCCACTGAATGATTAGGAGTTCTCGCACCCCCAAATATTGAGCTAGCTGGGGCAAGACTTTCTTAAAGCCACACTTGGTGGATAATATAAATTATCCTGGCGCCCGGCATTTGAGATTGAATACAGTTGATGCCAATACTGTGTTTGATTTATGGTTCCCGATCATTGTGACGGGAGCTTTCATTTAAACAAATCAAGTGTGTAGCTTTCTTGCTTGCCAATTGACATTGGGAGTTTGTTTCAAGATTAATTTAAAAGGTGGTTGTATTTTGATGCTTTTGTTTATTTGTTAATATGTGTTGGCAATTGTAAGAAGAGGCTTTGCATAGTTCTTTTTATCATATTTCAATGTGTCAATGTTAACGATAAATAAGCCTCGCCTGTACGCCATTGAGTACCAAATAAATTAGCGGCCTAAGGTTTCTTTTAATTATAAAAAAGAAGTAAAAGGTTTTCACCCTTACCTCCCAACCCACGCTAAACCGTCACAATTGGCGCCCAAACGTGGGGCCCGATTTAATTAATCAAGCGATTAAAATATCTCAATGACTGGGTTTTAAAAGTACACACTGTTCTGGCTATTTTCAAATTTTTGTGTAGCTTGCATATTTTTGTGTTTTTTTATTAATGTTCAATTTGCTCATGTTTTCATGTTGCTTTGATTATTTGAACAGTCCATTCATAATTTTTCAATGATTATGGGAGTTTGTTTTTCAAAACACTCCATGTGTAATTGAAATTGATGTGTTTGTGCAGAGTGTGTCTGTCCACGTGCACTTGGATGCGTTTATGTTCATGACGGCGTTGCTTGATATTTGTTGTGTTCTGTTTTGCAAAATCTGTGGTTACAATTTTATTTTTTATTGCGTATTTGTGATGCAAAATTTGCTGAATTTTTGTATTGAATCGCGGGATTGATGTTAGATTTTCTATTTGATTTCGTGTTGAGCGGGAATTTGTGTATTTCTGTGATTTATTTCGTTCGTTTGCGAGAGTTTCACACGTTTGCTATTATAGATTCCGTTAATGAAGCTTAGATCCGGGATTGTTTTAATAGAAAACTTATCTGTAATTTCGGGAAGTAATGAGATGATGAATGAATTAAATGTCAGAGACAATGCATCAACGAACTATGGCAGAAACGGAGACGAATACAAATGTTGATTTAGCTTCTGAAGCGGGTTATAGCTCTCAATCCACGACAAGCATCGGGGAGACAGATATGGAAACTTTTCCAAATGTCTCTGATAGTATCTCAAAAAAGATCTCAGTTTCACCCATTGCTAAAAAACACCCACAATCCAGAAACACTACACCAGTTCCACAACAAAACATACAACTGGGGCGATATCATGGCATTTCTAGCACAAATGCAGTCACAGTTGTCTGGCGTAAAAGATGAGTTGTCAGAGAAAATCGATGCACTTGACAAGAAGCATGAGGTTACTCTCAGGATGGTTGAAGAACGATTGTCCAGCTTTCAAGGGCAGATCTCGGAAGAAGTGAAGAGTTTTAAAGCTAGCATTAGGTCGGACGTCAATAGTTTGTCCCAGACCACAGATAAATTAGCTGAAACTTGTGATTCACTGAAAAATTCAAATGATGAGTTATGTAAACGTTTAGAGTCTACTAACCAGTCAGTTGAAAGAACCCGAGCTGAAAGCAGTGCGAACCTCGGACAAATTTCCGAATTTGTACATTCAGTCAAGGACCAAACCGAGGCTAAGTTCACGAAAGTGAACACTGAAATCGAAGTTCTGTCTGGTTCAATCGAACAGATTAAAGACGGTCAGAAAGAGCTTCAGATTTCACAAGAAAAGTTTGTACAGGATACAGGATCTAAGTTATCCTTATTTGAAAAGAAAATAAACAACTTAAATGATTCTTGCGCGAGTGGTGGATCGATAAATGCAACGTGTCGACATTACGCTGTCAGCAATGTCGAGTTAAAGATTCCACGGTTTGGCTCACGTAAAAATATCAATCCAAAAGCATATATTTCTGAGCTTGACAGGTATTTTGATATAAAGGGAGTGCCGGAAACAGCGAAATTGCTGATCATTGAACATTCTTTCTTTGAAACGGACCGCCCATGGCTGTTGCTAGCTTACCAACCGGGTATGTCATACAATGAATTCAAAGAGTTATTTTTACGGACTTCTGGTCCACAAAAATACAGAATCAGGCAAGGCTAAAACTTCATCAGAGCAGATATGACCCGCAGGTCAACGACTCGATGGAAAATTACGTCGAGAGACTGGTCATACAGTCGAGGTATTTTGACGTATCCATGTCAGACGGCGAATTTATTGACGCGGTCGTCACGCATTTCAGTCCGCACGTACAGGCTCATATAAATCCTGTGCTGATTCGCACCATTCCGGAGTTGCTGGATACTTTGAAGAATTTGGATGCCATTGGTCAGCGGGCAATGAACGCTAAAACGCGGGATGAGAAAGATTCGGGGCGAAAGGAGTCGGAACTAAATTCCCACGGTGACTATTCAAAACAAGGAAAGGATCATCGAAACAAGCGTTGGAAGGGAAACGACGGAAAACCCTACCAACAAGACGGACGTGTTCCGTGGAAAAATGAAGGCCACAGAGAAAATAACGGGCAATCTCGTAAAGACGGGTCCGAAATGAATGCGGTCACGGTAGTAGAAGCTCGACCCGAACTCCCAGCCGAGCAATAATTATCACTATCGGTTCAAAAATGTACAGGTGCTTGTACAGTTTGTAACCGGGAATTCTAGTTGAATAGTTTTGAGATGTAAATATAAATTTAAATTTTGTATAACAAATAAATAGATTAATAGCAAAAGGAAGCTGTGTCGCGCAGATGTTGTGGATGCAAACTTAAAGTTGTTAAACGCGGATACCGTTAAGGTTGGTCGTGTTCGGAACAACACCTGACACAGATATTCCCAGAACTGCTACTACAGGAGAGCCTTTGTTTGGTAAGAGGGTCCCCTCAGGTAGAAGCAGCCTCTTCAATGGGACCTACCCATTAACGAGCAAAGACTGAAAGGCTTATTCGCCGGTTGCTCATTGTATGGAACATATGTTTTTGCTGGTTACAGATAGAATGAAATCCGCATTCGGAAACCAGGTGCTGAATCAACATTTCCGAACTTTATATTTTGCCCACGTGAAATTTTTATAGTCAAATTGACTTTCACGATGTTAGGTGGACGTGATTGGATAAAGTCCTGAAATTTTAAATGATTTCCTGTGCCGTAAAAATTGATATGCAGTCGCAGGTAAAATGTAACGCTGTTGTTGCTCCCAACCTCTTATCTTCGCGATCAGAATTCATCTAACGGCGACACACATGTTGTGATATGCTTTCCAAGAATATTCTGTGACATAAACCAAAAGATTTCAACGTTTTGTGATGAATCAGGTCGATGTAACGTTTATACCGCTAGGTTGTTACATGGTATTTTTCTGGGCAGAAGCTTGCAGCGAGCGCGGTGTCGCTTTGTCTGTAGTTGGTCAAAGATCTAAAGTTATCTTGCCAACATGTTTTAGCTTCCTTTTTTTTGTGTGTCTATTAAAGGGTGGCGTACTTGCCGTGAATAATGCCCATAGA
Organism: Vandiemenella viatica; assembly: GCA_031002005.1. Taxonomy (NCBI): domain Eukaryota; kingdom Metazoa; phylum Arthropoda; class Insecta; order Orthoptera; family Morabidae; genus Vandiemenella; species Vandiemenella viatica. The sequence goes on along the minus strand of JARYHS010013631.1, from coordinate 144,707,595 downwards.
ACACGAAATTCTTGCCGGAAAGAGTTTTTCAAATTGTGCTGGTCATCACAGGAATAAGGAATCCTAAGTTGAATGATTACAGGAACACTGGCGAGTTATCGCGACACTTTGCTGTTATTTTGTTAACGGTTGAGCAAGGTCAAAGGGGAGTAAGTTACAGTTGATTGCATTTGTAAAGGCTAAATGGAAACATTTTGTTCACGGGATGAGTTCAAATTCAGCTAACTGTTCATGTTAAGGTGATTTATCTTTGATACTAACTTCAGTTAAAAGGAATGTTGATTTTTATTTCAGTTGGTTTCATATCGTTCTTTAATCTGGCATTCATTGGCGGTAGAAGCGTCATGAACACACGCAGAAAAGTTGACAAGTTCGGGCATGAAGCTTAAAATTGAGGTTTACTCGCCATTTGCAGTAATTGCAATTTTAACTTGTTTGAGAGATAACAACAGTAACTTCATGTGCATTTTTTTTATATTATGTTTATCATGTTTTTTTTCCTGTATGTTTCAGTCTGTGTTTTTCTTATTTTATCTATAGCTATTTGTGTATAGATTTAAGAATGATTGGTTCTCGCTAAGGCTCTGCTTCAGGCTACATGTAAATCCTTTGTAAGAAAATGGCCGGAACAATTCCTATTCGCAGCGCGTGTAATTTCCTTGCAGAGTAATTAACTTGATTTTATAATCACGAGCGAAAGGGATAGAGTGAAAACCAAAGCTTCAAATATTTTTAACTATAAATGATTGTATCAGATCATTAAGTACATTGAAATTATGGTTATTGTATTAAAATTATCGTATTAGACAATAATTTTAAAATTAACTGGGTGGCATATGTAGCAGAATGACCAAAAATGGGTCATTCCGTACATTTTTATATATATATTTTTGCATATTTATATATATAAAAAAATAGAGAGAAATTATCGGAAAGAGTTGTCAGTGTGTGTGTGGCACGTGAGCCAGACGCGCCAGAAGGTCGCGGCAGCCTGGCGGCGGCCAGGGACAATGGACACCAGCTACCCTTCTCACGCAGTCGGTCAGGCGTATAATCCCTTAGCTCCGGGGAAACGGTAAACCAAGGTGAACAAACTACCCGAGCCCAAGTTTTACGAACGGGGAATTTCGGAGGTCACAGGGACGGAAATGTCCGAGGCTATCCCGAGTTCACCCGAGTCGAGGAAGACAAGGTTCGCCTATCGTGACAGCCGAAGGGAGGAGCTTAAAAATGGCAGAACCAATCGACAGAGACGTTCCTTTGCATTTTGTAACGATGGTGTATTTTTTTCATGTACACCACGAGTGTAAGAGGAGGCTTTTTCCGGCGGACGCTGGAGAGAGGACTTGGTTCCGAGCCTTCAGAGGAGAAGGAGCGGATCTGCCGAAGCTGGAGATCGCTCTTGGCTTCGAACCTGAGGGTTAATAAGCGTGTTGTACAGTGAGGTCACTGTGCACGCATCCATTACGTTTGCACGGACGTGGTGCTTTGTCCGCTATAGCCAAGGGGCTATAGTACTTCCGCCGTCGCGGGAAATACATCGCCGTCACGGTAATCATCCTACAAGTGCAGTGTGGTACTTTTATTCGGTCATTGAGTACAGCCCTGTAACGGCCACTGAATGATTAGGAGTTCTCGCACCCCCAAATATTGAGCTAGCTGGGGCAGACTTTCTTAAAGCCACACTTGGTGGATAATATAAATTATCCTGGCGCCCGGCATTTGAGATTGAATACAGTTGATGCCAATACTGTGTTTGATTTATGGTTCCCGATCATTGTGAAGGGAGCTTTCATTTAAACAAATCAAGTGTGTAGCTTTCTTGCTTGCCAATTGACATTGGGAGTTTGTTTCAAGATTAATTTAAAGGTGGTTGTATTTTGATGCTTTTGTTTATTTGTTAATATGTGTTGGCAATTGTAAGAAGAGGCTTTGCATAGTTCTTTTTATCATATTTCAATGTGTCAATGTTAACGATAAATAAGCCTCGCCTGTACGCCATTTGAGTACCAAATAAATTAGCGGCCTAAGGTTTCTTTTATATAAAAAGAAGTAAAAGGTTTTCACCCTTACCTCCCCCCCGCTAAACCGCCACAATATATGGAGGAGAAGTGACGTTAAATCGGTGAAGCAGGCTCTAAACTCTCCCGCATGGCGGCAGCAGCGGTATTGCGCTTCCAAACATTGCGATTTTCCCAGTATATCCCGAAACTAAGCAAGATATCGAAAAATTTTATTCTTTATTTTAGATTTGTATCGTCGTGTTACATTAGAATCGATCATTAAATTTGACTTTTGCGAAATTTTTCTTCTCCATTTCAACTCAAGAAACCTCACTTTTGATACAGTATATCTCTAGAACTAGGTGAGATATCGAAAATTTTTTATTCTTTTTTTCATTTGTCTCGTCTTTTTAAATAGAATCCATCATCAAATTGACTTTAACCAATTTTTTCTCTGAATTTCAACCAAAACCATTTCACATTTGGGACAGAATATCTCGAAAACTAAGCAGAATATCAAAAAAAATTTATTCTTCATTTTTTATTTGTCATATCGAGTTACATAATAATCCATCATAGATATCGGCGTCACCTTTATCCTAGTCCCCTCGAGGTTTTTTACATATTCCCCGTGTCTGTATGGAAGCGGCCATGCCCCTCTACACTCCGGCCATGCCCCCCCCCCACTCCTCCTCCGCCCTGCTTCACTTCAATGCGTGGTGAAGGTCTCTTGCGTCGTCTCCACATATTTCCTTCCTCCATGTTTAGCACCAACTGGGCAAAGCCCGCGCCATTCAAAATGCGTAATTCAGCCTGCGTGTGATTACCCGCATGCGTGTATTTCCCCCCGCTCTCCCCTAATGACACATTTTCCTTTCTCGAATCAGGTTTCCCTTCATTAATCTGTGACTAAAAGCTACATTATTAATTTCAAATAACTCTGTACGGATATAATAAGATACATTCTGTCTTAAGACTATTCTATTTTAGAATCAAATAGATCAATCTAAGAAAACCATACAAAGACGCGATTGCCATTTCTTTTATCCGGGTATGTGTTTAATGGTTGTCAACAGTCTTGTTTTAATTGTAGCGCATTCAAGTATTATATATTATATTAAATTAGGCAAAAGCAGGGGCGTAGCTACTATGGGCTAGGCGGTGCAGTGCACCGGGGCCCTCACGCTCAGGGGGCCCCAAAGCATACCTCAAGGGGCCCCAAAGCGCACCTCTAGGGGCCCTAGAGCGCAGTTTAGAGGGCCCCACGAGCCTTCACGGCAAACTGGCGACCCTTAATCAAGGGCCCTCATCCTCAGTTCAGGGGGCCCCTACCAGCACACAAAGCAAAAAAGGTCGCCCGTCTGGCCTGAGGGCCCAAAATAAATTTTTGCACAAGGGCCCTTGTTGACCTAGCTACGCCACTGGGCAAAAGAGTTCTTACTATGGTCCAATCCTGACGGAGTAATGGATGTTTAACATATCATAGATAACGGAAATGAGAACGAGGTTTTGTTGAATTGATGACCAAGCACAGTTAGTCACTTAGCGTGAGGTTACACTGCAACCGACTTCGGCCGATTGTTCACTGCCGAATACTGCCGATATCGGCGAACGAAACAAAAGTATGCAACAATATGGGTTCCCGCTATACTACAACGACCAACTCGGCTGGACTATGCCGACTTCTGTCGCCGCCAAATAATTTTGTTTCATTCGCTGAACGCGCTTGTCTCGCGTCATGTGTGCATTCGTATTTAGCCCAGTCGCCGCTTCAAAATGAAAGAGTACAAATATATTTTCAATTATAAACGCATATTATGACTTGTTTTGATATTCAGTAAATTACATAAATTATCTGCTAAGCATATTTTATATATATCACACCTCATAAATCTTTTATTCCAGTTGACAGCAAACTACTATATATTGATTTTTATATATACAGATAAAAAATATATAAATATGAAATTGAAAAAGCATATAAATCAGATGAACTGTATCCCTGGTGTTACAGCTAAAGTTGCAACCCTTACTGAAGTATAGTAATATTGTTCTTTATTTTCCTTAGGCGTACTTTATAATATACGAAAGTAATAAAGTACTTTAAATAGTTTTTATTTTATTTTTACCTGACTCACGTTATTACCTCACCTGTTTGATCTATTAGTACAAAAATAGTATCAAAATGCATCCATAACAAACCATTACTAAGTCTTTGCACACCTATACTGGACTGGGAGATGTTCGCGTTTCTGAAGCTGCATTAAAAAAAATACCTGTTTCACAGCAAGCCTTTCTTCTAAGAACACATTTCATGAAATTCGAATATTTTTCTACAGCAGGTCGGATTCCTTCAAAAATATAAAAAAGTGCCCGGTTTCATTCTAAAGTATTCCGAAAAATTAATTGGTTGATCCAATAGTTTCGAGAACACTGTATGAAATTTTCCACAGCCTCTCTCTCTGAAAAAATGTCTGCCAATCCAATTTTTCCATTACCAAACGTGATATTAAATCTCAACAGAGAGTTCTCACTCAACATTCAATAACGTAAATTCTTCCATCCTGCAACGCGATCTGCTGAGTTTTTTTTAACTGCTTTACGTCTCTTTTTAACATCGAGGTCTTTAGAGACGGGAAGGATG
>JARYHS010013631.1:144599334-144701948 GCA_031002005.1 Vandiemenella viatica | reverse complement strand
TTGTTGTAGCAAGTTCTCATAATAAGAATATCCTGTAAATTCCATGCATCATATGGTTGCAAAATTTCACATAGTGAAACGTGTCTGTACTATGGTCAGTCGTGTCTAATTGTATCTATTATTTGTTGCTAAGACTCTGAACAAAATAATTTAAACTAAACTGATAAAAAACAAAGTCTAATAACTTTGTGTTCCACTAAATGAGGTTAGATTTTCTTGTGAAGATAATTACTCAAATTCTATTATTTGCAAAAATCAAGTGATTTATTGAGAATGTTTGTTCAAATATTACTGAGTTTTAGAAATGTTGTGTGAAGAGATTTTAAAAAAATAAATCTGGAATCACTACTTTTTGTTTCAGGTTCCTGGTAAAATTGTAGTATTTAATGAAGCTTATGTATCATATGGTGATACTGTTCCATATCGCAGCAAAGGGGCATCTGAAGCAGCACGCTTGGGTGCAATTGCAGCTCTCATTCGCTCTGTTACCCCTTTCTCCTTAGCATCCCCCCACACAGGGTGGCAATCATATGAGCAAAATGTCACACAGATCCCAGCAGCTTGCATAACTGTTGAAGATGCTGAAATGCTTCAAAGAATGGCTCAGAGAAGTAAGTGTTTTCTTTAAGCACTATAAATATTAATGAAAGATTCAATTTAAAGATTTGAAAATTTCTTGTTAGCTCCAGTTGAAATGTGTCAACAAACACTTTTGTAACTGAGGTACTTGGTTATATTGCAGTATAGATTCATTATTTGCGCTCGTAACCACATTCCTCTTGCTGCTTTATAGCTTCTTTTTTTTTTTTTTAAAAAAAACAACAAAATGGGATTTCTCTTAGTGCATGTTTCATTTGTCATCTATGTAGATTGCTGACTGTTAACTTACTTTAAGGAGGTAGGTACAGTTATCAGGTTTAAAAAAAAAGTTTTTTTCTTTTGTTTCACAAAAATAGGTTTTACTTTTGACTTCATCTAGTTGAAAAAATTATTTAAATATCTTTGACAGTGTGGGAGTTATGCGTGATTAAGTGAAGTCCTGCGTGATTGACAGCCCCTTAAATCTTACTGCACTTGAAGGTAAACCAAATCTTTAACCTTAATTCCTTAAAACAGCAATTCATCAAATGGTTTTAAAGATAACTTTTTTCCATATGCATAGATCTTTTTCAAATTTTCAGGACATGTTCTACATACTAATTACTACAGTCCTTACCATTATTGTCTATGCAGCTTTTCCCAAATGAAAAGTATGCCTTTATGTTTAAGCAAAAATTTAATTTTTTTTATAATAACAAATCTAGAGTTAAATATGTTATACTAGCTTTGAGCCCGTCAAAAATGACGGTTTGAACGCAATATTCTGGCAGTTCACTTTTTCGCAGTTTACTAATTATACAGAATTGTTATACATAATGCTAATGGCCTTGATTTTTTAATGTTCTACATATTTCATTTGCAGTTCACATAGCAATACAGTACTAACTTGTACTGAATTAATGACGATGGAAGTATAGAACCTATAAAATTAAAAACAAATTAGGAATCCCACATAATCTTTTGCTATCCATGTAATATTAGTTTTATTCCTGGTCCAGGCACAGTTCAGCATGATAAATATGGAACTTCTTTCACCCGCATTAATTAATACTTCCAGTAACATGGCACTTATGAAAGCAGTTTAAATGGTTTGTAAAACTGATTTCTGAACGAATTATGCAGTAACAAAATGTGTCAGTTGCGATTCTGGTCAACTTAGCCACAACCTCCACTAACATTGCATTCCAAAATCATAGCTTTTATTACCCTCATATGAATGACAGGCAGCACCTATGGTGGTAGTCTGAATTTATTCTGGAAAAGCTTGCATGAAAAAGCGAATATCGAACATTTTAGTGAAATCTTCGTGATATTAGTACCATACTGATTATCGGAGTATTTGACTATGATTTATTTAACATTTTACTTTAATGACCGAAAGTATAATATCAAAAACGGATAATGGTCATTTATCTCGGTGATACATTTCGCGATTCGTAAATTTGGTGTAAACTTTCTCCGAGTTTTTATAACTTCATTGTTTCTTATCAACTGCCAAAAACATTCTTAGGTTATGTTTTAACCTCGTTCTTATAACTGGTACAGATAAAATAATGCAAACATGGAATACTCTTCTCCTTGCACATATTTTTACAAATAGTTGTAAATAAACAAAAAGCAACATGTAAATTTAAACGAACATACTAATTGTAACTTGTAACATATGATTGCCTCGCATTAATTTTCTATCTCTGCTCACTGCTATTTGGCTGCAAGAATATCGTTGTTGAATTGCAAATTATAAATTGAAATCATTTTTAATTATATCTTTCGTGATATGAATACCTTATTCTGGTTAGAGTATCAGAGTATTTGGTTAGGATTTTATTTAAATAAATGCATTTTTATAATTTCAAAAATGGATAACTGTTATTTATTTGACTGATACATTGCGCGATTATGTACGTTTCTCTGAGTTTTTAATAAACTTCATTGTTTCTTTTCGTGTGCCAAAAAAATTCTTAGGTTATGGTTTAACCTAGTTTCTGATAACTGATACAGATACAGTAGCGTAAATATTGAATCCCCTTCTCCTTACATGAATTTCTGCGTCTAACTGATACAGATAAAATAGCATAAATATTGAATCTCCTTATCCTTACATGAATTTCTGCGTCTAGCTGTAAATAAACGAAAAGCAAATGATGGAAGGAATGTAATATGGTGGCTGTTGATTGGCGAGTGAAAGCTGGCACGTGACCGTTCTCCAGCCAATAGCTGTAGCAGCTATAGACGACGCATCCAGACTCCAGCTTAGCGTTTTATATAATAGGATTATTGGTTCAACTTATTACCTTGATATTAGTTTACAATATTAAAAAAAAACATTTCGAAAAATTTCAAATGCTATGCATTCTGTCATTAAAACCCTTCACAACGTCATATTTTTTACTGTCAATTTGGATGGTACATTAACCTATTGTTAAAAAATATTTTTATTTTAAAAATCAATTTTTATATCTAGCTATAACAGTTCTATGGAGCTATGAAATTTGAACCCTCAAATTTAAATAGATTTGGAGAAAATCACATTTCAATTTTTTCAAATATTTGTATGTGTTAGGTATACCTTCCCCCTTAAACAGTAATTGATGGAACATTGATATTTTATTTAATGACTAATGATGTCAAATCTGTCAAAATTTTGCGAAACTTGGGAGCAGTTTGGAAATAAAATTCTGAAAAACATTTAGTTGTAAGAAAGGTACCAATCTTTTCATGGCATTTCTGAAATAAAAGAATTCCTGCCAAATGTGTATCTAAAGAAAAAGGGGGGGGGGGCAGAGAGCAGATGATAAATAACTACGATGGTGAATCAGTTGCCGGGTGTTGGACTGTGGATCTGTGGGTTATAAAGATAGACTGTGCATGTTGTGATGTGTCATATAAAAATTGTTTGTGTACGAAATTCGGAGGGTAAATTGAGATATCAGAGCATGGGAGATGTCGTAATATCAGAGCATATACAACTCTCATGAATGCTTTGGAGAGGGAGTATTTAGTGTGATAACGAGAAAAACTGTTGAAATGAAGATACTGTAGTGGGTTGGTAAGTTTGGTATAGAGAGTAGAACTGGCTGATGTGGCTAAAAGAGAGGGACAAATCTACATTCAGGAAGGTTCTTTTGGCATGAAAGTTGGCTCATAAGAAGTTTGGGGTGTTGAAGGCACAACGACGGTTAAGAAAGATGAGAAGGTTATTTTTCCCATGGTCCCAAATCTTAAAAATGTCATATATTAATCTGAGCCACAACAGAAGTTTCTGGTGGAATTTATATAAAAAATAGCTATTCCAGGCAGCCTAGAAACAGGTTTGGGTAAGGGGGGCCGTATAGGTACCCATCATGGTCCCACAAATCTGATGGTAAATTTTACCTTGAAAGAAAATAATGTTATTGTTTAGTATCAGGAGAACCATGGTGCTGAGGAAACACGTGCAGAGGAGGCTGTTGGTAGCATGCTGATCTAGAAAATGTTCCATAGCTAAGCCCATGGCAGTGGGGAATGTTAATGTACAAGTATGTCTTATCAATAGTCTGGAGTCAGGAGGAATTTAATTTAATTGCAATGGAGCACAGGCTCCGGTGGCAATTTCCCTACACACCCATCTTCCCCCTATCCTGCACTCACCTACATTTGCCCTACATTTGCCTCTCTTTGACCTTTTATCTTTAAATTCTTTCATGTTTTTGGTAAATTATTCATCATTTCTGTTGGTAACTCATTCCAATCCCTGACACCCTTACCTAAAAAAGAGAATCTTCTTACACCCTTGTGCCTGAAATCGAGTGCCAGCTTGTGGTCATGATCATCTTTTCCCTTCCATGCACTACTTTTCATACCTATTGCAATATCTTTCCATGCCTCATCGCCAGTATATGCCCTGGTGTAGGCATAGTACAAAAATGGAAGAGAATGTGCTATGCATCTTTGAAGTGTGAGGAAAGCCAGCTGATTCAAGTTTGTTCACCAAGGCAGAGAAGAGATATCTCCCATTGGCAAACCATAAGCAGCAACAATAGGTCATCAAGAGTTTCCAGGCTTATTGACTTCAGCACGTATAAGGCAGGGGTGCATAGATTTTTTTGAGTGAGAAGTGCTACAGACTCCAGGATAACATCTAGGAGGAGTCTATTGAACTGTATAATTTCTTCAATCAAGTATTGACCATGTCTGTGTATCACATAGACATGGAACATGTCTGACAGCTGACAAAGGGTTTCAGCCACAGTCACAGTGACTTGTCTGCCACTGGGATGGAGAGCTCCATAATGTTTTGGGTTTTAGCTGGATTAAAATTGATGCTACTAGGTAGAGATTTAAGGAAATGGGTGGCAACAAGTTGGTGGATTAGAGATCTTGAAACATTTGTAGGTGATATATCTGAGCAAGAAGTAGTGCAGCAAGTGTGGCTGGAATTTCTGAAGCCTAGACTCCAGGTCATCCCAAAGGTCTGATTTGATCACCAGAGAGGCAAAGTTGTACTGCCAGTGAAGTTAGAGGAAGAATGATTTGAAATGATGGATTAGGGTGGTATGGGCAAATTTTGTGGTAAGTAATAATGTGAGACCTATACATAGAACTGATAGTTGGGGTTCTTACAGAGGACATGAGGATAGATTCATAACAGATAGTTTGGGTCTTGTAGTTGGATTTAGGCTAGAAGAGTAAGGAGTAGGCTTTAAAGGTGATGGTTGAGGTATGTTGACAGGTTTGACAAAGGATGGTTGTGTTGAAACAAAGGAAGGCTGCAAACTGGGCTGCTAACCAAGTGACTGACATTGAAGAGACTGACCTGCTATGAAATGGGACTAATAAAATGTGGATGGCTTATGTAAGTGGTTTTGGGCATTTTTGCTCATAGACACCATAGATTGCTGCAAGCTGTGTTGAAGGTGCGTAATGATTTGCAGAAATTAAAGTAGCTGAATTTTGTGGAAAGGTATGATGTGTCTGGAGTGTTGGTGTATCACTGCAGGATATTTCTAGTGTACTATTACACTCTTCTCCATCACACTAGACAGCCCAAGGCTCTTTCCCAAGCAATAGATCCTATTTCAAGACAGGTGATATACTCCACACCACCACCACTTTCATCAACCCTGTCACTGGAGAAAGCTTTCCCATAATAGGATATGCCACTTGCAAATCCTGCCATGCAATATACCATACAAGGGGGGGACCCAAAAAAAATTGGGAAGTTCGTCATAACGTCTTTATTTCCTAATATTTTTACACCAAATTTTGATCACCTTCAAAGTATTCTCCACTGACCACAACGCACTACTTGGAATGATCCTTTCATTGTTCAAAACAGTTTTTAAATTCACTTATCAGGATGTTCTTTATGCCTTCTGGCGATTTTCGTTTTACCTACTCCACAGTGGCGTAACCCTTTTGAGTCTGGGGAACAAAAGACACCCCAGGGGGCTAGGTCCAGTGAGTAGGTGGGGTGGACAATCGGTGTCATGCTGTTTTTGGTGAAAAACTGCTTTACGGAGAGGGCGGTGTGGGCCAGCACATTGTCATGATGGAAGAACCAGTCACCTGTGTGCCAAAGATCTGACCTTTTCTTCCAGGTACTCTCCCTCAGTCTTTTAAAAATCTCCAAGTAGAACTCCTGGTTGACAGTTTTACCCGGGCGAATGAACTCTGTGTGCATAACACCTCTTCAATCGAAGAAACAAATTATCATTGTCTTGATGTTTGGCTTCACTTGGCGAGTTTTATTGGGATAAGGAGAGTACCTGTCTTCCACTGGCTTGATTGCTGCTTTGTTTCAAGGTCGTATCGATAGCACCACAATTCATAATCAGTAATTACTTTCAAAAAAATTCTTTAAGCTGATATTGAAGCTCAAAACTTGCATGATGTCGATGCTCCCTTTGCTCGTCTGTGAGAAGACGAGGACAAATTTAGCTGCAACCTTTCTCATGTGCAAATCTTCATATAAAATCTTCTGAATTGAACTCCATGACATTCCAGACATCTCACAGAGTTGATCAGTGGTTAAGTGACGGTATGCACGAACGAGAGCATTGATTTTGTCGACGTTTTTCATCTCTTCTTGTCATTGAGGGGTGTCCTGAACGGGGTTGATCATCAATTGACATTTCTCCATTTTTAAAACGTGAAAACCACTCATAGACTCTGGTTTTACTTAGGACAGCATCCCCGTAAGCAGTTTTCAGCATTACAATAGTTTCCGTGGCCGATTTACCCAACAGGAAACAAAATTTCTTAGCCATGTGTTGCTCAACAATCTGCCATCACAATTTCGCCAAAATGGAAAAAAGTTGTTTTACTAAAAAAACTATCATGGGCGAAACGATGCACACACAGCGACACAACTTAGCACACTGATTCAGGTGGCATGACAGTAACAGATATCAGGTTGAACAATGGGTTGCCCCAGTCTCCCTCCCCGCCACAGCCCATTTCCCGTTATTTTTCTGGCCCCCCTTGTATGACCTGCTAAAAATGTTTGGCCTCCAATTGAGGTCTGACTGAGAATCAACAACTCATCAGAATGAATGCCCACAGACAAATGGTATTTGCCCAGAATCCTGACCAATCAATAACTGCTTATGCCACCTCACATGATATGAACAATTTTTAATCCTTGCTTCACCATCCACACTATTTGTGTTCCACTCACAAACAGCAACAGTCCCTCTGAAATCAGAAGGTCAGAAACGGCCTACCAATTCAAATTGGGAGCTAGACAGCCACCAGATCTTAAGATAATATGCAGTGATCTTTCTTCTTTTCCACCCTTACTCCCACTATTCTTTCCCAACATGAATTTAAATTAGTGTATATCATCTTGAGTTTCCATTCATTTATTTCAATTTTTTAAAATTCTTTATTTTTATACAAGAAAATTACTAAACAATATTTGTTGCTTGCTCCTTCGGCCTGCTTGTGACATGTTTCTACAGAATAGTTTCCAATTTGCTGTACTTGGAATTTATGCTCTTCAACCAGTCACCCTCATTCCATACTCTTTTCCTCTTTTTTTTATTACTCCTTCTTCCACTCATTGGTGCCGGCTGTTGATCTTTCTTCCTGCAGGGGCCTGTTACCCAATTACCAGGAACGGTTTTGGCAATCCTGTGGTACCCGAGATGGAAACTTGTGAGCACCTCAAGTTTCCCATACCATAAATTCCTTCCATGCTTCGACTACCTACGGCATGGTGGTGGAACATTGTGTTTCAAGGAGAATGGGGAACTAGGCTTCACTGCCCGGAATATGAGGATGGTACAAACCTCTATAAAAACCCCTAAACCTCAAGGTGAATAATGTACCAACGAGGTGAATGGGTGGTGGGGCAAACCACTCACTAGTGTACAAACCATGGATACCTGCTGCACTGCTGTTTTACAAGACTTGGTGGCATGATGCAGGGGTCCCATGTCATTCAACTTATATTCCTCTGAACTTATGGGACAAAATCAAAAACAAACCCAAAAATGCTACTACCTGCGGGGCAGGCGCGTTGTAGCGTATTCCAAACGCCCAAAGAACTGATAAGTGGGTGAGGATCGATAGTCCTTCTCAGAATACAGTGTGTAACATGAAGGATTATCTAATACACAATGCCTTTGTAATATTGTCAAGGGTTGAGGGATCTTTTGAGAAGATGTCTTTCTTTTATACACAAAACGGTTTAGAGGGTACTGCAAGAACATTAAAATATGTTAAACAGCTGAGGAGCAGGACACTGCTGCTCGAAATAGCTATCGGCAAGCAGGCAGTCCTTCTTAGTTCTGAGAAACTCGAGGAGTCAAAATGTGAACTCAATAAAACTCTAAATTCAAGAAGGGCATGTTCACCTGCCATGATCTAATTGATATAGAGATGCTTACGGCTTACTTTTGATGGTGCACCACATTTTAACTGTTGTTGTGTTATTTTTAGATTTAACGATAGATGTTGGCCTAGTCAGTGATCTATCCCTTATTTTAAACAATGATAAAGAGAATGTTGCTAAGGTTTTAAAATTTTGTAGTTTGGCTAGTCTTGCTACAAAAATTTTGGGCAGATTGGTCTAGGTTTTAGAATGAATTGGTAGATATTTTACAACCACTGATCCAAGAGTTTTAAATTTCTTGTGTTAAGTTTGACATTTTATATCTGTCTGGTCTTTTTACAGCCATTGTTTTAGTGTTTTTCTTTATTTTTCTGTCTGTATGGTTGAACTCTTTACAGTTGGTACATACAAACTGCATTATAGTCAGCATTTTATTTTATCTTTTGCCGTCTGCATGGCCGACTCCTTTACAGTCAGCAATGTAGACAGTAATTGAGGTTTTAAGCCTTATTGTCATACCAGATTTCAGTCAGGGCACTAATAACCTAGATATAGATGTACCAAGACCCAGAATCAACAATGACAACAACACATTGATCTCTGAGCACACAGATCAAAATTTTGAAAGAGCAGCATAGCAGAAAAGTACAATATCGAGGATGGCATCACCGGCCAAGGTTTAGAGTGAATGTTTATTAAATATGGGCTATGGACTCGCAGCATGAGAGAAACATTTCTCCTTCTGGCAATTGTTTTTTTTTTTCTCTTATGGCTTTATGCCTCATTAATGTTGAGGTAATTAGAGGTGGGAAAGAATGGGTGCAAGGAAAGGGAAGGAATTCAGCCATGACCTATTGAAGGAACCATTCTGGCATTCACCTGAGTGATTTGGGGAAACCATGAAAAATTCAAATCTGGATGTCTATATGTAGATTTTAACCTCATCTTACTGAATATAGGGCCAAAGCATTACCTCTCTCACACAATGCTCAGTAATGGTCATGACGTGCCTGCTTGAGGACAAAGTACTAACTGGACCCTTGAAACATACCAGGAGTGCAAGATGTTAACATTTTGGGAAGCTTGAGAATTTTTAATGAACAAAAACTGTTTGCTGTATCAATCCATTTGTATGTACTTTTGTATTTCCTGGACTTGTGATTTTTCAGTTTGAGGTAAAATATTCAGCACCCATCTCAATAATTTAATTCCTTTACTTAAACCTACTCCTTTATGTCTGAAGTTAATTGATAAATCAACAAACTCATTAAAATAGTCACTAAAATAACACTGGTGCTAGAGCACTATGGCTCTTCTTTGATTGTACCTCTTTTGATACTCTATTTCTTGTCTTTGCTATATATCTTTTAAAAAAATGACCACCAAATGCATCACATTCTGATTTACTCCAGTGATTTTAATCTTATTCACCATCATCCCATCAATCACACTGCCAAATGTTTTGAAAAAGTTCAGAGTTAAAACATCAGCTTAAAGTCCTTTGTCCATTTTGACACCAATGATTTTCGTTTTATGACTCCATCCGGCTGGACTCCCGTGAAACTTTCATTGAATATTTATGATGCTGATTTAAAACAACTTTCTTTCCTTCAATCCTGAAGTCATTAAATAACAAGCTTCCCACCAATTGCATATCAACTAACTAGTCTCTAATTCTCAACCTGATTTGTCTCCCATACTTCAGGCAATGATGCTGTTATACCTGCTATTCCCTGGTCTGCAACAAGTCTCCATGCTCAATCTAGAGGTAATTTATTGATACAATACTTCTTATTTCAGTACTGAAGTATTCCAGAATTATGAGTGACTTAAAAACCATCCAGTTTGATTAGAACTCCAACATAGGATAACAGCATAGACAACATTTTACAGAGAAAGCTTCAATGTGTCAAATATTTTAGTTGCAGTACTCAATTCTCACCTCAAAATGGGGGAAAGGGATGCAACTGGTCGAATAATGTGCTTCAGTGTACACAGAGTGTTCTTAGGTCATAACTTGCTCATTTGTTGGATTAATTGAGGCAAAATAATAGTATTTTTTATCAAATACACTACAGCAAATAATTTAAGACCATTAAAATCAATAAAAGTAAATTTTGAAACATTTTAAACTTTGAATGTGAAAAAATCAAAGTAAATGGCAAAAAAGTGGAAGCAGAATCAATGGAACACAAGTAAAACTAAACCCTCCCTTGAAATACAGAGAGGTGTTAGCTCTTCCAACTGAACAAGAAAGCTGCATGACACAAAGCCAAGTGAGACCACAAAGTGGACCCAGCTTTTTGGAGGTGGAGGGCAAGAGAATTTATGTGGAGTATTTTATTTTGCTTTCCACCTTGTCAATGTTAAGGTCATTAGAGGCAGGAAAGGAGTGGGGGCAAGAAATAGGAAGAAATTTTGCCATGGCTTTTTGAGGGAACTATCTTGGCATTTGTCTGGACTGATTTGTGGAGACCATGTGGAGTAAGGGTGGCTGCATAGAGAGAGAGAATGATATGAAAGAATAAGCTCTCAAATGGTAGTAATAATCAAACATTGGATATTAGAATTATCACTACTTGCCACAGTTGGAAAGTCAGGACAGTGTCGAAACATGGATAGAGATGCACACACTTTGGACATTGAAATTTCCAGGTTTATGGTCCTTCATCAACAGTAGATAGAGATAGACACAATATTGAGAGTAGAGAATTGTTGTACCCTTGAATTGTACCAGACTGTCATTTTGATGTGGCTGGAGACTCTAGAATTTTTTATCAGTACTCTTTGATTTTTTTTTCTTTTAATTGTAGGATATGACTAAAATCAATTTATTCTATACTTACATTCTATTCTTTACATTAGATATACTGCAGTTTATTAACATTAAAGAATTTTGTATTTTCATTTTACAATGTATTAACATTTCTTGAATGTAGATGAGACGATAATAATTCACTTGAAAATGGATGCCCAGAACTTGAAGCCTGTCAACTCTAGGAACACAGTGTCAGAACTTGTTGGTTTTTCAAGTCCTGAGAAAGTGGTCATAATCTCAGGCCATCTTGACAGTTGGGATGTGGGTCAGGGAGCTATGGATGATGGAGGTGGTGCTTTCGTCTCATGGAACAGTCTTGTCATACTAAAAAAATTAGGTCTTAGGCCAAAGAGGACAATTAGGTATGTAGTGTTTCTGAAATTCTATGGAAACTTGTATCTTCATGCTTTATGATCCAATTTTATGTTTCAATTCTGATGTATTTTATGCTGATATGCAGACACATTACAGGTTTTTTTTTAAAGGAATATTTAGTTTACCAACAGTGAAAAAATTGAAACATTTTTGAGAGAAGCAATCTCACATATTTGAATATAACTTGCTGCCTTAGGGAAGGTATTTGTAGCCACATTTTTAGCTGCAGAAATTTTACAAAAAAAAAGTAATTTAAAGTTTGTGCTGATAACTTCAATATCTTAACTTCATATTATATGGTCACCATTTTAATAATATTTATAATAAATTAAATTGCAATGAAATATTGACCTTGGTGGCCTTTACAGTTTTTTACGTTAAATTTTTCAGTGTTTTAGGGAAATTATTGATCATATCCCCCAATAATTTATTCTAGATCCTGAAACACTTACCTTCAAATGAAAATTGACTCACTTCCTTTTACCTGAAGACATGTGTAGGTTTATGATCCGGTCTATCCCTTCTCTCTATTGAACCAATATCCATCCAGTCAACATGGTCAATTCCCAGCATTCCCTTCACCCACCTCCTTTCTTCCAATGATTCCTAATACAGCTTCCTTTTCATATCAGTCTACATATAAATCTTCTCACCTGTATTGCACCCCTTCAAACTTTTGCTACCTATAATATTGGCCCTATATTGCCCTATCATACTTGAGCAGTTGTCTGAGCAAGGTTTTGAATCCTGGTTCCCTCATCTCTCTTCATCAGCCTTCCAAGTAAGGCACCCTTTCCAGAGAATGTATGACTTTGAAATCACCGTACTGCGTAGTTGAGTTTTTTAAATTCAAATTATATGCCAAGATGTTTACTCTTTGTGCCTTTTGCAAACAAATACTCTTCCATCATACGATCATAAATAAAACTCTTTATTTTCCTATCCATGCTTCCTTCAAAAGGCCATAGCCAAATTCCTTTCCATTCCTTGACACCAATCCTCTATGACTTATTAAGGCTGTTCTATCATTCAGGAATCGGTGTTAAAAAATCAGAGCAAGACCTTTTCACAAAAGTAGAAATGAACTAACTAGGAAATTAGAGGCATCATGCTTCTTTCAAAAGGCCATGGCCAAATTCCTTTCTGTTCCTTCTCACCAGTCTTAAAAAATGAAATTAGAACTAAATGTTGTGAATATTATGAGGTAACTAAGTAGGCACAAAACTAATAAGTGGGCTAATAATTATAGTATTACTACATGTGTTTTAAAGATGGCATGATATTCCACTGTAGGATAGCCTACTTTGAAATATTATTTAGACTGAGTCTGGAACCTATTGGTTAGCAGAGTACCGGAAAAACGTGATAGAAGCACTAATCCATAAGGAGGAGATGCAAATAGTTTGATAATTACAAGCCGATTAATTTGATATGAATGGTAGGTAAGTTTCTGAAGATTTTGATATGCAACTACATCAGAATTGCCTGGGTTAGAAGAAAGTGGTTTTCAAATCAACAATGTGGGTTTAGGGGATGATATTCATGTCAATCTCAGCTGACAGGTATGCGCAAGGTATTTCAGGTGAAATGGAAAGTGAGGTCAAGTTAAGAGTGAGCTGTGGATCTCTTTCAGGCATTTGACAGAATGAGTCATAAAACAATGCTAAACAAGGTAAAACATGAATACATTTTTAATGCAGAACACAGTTGGCAACAGATATGATAAAACAGCTGGGATTAGAGTCATTAGAAGACAGGAGATGGGTGAAGAAATTGCTGGAATTGTATAAGACATATACAGGCTACAAGGCCTGGATAAATAAGTGCTGAAGAATTATGAGTAGTATGTGGAAGGAAAGAGATGACTATGATCACAAACTAGCACTTGATTTCAGATGTAAAGGAGAGGAAAAATTTTCTTTCACAGTTTAGCTAGTCAGGGACTGGAATAAGAAATTCAAAAAGAACGGTGCATGCACATGCCTAAGAAGACAACCAGAAAATGACTAAAGTGGTCCAATGAGGTCGTAAAAGCCTAATAATAATAATAATTTAATTGCATGGAGTGTACTCTCCAGTGAACAATTTACCTACACACCCATTTCCTCCCTTTCCTGTACCCACCTACTTTTGGCCTCTACAAATTTCAGCTTTAGATTGTTTCAACATTTTTGGTAAATTATTCATCAATTCTCTTGGTAATTTATTCCAATCTCTGACCCACTTACCTACGAAAGAAAATCTTCCTACACCCCTGTACCTAAAATTGAGTACCAGCTTGTGGTCGTCCTTTCCCTACCATGCATTACTTTTAATTCTTATACTGATATTTTTCCACACCTCATCACCAATATACTCCTTGTACACAATCCAAGCTCTCTTTCCACCCTCTTCCCGTCTTCCAATGAATCCCATTCCAGCTCTTTCTAATCGTATTATGTGGTAATTCCCAGAGAAAAATGTAGCAGCCCTTCTTTGCACCCTTTCTAACTCTTGCATTTGACACCCTTACTTACTAGAAACTCTAATATCATGAAAAAAATATATCTCTTCATTGAATATCTCAGATGAAGCATTTAAATATTTTGTAGTAATTAAAATCATCTTCAGGTCCAGAGTTCCCGTACTAATATTTAGTATCTTTATCTTTGGTATATTAATCTTTTGAAGATTATTTTATGTCAGATATAGAAACATGTTTGATGAAAGGTTGCTGAAAATCCACATTGTTATAAATCTTAGCTTTAAGGTAATGTTGTTTTTGTGCATGAAGCATGATATAAATAAAATAATTGTTTAAAAACATAAAAACCACCTTCAAAAAAAGCTGACTAAAATTTTTGAAATAACTTTATATCTTGCATAGAAGAAAGTAAATCTAAATGGACAATATTTTACACTGCTATTATTGAAATTTTTACATTAATTAGTTATTTTTGGAGTCGATGCCAGCTGTCACATTGCGATGATCGAATTACTGAACTTCATTTAGTGTTAGAGGCGAAATGGGGAGTACGAACAAAAATTCCAAATATTTTACAGCATGTAGTGAGGCAGATATTGTTTTTGCGGGAGACAGTTTATGGAAACTAATTAGATAGTATTTTAACCTTTGTCTTGGCCTCGTTGGCCGTTCAGGCGTATCTCTGGCACTACAGTGTCAGTTGGTACACTGCATCATGCAGTAAAAGCTTTACAGTTAGTATAATACTGGCGTATCATCTGTATGTTTCTAATAAATTGTAGGTAGGTAGTAACATGATTTTTATGAATTATTGTTATTCATTATTGTTTTTATCTTCTTGTTTTTCTTGCTTTGGCTGTCACCGACTCCAAAAATAACTAATTAATGTAAAAATTTCAATAAGAGTAATGTAAAATATTGTCCATTTATATTTACTTTCTTCTATGCAAGGTATAAAATTATTTAAGAATTTTTAGTGGGCTTTTTTTTTTTTTTTTTTTTTTTTTTTTTTTTTTTTTTTTTTTTTAAGGCTGTTTTTATGTTTTTTAAACAATTATTTTATTTTTAAATATTTAGTGGTATTATACTTTGTTTTGTATTTAACTATGCCGCAGCAGTTCTCATTTTGCGATCTGTCTTTATATAACCTAACAACTTCCAGAATGAGGTGAAATGGATGCTAGTTTAAGGAATCTCAGGTTACATTCTGGTCCAGGCTGTCTTTCGACCTAATTTAACATCAGCTTAAGCTGCTGCTCGATAATCCAACATCTTGGCATTAATACATACCACATACACAAATCTGCCTCTAGAATATACCTGTTTGTTCCAGCATCACACAGAAAATATAGATTTTTAGTTGGTTTTCACAATGTGATAGATAGCTTGGGGTCCAAGTTGAAATATGAGGTACATGTTGAGACATTAGGACACGTTTATTTTATGAATATTCTGCCATGATTTAAAAATAGCTTAATTGATTTTGACGTGATTTAAAACTGAGATTGAGATTTTGTATACCAAATGTATATGGTCTGTTCTGATTGATTTAAAGTGTAAGTGTGTAATTTTCTACAGATAAAAACTGTAGGTATGTATAAAAAACAATTAAGGCGTGTAGAGGCGAAGAGTAGTGTGAACAGTATTTTTCTCTTTGTTTTAAAGAATACGTGTGAAAATTTCCATCGAAACCAGATAAAAACTGTAGCTTTGTGTAAAGAACATTTGCAAAAAATTAAATGGGGTAAAGGAGTAAGTGGTTGGGTTTTGTAAACAAAATGTAGATACTAAGTTTCTCTTTATTTTTAACTATACATGTGCAGTGTTCCATTGAAATCTTATACAAACTGTAGTTATCTATAAAAAACGCTGGAAATTTAGAGGGGTGGAAATAGAAGGGAAGAGGGGTTGGGCTTCTGCAACCAAATTTAAACACAGTAGTTCTGTATACTTTAAAGTATACGTGTGTAAATTTCCTTCAGAATCAAATAGAAACTCTAGCTTTGTATAGATCAAGAGGATGGAAAAAGGGGGGGGGGAGGGGTTTGGCTTATCTAAATCAAATGTAGACAGTATTTTTCTGTTTGTTTTGAAGTATACATGTACATACATCCTTCAAAATCAGATGAAATATCTGTATATATATATATATATATATATATATATATATAAACACAGTAATTTAAAGGGGTAGAAAGGGGCAGGGTTTGCATTTTGTGAAAGTAATTTCTTTTTCTCTTTGTTTTAAAGTATATGCATGCGAAGTTCCACTGAAATCGGATTAAAATGTAGGTTTGTACAAAAATTAAGGGATGTATAATAGGAGCTAGGGTAGTTTTTGGATTTTTTCGTCAGAAATCTCCCCCATAAAAAATATTGATATGTGCCAACTTTCATAAGATCAGTCGAATGGTGTAGACCAGCTTTTTAAAAAGAAAATTGAAAAAAATCAAGGGGTAGAAACGGAGGGGGGGTTCAGTTTTTGCAAACCGAAAGTTGACATTATTTTTCTCTTTGTTTTATAGTAAAAGTATGCTAAGTTCTATCTAAACCGGATAAAAACTGTGGGTTTGTATAAAAATTAAGCGGGTTCAATGGGGAGGGGGGTGGTTTTTGGAGTTTTTGGTAAGAAATCTTCTTCGTGAAAAAATACATATAAGTGACAATTTTCATGGTAATCGCTCAAATGGTGGCGACTGTAGCTTTTTGTAAAGAACATTGAAAAAAATTGAGGGGTGGAAGGAGGGAGAGGGGTTGAGCTTAGGCAGACCATATGTTGACAGGATTTTTCTCTTTACTTTAAAGTATTCAAGTGAAAAGTTCAATCAAAATCGGATAAAAAATGTAGGTTTGTATAAAATTAAGGGGTGTAAATGGTTTTTTTATTTCTTTTGGTCAGAAACCTTCTCCTTGAAAAATTTCATGTAATTGCCAACTTCAGTGGAGATCAGTTAAATGGTGTCGACTGTAGGTTTGTATAAAAAACTTTGACAAAATTTAAGGGTGTGGATATGGGGAGGGGTGTTGAGTTTTTTCAAACCAAAAGTTGACATATTTTTCTCTTTGGTTTTGACAATACATGTCCAAAATTCCATCGAAATTGGATGAAAAATATGTGGGTTTGTATAAAAAATATGCGGGTTTGTATAAAAATTTAAGGGTGTAAAGGGGTAGAAGGGGTGGTTTCTCAATGAAATTCATATGGGACCACTTGGGAGGTATACCCTATCCACTAAAAAAAAAAATCGTTTAAATCGGTTCAAAATTGGGGAAGATATCGCTGAACATTCATCAAAAAAAAAAAAAAAAAAATTCAGACGAATTGAGAACCTTCTCCTTTTTTGAAGTCGGTTAAAAATAGGTGTTTACTTTGGAGGTGGATAAAACCCTTTTATTGAGTTCACAATAATTTAGCAAAATCTTAGTTTAAGGAGAATAGTACGTTAGTAACACTCAACAGCTCAGTAGAGTAAAATCTATACCAAGTTTTCAGCACTTTCACTGCAACAGCATTTTCATATGAAAATTTATTCTTTGATGTCTTATTTCTTAGCTATGATCTTACTCATAAAATTTTGAAGAATACAGATAACAGCAGTTTGTAATAGCAAATAAAACTTATTTCTTAATATCTCTGTGTTATGGAATCACGGTATATTTGGTATTATATAAATAGGGAGGGAAAAGACAGAGTATTTGGATGTAAATATTCCATCAAAGGACCACGTAGACTGCTAATAGAAATTCAATTTCTTTTATATTTTTGCAGAACCATTCTATGGACAGCTGAAGAAGAGGGCTTGATTGGAGCTCAGGCATATGTAAATGCTCACAGCAATGAAACCAAGAATCTTGATTTTGTTATGGAATCTGATGAAGGAACATTCACCCCTTTGGGACTTTCGTTTTCTGGATCTCATGATGCTGGTTGCATTCTGAAAGAGATTTTAAAGTAAGTATGATTGCTTTTAAATGCTCTGAGTTTGAATTTTGTACTCTGCTTGTACTGTGTGAGTTTTAAGAACTGACTTATGGATTAACTTTTTTTGGTATTTCAATTTAATAGCAAACAAATGTATGCTCTGGTGGAAATTACCTGACACACCGACTTTTACCCTCTACAAATTTCAACTTTAATTATTCATCATTTCTCTCGGCAATATATCTCTGACTCCCTTACCTATAAAAGAGAATTGCCTATGCCTTTATTTCTTTTACCTCTCTTAATTCTTCCACCAGTATCTTTCAGTGACTTATCACGAATATAAACCTTGTACACTCACAAGACTACCTTTACTCTTTTCTGGTCTTGCAGTGAATCCCATTCCAGCTCCTTTATTATATCAGTTACAGACTGTGTTCTGCGGTAATTTCCAGAGAGTAATCTAGCAGCCCTCCTTTGACCTCCTCCAAATCCTGTATCCTGTATTTGATATGCAAAAGGTTGGTGCAAACTACACCACCATATGCAAGCAAGTCTGACTTAAGTCTCGTAACCAAATTCTGTTACTTCTCTGGTACATCCTCTCTACACTCTTTCAATGAAGTTAAGGATTTTGAAACCTTTTCTTACTACCCATCCAGTGGCATCCTGCCCAGTTGAGTTTGTTATCAAAGGTATTTTCATTTCATGCCTTCAACAAGCAATTCCTTCCTCACCTTACAATCATAATTATCCTTTAGTTTTTTTATCTGTGTACCTAATAAGCTGACTCATCTTTGCATTCATCTTCATCCTATGTTGACCTAGCCAGCTAGATAACCTACAGCTGTTCAGTCTTCTCCAATTTTTATCCTGTTATATAACATTTTGTCCTCTTCAAACTACCTAATTTCTGATAGTAAACCATCAACAGAATCATTCTTTAGAATAACAAATAGCAGTAGCCCCAATGAGCCACCCTATGTCACTCCCACTTATACGTCCACATATAATTTTTAATGCTACATTTTCAGAGAATGAGTGCTTACAAGTATTTTATAACTTTGGTTAGACTCAGATTTAATTTGCACCTAGAAAACTTGTTGTATGGTCATGAATTCAAATTTTAGACTTAAAACAAAAATAAACACTGGGAGAGGGATTCAGCGTCAGAATAGATATGTCTGCTACTGAAATTTTTTGCTCGTCTCCTGTGTGTTTCATTCATCGCAGCCTTCAACTTTGGCGAGTGATGAGTCATTTTCCCTATCCTCTGTCATTTAATTGTTTCCTTAACTAACACAGGATCTTAGCAATCAGTACCATGTGGATTTTTAAGGAAACATTACTATGATAATTTATAAGGAGGAGTCCTTACTTAATGAATTTCATACTGATGTACAGGGTGTCCAGAAAAGGACTCCCTGATTTCAAAATTACCGAAAACTAAGATCAATAGAGGAATGCAGTAAACGGTATGTTTATCGTGACAGCTGTAAGAAGTTTATACAGCAGTTTGAAATAATAGTTACAAAAGCTGCTAACAGATGGTGCTGTAATCGCCGTACGTAATGCCTAAATAGTGATCCGAAGCTCAGGGCGATCAGTTCCACCATTGAAACGTGCCAATGGTGAACATTTTGAAAACATTGTGATGTGATTGTTTGCAAAGATTGTTTTCATATGATTATTTCACTTATGTATGCTGATATGAGCGTACAGCGCCATCTGTTAGCAGCTTTTGTAACTATTATTTCGCACTGCTGTATACACTTCTTACAGCTGTCACAATAAACATACCGTTTACTGCATTCCTCTATCGATCTTTGTTTTCGAGATATTTAATTTTGAAATCAGGGAGTCCTTTTCTGGACACCCTGTATGATTTCATTTATCAAAATCCTGATATCAAAAGACTGTGTCAGTTGGTCTAAACAATTATAGTATATGCTTTAACTGTTTTTAAATTTAATTACCATTGCAACATAAAGTAGTTGATGCATATTATTTTTATTTATTAGTTTCAATGTAACATAAGCCCTGGTGGAAATTTCCTACATAATTATTTTCATATTACAGAAATTTTAGGTGTTCATAATCCTCACTCATTTTAACCTTAATATACAACATTATGGCATCTCTAAAAAACATAATTTGTAAATGTAGGCTATGAAACAAATAAGTCATTGGAACAATTGAAACACATGATCACAATACAGTACCCTGTGAACTTCTGTTTTAACTTCTACATTTTTTGTAATCTAACTTTTTGTTTAATGTTATCTCCTTGAACTGTTCTCATTTCCTCTATCCTACATCAATAGCTCCCTTAAAAAAAAAAAAAAAAAAAAAAAAAAAAAAAAAAAAAAAAAAACAACTTGTTGTGGCTTCTTTAAAATGGCCATAACACGTTATTCGCATTGTGGCACTTGCCTCCGAAGTTGGAATTTCAGTTGTGAGTATTCACAGCATTATTCATAATGATTTGAGCATGCATCATGTTTGCTTGAACATGGTTCCGAAAATGTCCTCTGAGCAAAAAGAAATGAGTGAGACAATGTGCTGCGACTTGATTGAAATGGCTGATGCAGACGACAGCTTCCTGTGCAAAATTGTAGCAGGTGATGAAACGTGGTGCTTTCTTTATGTTCCTCAGATGAAATGGCAGTCTGTTGAATGAAAGTAAAAAACATCACCAAGAAAACAAAAATATTGCTTGGACAGAGTTGGGGTAAAGTAATGTTGAAAGTGTTTTTTGATTACTGGGGCTTGATTCATTATGAATTTATTCCTGAAGAGAAAACAGTCAACAAAGAATTGTACAGAGAGATGTTATAATGGTTACGAGGTGCAATTTGATGAAAATGACCTGAGCAATGGACAGGAATTATAGGTTTTTGTTGCATAACAATGCCCCATCACATCGCTCTGTAATGGTGAAACAATACCTTACCAAAAACAATGTTACCAATCTGGAACACCCTCCAAATTCTCCCAGTCTTGCACCACCAAAGTTTTATCTGTTTCCATGGTTGAAAATGACATTAAAGTGACAACGTTTTGCTGTTTCATCAGAAGTGATTGAAAAGGCTGAAAGAACTTTCAAAAAATGGCTTTCAGAAGTGTTTCCAACAATTGTATGAATGGTGGAATAAGTGTATAGAAGCAGGAGGAGAGTATTTAGAAGAGAAATAAGGTTAAAATGCTGTACATACTTTCAATAAATTTGCATTAACCAATTCCGGGAATTTTTTGACTCTACTTCGTAATACTCTGTCATTGCAGAGACTTTCAATAAGAGCAATGTTTTATTCTGACACCACAGAACAAAATAAAATGATACTATTATATAACTGTGAAACACAATTCCTGTGTTTTTTTGTCAAAATCAAAAATCTAAAGTAACTAAATGGTAAACAAGTAAGAGTTTCACAATTTAATAAGTTTTACATCTTCAGATTATTGAAATGTAACATAACGATTTAAACAAATATGCATCTGTAATAAATCCTCTAAAACAATTTTATGACTGACATTATTTCTTATAATCACAAAACTAAAAAGAGCATAAATTTATAGTGTAAATATATAATGGCTTCAAACAATTCATGAAGAGAATATTTTGAAGTTTCAGATAAAGAAAATAATAAAAAGAATAGACAACATCTTTTATTTCCACTTGAATTCTTGTTACTTGCCTGATCCAGGAAACATATCAAAAGATCCGCACACACATTCTAATATGTCACGGAAGTTGATGGCCACCCAGTCCGAACATCATCTTCAATTGTTGTGCAACTGTTGTGAAAACAATTGTGCCACTCATAAACTGCCATTTTCTTCATCACATAGTTTCCATATGCTTTTTTTTTGGCATTTCAATTGTCTCCAAGGGTGGTTGCTCCAGCAACACACAGAATTTGATATTGCCACACTGCTCTAAAGATGAATTTCTCAATCCTACAAAAGAAAGAAACTATGTCTAAAATATCGTGCACCGCATGCATGGCACAGCACCTTCCCCAGTAGTGTTGACATCCTCCCAAACAAAAATTTCACTTCCAGCAAACAACCGCTTGACTGTACATGACAATTCCGGGAACTTTTTGACCCTACCTCATATACTGGAAGAGAGAAAGGAACTGTGCTTTGTCAGTGAAAGAACATTATATTATTTTATCATTCAAATCCCAACAATAATAGTGTGTTCAAAGAACCAAAATATTTGTGTTAATTTCAGATTGTTACAACCTCTGAATGCCACACAGTTTGAAACTCCTGAAGATGGTGGCCCAGACATCACCTTGTGGACACGTATGGGTATTCCTGGATCAAGTTTACTCAATGCCAATGAACACTATTATTGGTTTCATCACTCAGCAGCTGATATGATGACTGTTGAGGATTCTCATACACTGGACCTGTGCACTGCTGTTTGGGCTGCTGCAGCCTATGTAATTGCAGATATTACAGAAGACATGCCCAGATAATCAGTAGACCTGTATTCACTGTATATTTGTCTGCAGTATTTTTCTATTGACTGAAAATGTTACAATCTTATATTTTGTTTGGCAAAATTTGTATTATAAGATTAAGTTAATAAATTTTTTTAAAATTTGTTTTAATATAAATGTAATATATTTGTAGCCCACCTCATAGATGATGTGGCTAAGACATTGTGGCAATGTTTGGTTAGAATCTTAATAATGGAAAAATTTTCATAATCCAAGATTTTGCCCTCATGATATGAGGTGTTGTTCACTGTTGTGACATGTGGTGTAGTTGATTTCCTCAGTTAGTAGTCATGATAAAATTTCTGTGTCAGTTACAGTGGCTATTTTATTACCAACTTACTATCTCTAGCTTCGTGCTGGAAAATTGTTGCCATTTTTAACTCATATTTTCACTTCCCTACTGACTCAAAAACTTTATTTTCAATGTATGTCTAGATATTTGAGATAGGCAGAATAATTCTTTCTACTGTCAGTTGTCATTCCTTCTTCTTCTTCTTCTCTCTATTTATAACTGTATAATGTGACAATATCAGATTACCATTTTTCCTGTCTTGTTATGCAGTTTACAATCACAATGTAGTGCATATATTTTGTTGATTTAGGAGGCTTTGATGTTCTGTGAATGCATTTGATATATACAAATATGTAACCTTTTAAATTCACAGAGATGTGAGGGACCATTTTCAGTATTTAAGACCACTGAGTGTTCATTTGTAAATAAATAAAAATTTATTCAGATTCTGTATCAAAACACTTAAAGCTTTACAACAAAGTGTCATTATACTTTGGTGTGTGACTCCCATGGTGATGCAAAAGACATACAAATGGAAATCAGTGTATTGCAAAACTTGATCCAGAATATTGGACATCACTTCTATAGCATATATTTGGTTTTTGAGCTCGGTGAGATTTGCAGGTAAAGATGGAACATGCACACTCGATGGACAGTACATTGCATCTATTATCGTAATGAGTAAATATTTATGCATGGAAAGGGATATACAGGATATGACATGAGGTCAATGGGCTATCTTGAGGAACCATCCCAACATTCACCCAGAGCAATGTATGAAAATCATGGAAAATCCAGATCCGGATGACTATAATGGTTTCGTGATACCAACTTCTGTCAGATTCTAAGTTTTCACGCTTGATAAATCCTTCCTAATCCATTCCCTAATAGCTCTTGGAAAAAATGAGTATAGAAAAGAATCGATTCTGGCCCTGATTTCTCTTATCTTACTTTATCGGCCGTTCCTGGATATGAATATTGCTGGTAGTAAAATGTTTTTGCTGTCATCCTGAAATAGAGCTTTCATGAAATTTCCGACTAGCATCTGGAAAGGACATTGCCTACGGTGTTCCAGATCTTGAACCCAACCCCTTCAAACAATGCTTTACCTCAAGTTATAAGTACCTGTCACAAATTTGATGACTCTTATTTGGATCTTCTTCAATACCTCAGTTAATATGAATACTCTAAGTGAGGTAACATCATTCCTTTGTATACAATCAGGTATGCAAAGGTATACAACTCCTGGTGTACATTGCTTTAATTTACAACCTTAGAAATGGAGTATATAGTTTTCTTTTCCCATTACCTTCTCAGTGTATTTATTCCACAACAAATTAATGTGAATTGTTACCTGTAGGTATTTAGCAGAAACTGTGTTACTAAGTACTGTCATTAATTGCTATTCAGAGCTATATGGTGTCAGCTTCTTACTTGTATGTATGACTTGGCACTTTTTAGTGTTTAGCTCCAAATGCATATCTTTGCACCAGATTATTACTTTCACAACATTGGCTTGTAATAAATTGTAGTCACCCTGGGTTTTTATTTCACCATAAATAATATCATCATCAGCAAATGTGTTAATTTTGCCCCATTACATCACACAAATTATTGATGTATATGTGAAACAACTGGGAAGCTATCTCACTTCCCTGGGGGACCCCGGACCTCACTTGGGTCAGTGTTGAACATTCACCATTAAGAATTCGCACTGTTTTCTATGCTTCAGGAGGTTGGCAATGCATTTTAATATTTGTTTAGATATGCCATAGGTATGAAGTTGCATAAATAACTTAGTATGAGGCACAATGTCAAGCTATTTTTAAATCTAATAAAACTAAGTCAACCTAAGATAATTCATCTGTCATACAGCACAAATCGTGAATTAAAAGTACAAATTGTTGCTTGCAGAATTGGCCTTTTCTGAATCCGTGTTGTTTTCAGTTTAATAGCTCCCATGCATCCAGAAACTGCATGACGTTTGAATAGGTATGTTCTAAAATTCTGCAAAAATATTAAAGTTAACAAGATTGGCTTATAATTTTTGGAATAATTAACATTCCTGATCTTAAATACCGGACTTGCAATGGCTGTCTTCCATTCCGCTCGTATGTTTCCTTGATTGTAGGAGGCGTAGAATTTCATCAAATGCAGCACCAGTTCATTTCCATTCCCAGACCAGAATAAGGCAGGAAAGCTGTCTGGTTAGGTAGAATTATCTCTTTTAAGCAGTTAAGTTATTCCCACCGAGCGTGGTGGATGAGCGGTTAGCACTCTGGCCTCACATTTGGGAGTATGGCAGTTCGAATCCCTGTCCGGGCATCCAGGTTTGGGTTTACCATAGTTTCCGCAAATCACTCCAGGTGAATGCCGGGATGCTTCCTTCAAAAGGCCATGACCAAATTCTTTCCCGTTCCTTGTCCCCAGTCCTTTCCCGCCTCTAGTGATCTTGATGTCAACAAGGCATAAAGCCTTAAATTTAAAAAAATGAGATCTTTCATAATTTTGTCAGTTCAAGTGACAAATATCAGGATCTCTTCTATATTTTGTTGTGAGAGCATTGTTAATGAAATCATGTAAAAACGAAGTTGTCAAGCCTTGGGAATGAATTGAGGTGCTCCACGATCACTGCCACTGCACTAATCTGTCAGACAGATATCAGGGAAATCTCAAATAATAAGTAATGGCTGCTGACTAAGTTTATTGGTATTTATCATTTTTTGACTTTTGAACAGTTTATAAAGTCTTTGCTTACTGGCTTTGTTGTGACCAAAGAATATTTGACTTGGAAGCTACATGTAAATTTTTGCTGTATTAATTACAACAGAGCATATGTCAAGGCTTTTGACAGAGTGAGCCATAAAATGGTAGTAAATAAGTTAAAAACTATTGGAGTGGGTGAGAAAGTGATTTTATAGGTATAAGAATTTTTAAAAGGTAGAAATTGAAAGTTAGGGTAGGAAATGCGATATCAAAAGAAGTGGTAGTAAAAATGGGAGTGCTGCAGGGTAGCATATTGGGACCATTGCTTTCACTATTCTAATGAATAATTGTGTTGATTGTTTACTATCCGAAATTAGATTGTTTGCAGATAACAAAATGCTATATAAAAGGATCAAAATGGTAGAGGACTGTAAACAGTTGCTGGGTGATCTGGACAGGATATCTAGTTGGGTTGGTAAACATGGGATGAAGATACATGCAAAGAAGAGTCAGCTTATTAGATACACAAGTAAAAAACTAATGGTTGATTATCATTATAAGGTGGGGAAAGAATTGCTTGTTGAAGACTTGAAATGTAAATATCTTGGCATCACATTTGATAACAAGCTTAACTGGGCAGGAGTGGACACATTGGACAGGTGGTAGGAAAAGGTTTCAAAATTTTGCACTTGTTGGAGAGAGTGATGAGGGGATGTACGAAAAAAGTAAAGGAATTGGGTTACAAAACTTTGGTCAGACCATTGCTTGAATATGATAGTGTAGTATTGGACCCACATTTTGGGTATCAAATACAGGAGTTGGTGAGGGTGCAAAAAAGGACTGCTAGATTTGTTTCTGGAAATTATCGCAGAATGCAATCAGTAACAAATATGATAAAATAGCTGAAATGGGATTCATTGCAATACAGGAGGGTGAAGAGGGTCATGTAAGTGTACAAGGCATATATTGGTGATGAGGCATGGAAAGATACTGGTGTAGGTATGAAAAGTAGTGCATGGAAGGGACAAGATGACCATGAGCACAAGCTGGCACTTGATTTCATGCACAAGGATGTGGGAAGATTCTCTTTTTTTATTTTAAGTAAGGGTGTCAGGGATTAGAATAAGATACCAAGGGAAATGATGACTAATTTGCCAAAAATGTTGAAAGAATTTAAAGTTAAAATTTGCAGAGGGCAAATGTAGATGTGTGCAGGAAAGGAGGAAGATGGATATGTAGGGAAATTGCCACCAGAGCATGCGCCCCATTGCAATTTAATTTAATATTAAGTAACTCTGTGAAAACATACAGAGTTTTTGTTCATTCCTTGTTCTTTTTGTCTGTCTCTGTTACGTCACATTCTTCATCTTCAAAGATCAAATACTGTTTCTAGTGGAAAGTATACTGTTTTCCTTTCATCCTAAATGATGCAGCTGAAGGTACTCCGGAGATATTGCAGACATGATCATGGTGAATCCTGACAATTTGAACTACATGCAAAAATTTGACATTAAATTATTTTTGTGTACATTTCCTGTTCATATTTTTTTTACATAAGCTTTGTGTGATACATTAATGTCAATACACTAAACAGTAATCATTCAATACTTTGTATATTCCTACTAACTACCCCTTCAGCAAAATTTTTAATACATTTGTAGGTATTTTTAGACTGGAGACAATAAGAAAATGTGCTTAAATTCTACCTAAATAGTATTTTATTAATCTTCTGAAATTTGCTGTTTATTTTAGCAGTTACTACATATTTTTGTGTAAACATCAAAAACTGTGTCACCGATAATCAACATAGCATTAAACTAGACATCCAAATTTTTATGGTTAGAAGAAGTTGAATTATGGTCATATCATAAACATAACCACATTCACTTCATTTACTGACCATTGTCAGATATGATAATGCGAATCTTTTTATGCTCAAATCCATGTTTGGTGAGCTATAGTGTAACAACTACCTTGACCCTTATTGCCATGTTGAAATGTTAAATCATAATTACCTCGATGACGGAAATTGGTAGAACCTCACAACTGTACCAAAAATCATCGATGGCTAGATAAATAAAAATAATAATAAAAAACCTGCCAAATATGACAGTAGAAACTCCTAAAGGAATTTATGTGCACTGTCCAAATACCCACAACTGTGCAACTACTGTGTAGATTTCCTGTGCTGATCGTGCTCTTGTGGTTGCTAGTAAGGGGCAAATGTAGATGAGACTTCAGTGGTCGTTCATTCCTCGCAGGATTGCATAGTAAGAGTATGATGCGTTGACAAGCTGAAACAGAGAGTTACATTATTGTGGTTGGTTTCTACATCTGCTTTGTTAGGGCTAGAAAATTACTTCATCTTCTACAGAAAGATTGAAAACTGTTGGTGACTAAATTAGAAGAATGGTCATAAAAATTAGTGCTTGGTGTATATTAGATTACCCTACCCAAATGTCTCATGAACAAATTGCATTAATAGTATAACGTTTTCCTTAATTTTAACTGATGACATCATTACTTAAGGGTAATTTGCAATCTGTCATGCTTTTGCATTTGCCTGGCACAGTATGTGTAACAAGACTCAGAATTTCTTGAGTAATAAAGATCACTATCCGTTTGCACCTCGATTCCCATAAAAGTTAAATGTGGAAATCAAGCAAATAGTTACCAGTATTCCTAAAAAATATATAATAATAATAAAAATAAATTCACAAAAAAAAGATCTGTTTTAAAGAGGATTTCAAACCACTAGTCTTGAGTTATAGCTTGCATTTTACAGAGTACATACGACACTCTATCTCGCTTGTTTGTCCCATAAGGAGTTTCTTTTCAAGTGTTCACTTCGTTTTAAAAAATACATTAACATTTCGTATTTGAGTAGTAATATTGATATTGATTTTATACCTTTCATTTGATTTGGTGTTAATGTGGAGATCTGTAATCAGAATTTCTTCAATTGTGTATTTTGTATTTTCTTTCTCCATATTCACAATCATATAAGTGAAATATAGTATAGTGGTATAGTCAGGGACTTTACTCTTTTGCAAGACAATTATTCAAAGATGACGCATGATATAACATTGTTACATCATAACCAATATGTTAACATATTATTACACAGTAATGCAAGACATTTAAAGTTCATTGATGTCTACTGCGATTTATTTCATCAGCTGTTCCTGATTGCTTTTCTTCTAATTGATTTCAGTTAACATACAATTTTGTGAACACTCAACTTAAATCTTCATAACATTTTCCTTTGTTTTTATTATCGACGTCATGGTCATTAGAGGTGGAAAAGGGGTGGGACAAGGAATGGGAAGGAATTCGGTTATGGCCTTTCAAAGGAACCATCCCAGCATTCGCCTAGAGTGAATTGGGAAAACCACGGAAAACACACATCTTGTTAGCTGGATAGGTATTCGAACCTGTCTCATCCAGAATGAGAGGCCAGAACATTAATGCTCACCAAAGCTGGGCACAGTTAATCAAAAAGTTAACTTCATTAATCCACTACTTAAAAATTAACTTTAATAATTTTTAAAACCTAACACTTTTAATGGAAGTTACAGTTATCCGTTAAAAATTAAATTATAAAATTAAATTGCAATGGAACGCATGCTCCGGTGGCAATTTCCCTAAACACCCACCTTCCCCCTTTCTTGCACACACCTACATTTACCCTTTACAAATTTTAACTTTAAATTCTTTCAACGTTTTTGGCAAATTATTCATCATTTCTCTTGGTAACTTATTCCAATCCCTGACACTCTTACCTAAAAAAGAGAATCCTGTCTTCCAATGAGTCCCATTCCAGCTCTTTTATCATATCTGTTACTGATTGTGTTCTGCAATAATTTCCAGAAACAAATCTAGCAGCCCTTCTTTGCACCTTCTCTAACTCCTGTATCTGATACTCAAAATGTGGGTCCCATACTATGCTACCATATTCAAGCAATGGCCTGACAAAAGTTTTGTAACCCAATTCCTTTACTTCTCTCGTAAATCCCCTCATGACCCTCTCCAACAAATGCAGAATTTGGAAACCTTTTCCTACTACCTGTCCAATCTGATCTGCCAAGTTAAGCTTGTTATCAAATGTAATGCCAAGATATTTACATTTCAAGTCTTCAATAAGCAATTCTTTACCCACCTTATAATCATAATAAACTTTTGGTTTTTTATATGGGTATCTAATAAGCTGACTCTTCTTTGCATTTATCTTCATCCCATGTTTACCAACCCAGCTAGATATCCTGACCAGATCACCCTACAACTGTTTACAGTCCTTAACCGTTTTGATCCTTTTATATAGCATTATGTCGTCTGCAAACAATCTAATTTCTGATAGCAAACAATCAATACAATTATTCATTAAAATAATAAATAGCAATGGTCCCAATACGCTACCCTGTGGCACTCCCATTTT
Organism: Vandiemenella viatica; assembly: GCA_031002005.1. NCBI lineage: Eukaryota > Metazoa > Arthropoda > Insecta > Orthoptera > Morabidae > Vandiemenella > Vandiemenella viatica. Next base: position 144,672,006 of record JARYHS010013631.1, on the reverse strand, counting down.
TACTTCCACTTCATTTGATACTGCATTTCCCACCCTAACGTTCTGTTTTCTACCTTTCAAAAATTCTTCTATCACTTTCTGATCCACTTCAATAGATTTTACCTTATTTACTATACTTTATTGCTCAATCTGTCAACAGCCTTCGAAAGATCTAGTGCTACACTATCAATTTGACCTCTCTTGTCCATTTCATCCGAAATATCTTGCAACCAACTGAGTGAATATCCTTGCCTAAAGCCATGTTGCCTACTTGAAAACCACTTAAGCTCCTAACAGATATTTCTGATGTGGTTGCATATCAATCTGTCCATTAATTTACCTACCACGGACGTCAAGCTAATTGGCCTATAATTTTCGACTCTATTTCTGACCCGTACTTTATGTACCGGCACTACTACTGCACTTTTACAATCCTCTGGTAAGCAGCAAGTAAGTTAACCATCAACAATACGTCTATCCAATGTTCCTCTGTAAATTGAGTTCTTAATTGGGTTCAACATTTTAATCAGCTTCTCAAATGTATATGATGCTACAACATGTAATGGAATCATGTTGGCAATGAAAAAGTTTACAATGCATTGTTCCACACCAGCTTGAAAGGAGCGGCTGTCGGTGACTACAATGCAAAAAGATTCACCAGTGCTTTGTTGACGTAACATTTTATTAGCAGATGGACATTTAAAAAAAATATATACTTTTGTTGCTATCTAAACCAGAATCCACGGCATTCGAAGGCTTTGAATTGTTTTTCTTTATGCCTGCTTCTACTTTATCTTCAAATTGGAAACATTTGGATCTATGCAGCCTTTTCATGTGTTGTTTACCATTAAGGCTAGAAACATGAATCTTGATTGTAGAAAATTTAGGCAAACACAATTTGAATCCATAAAAAATTGTTCTCTCAATCTTTATTTAAATGCAATATTGTTGCATAAATATAGCCAAGGAATTTTAATCTCCTTGTATCTATTGTTAGCGTTTCTGATTTCACTAACAGTTTCTAGATATTCAGTTTCCATGATTAAATCATGTGTCGAATATCAAATGTTTCCAATTTGAAGAGAAAGTAGAAGCAGTCATAAAGACAAACAATTCAAAGCCGTCGAGTGCCGTGGATTCTGGTTTAGATAGCAGCAAAAGTATTTTTTGTTTATGTCCATCTGCTACTAATATGTTACGTCAACAAAGCACTGGTGAATATTTTTGCATCGTTGTCACCGACAGCCGCTCATTTCAAGTTGGTGTGGAACAATGCATTGTAAACTTTTTCGTTCCCAGCATGATTCCATTACATGTTGTAGCATCAGATAGGCTACCTTTGAGACGCTGATTAAAACGTTGAATCCCAGTAGGAACTCAATTTCCGGAGGATCATTGGATAGACGTATTGTTGATGGTTAACTTATGCTGCTTACCAGAGGATTGGAAAAGTGCGATAGTAATTTATTTCACTAACAAACTCCAAATCAGCACAAACTAAAAAGTCGCATTATATTGGTCGTAGTAAAAAAGTTATAAAAAATATCGATCGAATTTGAAACTTATAGTGAACGCCAATTTGCAGACGTAAAATACAAACCCTCCAGAACTCTGGCGTTCCTGCTCACACCCACGCCAAGCCTAGCATAACACTTATATATACTTCACACTCGCACTGGCACATCGCATTAACTAAATCGTTCGCTATTCGACATATCGAACCTACCAGTGAGTCTTGGCGCGAAATTCAACCAAACGAAATAACGTCAACAATCAATGTACGGACTAAAGTTAACAGTTCAATTTAACGGAAGTTAAGAAGAACGTTAACGATTCTTTAGGTTAACTTAAAAGTTACATTTTTCAATTTTGTTAACTTCGTCAGTTAACGGTTATTTGCCCAGTTGTGCCGCTCGCCCACAACGCTCGGTCTCTTCGTGAAACTAATGGAAATCTTATTCTTCCTTTCATACTTTGAGGGAATGGAGATATTTATTCCTTAAAATGGATCTCGTTGCATATATACACTGATATGCTAAAATTCATCGGATACTTCCTAATATCCCCTCTTGGCCAGTGAAGTACAGAAACTCAACGTGGAATTGACTCACCAAGTCGTCGGAACCACGCTTTCTCCAAAGCCATTCATAATCGTGAAAGTATTTCCGGTGCACGACGTTCTGCACAAACTGACATTCAGGTCAAATCACAGAATGTTCGATTGGATTTATGTCTACCGATCTATGTGGCCAAATAATTCGCTGGAATTGTCCAGCGAATTATCAGCCGATTGCCAGCAGACTTCGACCGATTGTTATTCAGTTCTCAGCAGATCGCACCGAGCGGGGCGGTGTAACAGTTAACGTTCTCGCCTCGCATTCGGGTGGACGGCGGTTCGAATCCCCGTCCGGGCATCCAGATTTGGGTTTTCCATGGTTTCCCCAAATCACTCCAGGCAAATGCCGGGATGCTTCCTTCAAAAGGCCATGGCCGAATTCCTTCCCATTCCTTGCCCCCCATCCTTTCCCGTCTCTAAAGACCTCGATGTTAAAAAGAGACGTAAAGCAGTTAAAAAAAAACTCAGCAGATCGCGTTGCAGGATGGAAGAATTTACGTTATTGAATGTTGAGTGAGAACTCTCTGTTGAGATTTAATATCACGTTTGGTAATGGAAAAATTGGATTGGCAGACATTTTTTCAGAGAGAGAGGCTGTGGGAAAATTTCATACAGTGTTCTCGAAACTATTGGATCAACCAATTAAATTTTCGGAATACTTTAGAATGAAACCGGGCACTTTTTTATATTTTTGAAGGAATCCGACCTGCTGTAGAAAAATATTCGAATTTCATGAAATGTGTTCTTAGAAGAAAGGCTTGCTGCGAAACAGGTATTTTTTTTAATGCAGCTTCAGAAACGCGAACATCTCCCAGTCCAGTATAGTGTGCCAAAGACTTAGTAATGGTTTGTAATGGATGCATTTTGATACTATTTTTGTACTAATAGATCAAACAGTGAGGTAATAACGTGAGTCAGGTAAAAATAAAATAAAAACAATTTTAAAGTACTTTATTACTTTCGTATATTATAAAGTACGCCTAAGGAAAATAAAGAACAATATACTATACTTCAGTAAGGGTTGCAACTTTAGCTGTAAACACCAGGGATACAGTTCATCTGATTTATATGCTTATTTTCAATTTCATATTTATATATTTTTAAATTTTTATCTGTATATATAAAACATCAACTGGAATAAAAGATTTATGAGGTGTGATATATATAAATATGGCTTAGCAGATAATTTATGTAATTTACTGAAATATCAAAACAAGTCATAATATGCGTTTATAATTGAAAATATATTTGTACTCTTTCATTTTGAAGCGGCGACTGGGCTAAATACGAATGCACACATGACGCGAGACAAGCGCGTTCAGCCGAATGAAACAAAATTATTTGGTCGGCGACGGAAGTCGGCAGAGTCCAGCCGAGTTGGTCGGTTGTAGTATAGCGGGAACCCATATTGTTGCATACTTTTGTTTCGTTCGCCGATATCGGCAGTATTCGGCAGAGTGAACAATCGGCCGAAGTCGGTTGCAGTGTAACCTCACGCTAAGTGACTAACTGTGCTTGGTCATCAATTCAACAAAACCTCGTTCTCATTTCCGTTATCTATGATATGTTAAACATCCATTACTCCGTCAGGATTGGACCATAGTAAGAACTCTTTTGCCTAATTTAATATAATACTTGTAATGCGCTACAATTAAAACAAGACTGTTGACAACCATTAAACACATACCCGGGATAAAAGAAATGGCAATCGCGTCTTTGTATGGTTTTCTTAGATTGATCTATTTGATTCTAAAATAGAATATGTCTTAAGACAGAATGTATCTTATTATATCCGTACAGAGTTATTTGAAAATTAATAATGTAGCTTTTAGTCACAGATTAATGAAGGGAAACCTGATTCGAGAAAGGAAAATGTGTCATTAGGGGAGAGCGGGGGAAATACACGCATGCGGGTAATCACACGCAGGCTGAATTACGCATTTTGAATGGCGCGGGCTTTGCCCAGTTGGTGCTAAACATGGAGGAAGGAAATATGTGGAGACGACGCAAGAGACCTTCACCATGCATTGAAGTGAAGAAGGGCGGAGGAGGAGTGGGGGGGGTGGGGGCATGGCCGGAGTGTAGGGGGCATGGCCGCTTCCATACAGACACGGGGAATATGTACAAAAACCTCGAGGGGACTAGGATAAAGGTGACGCCGATATCTATGATGGATTATTATGTAACTCGATATGACAAATAAAAAATGAAGAATAAATTTTTTTGATATTCTGCTTAGTTTTCGAGATATTCTGTCCCAAATGTGAAATGGTTTTGGTTGAAATTCAGAAGAAAAAATTGGTTAAAGTCAAATTTGATGATGGATTCTTATTTAAAAAGACGAGACAAATGAAAAATAAAGAATAAAAATTTTCGATATCTCACCTAGTTCTAGAGATATACTGTATCAAAAGTGAGGTTTCTTGAGTTGAAATGGAGAAGAAAAATTTCGCAAAAGTCAAATTTAATGATCGATTCTTATGTAACACGACGATACAAATCTAAAATAAAGAATAAAAATTTTCGATATCTTGCTTAGTTTTCGGGATATACTGGGAAAATCGCAATGTTTGGAAGCGCAATACCGCTGCTGCCGCCATGCGGGAGAGTTTAGAGCCTGCTTCACCGATTTAACGTCACTTCTCCTCCATATATTTCCTTCCTCCATGGTGCTAAACCCTTGTGGAAGGCGTAACCATGGAGGAAGGAAATATATGGAAGAGAAGTGACGTTAAATTGGTGAAGCAGGCTCGCGCATGCGCAGTGGCGGCAGCGGCGATATTAGGCTTCCAAACAATTGCGATGTTCCCAGTATATCCCGAAAACTAAGCAAGATATCGAAAAATTTTATTCTTTATTTTAGATTTGTTTCGTCGTGTTACATAAGAATCGATCATTAAATTTGCCTTTGCGAAATGTTTTCTTCTCCATTTCAACTCAAGACACCTAACTTTTGATACAGTATATCTCTAGAACTAGGTGAGATATCGAAAATTTTTATTCTTTATTTTTCATTTGTCTCGTCTTTTTAAATAAGAATCCATCATTAAATTTGAATTTGACCAATTGTTTCCTCTGAATTTCAACCAAAACCATTTCACATTTGGAACAGAATATCTCGAAAACTAAGCAGGATATCAACAAATTTTATTCTTCATTTTTTATTTGTCATATCGAGTTACATAATAATCCATTACCAGATTGCGGCGTCACGTTTATCCTAGAGTCCCCTTGAGGTTTTTGTACATCGTCCCCGTGTCTGTATGGAAGCGGCCAAGCCCCCTCCACTCCGGCCATGCCCCCCACTCCTCCTCCGCCCTGCTTCACTTCAATGCGTGGTGAAGGTCTATTGCATCGTCTCCATATATTTCCTTCCTCCATGGGCGTAACAACTACAGTGCCACCCACTCCAGACATTTTCCGATTTCGTCGTGGCGATAGTAAAGTGAGGTTTATTTTCAATGTGTTTGATGTAACATTTGTCAGCTACATTTTGCAAGGTAAGTGCTACCATAAGTTGCTTTAATGCAATTTTTTCCACATCAACTACTAGCCCTAGATGTAACCTTTCATTTAGTTGTAGATCTGTTAAGGTATTTGAACTAAGCCCCGAGTTCTGCTTAGTTTAGTCGTCGAACTCACTTTGGGGTATTGGCACGCGGCTCTTCAAGTGCGTGGTATTCCCCCTACATAATAAAACTAGTTGGTTGTATTTTCAGTTCCAACAAGTTTTTTTATACTTCAGATTACTAGATATTATAAAAGAAAAAACCAAAAAGTAAAATGGACCTAAGAGGAGCGTCATAAGGGTTGTGATGCCACAAAATCAAGAAAAAAAAGAAAAGTATAAGGTTGTCGAAGCTACTCTGCGTACAAGAATGAAAACGAAAAATACCAAGGGAAAGATGGAGAACTAGGGTACCGATGTGTTTTGGGTATTAGGTAGAGCCATGAAGAATGTAATGGCTGGAACATTTCAAGACATTACGAGTGGGATGTTTGCTAAACAAAAAAAAAAAAAACACTCTTTTCACGCCTATAAAAATAAAGTTTACTAAACATCATTATTTTCCTCAATAATGTTCTTTTTAGTAGATGTAATTAATAAAATAAACTAACAGAAAATAAAAATTGCATGTATTGTCCATTGTTATGCATTGTTTGTATTACGTGTTATTACCCCATATCATGCGTGTCATTACCCTACTGGGTGGGGAATACCACGCATTTGCACTTTTTTTTATTTTAATCATAAAAATTAAGGTAATGTTCATAATTATATTCCATCATTTGGAATACGTCGAGAAATGTCCATAGTAAGGTAAACATTTGTTTTGGTAGATATATAATGATATAATGAACAATTTAAATCGATTTTTCCTTAGGTGCGTGTATTTCCCCCACTCTCCCCTAATGGACTTGTCAACTTGTTTTACGGAACATATTTTTCTATTGTTTGTGAAAAATTGAAACACCCGGAAGGAATCGTCTGAATCACACAAAATCGGAGTATGTGTAGAACAATAGAACCGTTATAAGTGATTAATATTGCAGAGATATGACGTGCACATAGATCCATCAACGCCGTCTTTCGTGTGATCGGAGAGGCTAGTGTTACGCCACGCTCGCTTTGTGCAGAGCCGTCGAACGAAGTGGAAACGTGCAGGTTTGTGGCTGTATACATCGTCGACATCAAATGGTGACTGAGTTCGAACGTGGCAGAACCATTAGTTTGCGGGTAACATGTTTGTTGTACCAAGATATTGTGACACGTACAGATCACGCTGCTACAATAATAGTGTGTGATGGATAGAAGAGAGTCGTACGCAGCGACAAGCAGGTACTGGATCACACAATATGAGCACAGCGCGGATTGACCGTCATCTTTTCCAGATGGCCGCAACCGACAGAACAGTTTTATCCACAGTGTCGGCTTGACGGTAGAACGCTACATCAGATGTCGACATGTCTGCGTCGGATATGTGAAAACTGCGACCAGTGAAATTTGCGGCCAACCTAAAATCTGCGAAATCTGCGGCCAATACCTCTTCTCTTTGTGTCATGCCGCGCCGTCCTAATCACTCTAAACGCCCCTTTAGACGACCCGACCTGGTCTCACTAAATCGTGGCCTGGAAGTTATTACGTGAACAAATCATTTTACATTACACGCCCGAAACAGCCAAGTTAATTTCTATTTTTTTAATAGACACGCAAATGTTTCACAGGTTTCTTAGACTTAGACTTTTTTCGCACTCGTTACTGAAAGCTGAATTTTTTGCTGATCTGCAACACTGTTCGGAAAATCCAGTGCGGTACTAACTAGATCGGAGTGGCCGAGGACGTCTAGAGGCGGCCATACACGATCGCTCCATCCGTCCAAATGGAGCGATGTCACTCCATTATCGTGTCGTCTGTGGGTAAATTTGATGTGGATGACGTTAACCCACAACTGCTGATGGTAGAATATTTTTTCCTACACTAGTTTCTTATCTGCTTAACGTCTCTCTAACAGCGAGGTCTTTAGAGTCGGGAAAGGATGGGGGAGGGGGGGGGCAAGGAATGGGAAGGAATTCCGCCATGGCCTTTTGAAGGAAGCATCCCGGAATTTGCCTGCAGTGATTTGGGAAACCATGGAAAACCCAAATCTGGATGCCCGGACAGGGATTCGAACCACCGTCCTCCCGAATGCGAAGCCTCCTGCACTAGTAATGTGAGGCAAAGGGAGATTTTGCATGAAATCTTCTACGATTCTGTAAGTATCTGCCTCGTTATTACAATTCTTTTCTACGTCTTTTAAGCAAGAATAAAACTTGTATTTTAATAACAGTTATAAACTATAAAACATCTGTACTGTCAACCTGCTGTTTAGAAACAGTGGCTACAAATGCAGCAATCCGCTCAGAGCGCCGGTGGGACGGCTTTTAACAATACAACCAGTTTGATCCTATTCTATAATAAACATGCCGCTACAGCATTGTTGAGAATTCTGGCCGCAGATTTCACTGGCCGCAAATTTCACTGGCCGCAGTTTTCGCGACACCGTCTGCGTCTACGGTTCGACGCAATCTGCGGGGGGCTGGACTGGTGGCACGCATGACATTATGTCAGTTTCCATTAACCATGAACCGCCAACTCCTGAGAATGAAATGGGCACTTGAACGCGTTCATTGGCGCGATGAGTGGCAAAATGTAGTGTTTTCGGAACAGTCCGCTTCAACTTGTCCTACAGTGATAGCTGCGAACGTGTTAGATGCTACTGTGATCAACTCAATAGAGCAGACTACAGTGCTGAGCGGCATACCGGACAAATGCCAAGTGTGATGATTTGCGGTGCCATTGGCTAAATATGGTATCTCGCTTCCTATCTGAACAGGATCCTCAACAACAGGGGGTTTTAGAGCCCGAAGCAACTCTCTATGCAATATTTCACCGGGACAAAGGCCAGCCACATGTGGCGAGGAATGACGGGCACCACTGCTTCTCTGGCATGCACGTTCACCTGACGTGTATCCCATCGAAAGTGTCTGTGATATGGTTGGTCGGCAACTTGTTCCTTTTTTTCCTCTTGCAACTACTCTCTATTTGCGCATGCGCCTGTAAACAGCGTGGCAATGTGTTCCCCAGCGATATATCCAGGCTCTCTCTGATTCCATGCCACGGCGTCTAGAGGCATTGATTGTAGTATGTGGCGGCTTTACACCTTACTGGACTCTCTCTAACAAAGTGTATGTACAGTTTTGTTATGGTAATCAGTTTTTTATTGTCGTGTCTTTAATCTGAGGAACAAATTTCATTCGGTTCCATTCTGACGTTTCCTATAATCGGGAGTATCTCTTTCAAGGGCTTCAGTTAGTGGCAAATTACTATCGCGGGACCTTTGTTCTGCAAATCAAATTGCTCGTACTAGGTGCGGAATCCGTTGAGATTTGCGTTAATACGTTCAAAACATGGGTCAGATCAATTTGTTACTTTACAAAACTGGATGCTTCAAATACAGTAAAAACAAAATAATGTAAAACACATAGGAAATTTAGAGTCAGATTTCGAATCTTTCACTAATAATATTTAAAGCGTATTTTTTTAATGAACTCTTCTCGGGCTTCCAGCCGTGTATAAATATCACAACTCTGGGACGCTTCGAAGGCTTCTACCTCTACCCTTATTTCCATGAAAATGAGAGCAGAGAATGACGTATTCAAAAAGTCCCAGAGTTGTGACATTTATACATGGCTGGAAGCCCGATAAGAGTTTATTAATTTAATACGTGTTTAAATATTATTTTAAAAAAAGGTGAAAATGAGGGCAGAGATGCTTTCGAAATGTCCCAGAGTAATGACGTTTATACATGGCTGGAGGCCCGATTAGAGTTTATTAATTTATAACGCCGTGAAAAGCTTCGTTCGTACTTATTTTATTGTTTTGTATTCGTTACTATAATATATATTACTTTTACACTCTTTCTTGTTCCATTTCTCACACAAACATCAAACTACACTGAACACAGACACCATCACTCTGATCCGCACATACAATAACATTTACGAGCGCAAGGCCGGCGCTACAATTCTCAGGCCCTGGGTAAGCGATCTTATGCCTTCTTCCCCCTCCCCCTCCCGCCCGAAAATATTTTTTACTTTACACTTTGGTTTTTAGTATAAGTCAGAAAATTTTAATACAAAAATGTTTAAAATTATTGGTGCAGATTTTAAAATTTGTGTTTTATTTCTATTTATTTAGGCACCCAGGCCGGCGGGCCCCCCTTTGACTTTTGCCCCGCTTAACCCCCCCCCCCCCCCCCCCCCTAACGCCGGCCCTGTACGAGCGTTATTCAGACAGGAGAAGGCGGCGGCAAGCATCTAAGTTTCAGTTACTCAAGTAGCTGCTGTAGAGGGGTAACCATGTACTCCCACACACCGACTATGGAACGAAATATCACTATAATTGCGCTGAAAGGACTGATTAGAATAGGAAATTATCACGGTTGCATCTAGGTTTGGTGTAATTCTGAACCCCTCTCACTCTGATTCCTGGCATTTTTCAGCAAACATCCAGTAAACCAATTTATCATGAATATCATATTGAAAATCTATATATAGGAGAAGTTACAACTGAACAGTGATAGATCGATAAATTTAATATTCACGTATAGAAGACTGTGTTAGAAAATCTGAATTTGAGAATATCTATGACAGCGGTTCCCAACCTTTATTGGTACACGACCCACTTTTAAGTAAAAAAAAATTTCGCGACCCACCTAATATGAGAGTCTATCTAATATCAGAATGGGAAATGTTGTATGACCTCGATACGTTATCGACTATCCTATCCTGCGAAAAGGCAAATTTTAGTACAAAGCATATAATATCAACAAAAACAAGGATTGATAATACAAAAAACAACAAACATATTATAGAACGGGAGGCAGCTGCACAGACCATCACCTCATCAAGTTGACTGCTGAAATTTCACGATTAGAAGTAACGCAATCAGCATATTAAAATGCAACTGGTCTTCCAAGCCGCTTTTAGGTGGAAACCACCTGCAGATCTGATTTTCGTGGTTGATTGGGAACTTTATACTTGTGTTTTACTGCAACCAAATGTATGAAAATATAGAAGACTGGGAGCAGGAAAACACAATGGTAAACTTACCAGTCAACCACTAAAATGGGTTTTATAGGTGTTTCCCACCAATACATGACTTGGCACGTCAGAGCCATTTTAATTTGCAAATCGAGTTTTAACTAATCCTGGAATGTCAGCAGTCAGCTCGATGAGGCGATGCTTTGTACAGACGCCTCCCGCTTTTTTTTTACAAAGATAATGAAAAATACGTTTAATTATTATAGAAACACAACTTTACAATAAGTGAGATTTCTGGCACTGGTGTTTACTGATGAGGGCGTTGATATCAGTGCTAACACTGGTTAATTTTAACCTTAAGTCACTTTCTACACATAGTTTATTTCTGTATTTTGTTTTTAAAAAACATTAAGATATATTTTGGTGGTAAAAACCTCGATTTTTACGTGACCCACCAAAACACACGCCGCAACCCACCAGTGGGTCGCGACCCATAGGTTGGGAACCGCTGATCTATGATATTAATTGTAGAAACGTGCTATTTGCCTTTGGTAATGAAGCGAAGTTGTCAAAGAAAGATTCCAAGCTTAGGAGAATTTTTTAAAGAAATGTGCTGTCATAAGTGAGTAAGGATCAAATATACTGTCTGCAGCAAATACAAATCTTACAGTGACAGTACCAGATAGAAGTAGCAATAAAAAAAATGTAAGCGGAAGAATAAATAAGGAATATTATTAGCAAGGTATCACAGAGTCAAAGTAGGAGCATATGTGGTATTTGTGTTGGGTGTGAATATATTTAAGTTTCTAAACGCTGCGTGCTACGCACCGACACGAATGTGGCTCTCGACACGAAGTAGAACTTCCCAGCCGTTAAGGAGAGGGGTCTCTGCGCCCTACATATCACCACCATCACCGATCTTCTCAATCTCTGCGAACTGTCAGTCCAATTACAGTCGTAAGCAGACTGCGCAATCAGCTCACTCTGAAACAGGAGAATAAATAACAACTTTATTAACAGCAAAAGAATACTTTGTGTAATAATTGTTATCGCTTGATGAAACTAATTTTTCAAAGTATCCAAATCGACTATTCAGGCTACAAGGGTCCTAATCAAGAACGGAAGACGACTATGCGATTCTTTTAGCTATCAGAATTAGTTTAACGACTAGATAGGTAGCAATTCTTAAAATAAAATTGCAGTTAAAATTCCTTGTACAGAGCTAATTTGAAGTTGACGATAATAACTGTTGAGATGCAGTTTGCAAACCGACCAAGATTAACATGAATTTAGTTGTCTTTGGCCAAAATGGGGAAAGAACTGAAGATTTGATGACAGAACACTCACGCACCGCTGCATCCCGAATGCGATGAAAAAGAAACCACACCATCGGCGTTCAAGTAGGAAATGCTGACTACACACCATGAGCCGGGCACTCATATATTAATTACTCTCCCGTGGCAGGGTCCTAGCTTCCAAAGAGCGAATGGAAGATTTCGCTGGCACAAATCGTACCATTAGAAATAAAACTGTAAATATGTGTTGCCATTTTTGTTTTATATTTTCCACTTCTACTGCCAGTACAGAGTCTTGTGGGAGCCGGGCGCATAGCGACATCCGTTACAGACTAAGGCACGGTCGGTCGCAGAGGGCGATTTTTGAGACTTCTACTGGAATAATTAAAAGTAATGTCTTCATATGATAAAGTAATCAATGCTACTTACTCGACCAGCAGCTATCAAAAACTAACGATGACTTTATTTGTACATGTACAATTGTTATAGCAAGTATCGCCCGATTGTGGCGGTCAGGTTACTTAAGGCACATTCCCACGGCGCGTGGTGTGGTAGTACGCGCCTTTCATCTTTTACCGCCTGGTGGTGGGTCGAGGCAAAAAATGAAAGGCGTCCACTAACACGCACCGAGGGAACGCGCCATGGTAACGCGCCTTTAGTCGCCGCAACAAAGCGTTATAGTCGCCTAGTCTGGCAGATTAATCCCTAGTCCTTTTATTTTCGCCAGAAGACGCTTTCAGCGGTTTTTGATTTGTTGTTTTTTTTATTATTTTTTTTATTTTCTTTTATTGTCACCAAGGAAAACCGGGAAGTTAATGTGTCCAAATATTCAGGCAAGAAATATTAATTTTTTATGTTTTTCGGAAATATGAATGACCGTGGAACACAAATATCAATAAATACATTAACAATAATGCGCGGCAAAATAGTTTTAGAAAGTTATTTGTCAAACTGAATGAAAGTGAAATAAACATTACATATGAGAAACATATGAGGGGGGGGGGGGAAGTTGAGAACATTAAGAACGCTCATAGGAACGAATTAAAATTAAGATATCTTTGAAAAGCGGCACGGGAATTGAAGATGTCAATAATCCAAAGGTATTTTGGTTCAACGAAGCGAATTATTTCTTGAGGAACATGATGAGTAATTAAAGACATTATCTAGTTGATCTTAGACGTAATCGCACTTCTCATCAGTGTATCTTTATTCCTTGGATGAGGAGTAACCAATTCCAGTAATTCATTAAACTTTCCTTCAGATAGTCCGATAATATTTCTGTATGCTGATTCTCTCTAAAGCAACGCAGAAGCTCTCATCTTTTCTTTCCTACTAATCCAGTCGCGGACCCATTTTTCTTCTTTTTTCGAGGTCTTTGTATTTCACTTGAAAAATCTGTTTACCCATCAGGCCGAACAATTCAATCATCTCAAAACTATACGAAGTGATTTGTGCAACATTATAAACAAAAACTTAGATATATATGACATTTCACTAGCTGTTATCCACTCGTACAAATCAGCAGCTCAGTGTGTCAGGCCAATAAGCTGCTACATGGAAGTGGCGACCACTCGTCGCGAACAGTAGCAGCGACAAAAATCGCACGTGTGACAGTCTTTAGATATAGTTTTTGCGGAACTTATTATTAAATATTAATTTTAGTGATTTTCTGGATAAAATTATACGTACCTGGTATCTAATCTTGTCAGCTTGCCAGCAGTACATGAAAATCTGATACATCATCATTATCAGATAACCTAGAACTCTCAGCAATGTTTCAACATTTTGAACTTTCTGTAAACAATAAGTCGATTATGCAGGAGCAACAGTATGATAAGTGCACAAGTATTTTAAGTCATAAATGTTATAATGAACAATTATAAAGTGACGCTTACTGTTGATGCCTGGTATAAAGAAACGCAAATCACGAACGTCCCAGCCAGAAACTGCGCTAGTATTACGAAATTCAAGAGTCTCTCAGCATCGGAAACCAGTCTGAAAATAAATATAAACCACGCTGACAAATAAAAGATGTGTCTGACAGATTTTGGGGAAGGATATTAAATCAGGAAAACTCAGTGAGTATACTGACCAAATGTTGCTTAACGTAATGACATCGTATAACATGTAAGCTTTTTTTTTTTTTAATTGGGAAAGTATTCTTGCACAGATCTATTGAATACATGTCTTTTTTTTTTTTTTTTTTTAGGAAGAATTGAATGAGCGCGTACAGTTGAAAGCTGAAGAGAAAATAATATCATAATTTTTTCTATTGAAATTATTCAGAAACAGGTAGAGGAATGGAGATAAGACAGTCACAGTGGCCAGAAAAGGCTAATGATAGATTGCAGTCCATCGTCCCTGACATTGGCCGTTTAAGGCGAGAACTATTAAGAAGTCATTATTATAGCAGTAACTAGGTATCACATCTAATTGCCTTGATTTTGTTTATAAGTGTCTTTCATTCGTATCTACACGCATCTCTATTCACTCTATTCTTCTTCTTGTAACTTTCTACTCTTCCCATAATGGTCTGGTGTCGTTAATTACTCTCTTCAACATACCCTGCTCTTCGACCGTGTATCATTTGTCTAACATAAAAGAACAGTCGTATTATTTTATTTAATTCTTAAAAGTTCCTCTTTTTTAAATTATATTAACATTTTTGTATTTATGATTCTGGTTTTGATTAGTATTAGGAGAACCTGCCTCAGGAAATTTCTTGAAGGAAGTAATATAGAATGTTCTAATTTCAGTTTAAAGAGAAAGCTAGTTGTCAAGATCTGTTGATCGTATTATCACATAAGCTTACAAGGGTAATATGTGTATAAAGACAAGAAGATCTATTTGCATACTTTTTTTCCAGAAACCGAAAGTTATCTGAAGTCACTAATGCGATCAAAAACAGATAGTGTATTGCACTGGATACAGATAGTACAATTGCTTCGTTATGTAATTATAATGCAGTGAAATTTATTTATGTATGATCACAAGTATACTCATCTTTTTGCATCATCAAAAAGTTTCAACTTTGTACCACACAAAAACATTTTATGAAACTTGGACCATACAGAGTACTCAACATTTTTTAACTGATCGGTCGCAATACGTCGTCATGGAAAGTGAATCCCCTATTAATTAATGTAGATATTACATCGGTCATCGCTCAGGGATGTGTAATTTCCATTAATGGTCTTGGAGAAAATAGGCATTGCAATTTAAGACGGTGTGCTGAAAACGCAGTTATCCACAGGGAAGCACAGTGTTCTCTGATTCTTTAGAAATTAAGTGTTCTGTCAATTTTATCTGGGTGCGGTAAATGGCAACTTCAACTAAACTGCAAAAAGCAAATGCAATGCGCCTAATGAACAAAGAAATCAGGAGTGTAAAATTAACTGCAAAATGATTGATTAGGTTGATTCCTTGAGATTTTTATGTATGACACTACAAAAGCAACATGAAGTAGGATCAGCCAGGCCCCCCCGCCCCCCTAACGCCGGCCCTGGGATCAGCATGTAACCCTGGTCGCAGGTAAAACTAATTTTGCACCTAATTTGTAAGACGACTCTTGAAGAATTGTAACTCATATATAAAAGAGAGATGGTTATGCTGGCTGCAATCTGTATCGCAAAGGATTGATTGACAGCCTTAAGAAAGTACATAGTGTGAGCCACTAGACAGAAAATCGCAAATCTGATCCAACGTACAGTACGCTCGAGTCTTCGCTGAAAGTCGGTTGTGTGGAACAGAGTCAAAAGCTTTCTGAAAATCCAAGAAAATTGCACCAACTTTGATCCTGCATCGATTACTTCCGTTAGTCATACAAATATAGGTCAAGTTGCGTTTCCCACGATCTGTTCTTCCGAAATCCGTGTTGGTTTACTGTAAGTAACTCGTTTTAATCTAGAACAGAACATTATAGCATATGACATGCTCCAGAATCCTACCGCAAAAAGATATTAGAGAAATGGGTCGATAATTCCTAGGATCTCTCCGATCTCCTTCCTTGAAAACGGAAATCACCTGCGCTATTTTTTTAGCCAGAAGATACTTTTCTTTCTCTAAAGATTTACGAAATATATCTGACAAAAATTGTTCTATTTCTTCTGCGTATTCCGAAAATACTCTTACTGGTATATCATCGGGACCCGGCGCTTTACCCCACTTCACGATCTTTAATTTATTTATAATACCTACACCATCAATTTGTACTGGATTCATCTCAAACTCTACACGCCGAGGAAAAGCGGGAATGTTTTCCCTGTTTTCGTCAGTGAAAGATTTTTTAAATTCGGTATTAAATACGGTATCCTTGTCGCGGCTGTCATCCACTTCCCGACCGTCTTGTAGTAGAACTGGCATATTGTTGTCACTACCACTAACTTTTTTTACATGGGTTTTCGTTGAGGATCTTGGAAAGTGAACTGCAACGAAAGTCATTAAAGGCCTCGCGCGTCGCATTCTTAACATGTCCTCTTGTCTCACCTAACTTTTCTAAATCACTCCTGCACATCGTCCTTCTTGAGCGTGCATGTATCTTCCTTTAATTTTTAAGTAACCTTTTAACTTCACGTGTATACCACTGAGGATCGTTCCCATTACTGATTGTTCTTTTCGGTATATGTAATTCCATACCTTCCCGGACTATACGCATGAATCGAAGCCACATGTCTTAACCGAGCATCTTACTTCTATCGAGGTAAGGTAAGTATCCCTCAAAAATGTTATTAAACTCCCCTTTGGGGCCTTTTCGAACCTGTAAACGGTCCTTTCTTTTTCTTTTTGCGCACGGATGTTAATTTTATTGTAGCAATTACAGTTTTATGATCACTTAGTCCCGTTATGGTAGAAATGTCCGTGATTAATTCAGGCCTATTTGTAATGAGAATATCTAAAATGTTTCTGTTATTGTTGTGGCACCGCGTTGGTTCAGTGACGAGCTGCTCAAGATGAAGATCTGAAAGTGAGAAAAGGTCAAGAATAATTTCACATTATGTTTATCCCCGCCACCAGTAATGTGGACGTAATTAGTCCAGTCGTTATACGGAAAGTTGAAATCACCTCGTAGTATTATTGCATGATCCGGAAATTTACGAGCTATATTACTTACAATATTCCTTAAGGTCTCAGCAATAGTTTCAGCAGTATCTGGTGGACGATAGAAAGACCCTATTACAAGTTTTGTCCTAGCTACATTTAGTCTAATCTATAGGATTTCACAGACTGTATCGATATATATTACGTTACACGACAGGTGTTTACTAACAGCTATATATACACTACCTCCATTAGAATGCAATCTCTCCTTACGAAAAACATTAATGCTATTGTTAAAAATTTTTGCTCAACTTATATCAAGTTTTAACCAGCTTTCAGTACCTAATACAATATCTGCTTCTGTGCAACTAATAATGCTTTCAAGCTCAGACTGCTTGTTACAAACACTTCTACAGTTAATAAAGAGTACTTTTAATGGCCGAGATTGATTTACGCTACTCCTAACATATGGTGTAGAATTGAATTGGGCTGCCCGTATTTGTAATCCCAGTTTCGGCTTTTGCTCCCCCAGCCTAAGAAATCCCCCAATGCACTCTACACGGCCCCTGCCACCCGTGTAACCGATTAACGTGTGTAGTGCACACCTGATCTATCCAAAGGAACTCTACACAACTCGATCCCAGGGTGAAGATCTAGGAATCGGCAGCCATTATTATCGCAGAAATGCCGCAGTCTCTGGTTTAGACCCTCGAAACGGCTCTGAACCAGAGTTCCACAGTCGGTTCTATTGACAATGCTGCAGATAGTTATCTCAGCCGAAATCTTACGTTCATCAACCACAGAGTTCATCCTTTGAGCAAGCCGCCGGAAGGAAGGAGGCCAGCATCATTGGTGCCGACATGAGCTACAATCTCCAGCTGGCTACAGCTCGTCCGTTCAATGGCATCCGGGATGGCCTGACCCGCATCTTGGATCAGACCTCCCAGAATGCGCAATGAATGGATATTGGATCTCGTCCCTGACCTATCCGCCGTCTCCCTAAGGAACTCAATAAACAGCCTAAAGTTGGAGCTACCTACCACCAGAATTCCCTTCTGTGGTCGCTCAGACCTAGTGGGCAGGGGAGCTGGCAACTCGCAGAATGACGATTTTTGAACTGAATCAGTCCCAGACAACACATCAAATCTACTGGACAGTGGTACAAGCTTGCCCTCCTGGAATTCCGATTTGTACAACTGCCCCCGCATGCGGCGTCGACATCTGGACGCTAGTCACCGTCAGGCGATCTTCGCACATATTCATAAGTCGCAGCCTGGACTGCAGGTACGATGATTGGTAGGGGAGAACCTGTGAGAGCACTAGCTTTAACAGGGTCACCCATATCACATCTGCTGCAGTCGCCTACGGCAGCTTCCAGCCATGTAACTTTCGCTAGCAAAGCTGCAACCTGAGCGCGAAGATCAGCCACCTCAACCCGCGTCTACACACAGTTATTACAGTCCTTACACATATTACTTTCAGAACAAAAAATACGGAGAGGATGAAAGATAAACCAAGCGAGAGATCCAAGTAAACTGTTCACTACCAACTAACAATCGCTAGTAACGGCTAAAATACAACCTAACTGTGGAGATAAATTTAGACCAGACGGCAGATACTACACTAAGTAGTGAAAAGGACGTACTAGTAAACAGTGTTAGCCAACCACAGTAATAAATAAAAGACAAATAAGCGCTATATACCTTCCAACAGGAAAAACAAATTAAACGTGATCACGATTACTGTACGCTACTGCTATTCAACTAACGGAAATTAAACAAAAGCACATTAAATTAAGAAATGGCGGCTCTTGTCACGACGGTTGCTGGAGATCAACTAGCTGCTGCTCTGCGAAGACAGTAAATATTCAGAGATAAAATCTAAATACGACACTTTAATCTAAATACACAGAAATGGCGACATTAGTCACGACCAAGTATTGCAATCCCGCAGTGTTATCAATCCCACGGTATCCGCGAGGGATTTGCGCCAATCCCGCTGGATCCCGCGGGATCCGTGCGGGATTGCTACAAACAGTTATTTAACGCATGTATTTAAAACATAGTCACTTAAAACGTTAATAAATTAAATAATAATTAAATTAATAAATAATTTTAATGTTAAATGATAAAAATTAAGTTAACAATAATTTGATTGGCAAAATGACATCAAAACTCTTTAGCGTGTCTTAAGGGTATTTCGAGGTTATGCTTTTTTCTTTTTTAATCTAAACCAATTTTTAAATAAATAATAAAAATAGAAAATATTGAGTTTTAGGTCATATTAGGTGCCTTACAATACATCACATAAGTTTAAAAATATGGTTTGCTTAATGGCCAAGTTACCAGAGTTTTGTTTAAAAAAAATTCTAAATAAACGTTCCATAACACCGAAAAAAGCATTCCATTTCACAAAGTGAAGTGAATATACTCTGTAAAGTGTAGACTTAGCTCAGAACAAGATCTCATAACTTTTTGTCACTGCACAAGCACGAGACGTGGCACTTTTTTTGCGTGATTCATTATTGTATCTCCTGATTCCTTGATTGATATTACAGTTGATTCAATGTTATTAAAAGAAACTACTCACCAACACGTATACTGTCAAGTATTTCCGATTTACTTATGTGGCGTAACGACGTTTCTAGAGTGGAAATTTTTATTTTTTTTAGTAAGAAAGGAGACTTTCTCGGCGAATGGTTGCAGTGAAGTCCTCATAGGTTGTATCTCCGAATTTCATTGCGAACACACGAAATTACACACGTGAGGAAGACGGCGGAGGCAGCCGTCGAAGTATGATGGTGTTCCTACAACACAATTCGTCAATACACCCGTGAAAATTTCATTATAACTTTTTTTACCTTTAGTCGAAATAATAACAAGGAGAAGTGGGATTAATCGAAAGCCTGAGCGGCACATGTAAGCAGGTGGCTTTCGTCAAAAAAACGCATTGAGGCAGCGGCCAAAACAACAATAAGACAAAGGATATACAATTTCATTTTGATAGCTGTTAAATAAATAGGTACGCGATCGTTAAAATTACGATAACATTAGTTTTATATCAACGAATAATCAAATTTTCAGCCGCAAATGAGGAAATTGTCACAATTACTTTATCTGCAAATACAGAAAATTTGAATAATGAAACCGTGAATAAAAAGCTGTAACCGTGTAGTTCAGATAACGTGTGCGACACTTAAAAATGATTATATAGTTAGAAAATCGTACTAAATACGCACCATAACTCAAATTACAGAAATGTGTACTCGAAACATACGTAAGTTTTGATGAATACGTAATAGTGTATTTATTTACTTACGAATGACAAAGGTTGACAAAATCAAACGCTTCTTCACATGAGTTAAATGCCAACTGGAAGGGTACAGCAAACAGTGCAAAATATCCGACAGAGACCGAGTGGGGCAGCGAGACACGCAGACTGACACGCGTTTTAGTTGCATTTTGCGGATTGCGGATCCGCTTAATTTTGTGCGGGATCCGCCAGACTGTCTAATGATGCGGGAACCTGCTTTGCTGGATTGCAATCCCTAGTCACGACGGTTGTTGGAGATCAACTAGCAGCTGCTCTGCGAAGACAGTAGATATTCAGAGATAAAATCGAACTACAACACTTTAAATTAAATACACAGAAATGGCGGCATTAGTCACGATGGTTACTGGAGACTAACTAGCTGCTGCTCTACGAAGACAGTAAATATTCAGAAATAAAATCTAACTACGATATTTTAAATTAAATACACAGAAATGGCGGCACTTATCACGACGGTTGCTGGAGATCAACTATTGTGTAAATACTGAAATTACCGTATAATATACTGATGCTGCCTGATGCAAATACACAGCTGCTTGTAAACTTTCCTCTCCTCTCCATCAATTTGTTTGTTATTGTCTTGCAGCGTTGATAATTGAATAGGAGAATGGTTTTCAGAAACTGAGTAGCTCTCAGGATATCTGCCAGTTCCAACTGCTTTCCTTCCAACTTGACGAAATCTTACGTTTAGGAGTTCCAATTGAGTGCTGAGATGTATCATAAAGTTCGTGAAGAACAGATCAAGACCAAACCCAGACAGAAAGCAGTACTGCATGCTCAAGAATTCAGAGATGCACAGTAGTTGGTAAAGAGGAGTAGTGGTTGCGTATGGACCGTACCACGCGATAGCTGGCAACTCCCTCTCCTCTGATCCGTAGCCGAATAACCGCATAACTGACGGAGTAGCGGCCCAGAGCGCCGGATTCACCCCGCCGATGAAAATCACACACCAGGTCAAAAGTCGTGAGCTCATGAGTGATCTGGACACTATTTGTGACAGCTCGTAGTCACCCATAACCTGCTGTTGGCGTATCAGTGTGTCTATCTCGGAAACCATCTTAAGTAAGTCTTTCTTTCGTAGGAAGAATACTGCCACCTTTATTTGCGTGATAATCATGGAAATCATCAGGCATACATTGAGTGTTGTCGTATCCACGTCACCCCAGTAGTGCTTCATGGCGAGAACCTGGGCCGCCCAGAAGTTCCATTGAGTGAAGAAGTACCAGCAAGTGTAGAGCGTGTACCAGTGACACCCCGGTGGGGTGAAAATGCCGGCAATGGAGAGAACTTGAGCATTCGATGCCTGACACGAATCTAGCGGCAGCGGCGATATCACCTGTAAGGCAAGAGAGCAGTACATGATATACAGAAGTGAACGTTGAAAGAATTCAGCACTGATAAGAAATAATTAAAATACAAACTGTTTTCACAATGTTTGAAACTTTATGTGACCCTAAATTGCCTTCTCGTCTGAGAACGGCACTTTTTAATGTTCTTAATCAAACTTTGCACTTGAAACAAGAAGCAATATTTGACAGATGGAGAAAAGTTATAATGTTTTATGAGCTGTCCAACCATTGGATAACAGGCAAAATTTAGATCGCAAACACGTAGTGAGGCGGGGAGTAGATTCCAGTATACCAATAACTAAATTTGCTCTTCCAGTTATTTATTGTTCTTGATCCAACACAAGGAGAATAAGGTGAAGTGACAGAGACAAAATTATAATCAGAAACCATTGCCTATTGCCGAAAGTAGACCTTGATAATGCTAAGGCAACCAATGCCATATACGGCAGCTGAGATCAGAAGCCACGATAGCTGAAATCAATGAATAGAATACGTAGAAGCTTATATTCGGGTAAGATAGTGAGCCGATCTCACGAATCAGAAATTTTGTAGTAATGACTAGAAATTAAACTTATTCTTCTTAAGATTCAGACTTCAACTGAAAAAAATAATATTGAATTATGAACGTATAATGCCGATAACATTGAAACTACTAGGGGGATTGAAATTTAATTTCTGCTCTCGGTATATGAATCGAATAATCTGTGTGTTACCAGTGCGCAGCGTGAAGCCTTTTCAAAAAAAAAAATTTTTAATAAGGAAACTTATGTGTAAAGAAACGATGTTGAGTTCTCATCTCAGATGTCTATTTCTGTTTCCTCACATTTCTTTTTATCATTCAGACAAGGCAGTAATGCCATTCAGTGACTCAGACCTTACAAACGATACTCAACAATTAATTGTGCTGAATAGTAAAGAATTGCAGTCCCCACCCATACAGTATACACCGGAATGATGATTTTAACATGTTAACGAAGGGCACGTGTCATCCATGGAATTAGACCTTCGGTAAGAACGTTTTCTGCGTTATTCCCTCCATTGTTGGGCACATTCAAGTGATGCTACTCTCAGATGCTGGAAAGAGCAGCAAGGTAATTCATCTAATCAAAATAGGCGGATTTTATTAACATCAAACAGTGACACAATTTTTAATCTTGCGAAAAATCAGTGTGATACAAAAATTACAAATATTGGGTATCAGTCGGGAAATTTGGCTTCTGAGCATTTCAGATAATCACAGAATTTTTCTTATACAGTTACCAAACACTTACCTGTAAGAAATTTTCTACGATTGTACTCAATAAACTCAGTATTTCTTTCTCCGTGGGTTTCGTTCTTACACCTTCCTTTCCATGTTTGTATTATTAAATAAAGGATTTGTGTTCATCTTTGTCTTCTCACATTCTTGAACCAAAGACATAATCGGACAGGAACCCGAAGTCACCAGTATCTGCACCGCTCGCGGACACGACAGCTTTTTGTCCCCCTCCCCCCGCAGAAATACTGTTTGTATCACTATCTTGGTTTGATGGGCAGTGTGGAGTACAAGAAATTCGCGAGACAATGCTTGCAAAAACATCACAGTTTCTTTTAGTGATCAAGGTATTAGTGATGAGCACTATAAACTCTATATTTCGCTAATATTTAATAAATAGTCAGATTTCAAATAGGCCCAGTTTTTGGCAAAATATGATACGAATATAATAGCAATAGAGAATCCGAAAGTTCGATTAGAAGAAAGAGTTCATTCAACTAGGGTATTGTGTGTAGAAACTAATTTTACGTTTGTAGTGGCTCTAATGGCTTAGGGTGTCCGACTGCACAGTACGCAGAGAACGGTACAGTTCAAGTTATATTTAAGACCCCAACGGAACCTATAAATCCGTGATCTGTATGGTTATCGAAAATACAATGCCATAGTTTCTTAGCTGTACGAATTGACAATTATTTTTTTTTCCAAATATCAATCCGCACAGACTTCCAAAACAAATAGTTTAGAAAATTATTTCATGGTAAATGTGCGAAACAACATGATGTAAAATTATATGAATGTTTTGTTACAGAAAAGCTAATACTAGACTTTATGTTATGTAAATTTTGAATAAGTACAGATAGTGAACATTTGAAGACATGACTGAATATGTGTGAGACATGTTGTGAATAGCTGAGTGTATTATTACTCTCACCAATTTTAATACAACAATGTAGCTCCATTATGACTGGTGATCCTACATTAAGTTCTGGCTCCGAGTAAGTAGCACACATATCATTATTAAAATAAGAGAAACGGTTATGGAAACTATATGCCACACTGAAGCTGTGAAATATTATTTACAGTTTCTTGCCATTGCTGATTGAATTAAACATGAATGGAATTAACGTCAGTGAAAAGCATTTTATAACCACATATAAAATTCGAGAGTATTATTAAAGATGTAGATCATTCTGCCCATATAGACATCAAGAACAGTGATATATATAATTTTATATTGAAAGTAGCTTTACCACCTTTAGTATAGA
Source organism: Vandiemenella viatica (assembly GCA_031002005.1). Classification (NCBI taxonomy): domain Eukaryota; kingdom Metazoa; phylum Arthropoda; class Insecta; order Orthoptera; family Morabidae; genus Vandiemenella; species Vandiemenella viatica. Next base: position 144,647,797 of record JARYHS010013631.1, on the reverse strand, counting down.
CTGGAACATTATGACCGTAGTTTTGTTCACTCTTGATCCCCGCTTTGTGGACTGAAAAGACCCAATACCATAACTGCTAAGCCATCTCGGTGTGTCAACATTATATTAAAATTGTACGGAATAGCCCACCTCTTAATAACAGGGCTCAGAGTTCTTCAAACAGCAATAAATACTACTGCACCCTTTAATTTTGTTTGAATTTCTCGAATAAGAGAAAGCAAAAAGAAAAAGTACTCAAAACGCAGCAAACAACTTTCTTTGGTGTCCACCATGTCAGCATCCAATATGTAGTAGCAGTTACGTAAATGACCTCCACCAGATCGATTATCAAGAGAAAGTCGTATTGCAAATAAAGATTATTTAGTCTACTTCTGAAATATCCTGCCTTTATGTATTTATTGGCTGATACTAAAGCATATTTTGTGTGTACTTGATTAACAATACTTTGTTGTTGGTAACCACTAGTTTGACAAAACTGAAAAGCTATTAAATTAATCCAGTTCAACTATTTACTGAATAATTTAATGTTTTGAGTGTTTCAACTCTCATCAGGTAGACCTTAAGTGATGAATTGGCACCGATAGGTTTTGCATCATCGCTGTCCATTTATAACAACACCACTAGCACTTATTGTTAAACTACGTATTGAACACTTTCAAAACAGACTTTTTTTTTTTTTTACATATTTCATTCCTCCCAGGTGATGCCTGACCCTTTCAGGGCAAACTAAACTACGGGGAGGGAGTAGGAAGGAAGTGGCCCGTGGCCCTTAAGGCGCATTCCCACGGCGTGTTGTGTGGTAGTACGCGCCTTTCATCTTTTACCGCCTGGCGGTGGGTCGAGGCGCGCCGTCCCTCCTAGCATATACGGCAGAGATGAAAGGCGTCCACTACCACGCGCCGAGGGACGCGCCGTGGAAACGCGCCTTTAGAAGGAACCATTCCGGTATTCGCCAGAGGGACTGCGAGGAAACGTCGGAAAACTGCAGTCAGGATTTCAGGATGGGATATAACCCTTTCTTCCCGAATTATTGTTTGCATAGGAAATTTGAACTCCTTGCTCCAATATTCTTGTATCTGTTCGGGAAACATTTCATGTTTGTAATATTTTCCTAAGACGTTGTGATTTCATCCTACTACAAACCACCAGTCTCACCAATCGTCGTATATCATTCGCGAATTTTTATTATTAAATTATCACACACGCTGATTGATTTCTTTCACTGGTAACAACTAGTTTGGTAGCTGAGAATTCCAGTTCTTGTCGCTAAGATTCTCAACCTAATTTTTCCAACATATTCCGACTAAGCTTGTTTGCAAAATACTTGTCTGCTTGGTCATGAGTTTTGAAACTATGAGAATTGGGATAGGCTTAAGAAACAGATAAGATGAGAACGACAACTGGAAAGCAGAAAGATGTACTGTAAAGCAAATGCTATCTGATGGAAGATATTGAAATAAATCAGTTGGTACATACTTAGAGAGAAGCCGAGAAGTCAAATAGAAAACCTATAAATACTAAAGATGAAAGTAAGTAGAAAGCATTAAATAAATGTAATATTATAATGCTGTGTTCCAAGTTTAGCTAAATAAACTGTAAATAAAACATAAGAAACAAAAGTCAGTGCAGAGGAGAGCTTTGTATAAATTTTATTGGAATACTCTATCAGACAAATTTGAGAATATGTAGAGTATCATTTCTGATATAATACTTACGGATTATTTAGGACGCACTAGAAGCATTTGGGAAAAATTACGCTTGTCATGTGAGGCAGCTGTCGCAGCTTCGTGGTGAATGGTGTGGATTACAATGAGCGTAAGAAGTGGTTTCACTGGTTATGTGATGAAGAGGGAAAACGGGATCTAATTGAGGCTCTCCTGTGATATTGACACAATTGTTTTAGGGGCAGGTAACATTCAGAGTAAAAAGAAAAAATCAGGGAGATGCGAAAAACGATTATGGGCATTCAGGTTCAGCTTGTGGGGAGGGTGAAAAGGATTATAGAGAGCTGGTAATAGAAAGTAGAGGAAATACCTCAAACATGATGAAGAATCCAAAGACTTAAGAAACATGTTTGACCTGTTACTAAAGTCAGAAGGGACAGAACCTCTGGTAGATGTAGGAATACTTAAGGCGCAGCGGGCCTTTAGGAACAGGGCGTGCAAGGTAATAATAGGAAGAAAAGACTTCTGCTGCTGGGTAGAAGCTATGGAAGAGGTATATGCTCTCTTCTGTAGGATCAGTTATGTACGGGATACCAAGTCACAAATTTTTTCAAACCTTATGCAATATTAGGTCAGGTATTAGGTTCATTTTGTAGGGGCTTCCATGATAAGTCAATATGTGACGAAATTAGTGAGGTTGGAACTGGCAGTGGTAACAGATCACAGATGTAGATTTCTACTATAAACTATCTAACTATTAGCCTTCATACCTATAGACAACTCGAAGGTAGTGATACCAATATGGAAGCTTAAATAATGTAGACAGGCGATGTCATAGATAGTGTGGGTTGTGATACAAGTAGCTTGTTCATTGATTTCGAAGATTATACCAAGGTTGGGTGGAATAGTTTCAACTGGCTGGCTGAAGTTTACATTGGCCGAGGTTAAAAGACAGGAATGCTTAAAGTTTAGGAAACTTTGTTGATACATCCAGGGCCCTGCTCAAAAATTGAAATGGATCGGGCTTAGTTTATTATTTTTAGATACGGTTGTTAATAAGAAGTGTGCTCTCCTTGAGCCCCTATTCATTCGTGGATCCTTGTCGGCATTGAATCAATTAGCATTCGGATGTCTTCATAGGATATGTCTCTGTACGCCTGCATATCTTGTGCAGTCAGTTGTTGCACAGTTTGTGCTGGGTGACTATGTGATTTAATGTGTCTACTACTGGTATCCCAGACATGCTCTATTGGGGACAAATCTGGGGACCATGAGCTCCAAATTTTGATCGCAAAATCGTCCGGTGACTGTCTCCATAACCTGCAGTGACCCATCTGCCTACAACAGCCAGCCACACAATTTGGAGGTCTTAACGTCCTATTGTCCTTCTGTATGGACCTGTGCCTGCTCTAGTATTACTAGAGCCTCCTTTTATTCACTGTGTAACAAGTTTGTATATTACCATTGCACTACGCCTAATCCTTAGGGAGATTTCACTATATTATGTAATGATTTTAAACACGTCAATTCTCCGTCCTCTCTCGTCACTCCTCGCCATGGCATACTTCGTCAACAAGAACTTGTGGACAAAAATTTGTCATGTCACACCACACTATTCAGCACATATACGCTAAAAAAAAAAAAAAAAAAAAAAAAAAAAAAAAAAAAAAAAACTATAGCAATTTTGCATAATAAATATCCCCGTAATTCTCATACTATTTTACATGCAAAACTTTCAATTTTTAATAATTTAATACTGGGGATACTTGGGACCAAATTCCAATCATTTATGGGTGTTGCACTTATAATTTCCGCCAGTGTATTTCAGGGACAGCAATGGGTTAGTTTAATTGTTTTTTTATCTATCGACTAAGATGTTTTTGGAGTTGAGTGATTATATGCAAGGGGGTCAGTGCTCAGGATTTTGGAAAGGATTTGGCAGGAATGTCGGAAGACATAAATAGAAAGAAGGCTTTAGTCTATTTATTTTAGATCAAAAATAAAATGGAAGTTTAAAATGAGTTGGTTTTGGAAATGAAAGAGTGGAAATTGCTGTATTATGGATATTGTAGGAAATATCAGGCCAGTTGATAACTGTAGCATGCAAGTTAGTAGGAATACAGCCATTTAGTAATGTGATTATCACACCAGCTGCAGTGAAGCTGGTGTCAAAGTAGATACTAGCGAAACATTTGTAGGGGATGTTATTGAGAGAGTGTTAAAGTAAGGGAAGTTGTTTTTACTATATATCCAGTTCATAAATGTATCATATTAGTGCCAAAACCTTTTAGCCAACTTGAGATATAGGGGCGGATCCAAGATTTTGGGTTGGGAGGTGTTTGATCGGATTTTGGTTCGGGGGTTGGCTTGAGTGGACTTTGGTTTGGGGGGGGGGGCTTGAGGCGGGCAAGGGTAATCTTTATAGTCTCTTCGGATTTCTGTCTCCCTTAAAAGATCAGGAGAACTAAAAAAAATAAAAAAGTACCAAAATTACGATGTCGGGGGAGGGGGCCTTGATACTTTTTTTTTGGGGGGGGGCTTGAGCCACCCTTGTTGAGATGTATTTTTAATCGGCCAAGGAAGGAGGGTACATGCAGATTCCCTTGATATAGTGCATTCTTGTGAGTGGGGTTTGAAACAAATAAATTGTTTAGTTTTCTCAAGTGGATCAATTATAAGAGTTAGCATGTTCCAATATAATGGTCTAATTTTTCTAGATATTTTGCTTATCTTTTCACTGTTAAGAGCCATCAGCATAATTTGCCATATCTTCTTCCATATTAACTTTTTAAGTCAGTATTAGGTGACTTCAATTGTATGACAACCTGTAAACAAGTAGGATTCAATTAGTCATCATGTTGCTTTAATCAAGTTGACAGGTACATAATTTTCCAGTTTCATCAGCAGATACGTCTCAAAAAGTATTCAACATGAAACGTGTGGAAACTGGCAGAGTTAGTTGCATGCAAGAACAGGTAGTGCCATTTTTTTTTAAGATGGCTGTGCAGCTTCCACATTACATCCATCTAACATGTAGGCAAGTCGAATTACAGAATTTGTTAATATCGTGAGTTGTTCTGATAAATTTATTCACTGCCATCTTCGTATTTGATACCTTAGAAAAACTCATCAAAAATTATAGAAGATTATATTTGCACTCAAGTAATAATATAAAATGTTATGTGATTGTACTGAATTCACTGTTAACTACTGCGCAAATTAATGTTCAAAGTACTTAGATAAAATGAGCATTGATACAGTATATATTAGTGGGGCCGACAAGATGATTGATTTTTCCTTGGTGCGCTAAGGAATTACTTATGGCATTTTTTTATCCCATTATTCTTACAAACTGACTCATCTATCTTGCAATGAGTTTATTTCGACATTTCTCGAGTTTCTAAATACTTAGGAAAGATGTTTGCTCTTATTATTCATTTTCATATTTTATATACAACAAAATATTATAAATATGCAATACACTGGAACGGTCATATCCTGTGTTTCAAAACAGCTTCGTTTTCAGAGTTTCTAATAAGCCATCTTGGTTAATTGGGTAAAATACCTAAGTGCACAAGAAGTAAATTGAATATAATTTAACTTACATTTACTTATTTTCGTGTAAATCAACATTTGCTGACTCTGAAATTTGCTCATGGTTGTTTTCAGAGTCGTTACATAACGAATAAGAGATCACCCATAAATTACTTCACACTCCACGTCACCTCATGTCACACTGTTTCCCCTCCCCTCCTATCCCCACCCCCATTCCTTGTGACTTCAAACATTTTGAATTTATAATTTGGTCAAAACAACGCTTCTAATGTGATTTCACGAAGTGTATGACACCTCTCCCTATGACCCCCTAACAAGTAAGTATCTCGAAGGTAATAACATTCATGCATTAATATATTTTTGCATATTGAATTAGTACTCAAAACACATATTAGTTTTAGTGTAATGGTATTCAAACCATACATTTATTTGGTTAACAGACTGGGATGGGCAGTGCAATAAAATGTTTAGTGTGCCGTATTCAGCGGGATATATTTGCAGTGCGCAAGTTTCTAAATATTTCGCTCTTGTCGGTTATTGGATGGTGCATCGATTCATTATTCTGTGAAAGGAACTAGCAGTTACGTAGCTATTAAACAGTCCACGTAACTTCTAATATACCGAACGTGGTGGTGTAACGGATAGCGTTCTGGCCTCGCATTCGGGAAGACGGTGGTTTGAATCCCCGTCTGGGCATCCAGATTTGGGTTTTCCATGGTTTCCCAAATCACTCCAGGCAAATGCCGGGATGCTTCTTTAAAAAGGCCATGGCCGAATTCCTTCCTATTCCTTGCCCCCATCCTTTCCCGTTTCTAAAGACCTCGCTGTTGAGAGACGTAAAGCAGTAAAAAAAGAAAAAAATAATAATATCTAATAATAACTCTGGTCGCTGTTAATTTCCTAGTGAAGGCCGGCGAGTTGCGTCATCATTTTCCAGCCAATAGCTATCGAGGTGAGTGAGTGAGTGAGCTTACATAATTGTATATTAGATATTCATGTTCAGTTCTCACCAGGACCTAGCGAAACAAAAGGCAATGAATGGAACATCAAAGGCTACTGATGAGAAAACTCCAGGAGAAACACTGTAGCCACATTTCTGCTTTAAAAACTGGCATCTGAAGAAGCCGAATTATTATAATGGTTGATAGTAAAATGCCGGAAAGAATATATTAAAAAAAACCTCAAAAACATCAAATATGGTGTGAGCACTGTAATAAGTGTCTATAAAGATGTTTCTTGAAATGCTCACTAATGTCATTACCAGCTGGCGTAGTGATTAGGATCTTCTCATTCGAATGCAGCGGACGTAGTTTTTTTTTATAAAAAACCTCTTCCAAATGCATACTTTACGAATTCAGCACTGCCTTTTTATGCCTTTTTATCGTTTCCATTTACCTTCTTGCTAAAAAAATGGGTTGTAAAAATAAATAAAAAAGGTAAAATAATCTCTCTATTGCTCATTCTGAAACTATGATGGGAGTTACTTAAACATTTCAGGAAAAGACATAGAGGATTTAGCTATTATAAGATGGAGAAAAAATTACTTGTTGAATATTTGAGATGTAAATGTCTTGGCATAACATTTGATAACGTTCAGATAGGCAAAACACTTTGGACTCGGAGTAGGAAAACTCTTGAAAATTCTGTACTTGTGGGAGAGAGTGATGGGAAGATGTACCGGAGAAGTAAAGGAATAGGGTTATAAATCTTTGCTCAGACCATTGCTTGAATATGGTGGTGTACTGGTGTAATATGGGACCCACGTTTTGGGTATCATATACAGAAGTTGAAGGGGGTGCAAAGAAGGGCTGCTAGATTTCTCTCCGGAAATTATCGCAGAACACAATCAGACGAACTGCTTAAGGCTGCCACTGATAATCTTACTGTCAAAATATCATATAATGATCACTTGGTGATAATTGTTCACGGCGAATCACGCCTGGTCATTGAGAGAAAAGCTAAAGACATAATTAAGATGATTTCAGCGAAGACTAAAGCTAACAAAATGGTTATAGCTCCAACTAAGAAGTTTTCGTTATTGTTGAAATATCGGACTCCGACGATCAAGTTGAACGGCGGCAGAGTTAAGGAACTGCAAAGAGGTCCAGTACTTAGGGGTAACGATTGATGAACGTCTCTTTTCTCCCGCACATTAAAGCCATCAACGAGAAAACAGACTCGTTTGTTGATAAACTTGTTCCGCTAGTCGGTCGAAAATGGGGCCTTAATGCTAAAATCGTGATCACCTTACATAAGTCGGTGATTGTGTCGACCGTGACATATTGCTCTTCAGTGTGGTCACGAAAAGTTGGGCAGGCTCACAGTAAGCACCTGCTGGATTCGTTGCAGCAGAGATATTTATTGGTGCTAACCCGTACCTGCCGCTTGACGTCCCGAGGCTCTTCATGTAATAATTGGTTCCTTCCCGCTTGATTTGGAAGTCGTCAGTGCAACATTTGCATATCATATTAGGAAGAAAAACAACCTTTGCCTTTCTGGTATATGGATTGGACCTTTCTTCTCGAATACTAGACGTGGCCGGGAGACAATGTCTGACAACCTGATGAACATCTAGCAGAGTCGTTGGGTGCTATCTTCCAGAGGGAGAGAAACCTTTCAATGGATCCCCGATATCAGAAGACACCTACAGTGTCGACATTCAATTCACGCATACTGCTATCAGTTGCTGTGCCTAATACAGGATATGGCTTGAGAAAGAAACTTTTTGAACTGAATATCACTGACAACCCCTTTTGTCACTGTGGTGCGGTGGAAGATGTTAGTCATATTTTGCACCAGTGCGCTGGCTATGTAGACATGAGCGCCTACTTTGCAGCTCAATTTGGACCGGAGACTAAAGAGCGTGTTGCTGTGTCTCCAGATGGTCTAGTGGCCTTAAAAATCGAGCGCAGAATGCAGCTGCTCAATGGATAAAAACCCAATCTGGCAACATAACAAAATGACCATCAATTGACAGGCACCAGACTGCTGATGGTTCTGGTCTTCGCCATCAAGTCGGGTGATACCACCTCCATGTGGTTCCTCGCAGGCACTGCCCGCAGTGGCTAAACGTGTTTTCACATTAGTGGAATCTGTCTCTCTTCTAGGCAGAGGGGTAATTCTTCCAGGACTGTCCCCTTTGTGTGGCCAACTGGTGGTGCAGTTGATGCTGGCTCAGGTGATCTCCGTTGAGCCTTATCAGGCACCATTGCGTTCGATGTCTATAATGCGTCTGTTTGATTGGAAGCCTGGGTACGAACTACGAAGCCGACAACGAAGTGGTACTCCCTGCCACCGAAATGCACCCTGTGCCATTGCTAGAGCTCAGGGACGTAGTTGGACCCTGCAAAAGCAACACTGAGTTCCATGGCTATTATTGCAAGGTACAAGGTAAGATCCAGAGAGCTAGGAGAAGTGATGCTGCCCTAATACCCTGTAACATCCAGTGGCAGGAGTCCGAATGTTCTGACAGGGAAGCAGTTCCCCCTGTTACCATATTATTCTTTGTGGTATTGTATCTCGTCAAATAGGAGTGTGGTTCATGGGTGTGGCTGGACCCTGCAGAACGGGCACCGTACAAAGGAGATCGTACACTAGTGCGTCCGCATTTGGAATACTGTTGTGCAATTTGGGATCCGTATTGCAAGGGATTGATTGACACGTTAGAGAAAGTACAGAGGAGAGCCGCTCGATTCGTGACCGCTAGTTACAGTCCTTATGTAAGTGTCACAGAGCTGATACGTGGGTTAGGCTGGGATTGTTTGGTGGACAGACGTCGTCGTTTTCGTTTAAATTTGTTGGAGAATATGCGAAAATCTCTAATTTACGAGTGCAACGAAATACTTCTTCCGCCAACCTATTTAGGTCGCAATGACAGAAGGGATAAGATTCGAGAGATAAGATGCCGTACTGATACATTTATGTATTCTTTCTTTCCTCGTTCTATTCGGGATTGGAATACTCTAAAATAGGATTGGTGCTTAGCACCCTCTGCCACCCACAGTAATTGTGAATTGCAGAGTATAGATGTAGATGTAGATGTTAGCGCTTGGGTCGGCAGGCAGACCCAGCGTAGCTAGGAATGCCTTTGGGATCTTATATGGCCGGGAACTTGTGGGTCTTCCACCCAGTTCTGGTGGTGCCGCTTCCGCGAAGCTCCCCTCGGGAAACTATAGAACACAATTCTCTTCGGAGAATCTATCTACATTAGTGGTGGGTAACCCTTCCCTTCGGGCAGTTTTGGTGGTGAGGAGGGGGGGGGGAGGACAACTAATAAGTATATGTTTCTCAGGGTTCGTTAATGTTAAGAGATCACGCGATTTATTGCCTAAGCCTCACCAGGCAGGTACTCAGTGGTATCCACCAGTATCTCAGTTTGATTCCCAGTCACCATTCTAAAATTTACTATCACTGATTTACGGTAATCATTACAGACTAATGGTGGCGTTCTTCAATTTAATTTGTGGACTATTTTCTTTCCGATTCTCTAATGATACCTCCTCGACAAATCATGAAATCCAAATGAAGAAAATCTGCAGGGCAGGACAGATGAAATGAATTGTTCTTTGCATTGGCTCTGATATGGTACATATAACTTTTTAGCTTCCGTAAAAAAGTTACTCATTTAGCACCTATATTTTTTTAACCTGTGTATGAATTACCCCATTCTTCTAGTTGTTTTATGCGACAAACCAAATAGCTGCGTAATTTATTACTTTGACTGGAAGTGAACGAAGCTACGTATGGTATCAATGAAGAATAGTTAAAAGATTAGACTTCCGGTTAGTTTTTTAGTTGTTTTATTTGTAGTATTCTCTTCTTGCTTTTCTTTGTTCTAATTTTTCAGATCGTTTGTTATAATAGCCAAGAGAACGTAAATTATTTGGCAGTGTAGACTAATAACTGACTTCAGCATTATCAACAGTCTCACGCCGTCCATTCACAATAACAAACAATGAAAGAAATCTTTAATTGCAGTACGCAGTACCATAACATGATATTCAAGTAAGTTAGAAACTACTTACTGGCTCTCTCATTCACGTGGTCAGATGAACAAAAATAACGTTCTGATCGTCTCTCAAGAATAGTATGCCAAATTATATGATAATTACATTATGAACGAGAGGACGAAATATAATGATTTATATACAATGAGTAGTAAAAGGATTTTGTGGAAAAAGTGTGTCATTGCTTTAAATCTTGTCTAATAATGGGTACAGCTACGTACGTTAATTGAACCTGCTACAAACATACATCGGATGAATTTTTGGTTGGTAGTCGAACTAAAATAAGTTTTAAAGCATTGAACATCTTATTCGAGTTAATCAAGGTTTCGACGCGCATGTGAATCATTGACAATACCCAATTAAAATGGAATGTATATCAGATCGGAATATTCATTTTTCTGAGTCGTTCACTCACTTATTTTTTTAAGTACAAACAAAAAAATAAAATGTTTCACAACATTATCAGTTCGGCGGTATGTAACAAAACAGGAGACTTTTGACGCAACGACTACAAGGCAAATGTTTATTAAAACTCGCCAAGGTCGTAATTGAGTGCGAAAACGCTGCGGAAATTATGTTAGCGAGTTCAGAGGTCTATTACATTATCGGACTTCGGCAGCAACTTGGGCAATTAGTTGAGCTCAGGCCACGCTCCCGTTCGCCGAAACCTCAGCTTCAAAGAAATGTTGCCTCTGTACTTCACATCTCGGAGGTGGTTTCGATAATTACTTTTTGGAGATGGGGGTCAAATTGTTCTTGTTGTTGTAACGTGCCGAATACAGCCCTTTACTTCAGCTGTTGCGATGTGTCTGTAGACTCTGGCGCTAAACACAGGCAGTAATTCTTTAAAACAACAAAAAGATTAAAAGGAAGAGGAATGTTCATAAATGAGAATGATCAAGTACTTTGACTAACGAATCAGTGAATGAGAAAAACCAATGAGTGTTGCCTGTATAGATAGCCTTTCAAAACTACGTGAACGAAGCATGTTAAATCCGTACCTGAAGTTGTTACACAGCTTGCTTGACCTCATTAAAATTATATTTCTTTATATAATTATTTGAAATTTATGACCAAATTCAAAACATTTTTCTATTACTAACTTCCAAGCCCATAAAAAGTGACGAAGGGAACACAACAATGTAGCAATTCATTTTTTCACAGTTGCTTAATTGTTATTAAACAACATTCACTTTTTAATTTAATTTAATTGCAATGGAGCACAGGCTCCGGTGGCAATTTCCCTACACACCCATCTTCCCCCTATCCTGCACCTACCTACATTTGCCCTCTACAAATTTTATCTTTAAATTCTTTCAAAGTTTTCAGTAAATTATTCATCATTTCTCTTGGTAACTCATTCCAATCCCTGACACCCTTACCTAAAAAAGAGAATCTTCCCACACCCTTGTGCCTGAAATCGAGTGCCAGCTTGTGGTCATGGTAATCTTTTCCCTTCCATGCACTACTTTTCATACCTATTGCAATATCTTTCCATGCCTCATCGCCAGTATATGCCCTGTACACTCCCATGACCCTCCTCATCCTCTTCCTGTCTTGCAATGAATCCCATTCCAGCTCCTTTATCATATCCGTCACTGATTGCATTCTGCGATAATTTTTAATTTTTTAATGTTAAACGCTGTACATATCTCCACTCAATCTCGTTCCGTAGCACAGCTCTCTTCCTAGTTAACAAGTAGATTCAAACGAAATATCTACGTATTTTTTTTCTATGGTTAGTTTGCAATTTTAATTTAAAGGTAAAATATATTAAACTACTACACAAACATAAATATGTAATTAACCTAACTTCTTAGCTTGTTATACCAACGAAATTTATAGACAGAGAGTTAAACATCTCCAGCCGAAGAAGGTCGTGCAGTGTAACGCGTTACAGACATCATGACCAAACATGCCTTTTATTATATTTGATGTTTATTCGATCTGATTTACCAATGGCGGCCTGTCTTGTTGTTAGATACACAAAGTTTACAAACATTAGAGCCCAGCTTAATATGCTTTCATCTGTTTGTCTTAAGATATTAAAACGGCTACCACTTTTGTCTATACAGTCTGCTTAATAAATTTAGTCACATATATTAAAAACATAAAGCTAGTCCGGAAAATGTTAACACAAACTAATTTAGTAAATACCGTATTTTCAGAGCTGGTTCATAATGAGGGAAGGCGGAAATACGTACCTTAAAATTTTATGATTCTTTTTTTAACGATGATTTTAAACATGTTGAGTAAATGTTATGAAAGAATGATGAGAATATAATTCTTCTACACAGTATTTGCTCATGTGGGAGTATGTAATAGTAAAAGTTTCATTTTTTGTATTTTTGACTGAACCTTGATATAAATTATGTTGTTATAAATGTTAATAGATAGCGATTTATTTGCGGCATGAAAAATATTATATTTTCGTAAAGTGGTGGGTTAGAAAAATGCATTTGATTCCTCCGAACATAGAAAATAAAGATTTTAAGGTTGCAAATGCATTTAAAAATAGTTCAATGGTAAGAAATCATTAACCTTTAAACACATATTTTGTTTGTCTGTTATTCAGATGAATTATTTATATAGATTGATTTGAAAATGTAAAATTCAATTACAGTTTAACTTTATTTTAATTATAGCGATGTTTCTGTTTTGAAAACATATTGTATGCTTGTATTAGGTCACTAACGGTAGTTTATGTGAAAAGTTATAAATGTCCAAATTGAAGTTCTGAAATTATTCTGCATATTGTTTAAAGGAACTGGGTTTTTATCAAAAACGCAAAAACATTATTAAACCCTGAAGTTGAAAATTTCATTTATTTTAAATTAAAAAAAAGAAAGAAATTATGCCAGGCTTCAGAACTGGTTATGTTTTAAATATGCTTATATTTTGATATGTAATATTATAAAAAGACAATTTTGCTTTCGATAAACAGCCCACAAAAACCGGAATACAGAAGGATTATGAAGTTAATTTCTACTGTTGTTTTGAAGACTTCTAGGTTAAGTCTTATATTATTTAAGCATGTGATTAAATTTATCAAGAAGCCTTTAAGGGAAAATATAGTTTTGTTTGAACATCCCGCACTAATAGCAGAAAACGTAAACAGTGAAACGGGGTATGTAAGGTTCAATACTTTCATTATTAAAAATGGATGATTATTAGTTCATGTCACTCATTTGCATGAATGTAAATGTTTTGATTGGCAAGAAACTCAACTTCAGTGGGATTACAGGCAAAATACAGGGTGTTTCAAAGAGGACTTTACGACTTTGAAAATTCATATAAATTTTATGAAACAAGGTACAGAGCTGGTTTTGGTGTTGTTTTAAAGGAACACACTTCAAGTTTTGTCTCGCGTAGTCCGCTAGTGCCTAATCGCGCCGCACAAGCGCTAGCGGCAGTTACGTTAAAGATGGCTGCCTTCACTGGACCCGAATGTGCTAGTTGTGTGTTTTGGTTTGAAGAATCGAAGTCTGCGACAACAGTTCAGCGTAATTTTCATACCAAGTACGGTAAAGATCCTTCTAGTAGGCCTACAATTTATGAGTGGCATAGATGTCTTGTAGAAACAGGGTGCTCAGTAAAACATAAAAAAATCCTCAGGTCGTCCAAGCACATCTGACGAGATCGTTGAGCAAGTGAGAAAAAGTTTTGTCAACAGCCCTACTAAATCGACCCGGCGTGCATTTCGTGAGCTGCAAGTCCCACATATGACGGTTTGGCGTGTGTTGAGAAAACGTTTGCATTTGAAACCATACCGATATTCGCTTTTACAAGCAATTAAAGACACTGATAAGATTGCACGTAGGAACTTCTGTGTGGATATGTTAAATCGAGTGGATGATGATGAACATTTCATAGACAACATAATCTTTTCTGACGAATCAACTTTTCACTTAAGTGGCAAGGTTCAGTCTAGCTGGAGCGCTCGAAGAGTCAACTTCCTTGTTCCAGAGAGCAGTCGCGTGACAGTAAACTTCCGCGTTCGCGTGTGGATCTTACCGTCTTCGACTAATACTAGTGTGAATCGTGACTTGTTTAAATAGTGACCATTACGTGAAGCTTTAATAGTGCGTATCCAGATGTATGGTGGCCAGTACGGCGAGGGGGGCGGACCACCGCCGCCACCACCAGCACCACCGGACATCGCCTATGGAACAACATCACTGGCAGCAGTGGGCGGAAGCATTACGGAAGCAGTGAGTACTGTTAACAACTATGTGCTGGCAAACGAAGTGGACGTAGAAATGGAAGCAGAGGCAATTGCTAACCGTAGAAAACGCCCTGGTGATTTAGATGCGAACTTTGGAGTGGATAAACGGGTAGCATTAGTGACAGATACCCCCAAACAAGATAGTGGCACAGTGAAAGCTGCAGAACCAGTTAATGATAACAGACAGGCAGGTAGATCAGAATCGCCCGAGCAGATAAACCAAGATAAACAGCAGAGTATATCCGCTAATAGTAGGAATAAAACCTCAATTATGTATAGAATGTCAGACACGGGCCCATATGTAGTTTTCATTGAAGGGAAGAGCGGAAATGTGGGACGGCTCCACCCCATGTCACTTGGTAAATTGCTACATCAAAATATACCTGAGATTCGTGGACAAATCATTAATATAGTAACCACAGGAATAAACAGATTAAAAGTAGAAACACTTTCACCAAGTGCGGCTAACAGTATTGCGATGTGCAGATCGCTAGCGGCAAGGAACTTGGAGGCTTATATCCCGGCCCACTTAGTCTGCTCTGAGCCGTCGAACAGTGCGGATCGTTTCCTTGTTTACACGCGAGCCGTTCTAAGTGGTGCGAGCAAGCTATCGGACTTCGTGTCTACACAGTGGTTAGTGTTTCTTCGAGCTTAAGTTACCGCTACTGTTCAACTACACAACAGGTGGAAGATAGTGGGTGAATAGTGCAAGAGGTGTAAGCCTAAGGGCTTACAGGATGCAGGAGGACACGGAAGGGAGCACAGCAGAGGAAACAGCAGATGCTATCGCCTCGGCCCTTCAAGTGTGCTATTCGCCGATCGAAGTTGACATCGTAAGTACGCCGCCCATTGCACTTCCAGATTCTGAAAAGACAGCAGTTATAAAGAAACGCAAGCTACGTGCGTATGCCGACATAGAACAGCCTGCATGCATAAGTACCAGATGTGAAAGAGCCCCAACTGGGGAAATTGACCTAAATATGAATATTAATAGTGTGCTATTTATACCTACTAACCTCGCAATTGCCGCAAGCGTTTCAGGAAGTGAAGAGATAGCCCAATCAGAAATACCAATAACAACTTATACTAGCAATAGCAGCCAAAACGCAATAGCTATGGGATCTAGGGATTTACCAACAGCCAATTCCGCAAATGTGCAAGCAGCTTCTACAGTTGGGAGAAGAGAAATTTAGGTATTCAGAACATGACACCGGTCCATTCATAGTCTATGCAGAACAGATAAATACAGAAGAGCACCCAAATAGGGGCGCCCTCGGACGTCTTCATCCCATGTCCGTTGGTAAATATATCAGGAATTCCATCCCAGCAATGAACCATTCGATCCTTAACATATCAGCCAAGGGGAGGAACCGTGTTCAGATTGAATTTAATAACTATAAGGCAGCAAACAACCTGGCATCAGTCACCAATCACCCTCAGAATATAAATTTTTTTATACCACGCTATTGTACTGTTAAAGAGGGGGTAATAAGAGGGGTAGATACTAGATTAACTGAAGAAGAAATACTAAATGTCATAGATTCCGATATTGAAGTGATAGCAGCCAGAAGACTAAAGCGTAAGATCACAATCGACGGAATACATCAGTGGATACCGCGGCAAATGGTATGCATTACATTCAAAGGACAGACCCTCCCAGCACATGTCTTCATTCACTACACCAGATGTCAAGTCGAACCATATGTTCAAAGAGTAACTCAGTGTTATAAGTGTTTGAGATATGGTACATGTCAACAAGCACTGTCGCAGCAATGCTAGATGCGCTAAATGCGGAGAGGCCCATGAAACATCCGGGTGTAACAAAACTAACAACTTCCACTGTGCAATATGTAGGGGAGACCACATAGCAACATCAAGCTCCTGCCCAGAGTTTGTGAAACAAAAACGCATCAAAACCCACATGGCCTATAACAACCTTACGTTAGAACAAGCCACAGCTCTAGAAAACCCAACTTCCTACGCTAAACAAGCTGCCAGGCTTCCCTTTACCCCAGACACCTCCAGCTTCCCCCCAATGCGCATACCTACACCCGGAAGTCCAATATCCACCCCCATTCAAGCACGGGCAACAGCGAGGCCAACCCCTAACTTGCAAGAACGATTCAATAAGCAAGCCAGAACCGAGCCTCCTTCCAAGCAGCAGGCGACCAGAAGCCAAAACATAAAGATTCCATCAGATTTGTACTTTGACCATGGACCCACCACATTTGCCCCGATAAGCTGCAACCCCTATAGGCCCCAGAACTTCGAAAGGGAAGAACCCCTCATAGATAAGGTGGTCTACATTGTTTCCTCGCTGCTGAAGATGGTTAATACAGGCACTATGCCAGATATAAGAGAGTTCATCAGAAAATCCTTAGTGCTCAATAATAATGGCGAAGTGTAATAACTTCATGCAGTGGAACATTCGGTCAGTCCGATCTAATAAGGAAAACCTATTATACCTCCTCCAAGAAAATTCCATTGCAGTTGCGGGATTAATGGAAACGTGGTTGAAACCTGACAACCACTTCTCTTGTACAGGATACAATGTGATTCGGTCGGATCGATCATACGGTTACGGAGGAGTCGCTCTTTTGATCAAAAGTGGAATACAGTATGATGAAATTCAGCTCAACTCACAGGGATCGAATTTACAAGTATGTGCAGCCAACGTAGAATATGACAGCAGGAACCACAGAAAAATAGCAGTTGCTTCAATTTATAGATCTCCCCAAACTCCAGTGTCCAAAAGAGAACTTCGTCAGGTAATAGAGCAATTATCCCCCCCAATGCTCATTATGACGGACCTTAACGCCCACCACCAACAGTGGGGAAGTGAATCCAGCTGCGCAGTAGGCAAAGTGGTAATAGATTTACTAGAAGAAATGAACTTAGTCTTACTGAACGATGGATCAGAAACAAGATACCACAGAGCAACAGAACGTAGATCGGCAGTCGATATCTCACTCATCTCGCCGGGATTGGCCATCGACATAGAACGGAAGACCCTCCCAGACCCATCGGGATCTGACCATTTTCCCATCATAATGTCCCCACCTGACCAGAGATTCAAGACCTCTCCTCCGTCTCCCACTTACAAGTGGAACACAAGGAGAGCTAACTGGCCACTATATAAACAGTTCATAACTGATAAACTAGAAAACTTTAGCACGTCAGATGACCCCAAAAATGACTACCTCTCCTTCACCACAATTATGGATCAAGCGGCCCAAGTATCCATCCCAGAAAATAAACAGAGAAAGACGCCACATAGATACAGCCCGAAATGGTGGGATGAAGAGTGCACTAAAGCGATAAAAGACAGAAAGAAGGCGTTAGCGCAATATAAAGGACAGGCAACGGACGAACAATACATATTCTTAAACAAGATACAAGCTTCCACGAAACGCCTTCTGAAGAAGAAGAAAAGAGAATACTGGCAAAATTTTTGTAAGTCTCTGAACAAAGATGTGCCAACTAAACTACTATGGAGACAGGTTAAAGGAATTCAGCACAAGACAACGCAATCAATCAAACACATCTCCACTGCGACGGCCATGGACCTCCTTTGCTCTTTGGCACCAGACTGGTGCCCAGAAAAGGAAGTCGACATTCAGAACCCGGAAGCAGACCACCCTTTGCTTCAACCTTTCACAATAGAGGAATTGGAAAGTGCACTCAAAAAATCTAGTAACACCGCTCCAGGAATGGACCAAATACAGTATTCGATGATAGATAACCTCCCCAGAGAAGGCAAAGACTTGTTCCTCAAAATTATGTACAGGGTCTGGGTGGAGAGAGTCCACATTCCCCCACTAAAAGCAATAAGAGTGGTCCCAATCCACAAACCTCACAAAAACCCCAGTGACAGCGGATCATACCGGCCAATTTCACTCCTGTCATGCTCCTTGAAAATGTTAGAACGGATGATTAAACTCAGACTGGAGTGGTATGTAGAACATCATCACCTTCTACCAGAAACCCTGCTTGGCTTCAGAAAGGGAAAAGGCACAAATGAAATCATAGCACAACTAGTGACAGATATCCAAATCAGTAATGGAGAAAATTTTTACCTGACGGCCCTATTCACCGATATATCCAAAGCATACGACAACGTTGTTCTCCCTCTACTGGCGGAAAAACTTAGACAGTTGCCTCTCCCGGAAACTTTCGTGGCGAATCTAATAGCGCTGCTGGAAAATAGAGAGCTATTCATAATTGGAGGTGAAGTAGTCGGACCCAGGCTTACAAGTAAAGGACTGCCTCAGGGATCTATATTGTCCCCCCTTCTCTTCAATATCTACGTCAGTGACCTCCACTCAAAGATACCTCGGGAAGTAAAATTGTTACAATACGCGGACGATGTTTGCCTTTACATCAGCCAGCGGACATTACAAGCCTGTAAGACAAGGTTAGGCATCGCAATGGACAAAATGAAGGCTTGGATGATACGCCATGGCTTCGTCCTTTCTACAGAAAAGTCCGTTGTCTGCATATTTACAAGACATAGGGTACCGCACATAACTGAAATCTCACTGGGAGCCCACTCTTTCCCTGTCAAGAAAACAGTCTCATACCTAGGCTTGAAAATGGACTCGAACCTTAAATGGTCCAATCATATAGCTTACATCCTCAAAAAAAGTGAAGCAGCCATGAATCTAATTAGAGCCATTACCGGCAAAACCTGGGGAGCGGAAAGAGTACTCAACATGAGACTTTATCGATCGCTCGTAAGACCACATTACGATTATGGCTGTATATGCTTTGGATCCGCATCGAAAGAGTTGTTGAAGAGACTAGATAAATCACAATACAAAGCACTGAGACTATGTACTGGGGCCATGGCATCTACGCCCACAAACGCCTTGTTGGTCGAATGCCTCGAACCACCACTACACATTAGGCGAACATACCTCTCCAGAAAATTCATACTAAAGCAATTAGAACTCGAAGAGAATCCGCTGTTGGAAAAGTTATCAGTATTATCGGCACAGTACTCAGAACGTGCATACTGGAAGAAGAAAACTAGTCCACCCCTAGCAAGAGCATATGAGGACCTAAAGATATACTCCACAAAAATATACCGAGCTCAACTATTACCTGTCTATTCAGGAAGAATGCCCATTACCACTCTGAAATTGGACATCCGAACCAACATTAAATATCTGGAAGGGAGCGAAAGGAACAATGTCATAATGAAGGACTACATCTCAAACCTACCAGGTAACCCAGCATGCCTGTACACAGACGGTTCCAAATCAGATCACTCAGTGGGATGCGTATTTGTGGATACGACAAACAACAAGTCGGAAGCCTACAGCCTACCGGAAGAAGCAACGGTCTTCACAGCGGAACTACTTGCAATGGTCAAAGCTCTAGAATATTGCACAAAACTGCAAAGCTCGAGAATAGCAATAATAACAGACTCCCTGTCCGCTGTTAACAAACTAAACAACATCTCCAAAGACAATGGCAGATGTTGGTTGGCCTATGAAATACTTAGAATAGTTTCCAAACTTAGAGAGAAAGGCACGGTGATCACTTTCATTTGGTCCAAAGGACACGCAGGTATTACAGGTAATGAGCAAGCAGACAGTCTAGCCAAAGAAGCTGCACTCAGCGGAAACAAACTCAACCTCGTTCCGGCATCGGATCTACTACCAGCGATTCGACGCGATATCAAGAAAGAATGGGCCAACGAATGGGAGACAAGGGACCTCCATAAAGGTCAACATTACCGACAGATCCATCCCTCCATTCCGAGAGCTCATTGGTACTCCAACCGGATACTGTCCAGAGGACTCTCAACATTCATAGCAAGGCTGAAGTTTAACCACGGGCGGTTCAAGTCGCATCTGTTCAAAATCAACGTAGTTAACTCGCCCTTCTGCGAATGCGAAGAAAATATTTTGGAGGACGTCGATCACCTTTTCTTCGCATGCAAGCGCCACTGGAACAAATCTACACAATTAATATTGGACCTACAAAGACACGGGGCTGAACTTCCCACCAAAATCCAACATCTTCTTCAGAAACAAGAACCGGAAATCTATATAAGCCTCTATAGATTTGCCAAGGAAAATCACATAGATATATGATCCTTGTAATAAATATCTGTATAGGAAAAGTGTTGCTCATGAATTTATAACACAAGATGTAAACCAACTCTACCGTAAGAGTTTTAGTTCTAACTTAGCAGGATAACAAGTAAATAGATTATAGGATGAGAGTGGTACTCTTAACTAGACAACATAACAAGTAAATCAATTGTTCTATAAGTGTAAATGTATAACCGAATAATACAACATGTAAATCAGTTGTACACTAAGAGTTTTATGCCTAATCTGGCAACGCAATACGTAAACCAATTGCACTGTAAGAGCTCCATTTTCATTTACTTAGGTTAACATATAAATCAGTCGTATTTTTAAAGGTATAACATAATATGTAAATCTATTGCACCACAAGAGTAGTACTGTTATCCTTGAAATATAAGATGTAAATAAATGCTAGTTTAAGAGTTTTATTTCGAACTTTGTAAATTACCAGGCAAATCAACTATATGTCAAGAATCATATTCCAAAATTAATAATAAAAAGCACGGTAGGAGTTGTACTCCTGGCATTACTATATAATATGTAAACCAAAATATTGTAATGTATTGTATGGTATTTTATTGTATTGTACTTGGTTGTATTACAGTATATGGCACTTTATTGCATTGTATTGTCCTGTATCGTATTGTATTGCCCTGTAATGTATTGTATGATTCGGTATTGTTTTGTATGGTATCGTACTGTAAGAATTGCACCTCTAACCTTGTACCATCAATATGTAAAGGTATTTTTGGCTGTATGGACTCTGTCCTTTTGCCAATAAAAATAAAAAAATAAAAATAAAAAAAAATCCCGGCCCACTTGGTCTGTAAACAAGGCGTAATACGCGGAGTGGATACTGAGTTGGAAATGCAGGAAATGCTAGAGGAAATCGTGACACCAGTTAAAGTGATAGCAGCAAGAAGGTTAACCAAATCTAGAATCCAAAACAACATCAGAACGGAAGTGAAGCTAGAAACATGTGTGTTAACCTTTGATAGTCAATCATTACCACAGTTTGTTTATATACACGGGACGCGGTGTGAGGTAACACCCTATACACTCGCCGTACGCATTTGCTATAATTGTTTGCGTTATGATCACATAGGGAAGCAATGTCGGGGCAAGCCCCGTTGTGATATGTGTGGTGAGGCACACCGTACAGCTGACTGCACATCTGATGTGGTACGCTGCGCCAATTGTAGCGGACCACATAACGCGACAGACAGGGCCTGTCCGATGTACCCAATACGCAAGCAAGCACATGAATTAGCAGCTAGAAACAACGTGTCTATTAGGGAAGCGGAAAACTACTTTAAAAATAGACCATATGCTCAGGCAGTACATTTGCAGCAGCCATACGCAATAAACACTCGAGACGGACGACAGTACCTGTACAAAACACCAGATATCACTAAGATATCACTAACCATAGCGAATTTCCGCCTTTAGAATCGAACAACACACCCGCACTGTATAAGCCACATCTGGATCGACCATTGCTAGATCAGCTACCGCTGCAGAAACAACAAAGGAGATGGAGGACAGGAGATGGCTAGCCACACCACAACACCAATGCTGCGGGTAGAACGCAAACAACAAACTGGACATAGGGTTACACTGAGGAAGAATCTATCAGCATATTCGGGGATGTATCAGCACGTCAACGATCCAATAGGGCCACCAGGAACACCGATAGGTATTAATCCATACCGACCGATACTGCCAGTAGATTCAGATGAACCAGGCAACAATATTATAGAACAACTAGTGGAGCTAATTAACAGGATAGTAGAGAGGACAAAAGTAGGGGAACAACTGGGAGCAAATGGCATTAGACAACTGCTAGAGAAGAGTACGATATCCCACCTCGTTAATCAAAGACCCCACAACAATGGATCAAGTAACTAATATAATATCACAGGGGAACATACAAACAAGTGACAATTTGTCCAACGGTGTAACTAGGATATTACAATGGAACGCCAGATCTATTAAGGCTAATAAGCTAAGCCTTATGCAATACATGATGGCCCACAATATCTCCATAAGCGCCATCGCAGAAACATGGCTAAACCCTAGAGAGACATTCCTATTTAGAAATTATAACGTTGTGCGGGCAGATAGGCTCGACGGTTACGGCGGCACAGCGCTATTAATACACAAGTCAACACCGTACCAGCTGATAAACATTAAATCATCTAACTTTTCATTTGAGGTCTGTGCGGCACGACTGCTATTTAGTAATAATCACATAACGGTAGTATCCATCTACAGATCACCAAATCAACCACCGCTTAAAAAATCCGAGCTACAACTACTAATGCGCCACCTAGATGAACCGGTACTAATCCTCGGTGACCTTAACGCCCACCACTCACTTTGGGGAAGTGTGTATGACAACCGCGATGGCCGACTAATCACGGACGTTATGGAGGAACTAGTCGTACTGAACGACGGCTCCGCTACCCGCATAAACAGACCTACACAACTACAATCAGCTGTTGACGCATCTTTTGCATCTCCATCAATTGCCCCACATATAACATGGGAAGTCATTGAAGACACCCTCGGCTCGGATCACTTTCCAATTCTCATGAAACTCTCTAATACTGAAAGGAGAGAGCGCACTATCTTCTCATACTATAAATGGAACATCAAGCGAGCCAACTGGAACAAATACACACAGGAAGCTGAAATTGCCTTTAAACACTACAAACCCACCGAAAATATAAACAACGACTATAGTGCCTTCATAAACTGCATCGAGAAAGCGGCTGATTCCAGTATACCCAAACAAAGCAAACTAATGTGATAAAAACATCCGCAGCGGAGTGGTGGGACCAGGCGTGCGAGGAGGCTATAAAAGAAAGAAAGGAGGCCATCAAAACCTACAAAAAGCATTCTACAACGTCTGACTATATAGAATGTAAAAGAACATGCGCGAAGACAAAAAAACTTCTAAGGAAGAAGAAAAAGAAAAATTGGGAAGATTATTGCTCCAGACTTAGCGTTAACACACCGGTCAAAGAAGTGTGGGATAAAGTTCGCAGATTGAGAAACGTAACCGAGATGAGGGCCACAGAACGCACACCTCCACTGAACGTCCTGACCGACATGCTAGAAAGCTTAACACCCCCCTATGTTGATCGTCAACCACTAAACATACATGGTAATGTACAACATATCCTCTGTCATCCGTTCAAGAGCGAAGAGCTAAATAGAGCACTAGCCTCTGGAACATCCACAGCTCCGGGGCCGGATAATATACATTACCCCATGCTCCGTGCACTACCCGCCAATGGGAGAGCACACTTGCTTGCACTAATGAATCTATTTGGACCGACCAGCACGTGATTACTCCTATGAGGACAGCTAGAATAATCATCATAAGAAAACCTGGAAAGACAGCTGACTGTGCCTCAGCATACAGACCAATATCTCTGTTGTCTTGTATGCACAAAGTGCTTGAAAGAATGGTCAAACATAGACTTGAATGGTGGTTTGAACATAACACGCTACTGCCATCCACCCAGTATGGCTTTCGGAGAGGTAAAGGCACTAATGACATACTCGCGCATCTTATTACAGACATACAGTCGTGCCTTACCAACAACAACTACATGGTTGCAATGTTTACAGACCTCAAATCCGCCTACGATAAAGTCTTACCACCGATCCTGGGCAAAACATTAATGGAGAACGGTGTGCCAGGTCCCTTCACAGCCAGGCTGGTATCTATGATTACTAATAGATGGCTAGTAGCCCAGTGGAAAACCATCAGTTTGGGACCAAGAAATGTAGTCAAGGTGTACCCCAGGGATCAGTCTTGTCTCCATTGCTTTTTAATATCTATACAGCTGACCTACACAAGATAATGCCGCAGTCGGTCATAGTCCTACAATACGCCGATGACATCTGTATTTATACAGTGGGCACAAGCATCGAAAATTGTCAGAAAATATTAAATGAAGCGATGCTAAGACTGATACAGTGGTTGTTTGCAAATGGACAAGAAATATCAATCAACAAAAGTTCAGTATGTATATTTACCCGCCATAGAATACCACAAATAACTAGCATGACGCTTGGACCTTACAATCTTCCAGTAAAGAATAGCGTGAAATATCTTGGACTAATAATAGACAATAAACTTAAATGGGGTCAACTCGTTATACAAATAGAGAAGAAAGTCTGTTCAGCCAATAACCTGATTCGAGCGGTAACAGGATTAAAGTGGGGAGCAAACCCACCAATTGCACTGATGCTGTATAAATCCTTAGTCAGGCCACATTTTGATTATGGGTGCATCTGTTATGGATCGGCTGCAGAGCGTACATTAGCCAGGTTAGATGTTCTGCAATATAGAGTACTACGCACCTGCCTGGGGGCGATGCAATCAACACCCACGAATGCATTATGTGCAGAAGCAAGTGAACCACCACTACACCTACGCAGATCTTACTTATCCGCTAAATTCGTACATAAACAGGAACAGCTGTCGGGTAATAAACTTGCTAACGCTATCCATAAACTAGCAATAGACTGTCTAACGGAAAAATACTGGAACCATAAACGACTACCACCTTTGGTCTCGGCTTACCTTGACACCAAAGCACTAAGCGTCAAAGCCTGCAAAAGCAAACAATTATATTGCTATGAATCACCACTATGGCACACAATCAAAGAAGTAACAGTAAATACTCCAATAAACAAAGAAAATTGCAATAAACAGGTAATTTTGGAAAATCTGAATAAATGGCTCCCGGCCAGGTGTATATATACAGACGGGTCCAGAAACAACAATTGTACAGGAAGTGCATTCATCAATCCGGAAAGTATGGAACAGGGCTCGTTCAAATTGCCAAAGGAAACCTCTATCATGACAGCAGAATTAATTTCAATCCTAGAAGCCCTTAAATATGCCATCAATTTACAGGATAATAACATTATTGTGTTATCTGACTCGCTCTCTGCGCTAACGGCCTTAAAGAACCAGCATTTAATCCAAAGTAATAACCCAGTTATAAACGAAATCATAAAAGTAATCATAGACCTAGAAAACAGAAATAAACTAATAGTGCTATCCTGGGTGAAAGGACATGATGGGTGTAGAGGCAACGAATTAGCTGACCAACTGACAAAGGAAGCAACCGTAACTGGTAATACTACCCATACAACGATACCCATGTCGGATTTAATGGCGACATTAAAAGACAAACTGTACAAAGACTGGGACACAGAATGGAAACATACATCCACCATGAAGGGGAAATACTATGCAAGCCTACACCCGGGAATTGTGAAACGAACATGGTTCCAAAATGTTCGAAGCCCCAGAAAACTATACACCACTATATCTCGACTAAAATTTGGGCATGCACGCTTCAAGAAGCATCTATATAGGATCGGCGTGGTTGACGATGCAAACTGTGAGTGTGGTCAGGAATAAGACGTTAACCACATATTCTTTGGGTGCCCACTACGAAAAAATATATCCGACAACCTTACCATGAAACTGGTACATCTGGAACAGCAACTACCAACAAATGTTTCAACTCTGTTAGCCACCAACAAATACAAAATTTTCTATGTCATGTACTCTTTTCTACAAAAAATCAATAGGGACTTATAATTGTAACAGTCTAAAATTTTATGGTATCTATCCTTTAAAGCTGCTATTAAAATGTACATAATGCAGGAGGCAATTTGTCATTGTAAGTATATAAGAAACTATGTAACTCATCACAGTAAGGTATCTAATCAAGTAAATGTATAATGGCTAAATGGCATGCATGGCTGAAATCTGGCCTTATAAAACAGCGGTGTTGATAACTATAACGGACTTCTCCTATCACTATGTTTTATGTTTTGTTAAAATTGTAATGTATATATAGTACCCTGTACAACGGTAATTTAAATGTACATAATGTAGTAGGCAATTTGTCATTTTAAGTATACAAGGAACTATGTAATTGACCACTGTAATGTATTTAATCATGCAAATGGGTAATGGCTAAGTGGCCTGCACAGCCGAAATCTGGACTTAAAAAAAAAACAGCAATGTTGATAACTGTAACAGACTTATCCTATTAATGTGTCTTATGTTTTATTAAAATTGTAATGTATATATTGTACCCGGTAAACCGTCATTTAAATGTCCATAAAGTAGTAGGCAATTTGTCATTCTAAGTATATAAGGAACTATGTAACTGAACACTGTAACGAATTCAATCATGTTCATGGGTAAGGACTAAGTGGCCGGCACGGCCGAAATATGGACTTAAAAAAACAGTGGTGTTGATAACTGTAACAGACTAATCCCATCATTACGCCTTATGAAAATCCTAATGTATATTTTGTACCTTGTAGACCTGATATTTAAATGTACATAATATAGTAGGCAATTTTCATCCTAAATACCGAAGGAACTATGTAACGGAGGACATTAATGTATCTAATCATGTAAATGGATAATGGCTAAATGGCCTGCACGGCTGAAGGCCAAATAAATAAAAATAAAAAAAAAAAAAAGTGGCAAGGTTAACAAACATAACTGTAGGATTTGGGGCAGTGAAAATCCACATGAAACATTGCAACATGTTCGTGATAGCCCTAAAGTGAACGTTTTTTTGTGCGTTGAGCAAGAGGAAAATGTACGGCCCCTTTTTTTTCCAAGAGAGAACCATAAACGGGATAGTGTACCTTGATATGTTGCAACAATTTTTGATACCACAGGATGGGCGAGAACGAAATGTTTTCTTTATGCAAGATGGCGCCCCACCACACTATCTGACTGACGTCCGGGATTTTCTCAATGACCGCTTTCCAGGTCAATGGATTGGCCGTGATGCGCCAATGACCCCCTCCCCCCCACCAGTTCCCCAGACCTGACACCGCTAGATTTTTTCTTCTGGGGTTTCATAAAAGATATGGTGTACGTACCTCCTTTGCCGGCCACTCTACCTGAACTTAGAGCAAGAATTTACGCTGCTGCTGAGCAAGTTACACCTGAAATGCTAGTGCGAGTCTGGGAAGAAATCGACTACCGATGGGATGTCTGCAGAATAACCAACGGAAGCCACATGGAACATCTTTAGTTTAAGGTAAAAAAAACTTTCCTTTAAAACAACACCAAAACCAGCTCTGTTCCTTGTTTCATAAAATTTATATGAATTTTCAAAGTTGTAATGTCCTTTTTGAAACACCCAGTAAAAATAGTGTTTATTGGTTATTCTGGCATTTAAAATTCTAGGTAAAATTTAACATTACTATGAATACATAACAATACAAAATATAAATGCCAAGGTTTACAATTTGCTGGGTAAGTAAAGTACACAAGGGTTGAATTTTACTTTAATTCAGCTCAAATGATCAAAATTAAATGATGGAATGCATATTATATACCATGACAATAAATATCGGCATTATGATGTTGTGTCTTTAAACAGCTCGGGTGCCATGAATGGGAGCAATTACCATACAGAATTACTAAACCAGCGTGCCTTCGTGATAACTCAAAGTGTCTGGCAAATTGTGCTGTTAGCTCAGTGATAACTTGACGCAATTAGAGCAGAAATCTCCGATCATAGAGACACTTAAGGAACTTTACTGTTCCATGAAAGGTACACGCTGGCCTGCTTGAGTAACACTTCACGATTTCTTGTAACCTGCGGTGTTCGCTGATGGGCTCACCAATGTTTGCGAGTGAGGGTGGCCGGTTAGGTAGCGATTACTGCGCCTCATTCCGTGCTGCATTCGCCGAGTCTGAGACTGGATGGACCCTTGATTTTCTCTCCATCGGTCTCAGCCAAGAAGTCCCGATCGTTGGTTGTTTTATCCTCAGGAAGACTCTAGCCACGCCTTCTCTTGGTCTCGCACGTACATGCAGAACAGAAAATTTACAGTTTTATTAATAAATAAATTACGCCAAAGCAATTGACTTTTTTTGTGTTTATTGGTCTCCCGTACGCGTTTCACTTCTTTTGCAGAAGCATCTTCAGCGGGTTTTTTATTTTGTGGTCTATTGTATTTCTTTTAGTTCCATTCTCAGCATCAGTGCTTTTGTATTTTCGGTGGGAAGTGTCTTCATGTTTGAGATTCACAACACTACACTTTATTGCACTGTACTATGTGTTTGTTATTACTTGCAAAATGTCTCATTTCACTAGCGGGAGGTCTGCTTGCTGCAATCACGTGACAAACAACCCAAGTTTCATTCGCGTCAATCGATCATACTGTACGTCGTCGCGCGGTTCGGCTATAGTCGACTGGGCTCTGTTTTTTTGTTGTTGCATTTTCCACCGCACCAACTTACTACTCCGTTAGGTGCCGAAGACCAGGCCTTGAGGCGGCCACGAGGGAGAACAAGCAAGGCCAATCGATCACCCCACTCCCCATAGCGGCAACACTATGTACAGTTCGTCTAATTGTTTCCGAAGTCCATTTATTTATTTATCTAATGACCATAGCGCATAATCAATAATACAATTATATACAGTTGTTTCACACTAATAAAAATGAAACATTAAATTATAGTTAAAATTCAATATCGGCATAGTGTAGGCAATGTAAAGTTTCATTTGAAATATCTATGAAGTCTTTCGGTGATCCCCTGAAGGCTCGAAGTTGGTAATCAAAGGTCATGTGATAAATAGATTGTTCTTCCTCACCACAGTCGCAATTCGGCGAATCTTTCATTCACCATGTGTAAAGAGATAAAGCAGATCTGCCATGGCCAGACCTAATTCTGTTGAGAACAGCCAAGGTCTTTCGAGAAAGGCCGAATCCCTTTAGTGCCTGTTGATTGTCAAACAGGGAATTACATTCTGGTGAGGCTGATGTTATCCACTACAATCTCAATGCTTCTCTCCCGTTAAAATTATTAAATATAATCTGTTTTGCAGTTTTTATGCTTGAACTTCTTGATTTAAGTCTGTAAAATTGGGTTTCCATGTCGTCGTGGATGGGGAAATCCGGGTTATTACAGATCTTATTATATTTGATAATTGGGCGATTGCGTCGTCTTATCGCAGGCGGTTCTATGTTACTCAAAACGGGTAGTCAGTACAGTGGAGTGGATTTGATGCATCCATTAATTATCCGCATTGTCTGGTTCAAAACTACGTCAATCTTTTTGGTGTGGGTGCTATTTATCCAGACAGATGAACAGTACTCAGCTGCAGAATACACAAGGCTCAGTGCTGAGATGCGAAGTGTGGAGGCGGATGCTCTCCAGGAGGTGCCATTAACTTCTACAGAATATTATTTCTAGTTTTTAGTTTTGCTGCAAGGTTGCTTAGATGTTTATTGTACGACTCCCAAATAATTCGGAAAGTGATTGTGTCGGAGGGGAGTGTCATAAAGAAGAACTTCAAGCGAGAGATTCTCCACCCGACTGTTAAAATGGAAGACACTGGTTTCCGTTTTTCTGGAAGTGGGTCAATGTCACTGCTCTGGCCTTCCTGCCTAGCACAACGCTGAATTTATCATTTTTGTACCGATGCTATCTGCACTGTAAATTCTTATTAAAATGAATTGCATATTTACACTGGCACCTCTAATATAAGAAAAACCTGGATCTCTAAAGATCTAAATCACTAAATTAATCTAGGAAATTAATAAAAGGATAATTTACATTTTGGGATGTGACCAAGGCGTCACATTACAACGGGGAAAAATATCACTGCCATTAATAAATTAGTGTGTTTAAAACAAACGAATGCTTGTTTTGAATTTCACGCAAAGAAGGGAAATAAACATATTTAAAAAGATAGAAACCAAACAACCAAGAAACTTTCTGGATCTCTTGAAATACATTGACACCACAGTTGAAAAAAGAACGATCAAAAATGTTGCTACAACTTAACTTCAACCGTTTTACGTTATATGAACTATTTTAAATGTTAATACGAATACAAAAGCATACATTAATTCCGGAATGTATTAAACATATCTATAAAGCACAAACTTACATTACAGTGATAGTGCGAGTATAACTCCTCGTGTTTGCCCACGTAGTAGTTTATTTATAGAAATCTGTTACGTGTTACGCTGTTTGCTTAACTGAATTTCCATGTTTACGAGTTATACGAAAATGTGAACAGGCAACTAAGAACAAATACATAAACTTCAACTGCAGACTCCAGTAGTCACAAATCTCCAAAACTAGATGTGAATGGAAACTGCTACAGGACTTAGCTGCATCGTGATTAAAAATTATTGTTTTCGGTTACAAAGATCTTGAATAGTCAAAGGAAAGCGAAAGGAATTTATTGCCAGTAAAAATGTTTAGCACGTATATTACGAGACAATCTCCAGATTTGTGTGTTTTTTTTTTTTTTTTTTTTTTTTTTTTTTTTTTTTTTTTTTTTTTTAAATTTTTGAGTCGTAAATAATTAAAGCTACTATCTTTTTTAATCAATTAGGAATCATAAATTTCTGTTCATACCTTAAATCTTTAACGAAGGATGTTGTGTGTTAGATTCACTTATAAATTTCTATACATATGTCTGCGTCCGTATTCTCTAGGCTACGAAGAAAAGTAAGAGGAAATAAATTAAAAGATTTGCACTGAAGGTAGTATCACAAAAATCTCGTTGTTTAGATAACTCCTTTAGATGAAATTCTAATTCCAGTGGCTTAAAATCAGGCATTATTACCCTAGTTAATGTGTTCCCAGCAATCCGTGAGAGACAAATGCCATGATAAAATATTGGAAATATCTTTTAAGTAATCCAAACCTTGGTTAATTCAAACGTTGATATAAAATTGTGAAAGAATTCATTCAATTTCTTGTAGTAACATGGCAAACATAAAATTTTTTTAGAACTTAAGATGTAAATATTCATAGTTAACATTGTTTTTAAATTATAATTGTAGTTTCAAAATTATGTCCAACTTAAAGGAGCATGGGAAGTATATATCATTGCAATTCAATGAAAATTATGCTTACTATGGAAGGAACGCTTTACAATTTGACTAAAAAACAGAGGTATATACACATTGAAACATCTGAGAAACAGACGAACTTCGACACAAAAACATCGAATTTCTCAAAGTCCGGTGACTGTAAACATTTATTTACAGGTAAAGAATGTTTTAACACAGCAACTATAGCAAATTTCATTACCTTTATTTTGTTGTAACTACACACTATCGTTCGCACTATTATCTCAATCTATAAGTCTACTGTTAGAGGTCAATTGCATTCAATCATTATATTACTGTGTGTTGGTTTCATTGCAGCTATTAATAACGTCCAATGAACCTAAATCCTGTGGTATGAATATTTTTGGTTGAATTTTTTTTGTGGAGGAAAGCATACTGTTTTTTAGTGTTACTAATAAAAATTTTACTGTTACTGTAACCCTGGCACTAAGAGATTTCAGTCTTTACATTCTCGGAGCATAACAGAAGCATTTTAAACGATATTACATGAAATAATCCAAAAGATTACAGGATTTTCCTTGCAAGATTCATTGGGCTTCAAGTGATTAATCTTTGTGGCCATGCTTAGCAAAAAGTTCTAGAACAACTTATTTACATGTAGTGTGAAAATGCAAACTTCTTTTTTTATGTAATCAGTCTGATAGTAACCATTGCAACTCTTATACTGGTGATCAACTTCTACCTTGCTGTAATTTATTGTACTTGTGGCCAAGATCTGCGGTGCTCAGGAACTCATTTAAATTAAATAAACGACCGAAATATATCTTCGAGATTTGTTATTACAACTTGAATTAGGCTGCTAAAAGATTTAGGGGCATCATTTGTTTGGAGCTCCCGCTTGTCAGACATTAATCACATTCTTTGATTAAGAGTTACAGATATCTCCCACTTCCTCGTTGTTATATTTTTCGGAGTGTAATGTTATGCATGCGAAACTTTAAGTCCCATGTAAGCAGAAATACCTTCACAATTCGGCTTTATTTATTTTAGTTGCATTACCTCTTCGTTTACGATAGAACCAAATATTTTCATGAAATATTCAGAAATACTTTCTCGATAAAGACAAATAATCATTGTACTTGATGTTAATATTTAGATATGTCCACCTATCAGCGAGTTATAGTACGCAGTTTCATTGCTGCAGGTAAAAAATGCATAGTATGATTCATAAGCCGTAAATGTTTAGAATTTTCTGTGTTAAACATAATACTTTTCACATTTGATAAAACTGTTCACGTAGAGCCAAAAGACGAAACTACACTCTAAGAAAATTTAGGGGTGATACAAAAAATTCACTTATTGGACACCGCATATTGTGTTTAATCTTTGCACTTATGTAAATTATGATGTTTGGCTAAGATATATTAATACTGTTACTTTTAACAAAACTAAATGAGAAATGAAAGAGTCTGATCACCCGACTCAGGCATCTTGTAAATAATAAACTGACTACTTACAAGCCTAATGGCCACTTACTTTTCTCTGTATGTATATATGTTATTTTACGTATGTGGATGATTATTATGAGAGTATTATTGGCAATTGTAACGTGGTGTTTTATGTTGGACGAAGAAGTCCTGTTAGTTGTCTTCTACGAAGACAGCCACCAAAATATCAGCCAAAGAACAGTGGCATTAACGCCATACATTTACTCTTGCTCATGTTGTTCAGATCCCTCTCGTTTCTCCAGACACTCGTCAAGCGCTGGATTGCCGTAAAAATTCTGCAAATCTGCGATGAGTGGAGAACACGCAGTCGAAATGTTATGTTTTGTCAACAAGTGGCGAAGGTCAATGGTCTGCTGTTACTGACAAAATATAGTATTTCACGTGCATAAGAGAAGCAAGACTTGTCGAGCTAGGAAATGGGGTATCAGAAGGAATGGAAGTGAGCACAGGATAGTGGACTCGAGTGATTGCTGTTTATTGTTGTTTGAATGGTTAAGTTAGTGGTTTATAGGAAGTTAGGTTGCTCTCAGATGGTATAATGTTCACAACAGGATTAGGAAGATACAGAACTGAGAAAAAATATAGAGGGTTAAAGGTTGGGTATCAAACGAGATCATTTATAACAGACTCTAACATATTGGAGAAGTGGTTGTAAAAGATTTCAAATTTTAACGTCTAATAGAGAAGTGATGAAAGGATGTAACAACGAAGTGAAGGAACCGGGTTATGAAGTCTTAATCAGACCCTTTGCTTGACAACGATACAAATAATATGGTACCACCTAATGGGTACGAAACATATGCAACAGAATAACTTATATAATAAAGGCATTGGATTGGGAATCATTAGAAGACAGAAGTTGCATAAGGAAATTGCTGAATGTGTATGAGGTAAAAGTTAACGACGAGACCTGAATCAACGTTGCGATAAGAATTAAGAATAGCACTTGGAAAGGAAGAGGGGCAATGACCATAAACCAGCGCTTGATTTCAGGTATAAGGTAATGGGGAAATTTCATTCTGAAGTAAGACAGTTAAATACTGGAATATATTATCAGGAACTACAGTAGACAAGGTATCTGAAACTGAAAGAATTTAAACTGAAAATTCGTTTAGTGCAAAAGAAGTTAAGTAGGAAAATTGCTATCGGTTTGTATATCAATTATCATATATATTATTCTTGTTTAATAATAAAACTGTTGGAAAAATACTCTGGCCCGGATATACCTATACCACAGCCTCCGCAGATATTAGACACAGACAGCAGTGATGACATAGATACCGTGCGGGAGACAGATGATACTGAGTTTGAAGTAGGCATAGATGAGGGCCCCGTTATGTTTACTCAGCCATATTTAAATGATTTAATCCATGATATGCGATTTATAAAGAATAAAGCAGAGCTCTTAGGTTCAAGACTGCGTGAAAGGCATTTGTTAGCACATTTGTACGTCGCTTACATTTACAGAAAAAGGGACTTGATATTCACAAAGTATTTTTTTAAACTTCCTGGGAAACAATCGTAGCCCATAGTATATCGACATAGTTGAGAACATGTTGATCAAACTGAAAATGCTTGATGCTCAATGAGTTTGAAGATACATGTTTTACATTCGCGCCCTGAGTTATTTCCTCCAAACCTAGGTACCGTAAGTGAGGAACAGGGCAAAAAATTCCATCAGGCTATTAAGGAACGACGATACCAGGGAACTTGGGATGTTTGGATGATGAGCGACTACTGCTCGATGCTTTACTGTGAGCACACGGAAATGCCCATAAGAGGAAAACCAGGGGACATGCATGAGAGCAAAGAAAGCACGGAATGAACGAGGTTAAAGCACGTTTTGTACCACATTTTCTGTGTACATCTGTTCACTATGTGCAAATTTCAATATACTGTTGTTTTAAATTTGAATTCTACTTCAGCATTATTCATGTGCCAATATATGTCATACTTCAATATGTGATGTCAATATTGGCAAAGTATACGATTTGTGCCAAAAATGTGAGTGATACGATGTTTTGAGTATCATTTTCGAATTCAGGAGGCAGAAATACATAAATAATACCAACTTTTGTGGGAAAAAATCTATTTCACTGTTGCATAGCGTAATCGATAACATTCCCAATTTGACAGACGCGCATAACAAAAAAAAAAAAAAAAAAAGAAGAAAAAAAGAAATTCATGCTAGTAAGAGAATCCAGTTGATACCTAAAATATTTTTGTACGAAGTGCAACCAGTAACAGTAAGTTACAATAAACTAGAGAGGGTAATGGGAGGTTATTTGGAATCAGAGAGGTTGTTGTAGGGACGTGGATTTCACTGGTATGTGGCTTTTAGAAGTTGTAAATTAATTTTGTGTAAGGCAGCTTGGGAAGCATTTTTGTTATTTCTTAATTTTAGTGTACTGCACGTAAAGAAAGACCTTACTGGGTTTTCCTGTGATATCAGTAAATAAATTCCTCTTACTTTCCCTTATATTTATACCGCGCCATGGAACAACTATTCATTGAATTGTGTATCAAAAAAATGAGTGATTATGAACAGGAAAAACAATTTTAAACTATGTACCCAATCACTGAGAGAAACATTGGGAGATAATATATTTTATTTTAAAGACTCAACGAGAAGTGAATAGCTATTTCATAACAACTGAGAAACTTTAAGCGCAATTTATTTGCATTATGAAATAGTATTTTTATATTTACGCACAGGAGCAATTAAAGGGTTAATCATACTGAAAGCAATGTAACACTGTGCAGAAAATGTTTCAGTCGATAGAAAAGCTAGTAAATCCGAAAATCTTTACTGTTCCTTTCTTTCAACACATCAAAGAAACAAATAGCTAATGATTTGCCAGCATTTTTCTCCTTACGTTATACCTCGCATTCGGGAGGACGGCGGTTCGAATCCCCGTCCGGGCATCCAGATTTGGGTTTTCCATGGTTTCCCCAAATCACTCCAGGTGAATGCCGGGATGCTTCCTTCAAAAAGGCCATGGCCGAATTCCTTCCCATTCCTTGCCCCCATCCTTTCCCGTCTCTAAAAGACCACGTTGTTAAAAAGGGACGTTAAACTGTTACAAAAAAAAAAAAAAAAAAAAAAAAAATCCTTACGTTATAGCTGACTATGTTGTATCACCTATAGTTTTTGTTGGTATGGTAAAACCGCATACATTTTACAACATATATCTAGACACAAAAATCAAGTGATTCAATGCCAGTATTATTAAGATGGGGTTGTAAGTTCAGGTGGTCGCTTTTAATATGGGGCTGCGAAATTTATTGTTGTAGAGGATTACGGTAAGCTGTGGAACTGGATACATGAAGGATTTTCTTTCAGTCACTATCGCCATACATCATTACAGTTGCCACATGATGTTGCTATTGTTCAAGATGTGAGTATGTTACAAATTAAACTCGAGTTTGTAGTTTAATTCTTCTATGACGAACCTTCTTGGAATGATAACCATCCTCATTAAACAAGACTACTCAAGAAGGACCAGCTGTCAATACATCAGTGAATGACTTAGAAGACTGACATCGAATTTTCAAGACATACCTGAAGCCTTTCTACGTGGAGCACTCTGAAAATGATGCAAAACTGTTTTTTGCTGCTAATGTAGTAAAGTAAAACAACATTATAACGCTTTCAAATGATCTGAACAAAGAATACACAATAAGAGGAAATAAAATAAAAAGCACACAATTAGATACAGATTTATGTACGAGGCGCGTCCAGAAAGTAAGTTCCGTTTGGTAATAAAATAAAATTGTACACAGTTACAGAAGAAATTTTTATTGCACAAAATTCTACAACTCTTAACCTACTTTTCCACATAACTGCCAAAATTTTGCAGGCATTTGTTATAGCGTGGCACCAGGTTTTGTATACCTTCTTCATAGAAATCTGCCGCCTGTGTCTTCAACCAGTTAGAAACAGTTACTTTCAGCTCGTCGTCATTGGTGAAGTGATGACCGCCAAGGAAAGACTTGAGATGTAAGAACAGATGAAAGTCTTGCCACTTCTTCTGTAACCAAAGGTGGACGCCCACTTCGTTCTTCATCGTGCACATCACTACGCCCGCCATTGAACTGTCGGACCCATCTTCTCACTATCGAATCACTCATCGCATTTGGTCCGTAAACATCGCAAATTTGCCGATAAATTTCACTTGGTTTCACTTTCCTCGCATTCAGAAACCGAATCACAGACCTGATTTCACAGGCGGCGGGGTTTTCAATCAACGCCGACATTTCAAACAAGCACAACAAAGCGTACGTAACTGACAGCGATCTCCAAATGGCGCACGTTCTTCCCCTTGATACACATCGTCTACAGCGCATGTGCGGAACTGCAATCGCAGCGCTGCAGCGGAGATAAATTGAAACGGAACTTACTTTCTGGACGCGCCTCGTATTTTTACCTGTCTATCACGTACATTTTTCTATGCAGGTACATTATAAGCTGAGTTTAATTATAAAAAAGAAGGTTAAAAATGTATGTATATTAATTATAATACATCTAAATTTTTAACTTTTAAGCTGATCTTTAATCGAGGTCCGTTTACAGTGAGACGGTGACAAAATTGTGCTTTCCGTAGCATTTATATTTTGAGAAACACTGTGTGAAGCATGGTACACTAATGAAGAGAACTTTTAGAGAAATAGTACGAGACAATGACAAAAGAGAACTTCTTAGAGTAATAGTAATTTCATGTGATCGTAATGACCTGGTGACATTATTTCTTACAGGCAGCGCCATCCGCCCTTATCGTAGCAGCCTAACCTAACTTGGTAATCCTAACGGATTTATGTGATATACAGCTTAACCAGTAATTCACACCTCGGACTTCTTCACATTAAACTGAAAGCTGTGCCAGAGGTGAACCAGAAAAAATTTCGATCTCCAGTCAGACGTCTTAGCCACTGAGCCACAAGACCGTTCTACTTCATAGAGTGTCTAACACACTCAATAACTCTATTTCAATTGTCCATTCACTTCAGTCAATAATGAACTGGGAGAATTTAGTCCATCTACGATATCATAGAGACTTTGGTCTTTGGCTGTGAAAGATCATCATCTAATGAAAAGAATTCTTTGAATATTGTAAAACGTCCCTTTACTTGCTCCCAGCATTCTTCAGTATACGCTTCAAATGGAATGAGAATCTTGAAAAATGATTTTTTTAAACTGTTTTTATGGCTGCACCTGGAACATCACGCTATACAACACTGAGGTAATGTAGGTTATACAAAATATTAATAAAGTTTTCTATAGGTTTATCAATCACTTTAAACTAATACTGCACCATTCGATGCCTATATGTTTTGTAACAAAGATTATTCCTTGAGTTAGTGGTTGACGGCAACTTGTTGAATTTGATGGTAAAAATACGACCTTAATATTGCTTGAAGAAACGTTTTCTGTGTGTTCTGGACAGTTAATCACAAAAGAAGTACAGGTTATTTTTTTTAACATCACGTTGAGCCTTGCAACAAATTCATCTCCTGTCATTCACTTACAACTTCATTTTTTATATTTTTTAAATCTATTGCTAGTGGAATTCGTTTGTGTTTGAACAAAAGAGGCAGAGTCAACTTCTGCTTACCTTATTTTCCCGCTAGTACTTCTCTGCCTAGTGAACAAATAATTGGGAAACTGAAATTAGGCCTAATGGCTTCATTAAAAACATTTTTAGTGCATGAATAACTGCAGCAAAAATATCATTGTTGCATGTAAACACAAATAATACATCTTCACATATAGCTTCTCTTAAAATTTCCTATCACAATATTATGATTTTGACGGAATGGATCAAGCAACTGGCTTTTAAGAGTGTTTAACCTTTTTTTTCCTACTCTTAATTCTTACTTAATATTATATTTCCCCCTTCTACGCAATTTTTATTGCAAATTGGAATTCACAAATGAGCCTATTGATTTTTTTTTCTAGGGTACTGCTTGCATAATTGTCAGCTAATTTACAACCCACTTTTCTCTCATTTCGAAGTCATGGTAAATAATTTTCACTTGTTTCTTTTACAACTTTCACTTTAAACCCATTAAATTTTCGCCAAGCCTGAGTTTTAATCAACAATTAGGCCCTAATTAGTCCTCCGGTTGCTTGCTTTTGTTTATTCGCAGGATCTCAACAAATTGAAATCGTGTAGGGGATTAACGATTTTCGCGCAAAGTTTATGCGGAATCCTCTCGTAGTATAGTAGCCAAAAAAAGGAAATTTCTTAATTCCAAATTTGTTGATTTAGTATGAATAAAGTAACAAAATTTAACTTATAAGGAAGCACAAATTATATGATCGCAACGGGTCAGTGGTCTCGCTGACATTTGTAATATAAAAATAAATATTAATAGTGGTTTAGTTAACTACATGGTTCAGCGGACAAAACCAAAAGAAAGATTCAGATTTAAATAGTGCTCAATAATCTTTGCTTCTATCCGACTAAGCAGCTTCTGCAGAACAATGTTATGAATCTTAACCAATAAAACAAATTAAGTTAACTTTGTTAATCTCACGAAATTTGGTAAATACGATCTAAAAATGTTGTAGAAAAATTATTAAAACTTTATGGACCTGACTAATTGCAAATAAATGGAACTTAAAGGGCAAAGTTAGCCGTATCGTTGCAATGCGTTAATAGAGTTTGTTACAATGTTGTAGCTGACAAATCTGCTTGGAAAGATCACATCTTTCTACTATGCTTACATACGAGGGTTGTTTCAAAAGTAAGGTTCCCAACTCTGTACCCTTACCGTGCATGGTGCAATGCGAAATCTGGCAACACTACCGTGTTCGCCGGATCCTCCACCACCGATTCCAACAACCTGCGTGGCTCTACAACGGTCAGTACCGGCCTGATAGCCAAAAGCGATGGAGCCCGTCATCGCCGTCACCGCCAGGTGTGAAATTCGTGTGGTCATCCGATTTTTGCACGCAAGAAAGTTACCACCTGTAGAAATTCATCGGCAATTGAGTGAAGTGTATGGGGAAACGTGTATAAGCATTCAACACGTCCGCAAATAGTGTAGGGAGTTTGCCAACGGCCGTACGGAGTACGGACGTCCATGACGAACAACGAAGCGGGAGGGCGTCGATCTCCGACGACGTTGTGGCGAAAGTTGAGCAAATCCTGCTTGAAGATCGGCGAATCACCATCCGGCAACTGGCTGCTCAAATTCTTGAGGCTTCTGAAGCTTCAATTGACAGGATATTGAATGAAAGGCTAGGCTACCACAAGGTGTGCGCGCGCTGTATGCTTTCAGAAGTCCACAAACAGCAGCGCGTCGACTGTGCTTGGAAGTTCTGCAGTGAATGCGACGAGAATAACGAAGACTTCCTTGATTCCATTGTTGCGGGGGATGAATCGTGGTGCCATTACGTTACTCCAGAAACAAAACAACAATCGCGCCAATGGAAACACACCGGATCGCCACCACCAAAGAAGTTTAAGCAGCAGCTGTCAGCAGGAAAAATCATGGCATCGGTGTTTTGGGACCGGCGTGGTTTACTGCCCATTGATTTCATGCCTAGGGGACCACCATAAACTCCACAGATTATTGTGAAACCTTTAAAAAGCTCAGACGGGCAATCCAAAATCATCGTAGGGGAAAACTCAGC
Organism: Vandiemenella viatica; assembly: GCA_031002005.1. Classification (NCBI taxonomy): domain Eukaryota; kingdom Metazoa; phylum Arthropoda; class Insecta; order Orthoptera; family Morabidae; genus Vandiemenella; species Vandiemenella viatica. The sequence continues at coordinate 144,607,212 of JARYHS010013631.1, read as the reverse complement.
AAAGGCGTGAGGCTGCACCAGGACAATGCCAGTCCACATGTGTCGCACCAAACGAAGGAGTTAATCGACAAATTTGGCTGGGATGTCATTGACCACCCCCTTACTGCCATATTTTGGCACCCAGCGATTTCCATCTGTTTCGGAAATTGAAGGAGCACCTAGGCGGTCTATGATCCCAGACGGACGAGGAGTTGCCAGAAGAAGTTTCCAAGTTTCTCAACGGGTTGGCGGCGGACTTCTTTGAGGTGGGAATGCAAAAGTGGATTACTCGACAGAAAAAATGTATAGAAAAAAATGGGGACTATGTGGAAAAATAGCTTAAAGATCAACGTTTCCAATGGTGTAATCGTTTTTTTCGAATAAAATTCCTTGTGCCTAAAAAATGTGGGAACCTTATTTTTGAAACAACCCTCGTATTTAAGGTATGGAACAAATCTAAAAAATGAGGTAAGTGTTATAGTATATTATCTACAGGAATTTGTAACCTGTACGCCAACATCTAGGTCCTACTGTTCCAAGTTAAATCACAATCACTGCTACGTGACGTACCTGCTGAGAGGCGCAGTGGTACGTCAGCGGACAGGTAGCCGCTGCTAAGTTATGAAGATTAATGTTCACGTGAGCCGGCTGATACCATCCATTTATCTTCCGTTACGCGGGTCTCTGCAATGAGATGTCACAGGGTAGGCTGCCTTTCCGTCTCTTTAACTTTTCAGCAGGTGACAGCAACCGGAAAATACGCAACCAAGTCACATCGTTTCCGCAACTATCTTTTTGCAGTAGAAACAAATTATAAGCTTAAATGTCAATATGAAAAGTGGAGTATAAGGAGAATATGGAATATTTGAAAACGTTTTAAACCCAGAACGACAACAGATATAGATAACTACACCGCGTTGTAGAGCAATTAGTAATTAAATTTAATTTTCTGATGGGTTTGATATTATCATGCAGCAGTGATCATGGGCAATTTATTTTGTTATGTGTAAACCGTGATGTAAAGGGAAAACATAGAAATGAGCAAAACACATTGTTTACATTTATTAAAAGTTTTTAAGGTGAAGTTACACCAAATACAGATGAGGTACGGCCCAAATTCTTGAATTATAGACCGCCAGTAACTAGTATTTCTATCGTGTTTCATGGTGAATCACTTAGCCATGAATGCAGTGTTTGTATCAGTTTGTGATTCACGAAAGACCATTCTAAGGAGACCATTGGAAACTGAACATACTATGACAACACTTCAACTATGAGTTTATCACCAAATCCCATCAAACATTCAAGTCGCACCGTGATCAGAATAGGTTTTAATTTTATGTTCAGCCGCTATTTGATATGATGTTATGTCGCATACCTCAGATGTTAGGTCAGAATAACTTTTTAAAGTGCTAAAACGGCATTAGAAGCAGTACATAACTTTTTTTTCGTGATTTGGAAATAATTGATTTGCCTTTAGGGACCACTAAATAGGCTATTCCAATATTTTTTTTCCAAAATATATTCAGTCACAGAATAGTTACTGTATCATAATGGTATAAATAAACTGGCATCTTTTAAAAATATTTTGTATATTTAATCCAAAGTTATACTTTAACATAAGGTATATGTATGTATGTTCGCATAGGCCACTTGAATTTGCTTTGGATATGTACACATCTGTGTTACATCTGTAGTAGCTCTAGAGGTGACCTACAGTTTAACGTGTAATACGAACCCATATATTATACTCCTGATCGGAGCAGAAAACCAGGAAATCAGAAGATTTAAACAGAAATACGTATTTAATTTTCTGAAACATACATTTAAATAAACTACCTTGGCAGAAATAACAGCATATAATAATATTTTCTGACATTAAGTTTAATTTGTTCATCAGAAGAAGTGGTTTAGGTGGAAGCAATTTAACGCGTAATACACTTTAACTTTAGTAGTAATTTTCACAGCATAAAGCAGACAATAGGATGACAGATTTTTTAGAACGCAGTAACATGAAATTTTCTAGCAGTCTGCTAATGTATCACAAGGTTTCATGCATACTGAAAAAATATTTACTTTGTTTATTTGTAACACGCAGGTTTGAAAAGTTTTCAGAAAACACGAGTATATTCATATATATAGATTACGGCTTTATAGGTCATCTCAGTCAAGGTCATTACAGACGCGAGATTAATCCGGACAAAGAATGGAAAGGAAAATTAATATGGTCGTATTAAGGAGATTTTAAGTGATATGGAAAACTTAAATCTTGAATGTAGAACCGTGCTTCGAACCTGCGTCCTCGTAAAACCAACGCATTTAGTAGGTAATGAGACTTATGATACGGTAAGAAATATGAACACACGTTACACAGCGATGACGCTAAAGTAATGATGAGAGCGAATTTACATTTCCTTAAACATATAAATACCAGTGATTCTGATTTTGGTGTATAAAACCCCAGTATGATTGAACTCTACATCGAATACATTACATAAACCCAAGAGAAAAAGCACAAAAGGTAAATTTGAAAATTTGAACTTGAGATTAAGAGAATCATCTGGATAATATTAAAGAAGTTTTAACTGGAGATCACTTAAATCCCATTAAATTCCACAAATGAAACAGATTACAGAATGGCGTACGATTCGTATGCGTTACAATCCAACACCATTGCTATTGATTTGTTAATCATAAAATTACTTATACATACTTGGGATAAAACATTATTTCGTCACGTTATCCAATGAATCTGGCTGACTTCGTAGTTTCCAATCAGATTATTCCCTATTATTTTCATTTATTTTAATATGTGGCTGTACGATCACAAATGATTTATGTAAATCATAGTATTTTCAATCTTGTCATTTTACTGAACGAAAGAATCCCATCTGATGTTGCTACTTATTCATTTCCGATTGGGGTAAAAATATGCTATAAATCGTTTTTTACTTTGTCTTCAAAAAGCTTGATAGGGGAACGAATTCCGGTATGTTACTTTTATAAAGGTCGTTACTGATTTCCTTCCTGTTTCTTGTCCACAAACTTCTTTCAGTTCTAAAAACCCATGGTCAACGATCCGAAAAACTTCTAAAAGAAGCTCTTCTCTACAGCTTTAAAAATATTAATGCAATTCGTGAGGGAAATCTGGGAAGTTCACGGTGTCGAGGATAGTTAAAATTTTAACTAAACTTTGTGATCTCCTTATCCTTTTACAAACATGGTTGAATTAAGGAAGAATTTCAGACAGCTTTCTGTTCTTATTGTTTGTTTGTGCATATCAACTCTTTTGCTGTATGTATCTTCCTCGATATTTTTTCCCTCGCTTTGTCCCTTCCAATATTGTTTTCACCAATCTCTTAAGCGACTGTATCAGATTACACACATACCCATTGATCTCTATAAACAAATGTGGATTTCTCATGACATTTTCCAAATTAATTTAACATTACAACATGTATTATATTTATTGTCTTGTCGTATGGATGAGAGCGAAAATTTTTCACTCTACTCTAATACAACATTGTGCTCGTTGCTTCAGACTGGTAGTAAAGTAGTAATTTGGAAGTATTGAACTCTAACTCATATCAGACTAGATGAAGTAACAGAAGTTCCTTGCCGCAATTCGCTCTTATCTTTTTTCTCAGACCTTCTTCCCCCACAATTCCCCCGGGCCTCTTTATAAAGCAGGTTCCAGCAGTTCTGGTCGATAGATTCCCTCACTCATGTAACATCGCGTCTGTTTGTGGCTCTTTTGTCTTCAAATCAGAATTGTAAAATTTTGTCTTGAAGTGACCTGCATTCAAAGAAATCTTGAGAAGGCATTTGACGTTTAATAATATCTTTTAAAATCTGGGAAAGGCAGGAAGGAGAACTTTTTTGGCTTATTGAGGATAGGTCGCAACGTGAGTCATGTCTTTGGTAAAACGAAATTAATACTAGCTTTCTTTGGCTAATTATGATTAAATCTAATATTATCATACATAACAATTATAGAAAAGTATTAAATACATACAAATTTATTTAGAATAGTTGCAGAAGTACTTTAATAATTTGTTTCAGAGTGACATACTATCTCGGATTAACTACATATAATCATCTTAGTTTTTACTCACAAACCAGATGAATCTTATGGATGTAGATATTGTTTCACTGTTTTCGATAGTAGATGGTAGTAACTGCATTGATTTTGTATTGATATTACATTTGGTTCGAATGGTTCAAAGAGATGCCTTCTTGAAATAAAACCCTACTTTTAAAGTCACTCACCTCTCTCTCCGAACTGAGGATGTACACCTAATTTAAGTTATTTTGGGCTCTCAGGCCAAATGGGCGACCTTTTTTTGTTATTTTGTGTTGCTGGTAGGGGACCCCTGAGCTGAGGCTGACGTGTGTTTGGGGGCCCCTGATCAGTGGTTGGGGCCCCCCTGAGCAGAGAGGGCCCTTAGTGTCGGCCCCCTTAGACGACGGTAGAGCTAAATAAAAAAAGAGGAAATGTCTATATATCTTGAGTTTAATGTAAAGTTGTTCTTATGTGTTTTATGTAATGTGGCAACCAAAGAACGTAAAATCAGTTTCTATTTTGTACGAGTATAGCCGTGTCCTGGTATGAAATGGGGAGGTACAGGTTAACATGCTTCGGCCCTCTTCTAAGGTGGTAAAGCGCTAGGGATGGGTCCAGCATACTCTGCTAAACACAGTCCCTATCTGCTGCAAACATTCGGCAGTCCGGAAGTTTCGGTCGGTAGGCCCAGTAAGAGAATGCACAGTTGCCACGTGGCTCACGCTTCCGCAGCATAGTGGGAGTCGCTAGACGAGTTTTCTCTTGGTAGGGAGGCCTAGCATCATGAAGTTTTAGGTTAAAGTCCCCGTTAGTGTAATCAGAGCGTTTAGCTGTCCCTAAAACCTCATTTAACCACCACTGCCACCAATAATTTTCTTTCAAAAGAAATCTAGAATTCTGAAACTCGATGGCCGGTCGTAGATGAACGACACGCAAAGGCCGACTTGCCCATAATGTTTACCTTTAGTGGGGGATATGCTATCGTAACTTGTCGTCTACTGTGTGGCTAGTCTCTCCAGCATAGATCAACCTACATTGGATGGAATCTCATATAATCCTGCAGTTTTTGTTTGTTGATCTTTTACTTTATTTAAGGAGGTGCTGATCTTGTTATGTGCCTTATAGATTGGGTTAGAATCAACTTTAGTCAACAAATTCCCAGCGCAATTCTTGACGCCTCTGATGCAGGGTAAGACAGCCACATTGTGTGGTGACGCTGTACTTTGACTGGAGGCAGACGTGTTTGCTTTATTTGTGGCTCTCGTAAACGTTTCTGTGTTCTGAGTCCGACTGATTTCGGAATTGTATCCATTGGCCCCTAAAGTGGGTTCTAGTATCTCCAATGCCGTGAACAAAGTTTGATAGTTATAATAATAATTGGGATGGAGAATTTAGCCCCCTGGCAATTTCCCTAAACACCTTTTCCCTGTTTTTTTTATTTTTTATCTTATATTCTTTTGCATTTGATGTACATTATTGTCACGTAGCGTAATTTTTACTATGATTGGTCTTTTACCTAAAACACACATAATTTTAGTTTTTAACAGCTGATATGCTTAAATCAACTTGTTTGGCACCATGGTTCGTTTCATATACTGTACCTGCAGATCATATTCCAATCAACCTATCATAACGGAATGACTATTAGCAAATAACCATGTTATAAGAATAATATTATCTAAAAATTCGTCTGCCATAATTTGTTCACTCCACCTATAAACCTACATTTGTTTTTCACAGAACTTTGATACTTGCTTATGTAATAAAACTTTTATATACTCCCTGATTTTAATATAAATATTGTAACTAATTGGTTTTGAGGGACAACCTTTTTTAAATCATTTTTAAAGATGTTGTAAGGGAACTGTGACTTCTCGTGCCGTCTTTAACTGATTATTTACGACGTTTAAAAACTGATATTTTGATACAGCAAAAAGTTTGTTACATTAAAATTACTAGTAAGCGCTTCCAAATTATTTCTCTGATGTTAAAATTAATTGATTATTGCTTTAATAAGTATAAAAAATCGCATAATCGTTTAAATTTATGTTGAAAAAAAAACCAAAATTGGTTACTTAAACCATTAATTACCGTTAAGTTCTTCGAGGTTTTGGCGTAAATCGTCACTCTTAACGCCTGACGATCGCAGTTGCTTTCGATAATTTTTCTGGACAACAGTTACTCATGGACTGCATGTATCGTAAGATCAGTCTAGGAGCCACATTTTGAACATATAACAAACTCGGGAATTTCACGTCACCATAAGAGCAACAGTCAAAGTCAAATCTTGTATCAGGTTTTTAAAATATTCTTAATTGTGTCCTAGGACATCTTGGATGGAAAAATTTTAATCTGTGTTGCCATTGGTGGATCTACGAATTTTCCCAGACGGGGCAAAAACTTGAGATTGAAGGGGCGGCAAACATGAATTTTTCGCCCGGCTGAGTACAGTACCATCCTTCGATTTTGCCGCTCCCCCTGAAGGTTGCCGATCCTGGCAGTACAGCTAAAAAAAGGTCGCTGCCACATGAATTTACCATTACCGCCTCTTCAAACATGATTTTGCGCTTCCCTGATGCTGCTACCCAGGGAAAGCGCCCTAGTTTGCCTCCCTCCCCCTCCTTTTAGATTCTGCACTGTGTGTAGCTTACGTTACAATACTAAAGAGGATTATAGCGAATTTAATGCAATCAAAAGCGTCCTCGGCTAAAATAAATAGTTTCTGATGTGATAAAACAATACGGCGGGTTAACGAATAACTACAAAGAACGCTATAATAATACATGTGCCTAGCGAACGGTTAATCTGCAATCAGTCACTTAATTAATTTAATTTCATGCTTTGATCTTGTAGTAAGTGTATAAAGTGCGTGTTACTGTCGGTAATGATATTTTTCGTAAAATATTAATTTACTACATTACTGTTTCTATTAAAAGAAGTGTCTGATTTTTACTCTTCTGATGATGAACAAGGAAATATGATTGCGGCTCAATATGTGTTGCTTTCCTCACAAATTGTCTCTCTCTTCTATGTAAAAAACCTGTCAATTAATTTCTTATTCTTCAATTAATTTCTAGCAAAAAATACGGAGTTATTTAGTGCAAAATTTAAAAAAAATAATATTTAAGTGAAATTAATTTACCGTGTTCCATTTTTTTTTAAAGTTACTGTCCGAAGTTGTTAGAGGCCTTTAGTACCACCGATTGCAAAGCACTTACCCCGCGCCCGTATATCACTAAGCTGTGTTGGGCAGACCAATTGGCAGCGCCTTTGGCACCGATCCCAGTCCCGGGAGCTGCCGTGCCAGTAATTGCGTTACTTTCTGTTCCTGTCGGATAATACGTTCAGCTCAGCAGCAGAAATTGGGGCAATTTTCTTGGGCTTTAGGTAACGATTCTGTAGTGCAAGCTCAACTACCTTTGCACCAAGCTTCCGAATTACTTGTATAGTTAAAAGCATAAAAATAAGTAACAGCATATTTATATATATCATGTTACTTATATTTTTTTCTTAATTTGGTTATGGCTTAACGTCTCGTCGACGTCGAGGTCATTAGAGGGAGGATAGGACAGGCGACAAGGAACGGGAGGAATATCGCCCATGGCCTTTTGAAAGAACCATTCCAGTATTCGCCTGGAGTGATTTGGAGAAATCATTAAAAACCCAAACCTTCCGCGTCCTCCCGAATGCTAGGCCGGATCGTTATAAATCACCCACCAAGCTGGATTTTTAATTTGAAGACGATCAATTTATCCAGCAGAAAAAATTAAAATTGACTCCAAAAAGCAATGCATGTGTTAAACGTTGTTAGTAAAGATTACAAACTGCTGCTGCTT
>JARYHS010013631.1:144523837-144598334 GCA_031002005.1 Vandiemenella viatica | reverse complement strand
GGAAGCACAAATTATATGATCGCAACGTGTCAGTGGTCTCGCTGACATTTGTAATAAAAAATAAATATTAATAGTGTTTTAGTTAACTACATGGTTCAGCGGACAAAACCAAAAGAAAGATTCAGATTTAATTAGTGCTCAATAATCTTTGCTTCTATCCGACTAAGCAGCTTCTGCAGAACAATGTTATGAATCTTAACCAATAAAACAAATTAAGTTAACTTTGTTAATCTCACGAAATTTGGTAAATACGATCTAAAAATGTTGTAGAAAAATTATTAAAACTTTATCGACCTGACTAATTGCAAATAAATGGAACTTAAAGGGCAAAGTTAGCCGTATCGTTGCAATGCGTTAATAGAGTTTGTTACAATGTCGTTGCTGACAAATCTGCTTGAAAGCATCACATCTTTCTACTATGCTTACATATTTAAGGTATGGAACAAATCTCAAAAATGAGGTAAGTGTTATAGTATATTATCTACAGGAATTTGTAACCTGTACGCCAACATCTAGGTCCTTCTGTTCCAAGTTAAATCACTATCACTGCTACGTGACGTACCTGCTGAGAGACGCAGTGGTACGTCAGCGGACAGGTAGCCGCTGCTAAGTTATGAAGATTAATGTTCACGTGAGCCGGCTGATACCATCCATTTATCTTCCGTTGCGCGGGTCTCGGCAATGAGATGTCACAGGGTAGGCTGCCTTTCCGTCTCTTTAACTTTTCAGCAGGTGACAGCAACCGGAAAATACGCAACCAAGTCACATCGTTTTCGCAACTGTCTTTTTGCAGTAGATACAAATTATAAGCTTAAATGTCAATATGAAAAGTGGAGTATAAGGAGAATATGGAATATTTCAAAACGTTTTAAACCCAGAACGACACAGATATAGATAACTACACCATTGTACAGAGCAATTAGTAATTAAATTTAATTTTCTGATGGGTTTGATATTATCATGCAGCAGTGATTATGGGCAATTTATTTTGATATCGTTATGTGTAAACCGTGATGTATAGGGAAAACATAGAAATGAGCAAAACACATTGTTTGCATTTATTAAAAGTTTTTAAGGTGAAGTTACACCAAATACAGATGAGGTACGGCCCAAATTCTTGAATTATAGACCGCCAGTAACTAGTATTTCTATCGTGTTTCATGGTGAATCACTTTAGCCATGAATGCAGTGTTTGTATCCGTTTGTGATTCACGAAAGACCATTCTAAGGAGACCATTGGAAACTGAACATACTATGACAACACTTCAACTATGAGTTTATCACCAAATCCCATCAAACATTCAAGTCGCACCGTGATCAGAATAGGTTTTAATTTTATGTTCAGCAGCTATTTGATATGATGTTATGTCGCATACCTCAGATGTTAGGTCAGAATAACTTTTTAAAGTGCTAAAACGGCATTAGAAGCAGTACATAACTATTTTTCGTGATTTGGATATAATTGATTTGCCTTTAGGGACCACTAAATAGGCTATTCCAATATTTTTTTTTCCAAAATATATTCAGTCACAGAATAGTTACTGTATCATAATGGTATAAATAAACTGGCATCTTTTAAAAATATTTTGTATATTTAATCCACAGCTATACTTTAACATAAGGTATATGTATGTAAGTTCTCATAGGCCACTTGAATTTGCTTTGGATATGCACGCATCTGTGTTACATCTGTAGTAGCTCTAGAGGTGACCTACAGTTTAACGTGTAATACGAACCCGTATATTATACTCCTGATCGGAGCAGAAAACCAGGAAATCAGAAGATTTAAACAGAAATACGTACTTAATTTTCTGAAACATACATTTAAATAAACTACCTTGGCAGAAATAACAGTAGGCTATATAATAATATTTTCTGACATTTAGTTTAATTTGTTCATCAAAAGAAGTGGTTTAGGTGGAAGCAATTTAACGCATAATACGCTTTAACATTAGCAGTAATTTTCATAGCATAAAGCAGACAATAGGATGACAGATTTTTTAGAACGCAGTAACATGAAATTTTCTAGCAGTCTGCTAATGTATCACTGAAAAAATATTTACTTTGTTTATTTCTAACACGCAGGTTTGTAAAGTTTTCAGAAAACAGGAGTATATTCATATATATAGATTACGGCTTTATAGGTCATCTCAGTCAAGGTCATTACAGTCGCGAGATTACTTCGGACAAAGCATGGAAAGGAAAATTAATATGGTCGTATTAAGGAGATTTTAAGTGATATGGAAAACTTAAATCTTGAATGTAGAACCGTGCTTCGAACCTGCGTCCTCGTAAAACCAACGCATTTAGTAGGTAATGAGACTTATGATACGGTAAGAAATATGAACACACGTTACACAGCGATGAGAGAGCGAATTTACATTTCCTTAAACATATAAATACCAGTGATTCTGATTTTGGTGTATAAAGCCCCAGTATGATTCAAATCTACATCGAATACATTACATAAACCCAAGAGAAAAGCACAAAAGGTAAATTTGAAAATTTGAATATGAACTTGAGATTAAGAGAATCATGTGGATAATATTAAAGAAGTTTTAACTGGGGATCGCTTAAATCCCATTAAATTCCACAAATGAAACAGATCACAGAATGGCGTACGATTCGTATGCGTTACAATCCAACACAATTGCTATTGATTTCTTAATCATAAAATTACTTACACATACTTGGGATAAAACATTATTTCGTCACGTTATCCAATGAATCTGGCTGACTTCATAGTTTCCAATCAGATTATTCCCTATTATTTTCATTTATTTTAATATATGGCTGTACGATCACAAATTATTTATATAAATCATAGTATATTTTCAATCTTGTCATTTTACTGAACGGAAGAATCCCATCTGATGTGCTACTTCTTCATTTCCGATTGGGGTAAAAATATGCTATAAATCGTTTTTTATTTTGTCTTCAAAAAGCTTGATAGGGGAACGAACTCCAGTATGTTACCTTTATAAAGGGCGTTACTGATTTCATTCCTGTTTCTTGTCCACAAACTTCTAAAAAACCCTGGTCAACGATCCGCAAAACTCCTAAAAGAAGCTCTTCTCTACAGCTTTAAAAATATTAATGCAATTCGTGAGGGAAATCTGGGAAGTTCACGGTGTCGAGCATAGTTAAAATTTTAACTAAACTTTGTGATCTCCTTATACTTTTACAAACATGGTTGAATTAAGGAAGAATTTCAGACAGCTTTCTGTTCTTATTTTGTAAATATCAACTCTTTTGCTGTATGTATCTTCCTCGATATTTTGTCCCTTCCAATATTGTTTTCACCAATCTCTTAAGCGACTGTATCAGATTACACACATATCCATTAAACTCTATAAACAAATGTGAATTTCTCATGACATTTTCCAAATTAATTTAACATTACAACATGTATTATATTTATTGTCTTGTCGTATGGTTGAGAGCGAAAATTTTTCACTCTACTCTAATACAACATTGTGCTCGTTGCTTCAGACTGGTAGTAAAGTAGTAATTTGGAAGTATTGAACTCTAACTCATATCAGACTAGATGGAGTAACAGAAGTTCCTTGCCGAAATTCGCTCTTTTCTTTTTTTCTCAGACCTTCTCCCCCTACAATTCCCCCGGGCCTCTTTATAAAGGCTCCAGCAGTTGTGGTCGATAGATTCCCTCACTCATATAGGATCGCGTCTGTTTGTGGCTCTTTTGTCTTCAAATCAGAATTGTAATATTTTGCTTGAAGTGACCGGCATTCAAAGAAATCTTGAGAAGGCATTTGACGTTTAATAATATCTTTTAAAATCTGGGAATGCAGGAAAGAGAACATTTTTGGCTTATTGACGATAGGTCCCACCGTGAGTCACGTCTTTAGTAAAACGAAATTAATATTAGCTTTCTTTGGCTAATTATCATTAAATCTAATATTATCATACATAAAAATTGTAGAAAAGTATTAAATACATACAACTTTATTTAGAATAGTTGCAGAAGTACTTTAATAATTTGTTTGAGAGTGACATACTATCTCGGATTAACGACAAATAATCATTTTAGTTTTTACTCACAAACCAGATTAATCTTACGGATGTAGATATTGTTTCACTGTTTTCGATAGTACTTGGTAGTAACTGCATTGATTTTGTATTGCTATTACATTTGGTTCGAATGGTTCAAAGAGATGCCTTCTTGAAATAAAACCCTACTTTTAAAGTCACTCACCTCTCTCTCCGAACTGAGGATGTACACCTAATTTAAGTTATTTTGGGCTCTCAGGCCAAATGGGTGACCTTTTTTTTGTTGTTTTGTGTTGCTGGTAGGGGACCCCTGAACTGAGGCTGGGGTCCCCTGACGTGTGTTTGGGGGCCCCTGATCAGTGGTTGGGGCCCCCCTGAGCAGAGAGGGCCCTTAGTGTCGGCCCCCTTAGACGATGGTAGAGCTAAATAAAAAAAAGAGGAAATGTCTATATGCCTTGAGTTTAATGTGAAGTTGTTCTTATGTGTTTTATGTAATGTGGCAACCAAAGAACGTAAAATCAGTTTCTATTTTGTACGAGTATAGCCGTGTCCTGATATGAAATGGGGACGTATACGTTAGCATGCTTCGGTCCTCTTCTAAGGTGGTAAAGCTCTAGGGATGGGTTTAGCATACTCTGCTAAACACAGTCCCTATCTGAAAATATTCGGTAGTCAGAAAGTTTCGGTCTGTAGGCCAAATAAGAGAATGCAAAGTTGTGACGTGGCTCACGCTTCCGCGGCATAGTGGGAGCCGCTAGACGAGTTTTTTCTTGGTAGGGAGGCCTAGCATCATGAAGTTTTAGGTTGAAGTCCCCGTTAGTGTAATTAGAGCGTTTAGCTATCCCTAAAAACTCATTTATCCACCACTGCCACCAATAATTTTCTTTCAAAAGAAATATATAATTCTGAAACTCGATGGCCGGTCGTAGATGAACGACATGCAAAGGCCGACTTGCCCATTATGTTTGCCTTTAGTGGGGGATATGCTATCGTAACTTGTCGTCTACTGTCTCTCCAGCATAGATCAACCTACATTGGATGGAATCTCATATAATCCTGCAGTTTTTGTTTGTTGGATCTTTTACTTTATTTAAGGAGGTGCTGATATTGTTATGTGCCTTATAGATTGGGTTAGAATCAACTTTAGTCAACAAATTCCCAGCGCAATCCTTGACGCCTCTGATGCAGGGAAGACAGCCACATTGTGCGTGACGCTTGTACTTTGACTGGAGGCAGACGTGTTTGCTTTATTTGTGGCTCTCGTAAACGTTTCTGTGTTCTGAGTCCGACTGATTTCGGAATTGTATCCATTGGCCCCTAAAGTGGGTTCTAGTATCTCCAATCCCGTGAACAAAGTTTGATAGTTATAATAATAATTGGGATGGAGAATTTAGCCCCCTGGCAATTTCCCTAAACACCTTTTCCCTGTTTTTTTTTATTTTTATTTTTTATTTTTTTTTTTATCTTATATTCTTTTGCTTTTGATGTACATTATTGTCACGTAGCGTAATTTTTACTATGATTGGTCTTTTACCTAAAACACACATAATTTTAGTTTTTAACAGCTGATATACTTGTTTGGCACCATGGTTCGTTTCATATACTGCCTGCAGATCATATTCCAATCAACCTATCATAACGGAATGACTATTAGCAAATAACCATGTTATAAGAATAATATTATCTAAAAATTCGTCTGCCATAATTTGTTCACTCCACCTATAAACCTACATTTGTTTTTCACAGAACTTTGATACTTGCTTTATGTAATAAAACTTTTATATACTCCCTGATTTTAATATAAATATTGTCACTAATTGGTTTTGAGGACAACCTTTTTTAATCATTTTTAAAGATGTTGTAAGGGAACTGTGACTTCTCCTGCCATCTTTAACTGATTATTTACGACGTTTAAAAACTGATTTTTTGATACAGCAAAAAGTTTGTTACATTAAAATTACTAGTAAGCGCTTCCAAATTATTTCTCTGATGTTAAAATTAATTGATTATTGCTTTAATAAGTATAAAAATCGCATAACGTTTAAATTTATGTTGAAAAAACAAAATTGGTTACTTAAACCTTAATTACCGTTAAGTTCTTCGAGGTTTTGGCGTAAATCGTCACTGCTTGCAGTTGCTTTCGATAATTTTTCTGGACAACAGTTACTCATGGACTGCATGTATCGTAAGATTAGTCTAGGAGCCACATTTTGAACATATAACAACCACGGGAATTTCACGTCGCCATAAGAGCAACAGTCAAAGTCAAATCTTGTATCAGGTTTTTAAAATATTCTTAATTGTGTCCTAGGACATCTTGGATGGAAAAATTTTAATCTGTGTTGCCATTGGTGGATCTACGAATTTTCCCAGACGGGGCAAAAACTTGAGATTGAAGGGGCGGCAAACATGAATTTTTCGCCCGGCTGAGTACCATCCTTCGATTTTGCCGTTCCCCCTGAAGGTTGCCGCTCCTGGCAGTACAGCTAAAAAAAGGTCACTGCCACATGAATTTACCATTACCGCCTCTTCAAACATGATTTTGCGCTTCCCTGATGCTGCTACCCAGGGAAAGCGCCCTAGTGCCTCCCTCCCCCTCCTTTTAGATTCTGCACAGTGTGTAGCTTACGTTACGATACTAAAGAGGATTAAAGCGAATTTAATGCAATCAAAAGCGTCCTCGGCTAAAATAAATAGTTTCTGATGTGATAAAACAATACGGCGGGTTAACGAATAACTACAAAGAACGCTATAATAATACATGTGCCTAGCGAACGGTTAATCTGCAATCAGTCACTTAATTAATTTAATTTCATGCTTTGATCTTGTAGTAAGTGTATAATGTGCGTGTTACTGTCGGTAATGATATTTTTCGTAAAATATTAATTTACTGCATTACTGTTTCTATTAAAAGAAGTGTCTGATTTTTACTCTTCTGATGATGAACAAAAGGAAATATGATTGCGGCTCAATATGTGTTGCTTTCCTCACAAATTGTCTCTCTCTTCTATGTAAAAAACCTGTCAATTAATTTCTTATTCTTCAATTAATTTCTAGCAAGAAATACGGAGTTATTTAGTGCAAAATTTAAAAAAAATAATATTTAAGTGAAATTAATTTACCGTGTTCCATTTTTTTTTAAAGTTACTGTCCGAAGTTGTTGAGGCCTTTAGTACCATCCATTGCAAAGCACTTACCCCGCGCCCGTATATCACTAAGCTGTGTTGGGCAGACCAATTGGCAGTGCCTTTGGCGCCGATCCCAGTCCCAGGTGCTGCCGTGCCAGTAATTGCGTTACTTTCTGTTCCTGTCGGATAATACGTTCAGCTCAGCAGCAGAAATTGGGGCAATTTTCTTGGGCTTTAGGTAACGATTCTGTAGTGCGAGCTCAACTACCTTTGCACCAAGCTTCCGAATTACTTGTATAGTTAAAAGCATAAAAAAATAAGTAACAGCATATTTATATATATCATTTTACTTATATTTTTTTCTTAATTTGGTTATGGCTTAACGCCTCGTCGACGTCGAAGTCATTAGAGGGAGGATAGGACAGGCGACAAGGAACGGGAGGGATATCGGCCATGTCCTTTTGAAAGAACAATTCTAGCATTCGCGTGGAGTGATTTGGAGAAATCATTAAAAACCCAAACCTTCCGCGTCCTCCCGAATGCGAGGCCGGAGCGTCATAAATCACCCACCATGCTCGATTTTTAATCTGAAGACGATCAATTTATCCAGCAGAAAAAATTAAAATGAACTCCAAAAAGCACTGCACGTATTAAACATTGTTAGTAAATATTACAAACTGCAGCTGCTTCGTACAGAAGAAAAAGTTATGGCATCACAAGGGATGCATCTTATCAGAGTAATATAGTGACTGACAATCAACGAATAGAACAAATCTTCAGCTTTACCTATCTCGGGTGTAAACTATCCTTTAACGAAGAAGAAGAAACTTTACAGATTTCAATACATATATGAAACAAATTCGACGAACACTGAAAGACAAAGACCAACTCAGGAGCACGAGTGAATTTATCTAGCGGATGTGTTTTTCCTCTGTTCCCAAAATCTCTTCATCCTATCGTTGTGCTCTTTCTTACGTTCTTACGTCCAACTGTTCCTTCTTCTAACATACTGGCTGTTGGCAAATTGGTGGTTATTGACCATGTTACTAAAGTGGCGTCTGTCCTGTATGATATCGTCTGCTATTCCAATTTCCTGGAAATCCTTTTCGATTTCAATTAGCCAGTTGTTTTTTATTTTCGTTGAAATTGCCAGGTTTAGAATTGTTTTGGTTAGTTTTTTGTTACTCTTTCTGATAATTTGGCCGTAGAGTTTAATTCGTCTTTTCCTGAATGTGTCCGAAATTTTTTCCGAATGCTTATTTCCTTTTCATCCAAACTGGGACAAAGATTTTCCTTAAGATTTTTATTTCTTGCTTTTAAATATCTTTAATCAATGATTTTCACCAAGTAATCAAAGTTTCCGATGCGTATAATGCCTCCGGTTTGATTATAGTGTTGTAGTGTCTTAGCTGGGCATTTCGGGATATTGACTTTTTGTTGTATCTGTTCCAGGTGATTCTGTAGGTTTTTTGTAATTTATTTATTCTCTCCTTGTTTCCGTCACGATTTAGTCCTGCAGGTTGAATAATTTCTCCTAGATATCTGAATTAAGTTACGTGAGTGATATTACCAAATCGCGTTTTTAAGGGTTGTCCATCTTGGTACCGTGAAGAGCCTTCCATATAGTGGGTTTTAGCATATGAGATTTGGAGATCACATTTAGCTGAAATTTCATGCAGTTTTTCAAGGGCGTAGACTGCCTCTTGACTGTTGATGGAGAGAATTTCTAGATCATCTGCAAAGGCCAAACACCGTAAGTGAAGTTTATTTCTGAGTAGCCTACTCCCTACTTGAATTTTATAATACAACTAGCTTCTAAGCCAGCAAAAATTTGCGGATCAAACGAAGTGTCATGGCAAGCCATTTCTTAGCAGCTGTTTAACGAAATAGAATTGTTATAAAATAACGCTCACTGCGACTTCTCGTGGCTTACGCTGCATTAAAACGTTTCAGTTGTCTTACTGGTCCAGATAGCATTTCAACCTAACCACAAACTTCGCTAATATTGCCGCGAGAAAATCAAAGCTTCGATCAAACATTTGTCACGGAGACATATTGATTTTAGAGGAAACTTGTAGTGATCACGTCCTTATTATAGGATACTATATGTTAAGCAAGCATACTTATATATAGATTCCTTGAAGTTTGGTTACGTTCGGTTTTTACTTTATGTGTGTTGGTTGCTAACCTAGATATGGCTAGGTCGTGATACTGAACTCAGTCATCGCAAATTACATTTACGAACCGTGCAACCTCAGAAGTAAGTCCAAAATTCATGTTATCTGTGTAATTTTCGCTGGTCTTGCCGCAAGACGTAATATAATGAATGAACTGAATTAAAAGTTACTTCAAGGACAAAGTAACTGGTTATGCATCTTTCAATAGTTAGATGTTTTCTATAAAACAAATTAAAGAAGAAATGCAAGGATGAGACGACAATAATCTTCCTAAAATAACTGGAAAACATTAAATAAGTACCAGGCAGAAACTATACAGGAAAGATAAATAACACAAACTCTTGTCAATCCATGACGCTGGTGCTATTGTGTCAACTGTTGTGCGCTCTGGGTTGTGTCTCGGTCATCCACTGTCTCTGGCTGTGGACTTACTTTCAACTTAAATTTTAAATAAATAATGTGCCATAAAATAAACTGAATATGCTACGTCAAAATTCTTTAAAATATTTTCCACCAATACCTTATTCATCGCTATAGGCTTATTATTATTTGAGAAAATGCTATACTGACAATAGAAATAATGGTGTATTGGAATGCTAAGCAACACCAGGGGATCGAAATTAACACTATAGAACATTAAAACCAACATTAGGTCAATTTAAGTAAACACTAGAACATTGCGGGATCTTCAAGCTAATAGACTGTGTTTCAGTCATATGGTAGCTTACACTGAGTTCACACAGGCTAAAAGTGTCGTTTCCAACCTAATGTATCTGCTCGACTTACATCAGGCTGCACAGTCTTTATACCTTTATCAAAGTCCGCGAAATCATTGATATTATTATAACTGGCTATAGAGTCATCAAATGCTCCTATGCGTGATGAATAAAATCTACTAATTTCGTAAGGTCACACAGTCACCTCGATAGCTATTGGCTGGAGAAAGGTGTCACGTGTCAGCCTTCGCTCACAAAACAGCGACCAGAGATACCATTAGAAGGAATTCGTGGTTATGTCTACAATTTAATAACTAAGCAACTGCTACCAAATTAATTGGCATAATACATTCATTAACCTTGCTTTTCATAGCGTTTCATAGTTAAAATTTTTTTAAATAAATTTCGCGGCTGAAAAAACGTGGATCTGCTTTTCAGTAACATGTTACTAATTAAAGCAACTTAAAAAACTTAAAAAAATTAAATTACTGATAGTGTCTGCTGTAACCACGAATGTCAATTGTCATTTCGGCTTAGGATAAATTTCAGTTTAATTACAACTTTCACTAATCCTGTTGCTGGACCAAAATGTATGCATTACGGTTTATTTGCTTTTCAGGCATTTTACTGACCACTTTCGTTATTGGTCTTTATTCATGTTCTTTGTATGTGATTTATTAAGTTAAGTGGACATCGGACCAAATTTTTCACCGAATCGACTATTCTGGCAACTTATTTCTACGAAGTTGCTCAACTGTTTCATAATATGGGATGTGTATTAAGTTCTCTGGCCGTCACAGATACTATGACCAATGTTTACATTATGAGTGTTTGCCCAGTCTCAATAATAAACAACGTGATGCTTTAAAAGCAAACAGGATTTTTTTTTTTTAAAATTTGCATAGTGAACTTTAAAGTCATGTTCGTATTTAAGCAAGTTCGAGTGTATGACTTTTGAAACAGTTACACAATAGCCCAATCGTTCCTGTCCGTGTTTAATACCTACCTCTTTACCGAGTGTGGTGGTGTAACGGATAGCGTTCTGGTCTCGCATTTGGGAGGACGGCGGTTCGAATCCCCGTCCGGGCATCCAGATTTGGATTTTCCATGGTTTCCCAAATCACTCCAGGCAAATGCCGGGATACTTCCTTAAAAAGGCCAAGGCCGAATTCCTTCCCATTCCTTGCCCCCATCCTTTCCCGTCTCTAAAGATCTCGCTATTGAGAGACGTAAAGCAAAAAAAAAAAAAAAAAAAAAAAAAAAATTACCTACCTCTATTAATGCTTTTGAGTTCTACAAGCTCAAGAGATTTTATTCATCCTAAGGGTGAAACACAGGTAAAGCTTATATTTGGGCTGATCAGATCAACCTGTCATAATCTTTCATCGTAAAAACTGGAACAATTCTAGACCCGTGACGATACGCAAAAAACAGTCACGGGCTTACATTCGTAAACAATAAACATCAACAGACTGATAGTATCGACTGACACTATTGAGAACAAATTCAGATACAAGTCACCCAAGTAATGGTAGCGAGATGCCCGTAATACAATGCTCTGCAGCCTCGGCTAAAAGAAATTTGTGACAGCCAATAAGAGTCGGTGTCAGGTACGAACCACATCCTGTATGAATTTCGCCATGAGAAGGCCCTTTAGGTTGAAATAACTTACTTTTCGTAAACTTGTTTCTTGATATTGGATTAGTATCTGTTCCCTACTACTTCGCGAAAGAGATGATTGGTGATCTGGCCGGATCACTGTGGCTCGAAACAAAGCGTCGTTGCGGTAACTGAAAAAGGGCGACATTCATAAAAAGCAGGTAAGACATTCATAAAAAGTCTGAAAAAAACCCCAGATAAATGAGAAATGAAACCAGACGGTCTTTTACTGTTGCCAACTTTCTTAAACGATGTCCCGTCTCAGCCACCGATCATCGCTATTTGAGAGGCAACCTTCACAAGCTGATCTGTCGACTCTCGGCAACTAAGACGGGTCCTAACTAGTGCCGCCGACCAACAGAGAACAACCTCCCTACACTCCTCTGCCAGAACCGTGCCCACTCCTTTTTACTTTCCTCAAACAACATATTATCACTGACCGGCTAAACAATTGCCGCCATAGCAAACTGTTGTTGCCAATGGGCAGGCAAGCTCAACAAAACTGACCGTCAGTTTTGTCTGGGGGAAAATTCCACTCGCACATAGACCCATATACCCGTAGTGGTTCATTTGAACTGCACTAAATGCACCAGTTTGTTACTGGACCACATACCTCTGATCAAGTTCATTGGAGTAATCGCCAAGTTCCACTCAGAAGCATCAGAATTCACAACCTGCCCAGTAACTTCAATTAAACTAGCTTACGGTGTTCATAAACCGTTCTGCTTCCATCAATATCCTTCATCGCCAACACAGACGCATTCGAAGAAGATACTCCAAACGCTTCTTTCTTTGCCACAGATAAAGATTGTAATACCCGGTATGATGTTCATATTCACTTTGTGTCAAATCCCAACAAAGTTTGAAGACAGTATTCAACATTTAATTTGTATCTTCTTTGGAAGAAGCTGCAAAATGAAAAAAAAAAAATTTTGTCCTTATTCATTCCATTAACGATCCAGTATAATCACTAGCCAGCGTTCAGGAATGAAATATACTGGGTGTTTTAAAAATAAAAGTTTTCATTTAAAGATTTAAATTCCAGCTTTTTTTTTTTTTTTTTTTTTTTTTTTTTTTTTTTTTTTTTTTTTTTGAATAAGTACTCCTCATGAGTTTTTTCTCACTAGCCCAACGGCCTTTTAAGTATTTCACGATGTTTTGAAATAGAGTAGTTCAGGTGTTCAATCATATTAAGTTACAATTCATATCTGTTCACTTTCGGGGCTATTTTTCAGCAGAAGACCAAGAAGTATGAATCAAAAAAGTTTTTTTTTCAGTTAGATAGTAACTGATATTACTAAGTTATAGTACTAGAACTAGTACTTAGTATAGTACTAAGTTATAGTAACTGATATTACTAAGTTTTTAATTTAGGGGCATCCTAATAATAGCTTCAAATGATTATTTGGTAACAGCAATCTCACGCACGCGTACCAAATACTCGTATATGCAGACCAAATAACACAAGTTATTTGTCGTTTTACACCCTGGAATTTAAATAATTAATTCTACATATAATACTTCCATGTTGTGCATTATTTGCGCCACATAACTTACAAGCTTTTAAGCATCCCATTGATAGAACTATTTCAGCTTCCTACTTTTTAAGAGAATAATTAAATCTATTTGGGTTAAACTTCACCACTAAAACTATCTTTACATGTAACATCTAGGATCTTTAAATTCATAATAAAGTATCAATACGTTATAATGAAGTTATTCATCTTTTTGTGTTATTAAAATCACTGGATAAATAAAGACCAATGAACTGCGTCACTAATACTATAGTCGTTTCCATTTAAAATGTTTTCAATAAAATCGAGGGGAAGCTCGGAAGGTAATTTGTTAGTTATACTTCTGTTTACTATGGAGAACTGGTAAAAAGGAGACAAAAAAATTCATTTCATCTTATCTAAAAGAAAACAAAATATTAAACATAGAATAAATTTCTATAACTATTGAAAACTTAACTAGATAACTAAAAATTATAAGTATTTAAATGTTTAATTAGTGACACTACTAGATTCCAGTTTCTGTAATGTAAACAAATCGCTTATGACATCGATAACCTATCAGATTATGTAATTGCACTGAAATTTATTCATGGCGCTTTTATGTTATTACCTGCGTTTTAACAGAATAACAGTATTTATCAGATTACGATTTAATGCATGGGTTATTAATTTTTGGAACAGAACATTGATTAATTGTTTGATGTAATTACACACTTGTATTAACTACCAACATTGGCTCGCTGCTTCGCACCAGTGTGCTTTGGTATGTGTAAAACTTCTTTACCGATTTTATTCTATAACCAACGTTGAGAGGCATGAATTCTAAACGTCTTCTTCTGTTTTAGTTATTGCCTTAGATTCGGTTTTCATACTGATGTCCGAGAGTTTTATTTCATTCATATTTTAATATAATACAATTTATAAAATAGTAGAAGAGCTATCTAAAAATTAACCGTGCCAATTCATAGAGAGAAAAAAAAAAGTAAAAAAAATAAGTTTAGAAATGGTTTTATTTTTGTGATATAAGCAATGTTTAAGAGAAATAAGATGTTACCTTTACCTTATTTGGTAGGTTGGCCACGATGACGATACAGTGTACGTATTAATTCGAATATGACTGAAGCTATGATTTTTGAACTGCAATATTATCGGAGGTTTTGATTCGGTTGAAATACAGCCTGGACCATAATAACAGCTGATACGCTTTGTTGAGCTTTATAATTAATGCCATGCAGCATTAGGATAGTAATTATTTTTAATTCTCTTTGCTTTCAATAAAGCCGTATTATTGACGTTATTATTTCAGTAGCATATAAGTACCTCCTGCAGGCTAAGTTTCGACAGCGAAACAGTGAATGTATTAATTAATGCGCATGTGACAGAAGCTATGATTTTCAAACGGAAGGTTGAAATGCGGCCTGGACCAAAATGACAATTGACATGCTTTGTTAGAGCACAAGGCATAATAGATTTAGTTTTATAATTTACGCGATGTAACATAAGGTTTTAGGGTGCCTAGTTTATTTTTAATTTCATTGGTTGCATGTTACTGTCGTCATTAACTCAATAGCACGTATGGCGATAAACACTAGAAAATCAGGGTTATGAGAGGTATTTAATAGAAAGAACAGTTTATTTAATGGCTGTGTTTTGAACAGCAGCCAAAGTTACTACACACGTGTCTTGGGCCATAATATTCAAGAATATTTGCACATTATAGCAACCAAATATATATTAATAAAGTCCATCGAAATATGGGCAGGTCTGTAGAAGATATTATGGAAAAACTATGTACTGTTACCTATTAATATTTGTTACAGTTGTTTCTCAGATATCATTCTCCCACAATATAACTGAATATCGTATCCATAATGATATGTAGCAAGAATTATCGGCTTATTAACCTTGTTGAATTTACGGAAGACATATTGTACCTGAGACAAACTGTTTAACTGTCTACAAGAGACAATATATGTCCACAACGATCTTAATCTAACACATTTCGTATTCCAGCTGATCTGTTACGATGGAAGTAAATGCTGATTACGTTTGATTCACGTCCAGAAAACTGAATAACAAAAGTAAAAAAATAAAATGGAATCCTAAGTTTTGTCAGATTTTTGCACAAGGAATGCGCGTCTGAAGTGCATAATAATCTGTGACCCACAATTTTCCATATTTAAAGTTTTTTAATAGCTTCCTCCTTCCCCTGGTACATGTAAGTCTTTAGCTATTTCTGAAGATTTTGATTCGGACCATTGGGTCTAAAAACATGAAAACCGCATCCAAATTGCTGGGATAGTTTTTGCGCGGTTTCCGTTCAAAGAAAGAGACACACGCAGCTTGCTTACAGATTTATAATAGTATATATTATAATCTTATATATATATATATATATATATATAAATAAAAGTGTGTTTTCCTATATTTCACTTTTCAGCCACCGCTACCTAGCACAGATCACTGGTGGAGGGTGTGGAAGTAGCATGGAGTTTCCTGTCGTGCACAACGTTGGCCGAATGTCAATAGCTGTGGGGATGTGGCAGATATGATGGTTAAAGGTGGTCGATGCAGGGCATTTTCATATTTCGACCAAAGACATGTGTCTCTGTATATATCGTCTGCTGCCACAACTGCATAGCATACACCAATGGTGTTCGTGTGTGGTAGTGGTATCGTGTCTCCTATGGTGGATAGATGTCGGTAGCTATGGGGGTGTGGGAGATATGGTGGTTGAAAACGGTCGACCTGCGGCACTTTCATATTTCTACCAAAAACGCATGTGTCATGGTGTATCACTTTCAGACAAAACTATCTAGCGCAGATCACTGGTGTTTGTGTGTGGTAGTAGTACAGAGTCACCCGTCGATCACAACGTTGGCCGAAAAGTGAGAATGTGGGAGATATGGTGGTTGACATTGGTCGTTCAAGGATATTTCGTATTTCGACCAAAGACATGTGTGTCCGTATACTTTACTTTGCTGCCTGAACTACATAGAGCAGATGACTGGCGTTTGTGTGTGATAATAGCATCGAGTCTCCCATCGTGCACTATGGTGGTTAGATGTCGGTAGCTGTCAATCCAAATTCTTTACGAACGAAGTCGTGGGTGCCAGCTAGTAGTATATATACCTGTATAGCTAAACCAAGCTCATTCTTCTAAATTAATTTCATCGTTTATTCTAGTGAAATTTTTATGTAATAATCCACCTCTATCGTCTTAGGTTCCATTAAAGTATTAAACGTCGACATTTTCTTAGTGGAAATGCCGCCTTTATATTTTATTATTCTGTCGTAAATACTAGCCAACGTTTTACATGTTCTGTAAGTTTATTTCCTACCTGTACTCAAACAGAGATAATAAACCACACACATCTGGATAGAGGTATCATGTGATTGGATTGTTGGAGCGTGTTTTTTCAGGGTTTATTTTTTTAATTCCATCTGATTAATTTCCATAATTCACCATTCATCTATTTTTAGTGTTTGTTTCCTTTTCTATATCGAAATAATGACAGTTTTGTTGTCCTTCTTGTTTCCTGATTAGAACTCCATTATAAGTTTTTTAATAAACATTTTCTTAGCTTATACCTATTTGTATCCACTTAATTGAAGAATTAATGAAGACATAATGGCTTCAAAAGCTGTTGAGTAGACTTTTCAACAAACCACGAACACTGTGATCGGAAATAGATTTTGGAGTACTATGGTGATAATTATGGGAGGATGTTTAACAAATAAAATATTCCAGTCAGCCCGAATATAGGTCATCTAGTGAAAAATGGCTACCGAGCTTGATGGACGAACTTAAACGCTCTGTCTCCGCGTTCAGGAGGACGCGGGTTCTAATTCCGATTTGGGTTTTCCATGATTTCCCGAAATTACACCATGTGAATGACGGAATGGTTCCATCAAATGACCATGGCCGAATTCCTTCCAGTTCCTTGCCCCCATTCGTTTCCTGCCTCTAATGGCCTCTACGTCAACGAGGCGTAAAGGTTAACACAGTTAGCTCTAATGAAATCTCTAATACCTATAATACGCATATAGGTGACTTAGGAATCGTATGAGTGTTTCAGGCCTTAACTAAGGAGACAGGCCTAGAGAATACACTAAGTTTTGTGAAGCTGTGGAAAACTCGGAGCACTGTTGTTGAAAACGATCATTATTTTAGAGTTTGGAATCTTAGTGCAAATAGGATAGTTACAGGCATTGTTTCTTCGTTATAGAACGATGTGCTGGACAGTTAGAGCTTTTCTAAGGATTAAAGAGTATAGTGTACAGACAGATGTATAGTATTGACTATCAGAGTATTCAGAAGTGATAAATTTGAGTTACTGGGAGTGTTTTTGTTTTCCTTATGGCTTTATCCTCGTCGACGTCAAGATCATTAGAGGCGGGATCGGACTGAGGTCAAGGAACGGGAAGGAATTCGGCCATGGCATTTGATGGAAGCATCCCAGCATTCGCCGGGAGTAATTTGGGGAAACCATGGAATGGGAGTTGTGTTTTGAAAGGTGTAGAAGATGCTAGTTGTTGACGCTTAGCAAAGCGAAGAATTAAATTACAAAAAGGATACTAGTAGGTAGAAACTAATTACATATTCGGAGTTCAGAGGTGAGGATAGGAAGTTCAATAGTGGCCAAAATCTGACTATACCAAAACTTTAGTGGTTTACAAACGCTCTATTGAGCAAATAACACTTTACACAAGTGGTAGAACGGAGTTCTAGTACACTTCTTACTAAAGCCTTATGATAACTATGTATCGTCTAAGATAACCGAGGAAAAAAATGGTCATGGGACAGATGTAATAAATATAAAGTCTCCAGTAAACTACTCGCTGAGAAAATAAGAGGGCGGGGATTCAAGAACTAAGAAAATGTTTTAGGGAAAGACCCAGTATTTAGAAGGAGGAAACTGGTGCAATAGAGAGGAAGAGTGAATAGTTCAAAGAAGGAGAAAGTAGATCAAAGAAATTTACAAACTACAGTTGGGAAGAGGGGGATGGAAGAGCTCTGAGAGAAGAGAACGTGAAGAACAAAAGAAGTGGTTGTGGTATAGAGTACATGAGAAAAACAACTAAGCGGAAAATTAATTGCAGCAAATGATGATTTCATAAATAATATTACGATGGGAGACCGAATTACGAACGCAGCAACTAGAAATTTGTGTAACTATTCTTCACTGATAGACCAAAAAATTATTACCACCTGCTTAACACCGTGTTGGTTCACGTTTGAAACGCCAAGGATACGGCATGGCATGGATTCGAACATTCATTGGTAGATTTACGGAGGTATTGCCTGGAAGCTGATGTATCCGGACGTGACCTTTGACCTGTTGTAACAAGAAGCGTGATTCATCCGACCAGGTGACACTTTTCCATTGACATACGTTCCAATCTCTATGATCTCGTACCAACTACAATGTAATTGGCTATGTCGTTGCGTCAACTTGATAACACGTAAAGAACCGTCTGCTGCAGAGCCCCATATTCAACAATGTGTCCTGAACGATGTTCTCCAAACCAACTGTGCCTGCACTAGCACTGTACTCTGCCTTCAGATCTGCGCACATCGCCCACTAGCGGGCAAGCATCTGATCTACACTTTCTGTTATAAGGTGTGGACGTCGCATACTTGTGGTATCACTGTCCTTCAACCACATTCCATTGATGTTCACTACAGTCACAAGTGAACAGACGACCAACCTCGGCGTTTCCGAGATTCTCGCTTCCAGCAGCAACTAGGGGCGTAGCTACTATGGGGCTAGGCGGTGCCGTGCAACGGGACCCCTACGCTTAGAGGGCCCCCAAGCATACCTCAGGGGGCCCTCAAGTGCACCTCTGGGGGCCTCCAAGTGCAGTTCAGAGGGCCCACGGGACTTACCGGCCAACTGGCGACCTTTTTTTAGCTCTACCGTTGTCTAAGGGGGCCTCTGAGACACGGGGAGCTCCTCACTAAGGGCCCTCACTGCTCAGGAGGGTCCCCAACCACTGCTCAGGGGCCCCCAAACACAACTCAGGGACCTCCAAGCCCCAGCCTCAGCTCAGGGGGCCCTTATCAGCAACACAAGAAAAAAAGGCCGCACCATCTGGCCTGAGGGCCCAAAATAAGTTTTTTTTTTTTTTTTTTTTTTTTTTTTTTTTTTTTTTTTTTTTTTTTTTTTTTTTTTTTTGCACCGGCGCCCTTGTTGACCTAGCTACGCCACTGGCAGCAAGGCTATAACAATCTGCCCTTTGTCAAAGTCATTCACGACAGTGGATTTCCTGATTTGTCGACACGTATTCCATGCTTCTCTGCTCCATTTATCCTTACCGTATGAGGTCCCCACAACGATCTGCTAAATCTTTGGCATACCGTTACTGGCTGTTCGTTTTCGCCAGTTACAAAACGCACTCCGAATAATGTCTGCAAACCAATTAATACACTCACCTACCGAAAGTGATGGAATATATCTCTGTTACTATTGAGGTCTCGTTTTGCTTGGCGAAGAGCAGCAGCTCAACGTGGCATGGACTTATGTAGTCGGCGGAGATCTGCCGAAAAAATTTGCAGCCTAGATATACCAATGGCTAAAGGTAAGTGCGTGGTTATGGTGGTGGCTGGACCTTGAGTACGAGCGAATCAACGCTTAATATCCTTCGCGAGGATCATGTCTGGCGAACTAGATGGCCACATCATGAACCGAATTTTTAAGGAGTTTTTCTCTCAAACAGTTTGGTTCCAGTGAGACAGCGTATTATTTTCCTGGAACTTCGAGGTATATGAAATCCATAAACGAATTGTAATAGTCCATTAAGATTAAGACACTATACATTAATCAAAATCACAAATACTACAATTGCTCGGAAATAAACTGGATTGTGAAATTATCTACCCATCTACCTTTTAATTTTATAGGAGAGATGGGTGTGGAATTTTTTTGGCAAACAACAAATTTGTTGGGAGAAAAGAAATTAAAATGTACATTATATGGTTCGTGGCTAAAATAAATGGAAAGAAGGAAGCAGATGAGAAGATAAAATAACTAAACATCAAGTACAAGGCATATTAATAAATTGAAAACCATGATCATGGAAGGCAGGGGAGAAAGACAATTTGAGGGCTAGTTGTCTAAATTTATTCGGAGAAAAGAAAGTAAAATGTACATTATATGGTTCGTGGCTAAAATAAATGGAAAGAAGGAAGCAGATGAGAAGATAAAATAACTAAACATCAAGTACAAGGCATATTAATAAATTAAAAACCATGATCATGGAAGGCAGGGGAGAAAGACATTTTGAGGGCTAGTTGTTTTAATATTTGGGAAGTTATATCTGAGCATTAGAAATAAATATAAAGATACTCGGACCGGCAAGCCATAGAAATGGAAAATACGACGGAGGTTTCATAAGCATAAAAGAGGAAATAAACGTTTAAAATGTAAACATTTGCGCTAAAGACTCTCCACTTTCAAGTTGCCATTCAAAAAGCCTCCTCCGTTAACACATTAAACTTAAATGAATTAACTGCGAAGTAAATGAACGTCTGTGGAGTCGCTGAGCTACTATTGAAGAAATATTTCGTTTTTTTTGTCCGTTTATAACAAGACCATCTAGCAAGAACCATCTAAAACTCACTTTATTTGCATTTATTTTTCTTTTAGTTGTTACATCTGCTTTATTAGAGTCGTACTGAAGATAATGAACATTTTTTTTTTTTTTTTTTACAAATTGTTAATGTACTAACCTTCAAAAGCTACGTGTTTAAATCGAATCAGTCACTTCATTGAAATGTCTGAAATATTGAAAAAAAATCCCTTTGCTGTATTACTCACTTCATCTATCCTTTTGGTTTCACTTATAGATGTGCCAGTAAGTTTCTTCTGCACTTTACTGATGTAAGTTTGTGTGCGGTTCACTTTTGATAATTATTTTCAAGTTTTTCATACTGTGATCCCCTTTGGCTATGCTTGATTGAAAATCGTCAGTTACTTTTCTAATGTCTAATTTGGAGATTTCGAAAACAGTTTGAATTTCTGAGTGAAATCCAGAAAATGTTTCCTGCACGAGTTCAGTAAAATTATTCTGTTTTAATGAAATAATGCGTTCATTGTTAACGCCAAAATTTGTATAAATTTGAGTTTCTTTCCGTTTTTAATAACCCGTTCATCGATCCAGATTGTGCTTCAAACTGTTCTTGCATGCCGTTATAATCTTTTCCACTACAATCTGCATCATTGCATCCAGAAGCTCAGATAATGCAGGAAATTTTGATGGTATTATAGCAACAACTGTTAGAAACTGACCTCATTAATTAAAATTAATTTAAGCTACGCTATGTGAAATAAAAGCCTCAGATTGTACTATTTATCAATCTCCTATTCCTTTATTCTAATTGTTTTGAAGTTCCCTACTTGCTACAAAAAATGGAATTGAATAAATTTCCTAAGAAGTACTTTCGCTGGGAACAGTTTCGGGTAAATAATCCCCCATGATACATTGATACACAACTCCTGTTTCGGTCTAATGATCGTCAGACCCTTCCATATTAAATCTTTTTCCAGGTCTTAATATATGTGATATACATGAGTCAAAAATTACACAACTTAAAAGAAAAATACATGCAACTCCACAGAACGTTGAATATCAAAACTGCAAAAATCAGCCCATCATCTCTAATCCACATGGCTTAATAATACATTTACACCAACTGAATAAACAACAACACAATATATACACTTCACAGCAACACTAACAATTCTGTGCACATCTCACTACTACTGCGGAAATAAATGTTTTCACACATTCTTGTAAATATCATGCGGTAAAATAACACAATCCAATGTAATCTACACGGGCGGTAGAATCAGGCTTACAATAACCTGAAGCCATAAGACCTCTTTTGAAGGCAGCAGAACCAGCTGTCGAAATGTTATGTATTCACTACACACAATCATTTATACTCCTGATGTGTTCACTCATCATGAAGCTGTGAAAATTAGAATAGGAAGCATCTTATTAAAATAATTCAGCGTCTTGTGGTTAACTCGGATATTACTCACCATAGACTGCCACTTTCTCGAGGAGGATACTGTTGGGGTAGAAATCCTTATGTGGTTAAATTGAGTGGTAGCTCGCTAAGGGATGAAACACATGCTTAATCTTTACAAAGATATAGACATTCATTCACAAATTGTCCATGCTTCCGTTAACTCTAACCCCGTTATGGATGTCCTCAGGGCCGGCGCTAGGAATTTCGGGCCCGGGGTAAAATGGGCGACCTTTTTTATTTTTTAGCTCTACAAACGAGCCGGGCAACAACAAGGCGGATTCTTGGCTTAGAAGCCAGGGGCCCCTGCAGAGGATGATCGGGCCCCCCTTCAGCCGGCGGGCCCGGGTACATTTGACCCGCTTACCCCCCCCCCCCCCCCCTAACGTCGGCCTCTTCAACAAGTGCATGTGCTCGTTAGTGAGATTAGGGGAGCGAACGTGAGTGAATTAAGACTCCGCCGTCACCTGTCGCAACCGATCGCTACGATAAACCAAAGGTTTACCACTCTCTGCAATTCAGCTTCCTGATTGATTTTTAATTTAAACGAATTCCAACGTTGGGAGCGAAATAACAACGCGTTATTGCGGAAAATTGTAATGTGCAAATATTTCCGGCATCCGAGCCAGACGCCTTAGTTGTAATATTCGGAACCCACACGTTGATTCAAAAAATTGCACTAACGCTACTAATATCCCTTCCAAATAATTATTAATAATATAACTGATCGGTATTTTATTTTGGTTATTCAAAGTTTTTTATTGTGGATATAAATGACAAAGAACGAAATAAAAAATTAATTTATGGAACATAAAAAAGTATTTGTTGAAATATCATACTGATTTTAATTATAGTTGAGTGCCATATTAATTGTTGAAATAAAAGACATCTTCAGTTCACCCTTGAAATGAAAACATGAAAAATCAAATAACAGCATTAAACTGAAGGGTCCTTTGTCATGAGTTCAATTAAAGTTCTGAGCAATGAGATTCTCGCGACACAGAACTCAGCCAACTTGGTTATAGCCACAGAGAGATGGTCACAATTCGTAAATGCGTGTCGTAACAGCGACGTTACTGAGTAAATTTGAGAAAATCTTTCTTGCTTGGATTGGCGACGTGAGCTACAACGATCATATTAACATCTGATGATGAAGTTGTACCGGCATCAAAATTTACCAGCATAGCAGATTTCATCTTACCAGTATCGGTGTAATGCATACCTAACTGCACTAAGCATAGATAAAACAGTTAAATCATCAGTCGGAAAGACTGATTAAACGTAATGCTCAATTCTTTGAGAAAAGAACATCTAACACTTAGTCGAAGTCTTGCACTATCAGAACTTTGCACATAGAATCCTAAGCATTGAAGCGCTATCTTCAAGCGGATGTCCTCTTGTAGTCGTCTGGAAGCTGAAATATCATTCGTCCATGGTGCTCCGCAGCAAATACCATAATTCCTCGTCTCTTTGACGTTGATGTAGGTGTTTTTGTAACACCGGCATCTCCATGGAACGATTTGTAGCTTTCCGATTGAATATGTGAAAATCAGAATATTAAGTATTGGAAGATTATTAATAACAAATGCTCTCCTTAAGCCACTCTGATTAGCACCCCAGTTTCATTGAACTAGCTTTGACGTAGCCAATTAATTTTTCGAGCCCATTGGGGAAATATTTTGAACACCGATTCTTAAGTGAATCTGTGTTTTCCGAAGCCCGTTCCTATTGCAGAGATCTTATCTTTCCCCTTCATTGTTTGTCAGGGTCGGTGGCTGGAATTAAAGAGTGTACATTCTACCACTACGTGCTTTCTTCCATGAATTTCTTCGACTGCAAAGCAATCAGATATTTTTTTCTTATATAGTAAATTTATGCACATGTTATATTCTAGTTTATATGTTTTTACTAAACCTATTGTGTGTCCTTATCAAATCACTCATCCTATTATTCCATTAATTTGAATAATATAATTATTTTTGATAATCATAACGAAAAACTACATCAGAAATAAATTAAATGGATATGTATACAATTTCCTTCAATTTTTCAATAAACGCTCTACTTTTTTAACACATTCACACTTGCCGTTCCTTAATTTTCTTTGCCATTCTTTTCTATTCCCAGCATATTCTTACTAAATTCTCTCTAAAATTCCGTGATACAGTTATTCCTCTTTCTCATCTATCATCCTCTGTTTTTTCATCACTGGTTCTTAGTTTGACGTAATCTCGTTGCATCGTCTCTTAAACCTTTGTCAGAAATCGTAATCACTTAGATTATATCTCTTAATTATCTCATGATCCATCTAATTATTCCAATTTATTACACATCAAACTAATGTTTAATTTCATTCACGATTCTCTTGTTTCAAAACCATTCTCATTTATATGCATTCCGTTGAAATACCTTTATCTCTCTATCAATTCCTTCGATCAATGTTTAAGCTCCTTTCCTCCCTTAATTCCTGCTTTAAACTTACCTGCCCCAAGTTGATTTTTCCCCTTAAACGCGAGAATTCAAGATTTTGCCTACTATCTTAAATGACCCCTCTCTAGCCATTCATACGTCTTTTATCTGCTTTTAATAGCTACTAATATTTTTTGTAGCAAATCACTGAACAAAAATCTGGCTCTCTAACGCTTTCTGCCTTTATATTAGTCAGCAGGTTAAACATATAAGGACCAAGTATTATACAAAAAATAGTTTCATTTATTTTAAATTTGTCCTTATTGTTGTCTCCGGTTCGAATCCCTGTCTCTGCGGGATTTTCATAGGTTCTTAATCCAACCTTCACCTCTGGCACAGCATGCTGTATAATGTGAAATACGCCAGAAAGCTTCCATGGCTCGAATTCCACGTTAAACGGTAGGTTCCCTTTATCCGGCAGGGTTATTGGGTTAGGTTAGGAAAGCAGAAAAGGAACTGGACACTCTATCTCCAATACCAGGGTAAGTATACCTCCCTAGGGAGAGTCCAACCAAACTTCGAGTTAAATAGCAAGCTAGCTACCATATTTTGTATACACTCTTTAATTTTTATACTTTTTCTGACCATATCACTTTTCCTATCGTAGATATCCGTATTTACAGCATGAGAAATGTTTGTTAAAAACACTTTTAGTGTAACATTAGTGCCAATAAATGGCGAACACATTAATTCATTAAAAAGACGGACATCTGCTCGGTTTTCTAACCGGAGATCAGAAATGGACAACACCAGATCATCAGCATTGTCGTGAACACTGTACAATGTACATCTATCCAGCGAACGAAATTTTGTCCTTGTGTTGAGAAGCCTGCTTGACCACGTGTTTGTTCGCCTGACGGAAGCTTCTCTGGACAGTGGGTCGGCCGGAAATTGGATTTCCCGGGAGAGTTGGGGCGAACAGCCTCCCACAATCACTTGTTGCACTTCACGACTTGGTGAAAGGGCGCCACTGCAGGCAATTCCTTTAGGACGCGGGCTGGATTAAAGCGGGACGCACACACAGGAAGCTAAGCTACACCACTCTTGGCAATGGGAACGTTGCCTGACTCTACTTTTCTTTATTGAACCATTGTCAATCTGTTCCGTATCGCGCTGAGGTGCAGGATTAACACCAGCAGTCGGGAAATTAATAGGATTAGTTTGCCTTATGGGTGTCGCGACTGAATTTCGAAGTGCTTGAATTATTCCTCTACCGTGGCTAAGTCCTTCAATCGATTACACAGAGTACCTTTTATTTCGGGCGTTCTCTGTATAAACAAAGCTTACTTCACCAGATGTAATACTGATCCAAAAGCCTTTAGAGCTGCTCAATTTTACCTTCAATGCCGTCCAACTAGCAAACAACAACACTTTAAAAAAAAAAAAGAAACTAACGCTACCTCACCTCCTCGCGTCCTCGCCTCCTCACTTGCTCGATGTCCAGGTACTTAGAGGCGAGAAAGGGCCGTTTTCAATTTGAAATATCCATCTCGGCATTCGCCTGGAGTAATTTCGGAAAACAGTGGAAAACCAGATTCTGGAAGGTTGGCTAGGGATTCAAACCCGCGTCCTCCCTAATACCAGGCGCTACATTTTCGCTCACCTTTCAGGCACGCGTTATATCTGAGAAAATTCTTCTGTATATCAGTTTGAGTTTTGGTTCCACCCAGACATCTTACACTGACGTTTAATATAGTGGTATGCTAGAATGCTGGTATGATTCGGATTCTGCACTATGCTGTAAGTTCCGTTTATCCGTTAATTACTGGACTAGATTATCCACGAAAGGGATGGAATGTGCGGAAACGTTAAATTCGGTCTAAGATGCCGAACAACCCGCTCACTTTGTTTAGGTACTTGAGGTACCATAGTAGTGCCACGAGATTAGTTGGTTCGGTTCCCGATGGTGAAGGATATTCTCTTCTTCGGGAATTCGATTAGAGGGAAGAAGAGGTGAGGTTCATGACTCCCAATTACAATAATGTATACTAAAACACCTAGAGGTTGTAATGTCCCTTGGTGACGGGAAATTTATGCGTGTGAATTCCACGTTTCTTTGGCATCGGCGAGAGCCAGGTGACTCATACCTGCGCTGAAAGGACCGAACGGTTTATGGCAGGCCGTAAAGTTAAAGCTTTACGCATTCAATGAATTCAAAGGACAGTATAGGAACTGTGCCGAAATGAGGATTTCCTGGTACAGTAGAAAGTTGAAACTAGAGAAACGATGCTTCGGAGAAAAAGTCAGGTTGCGGAACATCTCTGTTGGGAACCAGCGAATCAAACTGTGTTACGAACTTTTAGAAACCATAAGTTTTTTATGTTGCATGAGGAGCGCCAATGGAGATCGTGGACGACCCGCCAAACGCTGCGACTCGCTGAAATTTCCCGCGTCTGCTAAAACTCGGGAACCTGCAAGTTTTCAACGGAGCGAACAAGCGGGAGAGAAGACATTCTGTTTCTGGCCAGCAAACAATCCGCACCGGCGCACCACGGGAGATTGCCGGAGAGGTGACTACCTGCGGGGAGCTAGCTCGCCAAGTGACCTTGCACCCAGCTGACCAACAGGGTCCGTCTGATTTCTCTGCAACTCATCTGCTACGGTAAAGAACGCCGCAGATGTATAGACACTCTTGCGTCATTCAACCCTAGGCAACGCTCTGAGATGAGAATCATGCTCTAAATCAGTGTTTCCCAACCTTTTTTGGGTCATGTCCCACTTTCAACATTTTTTTGCCCCCCATACATAATTTTTAATAATAAATTATTTGTTATTAAAGAAACTGATATAGGATGGTTTTTGAAAGAAAACACTTTAATATTATCATAAACACAGTAAGTAAAATTAAAAAACATATAATGAAATACCAAAATTCAAAAGATTTATAATAACATTTATTATGGCAATTTAGTGTGATCCTTTTAAGAATTTGCTTTTTTGCTATATTTTGTAACCATATCTGGCATTGCGTTTAAATAACCCAAAGAGAAAGCGGTAAAGTCGCATCAAGTCAATTTCTAAATTGCCCCCCTAAAAAAACCAAATTGCCCCCCTGTGGGGCGTGGGGCCCCACGTTGGGAAACACTGCTCTAAATTGTTCAAAAGAAACTTTTAATGTTCAGTTCTGTTCAATAAATCAATCAATTTTATATTCAAAGAAAATAATAGGTGTTTTAAACCCTGCTTTCAATAACTTCCTTTCCAATGTACCAGTATATCATTTGATTAGATGAAGTTTTGTGTTTTTTTAATGGTATTTTAAAATTACATTGCTTTGATTAAAAGTATTTCAGAATTGGAATGTCGCTTCTCTCGGATAGAGAACACTTCCATTCTTGGCGCCTACCCGGGATTAATTTTGCAAATTAACTTATTAATTAATGCATCTCATTATTTTATTCTAATTTTAATAACGTCATAAAACTAGACGTTACAAGCTAAATCTTAAAGTTCTCCACAAGTAGTATGGAGTTGGCTAGTACGACACTGTTGATGGTGATGTAATTCGATCTCTTTTTCATTCGGTAGAGTAGGCCTTGATTGGTCATCACAGGGTTTCATCATCTACCAGCTTTCATCTCTATATGCTCACTATATGTATCAATATCAAATCAGGAATAGCAACCATCAGAGTCCTCAATTTGCGTTTCACAAACATTTCGCTCAAAACTCTTCACTTGGAGTACAGAGCATAGATTATACATTTCATAGACAATCCGGTTGTTACACATAATTGTCGCTTCTATACAGTAGAAGCGGACCTGTGTAATAGCTGAAAAAGCTCGGTAGACGAAAAAAAAAGTCAATTATAATCTCAGTAGCTGTAATTACTATTCCTTTGCTGTAATGGTACTAATAGAAATAATTTTGACAAATGAATTATGTATTAGAGCCTTTGTATAGACATTTCTTAAAAGTTCTGAAATCAGTTTCTTGTGTCATATATTACCATTATCATTATCAGCCAGTTCAATCATTTTCTGATGTGGCCTCTTAAAGTCATGATTTTTTTTTTTTTCAGATATAGCTTGAGCAGTCTTCTTCAAGTCGCACGACCTTGGGCGATCCTCTGCTAGTTAACTCCGACAACCCGGCGTTTGTCCTGGTCCCATCGATCTAGTGGTTTTCCTCTAGGACTGGGGTGATCTCTTGGGCTCCATTCTAACACTATTTTTGTCCAACTCTGGTCTTTTCTCCGTGCAATATGGCCAGCCCATTGCCACTTCAGGGATGCTGTCTTCTGTAAGATGTCTGTGACCTTTGTAACTGACCTAATGTCTGTTACTCTTTTCTTATATTTTCTAGTTAAGTCTCCCCATAGCTCTTTGGTCAGTCCTTAGTTTACCTAATTGCAAATTCACTTAGAGTCCAGGTCTCACTGCCATATATCAGCACAGGAAGAATGCACTGGTCAGAGACTATTTGCTTTAGATTTGTGGGCATTTTAAATTTCAAGATAATAGAATGCCTCCCAAATGCTTGCCATCCCAGCTTGATGCGACTGAAAATTTCGGGTCTCACATCACCTTCGTGTTTACAAGCTGGTCAAGACAAATGTACTCCTTGACATATTCTAAAGATTCATTATCTAGTTGTAGCCCTCTGTGGCTCATTTTTTAGGCGTAATTTTTGTTTTTGATGGATTAATTCTTAGGCCAACTGCTTTACACGCAAAGGCGAGGTCGGTAACCAAGGTTTGGAGTTCATCAAGGTCTTTAGCAACAAGCGCAGTGTTATCAGCAAATCTCAAGTTGTTAAGTCTTCTGACATTCATTCTAATTCCCTTTTCCGTCCATTCTAGCTTCGACATTGTCATCTCCAAGACAGCTGAAAATAATTTAGGAGAGATGGAATCACCTTGCTTAACACTGCGGAACTCAGTGGTTGGTTCGCTAACATTAAAAAAGGCTTGAGGAGGTGCGATAGAGATTATAAAGCACTCTAACATAAGCTGTATCCACGCTATGTTCAGTTAAGGCTTGCAGGACAGACTTGTGACTTATTGAATCAAATGCTTTCTCGAAATCTACAAAGGCTACACAAAGAGGCATCTGATATTCGTTTGCGCAACTAATTATCTCTCTCAGGGCAAAAAAAAATGGTCGATTGTGCTAAAGCTGCTGCGAAATCCTGTTTGCTCAATTGGTTGGGCAGAATCTAGGGTGCAACTAATGTTGCAAACTGAAAAAAAATTTTTTTCAGCTTTGTGAAAAAAAAAAAAACTTAACACCCTTGTTTTTTTTCTAAATTTTTTTTCAGTATATTTAATAAAATACAGTTTTATTTACGGAACTTACATTTTACATGTGTGTTTGAAATCTTACTGAATCATATAATGTCTTAGATAATGATTCATAAATGTATCTATATAGGTAACATAATTTTATTCATCCTCTATTCCAGTACCACATTCACTAGTATCAGCACTACCGACACTAGTTTGGTCGGTGTCACAGTTATCTGTTTCTTCTTCTGTCTCCTCTAGATCGATAACTTCAGAAATAGTTACATTTTCTTTTACTGGTTGTTCTTGTATTGTACGCAAAAGATTTTGAGATTGCAATTTTAAATTGTGAGCAAAGTACACACTGTGCATAAAATAAACTGTGCCAATAATTCTGTATTACGGTATTTTAGGTTTGAATTTAAATCTATTATCATACAAAATAGGAGCTTTATTTCTTTTTCAATCGTTGGTTTATGCCAACGGTCGCAAGGAAACGATCCATAAATATTGAAAATTTAATGACTCAGTATCACTATACGCTGAG
Source organism: Vandiemenella viatica (assembly GCA_031002005.1). Taxonomy (NCBI): domain Eukaryota; kingdom Metazoa; phylum Arthropoda; class Insecta; order Orthoptera; family Morabidae; genus Vandiemenella; species Vandiemenella viatica. The sequence goes on along the minus strand of JARYHS010013631.1, from coordinate 144,567,855 downwards.
ATTTTAACAAGTATACGAATGTAAAGAAAGCACAATAAATAATAAAAAGAGACAAAAAACCTTAGATAAATTTAAAATTCCTAAGTTTTTTTGAAAAGATCCGTAGGTCTACAGATAAATTTGTAGGGCCTGGCAACAGTAGTTCAAATAGCGAGTGTCATACCAAACAACAGGAAACGGGGATTCCTTCTCGCGCAACCTAGCCTCTTCGGGAAGTTCGTAAAAGAAAACTTCAGTCAATGTTGCCAATATTTTCGTAATTTTCTTTTCAACTGAACCAGAAAAATATAATAGTTTTAAAAAGTAAAATAAGTACTTAGTATAAACTCTAAAACAATCATATTAAACGGTAAATGCCTTACAAATGTGAGATTAGTAGTTATGAAAAAAAAAGTCCCAGAAAAAAAACGTGTTTTTTTCATAGTTTTTTCATGTTTTTTTTAAGTCAGAAAAAAACCGTTTTTTACAACACTAGATGCAACTGATTCGGTTCAACAAGATCTATGTAAAAATTTTGTACAGAACAGCCAAAAAGCATATAGGTCTGTAGTTTTTGATGTTATGAATACTTCCCTTTTTGTGTAGCAGAATGATTTTAGATTTATTCCATGAAGAAGGGATGGATGCGTTGTGTAGGCAGTATGAGAAGACTTTAGCCAAGTGATTGATAGTTTGTTCGCCAACTAGCTTCAAAATATCAACGGAGACACTGTCGTCGCCAGCAGCCGTTTTTTTTTTTTTTTTTTTTTTTTTTTTCATGTTATCTATAGCATAACTGACTTCAGATGAAAGTATATCTGGCACTGTGGATACATTGGAGCAGGCAGAGAATATCGGAGTTTCCTCTAAGCTGCTATATAGGTTGCTATAAAAACCTCTGATGAGTTCCAAAATTTCATCTTTGTCAGTAATTCTGCCATATTTTCCATCCATTACATATTATCTACTTCTTACCGAGTATAAGCTTTCGTTTCGTTCTCTTTTAGCCTATATTCTTTTATAGACTATACCTTACAACGTTTTCATTGTACTGTACAACTTTATATCAGACTTCATGTTTTTGCTCAAAGTTTTACACAGTTCAGAATACTCTATCATGTCATAATCAGACCGAATATTCAATTCCCTCCTCTAGTTCAGTAGATCTTTTGTTTTGTTGCTGAATTTACCCTTTTGGATATTGACAGAAGCCGCCAACTTCCTGCGCAGTTGTGACTAATGCTGCTGCTAACTCCTCATCGTTGGTTTCTTGAAGCTTTCCCTGGAGCAACCGTTGGAATTCTTCTTTGCTTTCCTCTAAGTTTTTAATATGGATAATTTTGGTCTTGTTTCTTATGAGTTTATTTCTCTCTGCCCTTACATTTATTTCAATCCTTGCTCTAACTAGTCGGTGGTCGCTGCCATTGTTAAGCTTGTTCAGAACTGAGACATCTTTTACAATGTGAGGAGTATTCGAAAGAACAAAATCTATCTCATTTTTAATGCCGAAGTTTGGGCTTCTCCATTTCCACTTACTGGAAGGATGCTTTTTGAAAAATAGGCATTTTTGAGAATTTTGCAAATTGTACCAATTGCATTAACCACCACTGAGTCGCCCTGTTTCCATGGGCCAACCTTGGCATTAAAGTCACCAATAACCAATTTGAAGTGACAGTCTCTACCCTGCTAATAAGTTTCCTTTAGGTTCTCGTAAAAGTTCTCAATCTCTTCATCTGAGTGCCATGAAGTGGGAGCATAAACCTGCATGATCTGTACTTTAATACTTTTTTGAAACATTTAGAACCAGACGAGCTATTCTGCTGGATGTTGCTTCAAGCACAGATATTCAGTGATGTTCTTGTTTATTAAGAAGCCAGTTCGCATTCGGGAGGACGCGGGTTCGAATCCCCGTCCGAACATCCAGATTTGTGTTTTCCATGGGTTCCTCCAAATCACTCCAGGCGAATGGCGGGATGCTTCCTTCAAAAAGGCCATGGCCGAATTCCTTCCCGTTCCTCGTCCCCACTCCCATCCCGCCTTTAATGACATTAACCGTCGACGAGACGTAGAGCAATAAGCAAAAAAAAAAAAAAAAAAAAAAAGTAAATAAAAGAGAAAAATGAAGCCAGCTCGATTCAGTTTACCTTGAGGTTCACCGCAGTAGTAAAACAGATTGCCAGAATTCAGAAGGTAACAGTCTTCACATTTACGCCGTTCTTCACTTAGACCGAAAACGCTCCAATTTCTTCAAACCTGTCATTACCTAGTAATGAACAGTAGTTGTAGGTACAGACTTGCAATGTTTGAGTTCTACTGTTGGTAAAACTATTTTTTTGGTATATCAAAGCTGCTCCCACCCGGCGATCCCATTGTGGGGCTATTTTAACTCCGGAAAATTTTACTTTAATGTCACTCATCATGAACTCTTAAGGGTAAAGCTTAATCACCACGCCTGCTTCAATGACGGATTAGTGAGCCTCCTGCTCTGATTTGCTTGAGATCCAACTCCCCACTGGGATTGATACCCGAACCTTCCATTGAGTTGCTCGCATTAACAGAGGCACCTCTAGTAGGTTATGGGGCATCTATAAATTACGTGAGGTGTTTTTCCTGATTTCCGGACCCCTCCCCCCCTCTGGTGAGATCTGGTCCGTCAGACCCCCCCCCCCCCCCTACAAATTGCCCTCGCAACTTTTTGATAACTTTTTTTTAGTTCTCATCCTTCCAAAATCCGGTTACATGGCCACTATTCGACGAAATACCCCCCTAAAATCGAGTTTCGCGCCATTTGTAGACCTTTGTTTTTTAGGTCTACAGTCCAAAACAAATTTCGAAAATCTCACGTGAGATTTGTGTTGACCCCCCCCCCCCCCTCCCTCTTGGTGACATTTCGCCAGACTCCCCCCCCCCCTTATTTCACCTCACGTAATTTATGGACGCCCCCTTATGTGCTTGGAGTGAGAGAGGCAGGAGGACTCAAACTTACCGAGTACTTATGTTATTGTTGCTATGTGATTGCAACAACGCATCTCACTCCCATTACCCCCCCACCCCCGGTCATATATATTTTTGTAAAATAATGCAACTGAACCTTAAGGTGCTGTGCTGTGTTATACATGGGAAAATAAAAGAATAAACACTATCCGTTCGGTGGTTTTGAAAATATATCGCGCTAACAGTCTAGTTCTAAAACCGTGGGCACTTCATTTGAAACTGACAATTATGTTGAATAATAAGAGTTGCAGTTTGTAATATTGTTTCCTTCTACTCCCAAACACTGTTCAAGGACGATTATTATTAGCGTAAGCGTTAATTAATCTGATTTCGATATAAAATTTTGCATTTATTCAGATTCATCGGGTTTTAAATTTTATTGATTAGCACGGTCGCCATATTAGAGCAAAAAAATTTAGGACAATCTGATTCAGTCCGTTCCGAGAGAGTGAGCTCATCTCAAACAACTCACAAGAGAAAATAAAGTGACTGTTTGGTCGAGATTTTTGTAATTGGTAAAACTAGTTACGTGGTGAGCAATTATTATTGATTAATGATTACTGAATACTGAAAATTCTACTAGCCTCCGAAACAACACAACTGAAACGAGAAATATGATTTAAAACAGATGTAAATACAATAACTCACTGGTTTTGGTGGAAGTTACGTTTGAATTATCCTTTGAATTGGTAGCCCTATTAATTATTTAAATAAATATTCTAGATGGCGAACGATATGTACGCATGAAAAATAGTTTCATATTAATGAAAAGTATATAAATAGGAGATTTCAGATTATGTCACAAGTTATGAAGAAATATAGTCTTAGTAACAATTACAGCACTTCTCAATCTTCGTTAACCCATTTATTAATGAAGCTAATGCGAAAAAATAAATAATCCTAAAATCAAACTAGATTTTTTTTAAAAAAAAACTTGTTATATGAGTAAAAATGTCAATCTATCGTTTTTACGTCACTAAATAAAAATCTGTAAGGACCTTGTAAAAAAACATTACACGTTAGAAAAATCTTTTGAAAACCGTTAGATGTTTACACAAAAAATCCCAACATTATTTTCTGCAGTCAAAATTTCATATTTTGTGTACAAACTTTCTTAAAAAAAAAACTTGTTATATGAGTAAAAATGTCAATCTATCGTTTTTACGTCACTAAATAAAAATCTGTAAGGACCTTGTAAAAAAACATTACACGTTAGAAAAATCTTTTGAAAACCGTTAGATGTTTACACAAAAAATCCCAACATTATTTTCTGCAGTCAAAATTTCATATTTTGTGTACAAACTTTCTTAAAAAAAAACTTGTTATATGAGTAAAAATGTCAATCTATCGTTTTTACGTCACTAAATAAAAATCTGTAAGGACCTTGTAAAAAAACATTACACGTTAGAAAAATCTTTTGAAAACCATTAGATGTTTACACAAAAAATCCCAACATTATTTTCTGCAGTCAAAATTTCATATTTCGTGTACAAACTTTCGTTATATTGCAACTAGCATTTGCCCAAGAAGTGTAGATGATTTTTTTCCTAAGTTACTAAGTCCAAGCAGCAACAAAACCAAGTCAACACACATTGACAGATGATTTACCACATGCAAGTGCAAAAATCATATTATCTGAAAGTTTCCTCCCTTTCAGCTACTTCTTTTATCTCTGTGGTTCCTTGAACACTGTCAAAGATTTGATTTATATTTTTGGCAAATTTTAACGTACTACGATTCAAAATTCAGAAGAAATAAATAACTATAATTGCAAAAGAAATACGCGCAAATTAACCAATCGAATATTCATCATTTAAAATGTCGATATCAAGAATAATATTTTGAAAGCAAATTTGTGCTTGTGGCATTAGTTCACACTCTAAAATTATATATGCTTGCATTGTTAGTATATACTTTATAATTAGTTTTGTCACTAAGCCAACTAGTTAATTTTATACCCGTTTATTTCCTTTGTTCCACGGTTGAGAGAAGCGACTTCTTCCCATATCAGATAAGAGTCTTTAACTTCTGTAGTGATATTAATATAGCGTTTGATTCTATTTGCCCGTTCTGTTCGCATTACTTCTTAGCCCATGTTTTTTTTTTTTTTTTTTTTTTTTTTTTTTTTTTTTTTTTTTTTTTTTACGCCTCGTCGACGTCCCGATCATTGGAGGTGGGAATGGACTGGGGGTTAGGAACGGGAAGGAATTCAGCCATTGAAGGAATTATCCCACAATTCACCTGGAGTGATTTGGGTAAATAGTGCAAATCCCAAAACCGGATGGCCGTCGGGGATTCGGACCCGCATCCTTCAGAATGCGAGGTCAAAGCGTAACCTCTCACCAACCATGTATCTGTATCTTTTGATCACATGAATATTAATTCCTCCTTTTCTACGAAGCTATAAGCTGTATGCAGCATTGGATCCACCTTTCGATACCAAACCTTTGTGTAAAATTTGAAATCTTTACCATCAACCACTTGGTTTTCTATAGTGAACAAATAAACAAAATTATTGTTATAAATACTAAAGTAAGCCAGTGACCGTTTTTTGCGTATCGTCACTGGTCTAGAATAGTTCCAATTTTTACGGTCAAAGATTATGGCAGGTCCAACTACGAACTTGAACTGTAATTCACCCTTACGGTGGATGAAGTCTCTTGAGCTTGAAGAATTCAGAAGTGTTAATAGACTCATTAAACACAAACACAGACGATTGCGACATATCTAAGGTCGTGGTTAGTGGACTCTAACTTGCTGAAATAATAACGTGACTTGTCTTTGACCCTAAAGGTTCACTCTGCAAAACCAGGAGAATTTCGGTTTAAAGGGAGTGCGAAATTGCTTTGAAAGTATCACGCTTTTTTATTTAATTGAGGCTGGGTAAACAATCATAATACAATCTTTGGTCATAGTGTCTGTGACGGCCAAAGAACTTAATACAGATTCCATATTATTAAATAGTTGAGCAACCCCGACGAAATGAATTGCCAGGATACTCGATTCCGTAACATATTTGGTCTGATGACTACTTTAAATAACCTAATAACTCACGTACAACGAACATGAATAAAGATCATTAACGAAGGTGGTAAGTAAAATACGTAAAAAGCAAATAATCCATAATGTTAAACTTTGCTCAAGCAGCAACATAGCAACATAAGCGAAAGTTTTAACTATATTGAAATTTAGTTTAGGCCGGAATGACAACTGGAATTCGTGGTTACAGCAGATACCATGACTAATTTAAGTTTTTTTTATGTTATTTTCATCACCGACATGATACTGAAAAGTATTCGCCCTTCTTCGTTTTTTCAGCCGTGAAGTTTTTTCCATTTTTTTAAAGAATAAAATGCTACGTAAAGATGTATTATGGAAATTAATTTGGTAGCAGTTGCTTAGCTATTGTGGAAATAACCTCAAATTTCTTCTATTGATATCTCTGGTTGCTGTTAATTTGCGAGCGAAGGCTGACACTTGACATAACCGTTGTCCAGCCAATAGCTTTCGAGGTGAGCTAGTGAGCTTGGGAAATTAGATAGTAGATAGAGATAGAGAAGAGATCCACAAAGTGATGGTATCTAACATTGAAATAATTCATTAACCGTAATCACTTAGTCATCCCATAGATGCAGATACCCGTTAGGGCGCGTATTAAATAGAGTGGCAGCCAGTATCGTCTCTATTTACTCCGGGATGGTGCAGTATACAAAGACCCACTATGATCAAAGCAAGAGGTCATTTTACACTACTTAAAACTATCTAACTAATGAAGTGTTAACCGTCAGCAAATAATGATCATGGGAATCGTACAACACCAAAAGGTTTTATGTTACAAAGTGACAGCTCTAAATAAAAACTGAAAATTCAATTGTCTGTAAAGACGACTGCGTCGCTTTCAATTCACTAATTACTTTTTCGCATTTAATATTTCATACTAAAAAGTCTTTTCCGGTTCCAAAATGTCGAGAAGAAAGAGATCTCCATTCTGAAAACGAGCGCATTTGACGTGAATTTTAATTTGTGGTGATTAGCACCTGATCTTCTGATCTTTTGTTTCATGCGAAATAAACGCTAGCTTTTTATATAGGCACTAGAGATATGGATTTAAGAGACGAATGACTTCTTTAGAAGTCTCGTTTCAGATGGAGCCTTATTAATTAATTTTAGGACTTAATTTTTATTCAGAAACAATACTTCAGATTTTTTGCAAATGTTCAGAATCAAGTCGTAAGACAAACGTTTTAATGCATAAAAACGTATTAAACCAGTCTAGTTTTCAGACGAAAGGAAAGCGTAGAACTGATAGTATAATAACATATAGTGAAAATACTGCTCTGTTTTTATTTAATTCGTCCAGTCACGAATGACCAAGATACTGGTATATTCTTCTATTAATCTTATGTGATGGCGTTATTTTTGTATTTTATCTACTTATACGTAATAGATTAAAGTAGAAATATTGAATAAAAAAATCACTTTCTTTACTGAGTTTCATTTTTGATAATTCTATGAATGTTTTTCCATTCAGCACTACCATCATTTGTATATTCAAATTTTATCCTTAGAATATAGAAACCAAATGAATGAAAAAAATAATTTCGTCAATATTCCAACAAATTTATAGACAGACTAACGTTAAATGGTATGTTTTTTTATGTTCACAATTAACTGTCCATCTCGGATGAATTTGCTCTTGATGTAATCTGTGTTATTAATGTTCTATCCGTTGGTGAATATCGAATGTACCATTTGCAGGTGTCAGTAAAACGGGTCCAAGTGAATCAGTATTTTTATGACATTGTTCCTTTCCTCCCTGCTACGCTATAGCTGTTCAAAGATATGATAAACCAATATTAAAAGTGCTTGAAAGTCATAGAATTTTTCATATGCAGTGCTAACTTCAGTTTAATGCAAGGAATAACAAAATACCGCAACTGGAAGCTATCCGTGGCTATTCAGATTAAATTGCTTAGAGTGAGTCTTAACAGTACTAATTCCAAAAATATTGAAGAAGAGTGGAATGTGCTTTGGCTGTGTACACTACCAGCTGCAACACGTGCTAGATGATTCCACTATGTAGCCCATTTCTGCAACTCACAGGGATTGGTGGAATCTGGCCAAGTAAAAAAAGCATGATGGATGAAGGGTTAATACTTGGGTCTGATATGCAGGAGAAAACTGGTTCGACTCCCGGTCCAGTAATTCAGAGTTTGGTTTACCATGGTTTTAATAAATCACGTCTGGCAGGTATGCTCCCTTCAAAGGTTCATAACTATTTCTTCCATTTTCTTTCCCCCTTTCTTTTCCAACTTTAATGACATCGACTGCAACGAACCACTAAAAGAAAAATGCTTCTTTAAAATTTAAAGTAACACAATCATCATCATACGGTATACAATACCTGCTTACCATCTTAAAAGTAATTTAGGGTCACAATTTTAGCTTTTTTTAAAATTCCAAGTGAAACTCGATATTTGGTACTAACTGTAGGCTACTTAACAAATTGGCTTTGCAGTTTTTTTTCGAAAATAAGTATAAGCAGATCAGGAACTTCAAGTACTTTATCCCCAAATTCGAATATTCAGGTGAGTTTTCAGAAAGCAGTAATATCTTTAAAAAATTCCAATTAAATGTTAAAGGAAAGAAAATGTCTAAACCACTATAATTCTGAGATTTAATTCAGTCACGAGCAAGTCACGTTCTGAACGTGAGCTGCCGACAACCCTTTGAAAGTGAAAATTTACTCAGCTTCCTCAACTCTGATGAATTATAAAGTCTTTACACGTCCCATTTCTCCTCGCTCTCAATCCTACATATAAATTTCAGCTTCCCCGCTGCATTTCTGATTAGGGACTGAAATTCGAATGGACCCGCTCAAGTTTTCCGTTGACTTAAAGTATATCACATAGGAATGAATTGCTGTTGTGAATTCGAATTGAGAAAGGAGTAAAATTCCGTACTATCGTGCTGTGTTCTTTAGTTTCATTCTTCTAACGATTGTTGGAAAATCTTATCGAATTGTTAGATAATTTTTGCTTTGTGGCAGTTCTTAAAATGTAGTTGTTAAAATTTCAAATTGTTTCTCGGTACATTTTATAGAAAAATTACCATTTCGCTCAATATGATTATTATTAGTCTTTATATTTGATTAAGTCTTTATATTTGATCCAAACCTTTAGATTTTTTATTGCATTTAGAATATTCGTTTTGCACGCAGTCATGATAGATTCTTCTGATGTTTTCAACAACGAAATTTTACGGTTTTTGCTTTCCTCCTTATCATTTTTTAAAACTTCATTTGATTGTGTCTTTACCACATGTTCTTCAGCTTCTGAGACGTATCCTCATTATTTCATGCCTTTATTTTTTACTAGTTCTCTTTTTTAATATTATATTTTGATGAATCTTACGCTCCGGTTGCGGTTAACGTAAACATATACTTAAAAATACTTTTCGTGTATTGTTACTTTACATTTTTTCAGTGTCTCTGACTCCATTATATACAAATCCAATCATACTGTTAATTCTGAAATCAAAATTTTATGGCAGTTGTCTTCTTTCGCATTTGGGCATTGTTCCTAATTTTTCTCATCATACATCAAGGCTCATTATCAAAGTACATGTATACCTTGTCCATACCTACTATCCACTCTACTCGCCTCCATTACTCCTAGGACCCTCATCAGGACCCTTTATCGATAAGTTGCTGAGTGAGTAAACTTCTACCCAATTTACAATCTCTACAACTTCTGTGTTTAATATCCATCATGTGTATCGCATACCACCCCATCAGTGCCCTATTTCTTTGCTTCCCCGTTTTATCCCCTCATTACACTCTATAACTGGCCATTAACTCCAAAAAAAATTCCGTCACCTTCCCATTGTGTTCTGATCAGTTGATTAATATATGAGGTCTCGAAATATTTACATTTGACACCAGCTCCTAGCACAAATAGTAAGTTAATAATCAATAGCAGAATTAGATCTAAGTCTAACAATAGAAAATCATGGTCTGTGCAGACGCCGACAGGCAAGATGATAGGTATAGAGCACAAAAAGTGTTTTAAATATTTGCTCCTGAGTGGTCGAAAAACCAACGTAGGCCTACTGCTTGTTGATTACTTAGTGGTTAATGTGGAGCTGGTACTCAATTACGTAATGCATTCCCACTGAGATGGAGGCTGACGGAATAGATAAACGTTACAATTGATTCAAATGAATTACCATCTAGAAAAATGAGATAGAAAAAAGATAAGAAATTGTCACTATACAGTAGACCAACGATCCCTTATTTTATGCAGTAATGAGTGATTTGTTAAGACCCGGTTGTATGTATATGTATCGATGGTATTCGGGGTATCAATTCGATTAATCGATTTGCACATGACTACGCGAGTCACACGGAACTGCAGTCGCTGAATAACTTTGGTTGAATGGAGTTGTGTACAAGTGAGTGTCTGTGTCCGTATTTCAGGCATCCGCGCCGGTCAGTCGTATTCGCGCCGTCATGCTAGCCAGAGACTACAAAACTGGCTAATTGTGTGCCGGAAGAACATTCGTCGTGTTGTTTGGTGGCGTGGCACATACTTCCTTAAAACAGTATTTCTAACTCTTAAGAACTTGTAAAATTCAGAATGTGATCCTATTAATATAAGAATGTTATTACTATCATACCTTTTCGGTTGGTGGTTGGTGTACTGTGCTGTTGAAACTGTGACAGTAAAAGTATGGTTTTGCATTTTGTTAGCACGTGTAATGTGACTAGATCCTCATATTTCGGCATTTTGAATTTAATTTATGGCAGCTTTTCCGAAAAATGAGAGTGCAAAACGGGAAGAGGACGTCGTGTGGAAGCAGTTGATCCAAATTTCAACAGGTTTCAGCAGGTGGAGAAAACACCCTCCCACCCGATCCTACCACATTGGCTACTTGCTATTTAAAATCTGAAAATGTTGAATAGATCGTGAATACACTTGCCATCCGACCGTGGTGACCGGTTTACAAAAAGAAACGAAGTCTGGGTACCAAGCATTATGCGGATTAAGTAAGCCACTAATGACTATTTTAAAACTCGTAGTTTTACAAAATGTTTTGCTAAGGATGCATCGCAAATACGTTGATTAATAGATTTATCAGGCAGACAGCCAGAAAGAGCTGCTGGAGAGTCTGTGAATCTAGCAGTCCTAATTTAAGGTGTCCCTTGGCTGACAGTACTTGGTGAAAATTAAATAAACCCTATTCAATTTGCATTCGTTTAACGTCATTCAAAGTTGAAATATTGCACTTGTAAAGGTGAGTGTTCTTAGATAATTTGTTCAACTGAAGCATGCCGTCGCGCAAATAATTTGTGTTCGCTGTTAAAGATAATTTTGTTAAGAACTAGCAGTTACCCACGACTTCGCACGCGTGGAATTAGAATTTCATTACTAGAATTAGATACAGAAAGCAGTAAGTTACTTAAAATTTATCCCAAGCACCGAGTCGGCATAATATGACGGGAGAGCCTTTACTATACCATTCTACCGTCGAACCTGTCTCATGAAGAGAATCAATTTCCAACATAATTAAAAGGAGAAAAAAAAGGAAGATGTGTTTGGGGATTTAACTGAGGGCAGCTTCAATTTAAGCTTTGTATTCTCTTATTTCTTCAGCATGAGCATCAGATTCTTGGGCTCTAATAACTTTAATTGCTAGTGTCGTGCTAGAGCTACACCTTAGGTCTGGTTTACACCTGCGAGGCAAGTAAAAAAATACGACAAAATAAACTGATGCCAGAAACTTTTAGGCAGACAAAGTAATAGCACAGTGCAGCACAAATCAACATCTACACCAAATAAGTTTTCTCTGTAAATGAAATGTCATGCACTGACTGCGGTAGAAGCACAGTATGAGCAACCGATTTATCATTAAAGACTTACACACGCATCCGTCTGTCTTTCAAGATTCGAAAAGTTATCAAACCTTCATGAGTAAAACTTATTCATACCAGGAAAAAGTATGCTGTGTCCTTCCTAAAGATACAAAATATATCCTTGTCAAATCTCATCCGGTATTATCTAGATCGCGATACCGCTTCAACCACTTACCGCCTCGCGATGTAAACACTTCCGGATGGAGAGTGTATGACGTCACTACGTTACTGAATGTGACGTATATGTTCCTAGCGGAGCTCTAAATGTCACTAACGGGGCCTTCCATCAAAAGTATGGGTTTTTCGGGTTGGTACAAAAAAAGCAGTGTATTTACATAAAAATGTAATTCCAAATTTTTTTTTTTTTTTTTTAAATTCTTGGTTCAGTAGAACCTCGATAAGTGAAAGTCCAAGGGAAACACAAAATATTTTCAGTTATAGAGGTTTTAAGTTATCAAGGGTCTATGTTAGGGATAGGTTAATATAGAGGTAGGTATGTACATATGTATGTATGTACCCTTGTTCCTATTTTTACTCGAATGCGTCAGAAGGATTGGTTCAATAAAATACAGAAATTTAAATAATGATATTTATTTATTCACATTGCACACGTTACATAAAAATAAAACAATTAAAGGTTTAGTCTACTTAAAAAAGTCTGTGATTTTCTTTTGTTTTAAACAATTCACAGTTTCTAAATCAATTTGATTTTCTTTTTCTTTCAGTATGGGTCCACTAACACTGATGTTTTTGTTTCGACACTGTTTGAACCACGTAAACAAACATTGTTCTAAATTAGGGAATTCGGCAATTTTTCGTCTTTTACATTGAAGACTTTCTCCCGATTCTTGTTTCTTCAAGATTTCAGCTTCTTTTTTAATGATGATTGATAATGTACTCTCATGTATCCCAAACTGAGCCGCAACTTCTTTCCTTTTCAATCCATTTTTCACTACTTCTATAGCTTTTAATTTATCAGCGTATGTGAGTGTTAGTTTTCTTTTTGAACTAATTTTAAGCCAGTTTTATCACACAGTAGGTAAAGCGATGTTTCCAGGACAATGATCAAAAACTTGTGATCCAAGTAAGCTGTTGTCTTAAGGCTAACCGCCGCAAAGCTTTAAAGAATTTCGAAGAAGCAAACAATAGGTGACATATGTACTGTATTGTTTACGTTAACAATTTAAATTTTAACTAGTGAACACGTGCAAGCAATAAATACCGAAACCTTTTGTATTGCACACTCTTTCAAAATGACTCCTTGACAAACAATTTTATGTTATAGAGGTTGTGGAAACATTTCTTTAAGTTACTGAGGGCCAAATACAGAGATTACTTATTTAAGTTATAGAGGTTGTGTATTTTAAGTTATAGAGGTTTTGGGCTCTGATGGGAAGGAAACATATTATTTTTTGAAGTTATAGAGGTTTTTAAGTTACCGAGGTTTGAGTTATCGAGGTTCTACTGTATTAGAATCTAGAATTAACGTCTTGTACTTGTTTCTAATAGGTGATACCGAAAACTACATTAACACCTGTAATTTTAGTTATCATCAACGTATTTTTTATTAATTTTTATATTGAGTTAGCAACAAATATGGAAATACAAGGGCTATCTAACACCTTATTGCGGATACCTAATTTCTATGCCGTATCTGTCGTTTAAGTCTTAATGCAGCCTGGACCATAGTGAAACGTAAACGTCGCACACGATATTGCTGATACCCAATTTCCAAATCATATCTATCGCTGTTAGTGTTGTCCAGGCTGCGTTACAACATAAACGCAAAAGGTTATTAACGAAATCTTTTTTTATAAATATTTTATTTTCTAAGGTATCTCCATGTATAATTACGTGGATGGACTTTATTCTAGATACAGATATCAAATATCTTCACAACTGCCATTGTAATTTCCGATTAATATTTACGTTCATACAGTTAATAAGAATTTTTATTATTAAAAGTTGAATATTTAATTTCTCCCCTCCCGAAAACCCCCGTTTTCCTTACAGACCCGCAACATTTGTTGCATCGCGAAGGCTGAACGTCACACACGGAAACACAGTTTACAACGCTGTAGACTAGCGGTAATACCCCATTATTAGTGTAGATTACACAAAAACTACTTGCGAGAGAAACAAAGCCTGAGGGACCAGTATCGCGTAATTAAAGTAACCTCTTATGGCACTTTTCGGCCGGCTACGATTTGCCAAGAATTCTACCTCTGAATTTATGGGACCTACATTTAAACATGGAATCCTTAGACTGAACTCCCAGGCTTGTCTCATATGAGGAAAAACAATTCTTAAGTGTTTGTTCCAAGTGGGATTTGAACCAAAGCCCACACGGAAAACTTTATGGAGCAAGCATCTTATCTACCAACCACTCTGATTTTAAGCATTACAAAGACGTATACATATTATGCGTCTATCTTTTTCAGTTCAGATATTTGTTCATAATTCCATGACAATATGTATTAGTTATATAGAAAATAGTATCCTATGAGCAACCTAAGGGCAAATAGCTTGTCAAATTTGATCACGATCCGACTAGCCATTTAGCCTTGAAAACGTAACGGACAGAGTTACTTTCACATTTATAATATTAGTAGAGATTCCTGGAATTACATATATTAATGCAACATTTCTGCAATTGTTTTTATACCAATTTTGTGTAAAATAAACGCAGAATTTTGAACTTTTGTTTAGTTTAAACTTCCTTTACAGATGCTGATGATTACTAATGACTGGGGTTTAGTTCTTGATTAAAATCCTTTCCAGTCCTTACGAGTAAAGACGTTCGGTAGATAAAGGGCATTAATAGATACAACAGTTTTTATTGATAAAATGAAGCAACAAATTTGTTACTGGCAGTAAAGAGGTTTAATTTCGGTGATTTAAAAATGCTCTTGTTTATAAAAATATCACACAGACATGGGCTCAGAAATAACAACGATAAACTATTTTTGACTGAGGTACTTTTTGGAAAGTATTTGTGCATAGTAGATTGACCAAGAGTAGTAAGGTGTTGCACGATAAGTTAGTGATAATGTTTCTCACGTCTTCTCGTTTTTCGACCCGGTATCTCACGTTACTTGTTCCAGCTGCCATTCACTCATACATAGTCGTGCTCTCATTAAACTCCAGGTAGCTGCTTACACCAGTAATTGAGTTGCATCCTCCTGCTAACAGTTCTGAATAGTTTGCTCCGCGTAGATAATGTGAACATGTATCCTCCTCACTCATTACCAACCCTAAAGAAAGACAATTTTCCTGAATTGTCTAGTCTGCGAGTAATTAAAACCAGGTGTAAATATTAAACTACGGTTATTGTGTTGTGCAAATACTTTTAACCACTGACAAGGTATCTCTCGCATAGCACGGGCACAACATTAATATATCACAACTTCCTTCCTGTTCTTACCATTCTTGCCATAGTTCAGGTGGTATCAATTATGTTGAAGTGAACGCAGAACTGGATGTTTGAATGCTATTAATGCTACGGTAGTGAATCTATCCTTTTCAACTGTCATATTTAATGGTACAGTAGCTTTAAACATATCAAACTATAGCTTTAAGTCCTATAAGGATGATACTGAGTAGGCAGTCACAACCTGAATGTATTTGAAGCGTATTTGACTGTTGTGTGCAATAAGATAACATGATCAACTTTAAGGCAAAGACTACTTTTGGCTATTTTCATTCACATTTATCTGACAGTTATTGCACTTTCCGAGCAGGTATGATTGTTCCGTGCGCAATTTGTGTGTTATTTATATTCTCGTTGGTTCTATGAAATTCTGAAATGTGATTGGCTGAAGCACTCACCTTACATCGAGGATTTACCAACCTGAAAGACTTCGCCCATTTATTGACATGGGTTATGTCTTTGGTAATGTTTCGAGTCTGCTAATCGATTAAATGAAGTTTTAGTAGCTGTGGGTGTTGGTCAACCTTCCGTATGGCCGTATTGGTTATAGTTAGAAGATTGATTAAGAAAAAAGTCAATTGTACGATCTAGTTTATTTTACAAAAAATAATTCCATATCTACAGCAATAGTACAATAAATTACTATATCGAAACTAAGCTTTTATATACAGTTATTTTGGGAAACACTAATACGAATATTTTTTTATCTGTTTAACGTCTCTCTAACAGCGAGATCTTTTAGAGACGGGGAAGGATGGGGAGCAAGGAATGGGAAGGAATTCGACCAAGGCCTTTTAAATAAAGCATCCCCGCATTTGCCTGGAGTCATTTGGGAAACCATGGAAAACCCAAATCTCGATTCCCGGACGGGGATTCGAACCGCCGTCCTCCCGAAAGTGAGGCCAGAACGCTAGCCGTTACACCACCACGCTCGGTACTAATACGAAAATTTTATGCAGTGAGGATCTCATACTTAGTATTCCAGATGAAATTTGAGAAGTACTCGATAAGACAGATATTCTTATTTGTACATCACTGTTCTCTGAACATGTTATCGCCACAATACGGTTAAGCTTTTTTGCGTTGATGTGATAAGATACGTATCGCCATATTCTTTTGTATTGTGTCGGAATGCTTGGTGAGTAGATGAGGGTATAATGTACAAAACTTTACAATGAAGATAAAACGAAATAAATGGAATTTTACAGCAGGTCACACTTTTTTTTGAGAATTGCAGACTGCTCACATCTGGTAGATTGTCAACAATGGAGAGATGCTAGTTCTCTTATAAGTAACTATACGATTGAAGCAGCATTATTTAAAATGTAGCTTCCTGAAATTGATTCTGTAGACTTTTGCCTAACACCTCTTCAATATTTGCCCACTGATATAGAGAAGGTACGTATAAATACTGCTTATCTAAACAAGCTGTGATATTCGAAGTCTTGATAATAGATATGTTATTTAGCTTCTTTAGTGATTTACAAAATACATCGATCCATAGTACATGAAGTTTGCTAAGAATGGACTGTCAGATAATACTTGCAGAAATTTTTTTTCTGTATTGTTTGAAATTTATTCATTTCGTTTAAAAACTTAGCTTCCTATCTCTAGGTTTTATGAAACATTGGTTGGTCCTCTTAAAGAATGCATTCTTCCTAGTCATTATAACGAACTTTTTTTTGTTGTTTTAAAAAATTAATATTATGATTACAAATGGGACAGAAGTATTCGAATATCTGTCAATAACGACAGGAATAAACAGCACTAAAATCAATAACACAGAGGGAACAAATCGTTTGAAAATATTAAAAAGTTTAAAATTAATATTTTAGAACAAATTCAGAGGAAATAAGTTCATTTAAAACAAGAAGCACCGTTGAAGCGATATGACAACGAATAACATCTGTAATTAAGAACTATATCTACAGTCAATTACCGAGGTGAGCAATTATGGTGGGGAATGATCCATAGTGGTATACATGTAGAATTAAAAAAAAAAATCTTAAAATATAGGAGTGTGATAGGACTCCTGTTTCTAACTTTTTTTATAAACGATCTTTAAGGCAATTTCAATAGCCATTTTAGATCTAATCCTAATTGTATAGTTTTTACAGCAGAAATAAATATTTCTGCTGATTGTTTAGATATTCAACATGATGTAGACGTTATTTCAACCCTAAAACCCTAAGAAAATTGAAAAAAGTGCAAGATAGTACGCGTAATGAACAGAAAAGAATCACTTGCCAATAAGAACAACGTAAACTTGTTCACACCTTGGAGAGGATGGGTTCCTGTCTGTTGACACTAAGATCAGAAAGCAACATGATGGGGTGTAATCTACACATAATATCGGCGGTAGAAAAACCGCGCGTATGATATACCTTGATAGTCATGAAAGTGATACAAATGATGGTCTGGAATCCTTTGACAAATGACTTAGTTTCTGCCAGAATTTTTTAACTACTAATGAAAAAAGTTTTTTCATCTATTAATGCAAAGAAATATTGCACCGAGCGACGAATTTGGGTGGTGATGACAGGAAACAAAATCGGGGAAATAAGATGCAATCAGTATACCTATACATACGTATCCTTTTTTCCTGTGTACCGTTCGAATGCAAAGACTATAGATTAGTCTTGGTGGAAACCACGTTTGCCATGCTCAGTATTTTGAATTGCAGAGTATAGATGTAGAGTGATGAAGCTTCAGACAGATTTAATAGCAAGTATTTTCACACGATTTAGGGTTTATGTTCTGAGCTTAGTTGATTAATGTTAGCACTTGGGTCTGCTATGCCTGGTATGCAAGAGGATACCGGATCGATCCCCTGTCCGGCTCCAGATTTATCTTATCCATCACAACAACATTCTGGGATGGTTCCTTCAAAAGACAGTTGCGAATTCCTTTTACCACGATCCTTTCATGGTTTTAATGCCCCCAACATCGACCAACCGTATATCCCTCTATGCTTCCAAAAAATAACACCGTCATATATTGAAAAACTCTTTGTATTACCAGACATAAAACTCAGGCAGCACTTCCTCTTCAAACATTCTGGCTGTATCCCCTTTTAATACCAAACGATTGTAAGTGGATATTCACTTTATTGAATCCAAGCTGGACTTGATGTTCTAGCGGAAAGAATAAATAATCAAGAAAATATGTGCTTAGGAATTTAAATTTTTATAAAATTTCTAAAAGTTAAAATAGAAGAGCAAATTGTTGTGTGATTGATATGCAGGGGTCAATAAACCGGTCTGCATTATTTTTGTTTCAAACATGTCTCTAAAAAACATCACTTTATACTTTTAAGGACAAACGGAATAATCTATTTCCTATTCAAGTCATAGACCTTCTTTAATGACCTCCGTCCTCAATGTAACTTCAAACTATTTGATGAAACCCAACAAACTGACGAAACAATTTTTAATGTTGCATCTCATTCCTATGCTATCTGTATAATCTACTAAGCTTAATACATCGAGTTTTAAGAATTTTCTGATATATGAGGAATATGTGCTCTTTTGCATACGAGTTTAGTTGCAGAGGCGTGAGACAATACTTGACGATAGCATTTAATAAGCATGTTACATTTATGTTATGATTAATCTGTATAAGCATAGTATAAAATTGATTGACTTCGCTAAAATCAATCAATCATTCAATAAAATCATTTCATTTCCTTTCAGCTCGCTATAAATGCTGCTTCAGATCACTTTGTATTCCAAAGACAACCATGTCCTAGAAACATAAATAAATACAGAACATACTGATATCCTCCATTTTTTGAAGTAAAAAAAAATAGTGTCCATCTTTCTTGTTGGCGGGTTAGGCATGTCACATTCCCCTATGCCAGAATATTTGTAGCTGTAACTTGAACATAAATTTGCAAGGGAAATGAATGAAAACGACTGTGGATTGTAAGATGGAATGGCCCAGCCATTTCTGTGAAGTAATAAGTGACAACTGAGGCATCTGAGAAGATAGAGTGAACTGGTTTCAAATAGGACAGAAAATTTTGTTAGACAGTTAATGATTATCTGAAATTTAGTGGAAAAGTGCAGCTACGAATTGATCAAGGATTGACTGTAGAGGTATTCCAACATTCTTAGACGATACACATCCCTCCGAAGAAAAGTGCCAGTAAAGTTTTTCGGCAGATATCGTTATTTTGAAGGAAGTCATAAAAAAACTTTGTTAGACTGTGATGACGAAGCCATGAAGTGTTAGAGGAATACCTCTTAATCAGACTCGTGACATTCATCTGCATTTACGGTATGCAATTAACAATATCATGTGAGGCAGAGAGTGCTTAACACCAAAACTATTTTCTATTTTGTATATTCCAATCCCGAATGGCAAGAGGGAAGAAAGAAGTCATATAATTATCAGTGAGGCACCTTATTTCTCTAATCTTATCTCTCCTGTCATTTAATTGTATTCGTAAATTAGAGTGGAAGCAGTGGTTGATGCCCATGGAAAATTTATAGGATTGAGCCCTCCATCAGTGCCGGTACTAGGGAGGGTGACAAGCCGGGGCATTTTTTCGGGCTTGATCAGGGGTGGAAGCCGGGGGCCTCTTCCGGCTGGGGGCCGGTGGCATTTTGTCCGGTCTGCCACCCTACAGGTCTATACCAAAAGTAGTAGGACTGATTTTTTAATTTTTTATTTATTGAAGTTATCTTTATAATTCCTTAATCCTCTTCGAAATAGCACCCTTAGGCAGCTACACACCAAAAATTACGCTGCTGCCATTGGCCGTACGCCTTCTGGAAGTCAGATTCGGGGACACTGTTGAGAGCCCTCGTCGATGCTGCTTGAACGTACTGGATTGAGTCAAACCACTGTTCCTTCAGCTGCTTTTTCACCCGTGGGAATAAAAAAAAAAAGTCAGTTGGAGCCAGATTGGGACTGTAGGTGGGGTGCAGCAACGTTGCAACGCCGAATCGGGCCAACAGTTGCCTTCCACGTCCTCCCGTCCAACGAAGGCTCGCATGAGCAAATCAAAGATCAAGACAATGCTGATCGTGTTTTCTGACCATCGTGGGGTGATTCATAAGGAGTTCGTTTCCCCTGGGGACACTGTCAGTTCGAACTTTTACGTGCAAGTGCCAGCCCGCCTGTGAGACCGAGTGAATCGCGTCCGACCAGTCATCTCCGCCAACTGGACTCTGCATCACGACAATGCGCCGCGCCAAGGCGTGCCGTCATGAGGCAATTGTTGGCCCGAATCGACATTTCCGCGTTGCTGCACACCGCCTACAGTCCTGATTTGGCTCCATCTGACTTTTCTTACTCACACGGTTGAAAAAGCAGCTGAAGGGACAGCGGTCTGACTCAATCCAGGACGTTCAAGCAGCATCGACGAGGGCTCTCAACAGCGTCTCCGAAACTGACTTCCAGAAGGCGTACGGCCAATGGCAGCAGCGTAATTTTTGGTGTGTAGCTGCCTAAGAGTGCTATTTCGAAGAGGATTAAGGAATTGTAAAGATATCTTCAATAATTTTTTTTTTTTAAAATCAGTCCTACTACTTTTGGTATATACCATGTATTATTACGCCACTGAGTGGAAGTCTGCACGTTTAACAATAAATTGACATTCGTGAGACGTCATGGAGGCGCCAAGTTACCGTCAGATCTTACATTGCGCGAAGCTGGGGAATTCTTAACGGTTGCAGCCAAGACGGAGTGGTTACAACGGAACAGTTTCAACCGATTACAGACACCTACAGGACCGTAACTCACAAACCCCATCACGATGCTGAAAGAGTGTCACGCGTGAATGGATATATTTCGCCCTCTGTTTAACAGTATTATACACATATAATTTGTAAATTGCGCGCCTGTTTCTGTGCGATTATTCTGAGAACGTCGGTGAAAACAGGGGTGCGAGGCGGAATATGGTTGTCTGCATTGTCTTCGCTACCCGGAAGGCAGCAAAAGTGAGGAAGAAGGTAGAAAGAAATCACTTTTTCTTTGGCTGGTGGAACGGCACCTGGAAGAGCTGTCATTGCGAATTGTCGCGCTGTCACGATTACTATTACAGCGAGAACTTTGCGGAGGTTTCATTCACTACTTTAAGTGCATAAACATGTTTAAAATGCAACCATTAAGTATTCAAGTTAGGGAGTAACACAAGTTGTTAGGGTTTCTTTCTTGATTTGCATCATTGTACGGAACTATGCGCGTTGACACCAATAATTGATGAACTGATAAAGGGCTTTTACATAAGTAACTCGAGAGGCAACTTATCAGAGGCAGATAATCTCGTTACTATAGGTAATCATTGAATTCGTCACGAGATAACAGAGACAGTTAACATTTCAGTAAACAATGATCTTTTGTTTCCAATGTGAGTGCTATAACTTCTCATGCAAGGGAATTTCTATTATCAGTCGCGCCCATTATAAAATTTGTTGTTTTATGTACATTTGTATCC
This sequence comes from Vandiemenella viatica, assembly GCA_031002005.1. Taxonomy (NCBI): domain Eukaryota; kingdom Metazoa; phylum Arthropoda; class Insecta; order Orthoptera; family Morabidae; genus Vandiemenella; species Vandiemenella viatica. The sequence goes on along the minus strand of JARYHS010013631.1, from coordinate 144,546,096 downwards.
TATATGTATTATAACTTTCAGGAAACAATAAACCTGGTCTGCATATTCTGTTGCATAGAAGCATGAATTTGGAATTTTCGCATGTAATCATGGATCAATTTATTTCGAAATATTCCATTCATTTGTGATAATCTAAGGACAATTTATTTTATACCACAGTATAGTAATGTCAGTTAATATGTTAAAAGTTGAATGTATTCCATCTCTTTGGATATTTGTTGGTAACCTAGGAACAAAATTAAATTAAATATTAATCATACAGCAAAATTTTATAAAACTCTTTGACCGGTATGATATATAAATAAATAATTCTGTAAACGGGAAATTATAAGATCCAGGACTGCCTTTCTGGTGCAAAGTCACCTAAGAAAGTTTTCGCTAAAACCTCGTGGTGAGGTTTATGCAGAGCAGAAACTCGTGTTTCCAAACAAGATGAGACTACCCGAGTCGAATACGCGGCCAACTCCACTGATATTAATTAACTTAGTACGTGCTCTAATTAGTGTTAGCGTGGTCAGAATCTGCCATCTCAGCTAACTGTAATCCCTGTAGGGAGAAACAGTTCCTACTAGCATGTCGGAAAACGAAGCGCTACAGTATGAGACTTGGCTATTATTCTGCAAAATAAACGTCCTATTGCCAATTAAAATAAGAAATGCATGAATACACTTCACGTAACGAGTCGTCAGCGTCGATTTCATAAACTATTGCTTTTTCTTTGGCCTTAAGTTGATATATGACGATTAAATTACAGGTAGAAAGTTTTTTTTTTTGTCAGTCAGATAAGTTTCATTTACGGGATTCATATCTACAGGGTGTTACAAAAAGGTACGGTCAAACTTTCAGGAAACATTCCTCACACACAAACAAAGAAAATATGTTATGTGGACACGTGTCCGGAAACGCTTACTTTCCATGTTAGAGCTCATTTTATTACTTCTCTTCAAATCACTTTAAACATGGAATGGAAACACACAGCAACAGAACGTACCAGCGTGACTTCAAACACTTTGTTACAGGAAATGTTCAAAATGTCCTCCGTTAGCGAGGATACATGCATCCACCCTCCGTCGCAAGGAATCCCTGATGCGCTGATGCAGCCCTGGAGAATGGCGTATTGTATCACAGCCGTCCACAATATGAGCTCTAACATGGAAAGTAAGCGTTTCCGGACACATGTCCACATAACATATTTTCTTTGTTTGTGTGTGAGGAATGTTTTCTGATAGTTTGGCCGTACCTTTTTGTAACACCCTGTATATGGACTCATGGCCCTTAATACGTTCTTTTCATAATGTGGTAGCCTAGCTCAATGGTTCAACTCCCGCTGTTGGAGGATAGTTTCACTTTTTTTTTTTTTTTTTTTTTTACTTATGGCTTTACGCCTCGTCGACGTCGATGCCACTAGATGCAGGAGAGGACTGAGTACAAGGAACGAAATGAATTCGGCCATGGCCCTTTGAAAGAAGCATCCCAGCATTCGCCTGGCGTGATTTGGGGAAATCATGGGAAACCCAAATCCGGATGCTCAGACGGGCATTCGAACCGGCGTCCTCCCAAAGACGAGGCCAGAGCGTTAACCGCTAAACCATCACGCTCGGTAGGAAAGTTTCAAATTGTTGTTCGATCATGATAGTGTTCGACGCTCGCCGCTGGGTTACATGGTACAATCCCGGGTAGCGTCCGAAATTTTAGCCATTCAGGACATGGCGGGTAGGGCAAGAAACGTGGTAGTGGACGAACTATAATCATCAGATTATATTCCTTATGACCCAGGTTAAATCTGAGTTTGTTCCGAAATGAGTTTGAAGAGAGAGGGCATAGTACATTATGTATAGAGTTTAGTCCGTCTGTTGCTGACTTTAAACTTTAACTGTGTTTCGGAAGTGTAAACTCTCACTATCTCCCTTCCTTCATATAAACAGCACACTTATCAACGGTAATGAACGGTATTTCAGGTTGGACCTTACATAGAATTAAATACATTTACAGCATTTCCTTACACTGCCTTGTGTTCGTATCGTACATTAGCTAGGCAGCACTATATAGCTGCAACTTTTAAATAAAATCCACCTATAATGAGACTTATACGGCCAGCGATGTAAATACTGCAGTACGCTAACCCATACGGCATAATTTATAACGTGCGGTGTGTTCTCTTCTGTGGTTAATTCATTATACCTTCGCTTTGTTTTTGAGTTTTTACATCATTCCATGTTTTGTATATACCAAATTCTAATGGTCCATCTTCAGTTTACCCTCCAACAACTTTGAACATAAACATAGTATCCTGCATGCTGTTAGATACTTTTAAATTCCTTGCTTTATTTCCCATTTTGAGAAAATTTTATTTCCAGTGTTTCTGGCACTGTTCCTACTGCGTGCCACTATTGTAGGATATTCCACTTTCCTGTTAGCAAAATTCATTTACTCTCATCTTCTTTAACTATTTTGGTCTTTGCCTTCACTAATGTCAATCTTTCGAAACAGAGTTTCAACAAATAGTCCGAACGTATTGTATAACGAAACCAATATCATTTTGATTATTGGTAATCATGGAGTGGTTATTTAACTGGAAAATAGTGAACATCACAGTTCGAGAATATTCTCTAAAGTTTTTCTGCCATGCTCACGATTAATACTGTATATATCCACGGTGGACAATGAATCTAATAATTGGTTCCTGAAACTGATTAGTAAATAAACTCAGGAATACAGATATACGGGATAGGGCATGAGGCGCCCATGGGCTATTGTGAGGAACCATCCCAGCATTCGCCTGGAGCGATCTAGGGAAACCATGGAAAACCCAGATCAGGATGACCGGAGTGCTTTATCGAAAGCAACTCCTGTCGGATTTTATGTTTACTCGCCCAATAAATCCTTTCTATTCCACTCCCTAATCGCTCGTGGAAAAAATGAGTACAGAAATGAATCAGTTCTGGCCCTGATTTCTCTTATTTTCGCGGTTATTCCGAGATATGAATGTTGCTGGTAGCAATATTTGTTTACTGTCATTCCGTAATACGTCAGTCGAGAATTTTTCAAATAGCTTCTGGAGAGCAACGCCTTCGGTGCTCCAGGTATTCCCAACCTAACTCCTTCAACATCGCACTTACGCTTTCCCTCCAACTATATATAACTGTCACGAATCGGGCGGCTCTTCTTTGGACCATATCTAATGCCTCCATTAATCGCTTTTTATGGGGACCCCATACAGAGCAACAATATTCTAAGTGAGGCCGCACTAGTGACTTGTATGCAATCGATTTAACTTCCGGAGTGCATTGTTTTAAATTACGACGCAGAAATCGAAGCATACGATTTGCTTTCCCAATTAGTCTCGATATGCTCATACCACGACAAATTATTACGAATTGTTACCCCTAGGTATTTAGCGGAATCTACCGTTCTAAGGACTGTACCATTAATTGTATATTCAGAGCTAACAGTGGGAGTGTGGGAGATATGGTGGTTGAAATTGGTCGATTAAGGATATTTTCGTATTTCGACCGACCAAAGACATTTCGTATATGTCACTCTGCTGCCACATCTACATAGCGTACACCATTGGTGTTTGTGTGTGGTAGTGGTATCGTGTCTCCTATCGTGTACTATGATGGTTAGATGTCGGTAGATATGGCGGTGTGGGAGATATGGTGGTTGAAAAAGGTCCACCTGCGGCACTTTCATATTTCTACCTAAAACGTATGCGTCATGGTGTATCACTTTTCAGCCAAAACTATCTACCGCAGACCACTGTTGTTTGTGTGTGGTAATGGCATAGAGTCACCCGTCGATGACAACGTTGGCCGAATTCGAGTAACTGTGAGAGTTTGAGAGATATGGTGGTTGAAATTGGTCGATCAAGGGTATTTTAGTATTTCGGCCAAAGACATGTGTGTCCGTATATTTTACTTTGCTGCCGGAACTACATAGCGCAGATGACTGGCGTATGTGTGGGATAATAGCCTCGAGTCTCCCATCGTGCACTATGGTGGTTAGATGTCGGTAGCTGTCAATCCAAATTCTTTACAAACACGTACGAAGTCGTGGGTACCAGCTAGTATCATATAAAACCGTATGCGTGAGTAAACAGTATCATCACTGACAAAACACTTTGACACATCATACAATATTCACACTATGTTATTAAGATGCAATGTAAGGTTTTCAGTTACGTTTCATTCCGGTAAGTTGTGCTATAGGCTAATTTTATATTCTAATGCAAGATGCAATTCTGTTTTGATGACCTCGATTCAGTCTGGTCTATTTTGCTATACTTTCAGTAAATGTTTGTTGGTAGCAAATTGTTTTTATGTCCTTAGCATTCGGTAGGTAAAATAGGATATGATTTATTTTGATGTGAAGGTGAAAAGCTGAGAATTTAAAGATAAAAGTTTCCTCAAATTAGTGAACTTTTTTTTTTTGTCGAACACGATTCACGGATCGTATTACTTTCTTTGCCCCACTAGCATGGTGTTAATTGTGACATAAGAGAGAAGTCCGTACTTTAACACCCTACGTGAACAAACATGCCCACCGAGCGGGGCGGTGTAACGGTTAGCGTTCTCGCCTCGCATTCGGGAGTACGGCGGTTCGAATCCCCGTCCGGGCATCCAGATTTGGGTTTTCCATGGTTTCCCCAAATCACTCCAGGCAAATGCCGGGATGCTTCCTTCAAAAGGCCATGGCCAAATTCCTTCCCATTCCTTGCCCCCATCCTTGCCCCCCATCCTTGCCCCCCATCCTTTCCCGTCTCTTAAGACCTCGATGTTAAAAAGAGACGTAAAGCAGTTAAAAAAAAAAAAACTTGTTGGCAACATCCAAAATTTCTTTTAAAGTTTATCTGTTAATTATCAGCACAAATCTCGAAATCTGTGGGCTGGACGAAGCGAGAGTACAGCTAGTAATAACATAAATATCATTGAAAATTGCTCTAAACACATACAGTCAAGTGGACGTTGATGTTGTTCACTTTCCAAGTGTTTAACTAGTCTGTAAATACTATTTCTCATAAAACAAGCTGAAAGCTTCAATTTAACTTAGACATTAACAAAAATGTGAGCTATCCGTGGTATTAGTTTACCTGGTGTTTGAAGCATTGGCCCTATGAGGACGTTTATCTAGACAGGATACGGTTTCCATGCGCTGTAAATGTTGAAACTTGTTCCCGGTTAAATCGCTTTACATGCTCCATCATGTTACCAGTAATGCAATTTCTATCTCGGAACTACCGTGCGACGTGTGCTGTACACGCTACCAATTCGTTCTCTGGTTTCCTCGCAGAACGTGGCTTCATGCTGGATTCGAGACTAACATGATAGCGATTGTGGATGGCAAGTCATGACTGTTTAGTTTGAGATCAAAGAAATTATAAAATCTGGATAAAATTATCTGAGTTAAATAGTTTGGTGTTCTGAAGCTATAGCAAAAAATAATATATAACATTATATTAAACAGATTCTAAAAAAATATCTGGTGGAGGTTATTTGCTCCTAAAGTCAGTCATGAAATTTAGAAATTATTTAGCAGTGTAAATGGCTTCCTTTATTAACAGTGACACTGCATTTAATACATAATAATTTTAATAATTCTAAGAACAAATATTACTGTAATCGGTCACAGTAAAAAAAGTTAAAAATAAAATTTATTAAGCTCTTCTAAAAAAACTGGCTGCAGTTAATGAAAATAATAATATTAAGTGTCTGATATGGGAGTCATTGGTATACAGGTGGTGGTGAGAGGTTTCTAGTAATGTGTACCGAGCGTGGTGGTTGAACGGTTAACGCTCTGGCCTCTCATTCGGGAGGACAAGGGTTCGAATCCCCGTCCGGCCATCTAGATTTCGGTTTGCCATGGTTTCCCCAAATCACTCCATGTGAATGCCGGGATGGTTCCTACAAAAGGCCATGGGCTAATTCCTTCCCGTTCCTTGGTCCAGGCCCATCCTGCTCTGTAACTACTCGACGTCGACGAGGCGTAAAACCATAAATAAAAAAAGTCCTTGCGCCTAGTCCTTTCCGCCTCTAATGATCTAGACGTGACGAACCGTAAAGGTGTCTAATAGTATACGATGCACACACTGGTTACAAGGTAGCGTTCTCGCCTCGCATTCGGGAGGACGGCGGTTCGAATCCCCGTCCGGGCATCCAGATTTGGATTTTCCATGGTTTCCGCAAATCACTCCAGGCAAATGCCGGGATGCTTCCTTCAAAAGGCCATGGCCGAATTCCTTCCCATTCCTTGTCCCCATCCTTGCCCCCCATCCTTTCCCGTCTCTAAAGACCTCGATGTTAAAAAGAGACGTAAAGCAGTTACACGTAACCAAAATCGGTAAATGAGGTACTATTTTAAAGAGTAAGTTTTCCGCTTCTGATGTGTTGTTAATATTTGATTGCACATTGTATTGTTTGTTTATAATTTGGAGATTTCGGCCTTGAGTTTTTTCCCTTTGGTACGTCGATATGGTACGGGTAGCATGATGTCTTTTCATGGCTACTCGATTCAATACTTTCGTTAATAGGATTCTTGTTCTTCTTAAGGAGTCTTCCCACGTCCCGTGCGTTTGCTGGCCGCGCCGGACCTGTAATCAACAGAGGGCCGTTGCAAGGGAGCCACCTTTACTGGCATGGAAAGTGCGCCTTTATCCGTCGCCCGGTCGGCAAACATCAAACACCCGCGTAGGCAACGTGGTGGGGAGGTGGTGAGGGCTAACCTTTGGCGCAGGCCGATCCATACAATTGGGCTGCATGGCGCGGCCTACAAAATCACGGGACGTGGGAAGACAGCATCATGAACGCCCTCCACCGTATCCGGACGTAGGCGGTTACCGTGGACAACGTCTTGGGTGACAAAGTACATTGGTTTCCTGTGTGACTGCGTTTGTTATTCTATCTGTGTATGACTGTGATAGTGTCTTTGATCAGTGTTGTGTGTTGTTTGTGTTGTGTCTGAGAGACGAAAGATGGGAGAGGGTGAAAGCTGGTGCCGGCTCATTCAGGCCTACTATTCCGGAAGACACGTAACAGGCCGCCAAGCTTAACTTCCCCATCCTACGGACGAATCACCAGCAGCAGTACCAGATGACCTTACTCCATATGCATTGTGGAGAGGTTTGGGTGATTATGAATTGTGCACCACAATCTTTTCTACCCCGCCGTCAAAATCCAGATGGTAAAAATTTCTTACAACGCCAGGGCTCCATGAACTAACTTGTCGTCATGCGCTGGACACCATAGCGGTGTCAGAACCAACTGAGACAGCGGGGCGGGCAGTTAATACCCTCCATATTTAAATAACTACACTAATTTAGAAACATACAACAGTTCTTGCAACATTTTTATGAAAACAATTATTATTTTAATGTACCGGTATTTCATTTTTAACGCATTTTAAATGTTATTCCACTGTAACTCAAATACGTTGTTACTTACACTCTTTTCGCGGAATTTTGCGAGAGCTCACTGGTTTAACAATAAAACTAATACTAAACAAGTAATTGTGGATGAGCGTATTAAGATCCGGGAGGTCCAATGGGATCCGGTTCCAATCCCACTATATTAGCGGCCGTGCTAATTACGGTTTTCAGGCGATTTCTGCTAGGACAATACCAAATCTCTACCTCATAAATAACACATTTTACAAACAAAATTACACTTAGCATACATAACACAAGTTACACGTTTCACAGGTATATGGCAACACAAACATGCCACCAAGAGCTTAAGGGGACCACTCCCTGCTTACCTAACGCCATGTTAATTTAAGCAAGTATTTGACCCATTTGTGTAAAAACTATTTGATGCAGGACCTTAGAATTTTTAATGAATGTAACTTGATGCTAGTAAAGTCAACTGTACTAATATCTACTTTATAAGTTTTATAGTTTTTAAGAAATACTTTTTTAAATTTATTAATAAAATATTAAGTTTTTTTTGCAGAAAATATTTTTTTGTGAACATCCTAATAGGGTAATATTAATGCTTGTAGTACCAGAGGTGGCTTTTTATGTTATTCAGTCTCTCTGAAAATTTCATTCAATTATCTTTCATAATTTCTGATAAAATGGGGCATATGTAGCAAAAATTTTAGATTGCGGCAATTTGACTTTAAAGAAAATCTTTTGAAATTTATTGCTTACAGTTAATTAGAACTATCCTGCTGCATATAATTGCCCTTCTTTGGCCTCTTACAGGTCTTCAGCTTCTTTTTCCACCTTCCTTGATGTCTGTCTTATTTTTTTGGCCATATTAGATGCAGACCTGTCTGCATCGGCTACCCTCAGCTTATCGCAATGTTGCAGCCCAGTGATCATATTTTCCCCAGAATTAATTTCCAGCTTTTTAGGAACCCAACACTTTCCAATATTACAACAATTGAATGTAATAACAGCATCATGAATCCCTATTTTCATTGTATGAATGCCTACAAATACAATTTAAGAAGGTGGTTCCAAATTATGCTGTTCATGCATTCATTTTGGTTCTGTGTCTGCTCATGCAATCATTTGCTTAGGTCAGGATGAGCTAAATCTATAAAAATAGGTTTAAGTGCTGCAATAACAGCAGCAGGAAGAGAATTCTGGTGAGAATTAGATTCTCCAGTTGTCTGAGCCCTATATAAAGGTCTAAAATATATGCAGAAAAGTGGATGACAGAAAACTGGGCGTGGCACAGAAATGCACATGGTAGGAAAATGCTTTTATTTAAATGCCCCCCCAAATAAAAAAATTTCAACAAAATCTTTTTCAGGATACTTAAAGAATACCTTACTCCATCGAAATATGATGATAACCGAAAATCGATTTTTTTCAACCTGAACCGCGGGGTGGTCCCCTTAAACGAATTGGATCTCACAAATACGATTCTAAAACACCTGTAGAGCTCATGGCCATCCAACCCGCATGAGGCACACTGGGCCCCTGGATAACAGTTGGCCTGTCTGGGTCTGAACCGAGGTGGGAGAGGGAGAAAAGCCAAGCTGAAGGTAGTTTTCTGGTTTATTGTAGGGCAGTCTAACGGCACATTTATAATTGCAAAAGGAGACAAAATTATATAATAATCCATCAAAATTTAATGTGTAATTTATTCTGTTATCAGTACCTGTTTCCCTTCTTCATAGTTCTGATTGTTAGACAGCCAATTTTATCTGTGTTGTTGTTTTGGAGGAGCTCACTTTTCGTCCCTTGACTCTTCTAAATCCAGTCTAATGATTTGTTCACGTTATTATCATCTTTCCGTTGATTGAGCAGGTCTTTAAAACCTAAATCAACACCTTTGGGAAATACGTATGAATACCAACGAGGTTTGTAATATTTCCAAGCCGCAATGAGAGATGCGGATAATAAACAGGCTGTGAAGCTTTCCTCCTCACTTGCAGCGACAGCGGCTGTTTGTTTGGACAGGCGGCAGTTTATACCGCTGCTGCCTGAGTGATTAACTTGACACCGCCTCCTGCGGACCTCTGGGGAAATACCCGCTAATTGATTCACCGCCACTCGGCAGGGGCTCATCCGCCGCTCGTCCACGCACGCTCTTGGCTAAAAATACCATCAGTGGTGTACAAACAGTACGCCGGCTGCTGTATTTCAAGACGCGCCCAACGGGTTTCAAAGTATCCAATGACCGCTGTTCTGCGTTACAACCAGAATAGCATTTCAACCAGTGTAATGATACACAGGATAATTTCGTAAGGATGGAGTTTGGATCAATGGACGGGTAATCATATTTCGGGTTTCCTTAGATTGGTGAAAGCTTGCATGGTTTATACAAAAATCCGTGTTCAGATTCCTTCCTGTTACTTGCCCGCTACATTAAAATCTAATGACCTCAACTTCGAAGTATTAAATAAAAAATATTGTTTCTCGGGAAGTGATAATTTAATTTTAACAAAACTGGTGAAAATTAAAAGTGCAACACCCATACGGAGTTGTGATAAATGAATGAAATTTGGCGCCAAGTATTCGCATATGAAGAGTATGAGATGAATAAAAATTTAACGTTTTACGCTTCATAGTATAAGAATTACGGGGCAAAGTATTATGCAAAATTGCTATATTTTTTAGTGTTTAAGTGGTGAACTGTGTGGTGTAACATAACACTGTTTTGTCCACAAGTTTTTGTTGACAAAGAATGCCCTGGCAATGAGTGACGTGCCTCTACACCCAAAGTCTAACTGTGAAAGAGGTCTGAGAATTGGCATTTTTGGAATGGGTGCATCATATCGCGAAATCTCCCGAAGGATTGGTTGTAGTGCAATGTCAGTAACCAGACTTGTTACACAGTGGATGAAAGTAGGCTCTAGTACTCCCAGAGCAGGCACAGGTCCATACAGAAGGACAATAGGACTTGAAGACCGCCAAATAGTATGGGTTTCTATTGCTGGTAGACGGGTGACTGCAGAATATATCCAAGTAGAGATCCCCTGGACAATTATAAACCAATTGCTTGAAGCTGGGTTACACTCTGACACCTATGTAATATGTTCCATTAACCTGATTTCATTGCCAGCATTGTCTAGTCTAGTGATTCTGTTTGTGGCAAAAAGATAAACGATAACATGCACGCAGGCTTAGTGGGGAAACTGCTTACTCTGCTGTGATTTCAGAACGTCACACAGATCCAGCCACCAGTGTCATGGTTTAGGGGGCAATCAGTTTCGAAAGCTGGACTGAGTTGGTTGTTGTTGAAAGCACAATGACAGCCCACCACTGTGTGCTGCGCCCTATTGTAATAACCTTCGTGCCCATCTTCCAAATCGGATCTTCCAACAGGATAATGCCCGTCCTCATACTGTGGCCATCGCAACACAAGCCTTGCATGGGGTTTGATCACAATTGGGACCGCAGGGTTCCCAGATTTGTCCCCAATAGAGCATGTCTGGAATGCCAGGAGTAGACACATTAGATCACATGGTCAACCAGCACAAACTGTGCAACAGTGGCTGTACAAGACATGCAAGCGTAGAGAGACATACCCCAAGAAGGCATCCGATTCAATGCCAGCAAGGATCCACGAATCTATAGTTACCCAAGGTGGGAGTACTTGTTACTGACAAATGTATCTAAAGGTAATAAACTTAGCCTGATCCATTTCAATTTATGATTTCTGCTAGGTATGGCCTTGGATATATCTACAATCATGACTAAAATTCCTCTATTCTTGTCTGGGTGTTACAATTTTAATTTCCGCTAATGTATGATTTATTTATCATGAAGGGATATATTTGACTTTTACAATGGACAGAGTTTAATGATTCACAATTTATTATTTATGCAACAAGACACATTAATTAAATTTTGACAGTCATGTTTAGAAGATTCAAATCATGTATGTTCAGTATAAGAAACTTGTCGGTTGCCACTCAGCTAGAAGCTTTAAATTAATTTTGATAAGAAAAAAACTGAAACTCTTAATCAATGGATTTCCCTAGCAGAGCGTTTCAGGTCTGATCAAAAGTGAAGTGCAATGCAATTTATGCGTTTTATTCAGTCTTTTTTCTTGGTTCGTTGCCAGGCAACATGATAGCTTCCCCTGCTCATTTGCGGCCCTCAAGTTGGACAAGTGAGACTACACATAAAGATGGTTTTGACATCAAAACTGCTATCAACACGCACACTTGAGCATAACAGCATTGTATGTCACGGTTGGCAGGTCTCTCCCGGCCTCTCGACATGGGGAGCTTAGCTTCTGCACAGGCTGCCCGCAATTACCTCCCGGTTGTAAGTACTGCCCTAGTACCCACGCAAGCGTGCCCAAGGTGTCCTGCCTGCCAGTCGTCCAAGCTATCCACACAAACCAGTCTCCCTTCAGCCTCGTTCCGGAATACGGTCCACTCCGAGGTGACTGTAGTCGGCGTCATGAAATTAGACCTGCCAAGGTCACGTAGTCTCCACTGCCTCCCCTGCCCGCACCAACCCTCTGTCCCTTGGTTGGGCCGGCGACATTGCCACATTAGCTTTTGCCGGTCTTCCATGAATATCTTTACACGTGGTCGCTTTATTTCCTTAGTTTAAGGCCTATTCGAGTAATGTTAATGGTGGTGATGTTGAGGAACATAATCATGCAATTAGTGTATTAACAGACAGAAGTAATATTCGCGAACCTAATTAAAACCATGGTATCAGATATTTTAAAGTATTTTTAAGGAATATTACCAATAACTAATACGCAAAAAAATACTTAGAGAAATTACAAAACACTGACATGGAGGTATTTGTGGCAGTCATTTCTATGTATAATCGGTCCCTTATATTTGATAAATTAATTTTCGTTTTGCTTTTGAAGTTTTCTCGCGAATTGTGGACAATGACAATAATAATTGTTACAGAAGCTGAAAATAGCTTTTCTGTGGAGGACAGGAAATATGTTTCTCAGTCGTAAACGAACCGACCGACCAGCCGGCAGTGGAGTATGCGCTGCGCGTTATCATTCGCGCAAATATAAACTGTGAAACAATCCAAAAGGGGTTGTCTGAAGAGGCTTTGCCTGCTACCAGAATTAATTTAAGTAATTTCTTAGAAACTTTCTCGCTGGAAGTTTTTAGGTAAACAAATAAAACGGAAGTTAGTCAGCGACTACATTTTACATTACACAGCCGAAACATCTAAGCTCTTCATGTAACATTTTTTTTTATTCACATACTTCCCTATTTAATGAATAGAATGTATTCGGTATGAGTCTGTTAACTTTCAGGAAGGCGCATAATTTTATTTTGGAGTTATTTCTTATTATTTTTATTGCTTTTTCTGTCGGTTGAAGTGAAAAAGTATTTGATTTCTAATTTTCATGGAAACAAATTACTATTTTTTTAAAACATTCACACAAATGTTTGGAATTATAAAGCACATCACCTTGTTCCGCATGTTAAGTATTATGTTTTAGAAATTTTTTCGCACTCATTACTGAAAGTTGATTTTTTTACTGATTTGCAACTATGTTCTGACACTCCGTGACCTTCACAGGACTAATTTCGTGGCTGCCACTATAGCGGAAAAAGAACAAACAAAATCTTATAAGCTATTTCAAGAAAGTTTTTTTTGTACAATGTCTTTTCTGTCGTAGTAACCGAAGCACGTCACCTGACCTGCAAACATTGCCTTGTTGTTAAATCATGGAGGCACACACCTCCAGCGGCTGTCGCCTGCCCCACATTAGACAACCCGCTGGGTGACATTCTCTCAAAAGGTTGGCTCGACCCTGCCTTTGTTTCACGTCCGGCCAGTTACCTAGGCCGCGTTTCACAAAAAATCACCTGAAAGCAAACGGCTTCGTGCTCACATGACTCGAGCAAAATATTCTTTCACGACCTCCGTAGGTATAAATTAGTTCTGTTCTTTCTTGAAAACATTGTACCCTTAATTATGAATCTTTTTGATCATTATATTTGTCCAAAAGATAATTCATTACAATGTAGAAGACAACTGAGCAACCCCACAAAGAAAAAAAGAAAGAGTTCATGTTGTTGACGCAAAGCATAGGCTTCAGTATGTAGATTTTGACTTTCAGTTGTTATAAAATTTAATAAACGCATTATGTGTGATTTCATGGTGCACATTATTTAGATAAATAAAGTAGAATTTGTGCGTGTTTAAGACCTTCTGACAGAATTTCAAGTAGTTGTGCATTCAATCAACTTAGTGACATCCGAACCACGGAACATCATAATGTGCTTCACATGAACAAACAAATCTTATCCGGAGATAATGGGTCAGTATAAGTAAACCTAAAAATTTATTTGTGGCTTTTTATAGCGGGCACATTACGCAATGACCTGCCAGGCCGCTAATTTAGATCAATCAATCTTATTGTTGAGTCTGAAGGCTCGTTTTATGCACCGAAAAATTAAGTTTATGGGTGATAAAATAATGCGAACATGTACAAAAACAATCGACATGTTTTACCAAAATCAATTTTTGTTGAAAGTCGCACCGTTTTGAATTGTTCCAATTTTTTCAGTTATATAGTTGTAAAATCGGAAGAGGGAGGAGATCCATTTTTAACGACTTTAATAGCTTGCTTATACCTTGTGAAATACATAATTGAGTAATAATTCCGAGAACATACCTACTGAACAATAGCTTTTTTTAATACCTCTTTTTCTATGATGTGGTAGGTACGTATCTCTTTTAGTGGGTGGTTGGTTGGGGACACTACTTTTCTTACTCAAACTGATGATTATTAGTTAATTTTATCTATATGCATGAATGTAAAATTTTAATTGGTAAGAATCTCAACTTCTGCGTGATTAAAGGTAAAATACAATTAGTGTTAATCAATTCGTCTGGCTTTTACAATGCTAGGCATATCTACAGTTCTATGAATATACAGTATAATAATTCAACATATCAAAGCAATGCCTAGATTTACAAATATTCTGGTTAAAAAAACACCCAATGGATGAATTTAACTTTATTTTAGCTCAGATGTTTAAAATTGAATAATGGATTGCAATTAAAAAAATACATATTACAAAATACATATTGTAGATCATGACAACGAACATCGGCATTATGATGTTGTGTTTTTAAACAATCAAAAAATACCCTGGGCGCCATGAATGGGTACAATTACCATTCAAATTTTTAAAGCAGAGTTTTTTTTTACTAAGAACACAAAGTGTCTGGCAAATTGTGCCGTTAGCTCAGTGGAAACTTTACGCAGTTAGAGCAGAACTTTCTAGTCACAGGTACGCTTAAGGGTCTTTACTGTTCCATGAAACGCACATGCTGGCCTGGTTGAGTAACACATTACCATTTCTTGTAGACTGCGATGCTCGGTGTTGGGTTGCTAGTGAGGGTGGCAAGTGATAGCGTTTACTCCCTCAGTCCGGGCTGCATTCACCGTGTCTGGAGCTGGATGGACCCTCGTTCTTCTCTCCATCGGTAGCAGCCATAAATAGTCTCGATCGTTTCACCCTCGGGGAATCTTTGGCCACGCTTCTCGTGGTCTCGGACGTACATGCAAAACAGAAAATCCACAGTTTTAGTCAGGTGTCCTCCAATGTCTCACTCCATTGACGGCCGGTCGGCTTGCTGCAATCACGTGATTCACAACTAGTGTTGCAAATTGAAAAAAAGAACATTTTTTTTTTCAGCTTTGTGAAAAAAAAACACGAAAAAAAACTTAGCACCCGTGTTTTTTTTCTATTTTTTTTTTCAGACAAATATATTTGATAAATTATAGTTTTATTTAAGGAACTTTCATTTTACAAGTATGTTTTAAATCTTACGGAATCATATAATGTCTCACATAATGATTCATAAATGTATCTACATAGGTAACATAATTTTTTTCATCCACTATGTCAGTACCACATTCACTAGTATCAGCACTACCAACACTAGTTCGGTCGGTGTCGGAATTTTCTGTCTCTTCTTCTGTCTCCTCTAGATCCATAACTTCAGAAATAGTTAGTTAAATTTTCTTTTACTGGTTGTTCTTGTATTGTACGCAAAAGATTTTGAGATTGCAGTTTTAAATTGTGAGCAAAGTACAGACTGTGCATAAATCTGTGCATAGTTCTGTATTACGGTCTTATAAGTTTGAATTTAAATCTATTATCATACAAAATAGGAGCTCTACTTCTTTTCAATCGTTGGTTTACACCAATGGTTGCAGGAAGCGATTCATAATTACTGACAATTTAATGAGCCAGTACCACTATACTCTCAGAGTTTAACAAGTGTACGGATATAAGGAAAGCACAATAAGTAATAAAAAGAGGCAAAAAACCGTAGATAAATTTTAAATTCCTAATTTTTAAAAAAAGATCTGTCGGTCTACAGATAAATTAGTAGGGCTGGCAGCACTATTTCAAATAGCAAGTATCAATCCAAACAATGGCGAATGGGGATTCCTTCTCGCGCAACCTATTCTCTTCAGGAAATCCCCGTTCGTAAAGGAAAATTTCAGTCAGTGTTGCAAATATTTTCGTAATTTTGATTCCTACTGAACCAGAAAAATATAGTAGATTTTAAACTAAGATAAGTACACTCCTGGAAATTGAAATAAGAACACCGTGAATTCATTGTCCCAGGAATGGGAAACTTTATATACACATTCCTGGGGTCAGATACAACACATGATCACACAGACAGAACCGTAGGCACATAGACACAGGCAACAGAGCATGTACAATGTCGGCACTAGTACCGTGTATATCCTCCTTTCGCAGCAATACAGGCTGCAATTCTCCCATGGAGACGATCGTAGAGGTGCTGGATATAGTCCTGTGGAACGGCATGCCAAGCCATTTCCACCTGGCGCCTCAGCTGGACCAGCGTTCGTGCTGGACGTGCAGACCGCGTGAGACGACGTTTCATCCAGTCCCAAACATGCTCAGTGGGGGACAGATCCGGAGATCTCGCTGGCCAACGGTAGTTGACTTACACCTTCTAGAGCACGTTGGGTGGCACGGGTATTGTCCTGTTGGAACAGCATGTTCCCTTGCCGGTCTAGGAATGGTAGAACGATGGGTTCGATGACGGTTTGAATGTACCGTGCACTGTTCAGTGTCCCCTCGACGATCACCAGAGGTGTACGGCCAGTGTAGGAGATCGCTCCCCACTCCATGATGCCGGGTGTTGGCCCTGTGTGCCTCGGTCGTACGCAGTCCTGATTGTGGCGCTCACCTGCACGGCGCCAAACACGCATACGACCATCATTGGCACCAAGGCAGTAGCGATTCTCATCACTGAAGACGACACGTCTCCATTCGTCCCTCCATACACGCCTGTCGCGACACCACTGGAGGCGGGCTGCACGATGTTGGGGCGTGAGCGGAAGACGACCTAACGGTGCGCGGGACCGTAGCCCAGCTTCATGGAGACAGTTGCGAATGGTCCTTTCTGATACCCCAGGAGCAATAGTGTCCCTAATTTGCCGGGAAGTGGCGGTGCGGTCCCCTACGGCACTGCGTAGGATGCGACGGTCTTGGCGTTCGTCCATGCGTCGCTGCTGTCCGGACCCAGGTCGACGGGCACGTGCACCTTCCGCCGACCACTGGCGACAACATCGATGTACTGTGGAGACCTGGCGCCCCACATGTTGAACAATTCGGCGGTACATCCACGCGGCCTCCCGCATGCCCACTATGCGCCCTCGCTCAAAGTCCGTCAACTGCACATAAGGTTCACGTACACGCTGTCGCGGCATGCTACCAGTGTTAAAGACTGAGATGGAGCTCCGTATGCCATGGCAAACTGGCTGACACTGACTGCGGCGGTGCCCAACCACTGCGCAGCTAGCGCCCTTCGACGGCCAACACTGCTGTTCCTGGTGTGTCCGCAGTGCCGTGCGTTTGATCATTGCTTGTACAGCCCTCTCGTAGTGTCCGGAGCAAGTATGGTGGGTCTTACACACTGGCGTCAATGTGTTCTTATTTCAATTTCCAGGAGTGTACTTAGAATAAACTCTAAAACAGTAATTTTAAACTATAACTGCCTTAAAAATGTGATTTAGTAGTTTTGAAAAAAAACGTGTCCCAGAAAAAAAACATTTTTTTTTTCAAAGTTTTTTTTCATGTTTTTTTTTTTCAAGCCAGAAAAAAAGGTTTTTTTACAACACTATTCACAACCCAAGTTTCATTCGGGTTTACCCATCATACGACCGCTGGGCAGTCGGCTAGACCGTTAGGTTCAAAGCCCTGGCCTGAGGAAGCTCGGAGGATAACAAGGGAAATCCAGTAGTCTCATCGCTCCCCCGCAGCGGCGACACATTGTCCGACTAAGTTAACGGAATATGGGGGGGGGGGGCAGTGTTACGAGCTTCCCTGCCTACTAGAACGAAGCTGATTTTATCATTTTTGTACCAATGCTATTTGCACTGTATCTTTATATATATAAAAATCTCGTGTCACGATGTTCGTCCGGGATGAACTCCGAAACTACATAACCGATTTCGATGAAATTTGGTTTACTGTGTGTAATTTAGTCCAACTTAAAAGATAGGATAGTTTTTATCTGGATTATAGACCTCAATATGTATTATTTGTGAAATAAATGTTCATTAAATGTTTGTCATAGGACACTGGTTTGTAATTATTTGTAAGCCACTGCAGATAAGCGGTCTGCTGGCTTAGTGGTTAGAGCGTCTGACTGGGGATGGAAAGGTCCCCGGTTCGAGTCCCTGTCTCGGCGGGGATTTTTATAGACACTTAACCCGGCATTAACCTCCGGCGCAGCATGCTGTGTAAGGTGAAATATGCCAGGACGGTACTGTGGTTCGGATTCGACGTTAAAATGTAGGTCCCCTGTACCAGGCAGGATGGGCGGGCTAGGTAAAGGCGCCTACGACAGTGGCAGAATGCCCAGCCAGTAGAAACCATGTCACCAGGTCATTACGACCATACGAAATTATTATTATAGTTCCATAAGTTTCTAACAGATGGCGATGTGTTAACTTATCGATACAACACTTGGTTAGCTAGGGTGGGTAATCATCCAGTAGATCAATTTCTGTTTCAATTTATTTATGCTACAGTTTATTCCTAACAGATGGCAGTGTGTTAATTTATCGAACCATCCAGTAGATGGGGTTGTATTTCGATTTATTTATGCTACTGTCTATTCCACGCCATATGTGCGAGTTTCTTCAATTTTAATTGTGCTGTGTATTGTGTGTTGTACCGTATTGTTGTTCATCGTTTGTGTGTCATTATACCTAACGATAAAGTAATTACACACATGAATATAACATTGAAGAAAACGTTACAATAAATTCGAATCGTGTAAGTATTTCTCGCTAGCTTATCATTTTTCTTCTTCTTTTTGTTCAGCTAGAGACCACGTGTCAATTTAAATTCCTCTCCTGTTGTTTTTTCTTTCTTCCTCCCCAGTACTCCTTCATTATTGCACTCCTCTCTACCTTTGAATCCTGCCATATTCAAAGTCTACTATCGAAAAAATTTTCTTTCCAGTTCACTGGTATTATTTCGTTTCAAATCTTTCTAAACTTCTTGAAAGCCTGGTGTCATCCATGCTATAAATGTATCGAAAAAAATATAATTCTTCTTTTTCTGTTATTTTTCAATGTTATTATATATTTCCTCATTAGTTCTTAACTTCCATTTTAATGTATTTTTCAATGGACCCAAAAATTCCGGTTTCACCACTGTATTATAGTGTCTTATTTTAAGGCTTTCAGAAAGGCACTTTTTGTTGTAGGCCTAATTAAAATATTTTTCAGTGAAATTTCGCCAAAGAATCTAACCTCGACAATGCGTGTAGCAAAGAGGCACGACGCACGATGAGAGAGCTCATCAATCAGCAACACAAATCGCGGCAAGTAAGGAAGTTCAAAGAATCAGGACAGCTGAGCGTCGTATGCAAGAATCTGGTGGCTTCCGACAAACATTACCTCGCTCTACTTTTGCCGATGAGATTAACGTATGCTTAAAACAATCATTTTTATGGCGGAATGTCGAAACACTTTGATTGATCATGAACATGCGAGTACAGTTGCAAAATGATCCATCGGCACAAGTATTTTGTAAGCAATTGCTGGATATTGGTAAAGGTGAAATAGAACTGCATCGAAATACACATTACCTCAAATTGCCAGGCAAATTCTGCACTGTTGTTCACTCAAAAATGAACTAACTCAGCGTGTGTTCCTGGATATATCAAATAATTACTTAGATCATAATTGGATCAATAATCGTGCTATTTTGGCAGCAAAAAATGTTGATGTCAACGAAATTAACTTCCAGATACGACAGTTGTTGCCAGGTGATTTAATGTCTTTTAAATCAATAGATACTATTGTAGATGAAAATGAAGCCGTAAATTTTCCAAATGAGTTTTTAAACTCTTTGGATATAACAGGAATGCTGCCACACAATCTCCGGTTAATGATTGGTTCACCGATTATTCTTGTTCGTAATTTGAATCCACCTAGATTATGCAACGGTTCACGTGTGGTGATCAAAAGGATCACCAGAAATGTTCTTGAAGCAACTATTTTGACTCGAATGTTTAAAGGAGAAATCGTCCTGTTGCCACGTATTCTAATGATACAGTCAGAATATCCAATACCATTTAAAAGGCTTCAATTTCCGATTCGTTTGGCTTTCGCTATGACAATAAATAAGTCACAAGGCCAAACAATGTCCGTTTGCGGCTTGGATTTGGAAAATACGTGTTTCTCCCATTGGCAACTATATGTCGCCTGCTCACGTATAGGGAAACCATTAAACCTATTTGTATTAGCAAAAGACAGGCTAACTAAAAATATGGTGCACCAATTAGCGCTTAGATAAATTAAAATTATAAATTGTAATAATTTAAAATCATGAAAATAATTGTTAAAAATCAACTTCATAGGCCTCATTTATAAAACTGAAATTTCAGTTTATATAAATAAATAAATAAATAAAAATGATTTATTTATTTATTTTCATAAATATCAATTTTTATATAATTTCAACTAAGTAATTTGTAATAAAATGTAAATTAAATTTTTTTATGATCGTTTGTCCTTAATTTCAACTCTCCATAATTATTTACCAATTACATTTGAATTTCCAAATCGACTACAATGTTTTGTCTTTATTAGTGAACATTAATTTGACTACTTTAGGAAGTTTAGAATAACATTAATCCAACGTACTATAATTACAAAGTCACAGCAACGCGTGACCGGGTCAGCTAGTGTCCTTATAAAAATGAATTGCATATTTACACTGGCACCTCTAATATAAACTCTTGCCCATTAAAAAATTATTTAATTAACTTGATTGCCCAAGACCTAAAGTAATAAACTAATCTAGGACATTAACATCAGAATGAAATTAATAACAGAATAATTTACATAATGGGATGTGACCGAAGACATCACATTACACTCTTTACAGTATTTGTCAATCACTTCGCAAAGCTTGTTTCATCTATGAGAAGTAAGTTACGAATGCTTGGTGGTTAAACAGCGGATTTCGTGTTTATTTAAAACTGTCATCCTGTAGTAAAACGGCATTCTTTTACCTTAAACGCAATTTTTACCTTATTTCATTCCTTTTTGCTTTGCCCGAGAAATGTGGAATGAAAATTTGTCATTTTGGTGTAAATTTTTAAAGAGAAAAATAGAAAATAAAATCTTCATATATTTTAATTAGAGAACTTAAACTGATGACTTAATAGCCAAATTTCTTGGAATCATGACGGAAACATATTGTTATAATGACGTTTTAGAGCAACTATTGAGGTAAAGGTCTTCTGAAACCTCAATAAAAAAATATATACTAAATTTTATCCTCTATGAATGCAATGAATAAAGTATCAATGAATTGTTTTGATCGTTGGTGGAGCGTCGCCTTTTGAATGTATTTATAATGTTGTCTTTACTCTTCAGTACGTTGAATTAATTCAGATTATAATAATATCATTTTTTTAATAAATTATGTTTCTTCGTTTTAAGCTGATTTATTTGGTCTCTTTGAGCATCAGAGATTTAGTTTATTTTAATTGCTGTAAATCATTTTACAGTAGGCCTATACATCAGTAAAAAAAAAAAAACCAAGATAAAATTTTCTATAGTAACAGTATTTTCTGTATACTTTCGTATATGATTAAACGTATGTGTAATATCTTGATATTTGTTGGTTTTCTGTACACGGGCTTTGGAACCGCCTCAGAAAAGTTAATCGTATGGGACATTTATCGGCTTGATGATGAAGATTCTCAAGGAACGAGCTGACTCAATACATTTAGCAGAACTAAGACGTCTCTGCTTTTCGCTGAAGGGGAATTAGTTCAATGGCGCCTGCTGGAGTCTTGTCCACAATGGATTGAGGACAAAGGTAATGTCGTTTCCAGACACTCTCCAGTCTCCACGTTAGGAACAGCACAATAGATAATATACGAAGAGAACAGCTGCCTATGACTATGTTTTTACCATAACGATGACAATCAGAATATTCACAAAGGAGTATAATCAATGGTCAAAAGCTACTAATTGATAACAATCTAGACGATATTTGCTTTCTAGACGTTTACACAGGTACATCCTAGTGTGTTTATGCAGTTAACTTTGTGGCTAAATAACGACTTGAGCTATTGTGGACTTTTGAGGTTCATTGAATCAGCTCATTAAAAGCCTAGTAAAATCTTGCGTCTGATAAAAATAAAGTAGGTCACTCAAAATTATTAACAGCAACTCCGATACGTGAATAGCTTTCTGTGAATAATGATCCACAAATATCAATTGAAAAGGAATTCAATAAAGTTTAGAAGTTAATAAAATATAATATAGCAGAAACTACAG
>JARYHS010013631.1:144366513-144522837 GCA_031002005.1 Vandiemenella viatica | reverse complement strand
GGAACGGCGCCTGGAAGAGCTGTCATTGCGAATTGTCGCGCTGTCACGATTACTATTACAGCGAGAACTTTGCGGAGGTTTCGTTCACTACTTTAAGTGTATAAATATGTTTAAAATGCAACCATTAAGTATTCTAGTTAGGGAGTAACACAAGTTGTTAGGGTTTCTTTCTTGATTTGCATCATTGTACGGAACTATGCGCCTCGACACCAATAATTGATGAACTGATAAAGGGCTTTTACATAAGTAACTCGAGAGGCAACTTATCAGAGGCAGATAATCTCGTTACTATAGGTAATCACTGAATTCGTCACGAGATAACAGAGACAGTTAACATTTCAGTAAACAATGATCTTTTGTTTCTGATGTGAGTGCTATACGAACTTTCATTTATAACTTCTCATGCAAGGGAATTTCTATTATCAGTCGCGCCCATTATAAAATGTGTTGTTTTATGTACATTTGTATCCTATATGTATTATAACTTTCAGGAAACAATAAACCTGGTCTGCATATTCTGTTGCATAGAAGCATGAATTTGGAATTTTCGCATGTAATCATGGATCAATTTATTTCAAAATATTCCATTCATTTGTGATAAACTAAGGACAATTTATTTTATACCACCGTATAGTAATGTCAGTTAATATGTTAAAAGTTGAATGTATTCCATCTCTTTGGATATTTGTTGGTAACCTAGGAACAAAATTAAATTAAATATTAATCATACAGCAAAATTTTATAAAACTCTTCGACCGGTATGATATGTAAATAAATGATTCTGTAAACGGGAGATTATAAGATCCAGGACTGCCTTTCTGGTGCAAAGTCACCTAAGAAAGTTTTCGCTAAAACCTCGTGGTGAGGTTTATGCAGAGCAGAAACTCGTGTTTCCAAACAAGATGAGACTACCCGAGTCGAATACGCGGCCAACTCCACTGATATTAATTAACTTAGTACGTGCTCTAATTAGTGTTAGCGTGGTCAGAATCTGCCATCTCAGCTAACTGTAATCCCTGTGGGGAGAAACAGTTCCTACTAGCATGTCGGAAAACGTAGCGCTACAGTATGAGACTTGGCTATTACTCTGCAAAATAAACGTCCTATTACAAATTAAAATCAGAAATGCATTAATACACTTCACGTAACGAGTCGTCAGCGTCGATTTAATAAACTATTGCTTGTTTTTTGGGCCATGAGTTGATATCTGACGATTAAATTACAGGTAGGAAGTTTTTTTTTTTTGTCAGTCAGATAAGTTTCATTTTCGGGATTCATATCTATATGGACTCATGGCCCCTTAATACGTTCTTTTCATAATGAGGTAGCCTAGCTCAATTGTTCAACTCCCGCTGTAGGAGGATAGCTTCATTTTTTTTTTTTTTATTACTAATGGCTTTTCGCCTCGTCGACGTCGATGCAACTAGATGCGGGAGAGGACTGAGTACAAGGAACGAAATGAATTCGGCCATGGCCCTTTGAAGGAAGCATCCCAGCATTCGCCTGGCGTGATTTGGGGAAATCATGGAAAACCCAAATCCGGATGCTCAGACGGGCAATCGAAGCGGCGTCCTCCCAAAGACGAGGCCAGAGCGTTAAACGCTAAACCATCACGCTCGGTAGGAAAGTTTCAAATTGTTGTTCGATCATGATAGTGTTCGACGCTCGCCGCTGGGTTACATGGTATAATCCCGGGTAGCGTCCGAAATTTTAGCAATTCAGGACTTGGCCGGTAGGGTAGGAAACATGGTAGTGGACGAACTATAATCACCAGATTATATTCCTTATGACCCAGGTTAAATCTGAGTGTGTTCCGAAATGAGTTTGAAGAGAGAGGGCATAGGACATTATTTATAGAGTTTAGTCCGTCTGTTGCTGACTTTAAACTTTGGCTGTGTTTCGGAAGTGTAAACTCTCACTATCTCCCTTCCTTCATATAAACAGCACACTTATCAACAGTTATGAACGGTATTTCAGGTTGGACCTTACATAGAATTAAATACATTTACAGCATTTCCTTACACTGCCTTGTGTTCGTATCGTACATTAGCTAGGCAGCACTATATAGCTGCAACTTTCAAATAAAATCCACCTATAATGAGACTTATACGGCCAGCGATGTAAATACTGCAGTACGCTAACCCATACGGCATAATTTATAACGTGCGGTGTGTTCTCTTCTGTGGTTAATTCATTATACCTTCGCTTTGTTTTTGAGTTTTTACATCATTCCATGTTTTGTATATACCAAATTCTAATGGTCCATCTTCAGTTTACCCTCCAACAACTTTGAACATAAACATAGTATCCTGCATGCTGTTAGATACTTTTAAATTCCTTGCTTTATTTCCCATTTTGAGAAAATTTTATTTCCAGTGTTTCTGGCACTGTTCCTACTGCGTGCCACTATTGTAGGATATTTCACTTTCCTGTTAGCAAAATTCATTTACTCTCATCTTCTTTAACTATTTTGGTCTTTGCCTTCACTAATGTCAATCTTTCGAAACAGAGTTTCAACAAATAGTCCGAACGTATTGTATAACGAAACCAATATCATTTTGATTATTGGTAATCATGGAGTGGTTATTTAACTGGAAAATAGTGAACATCACAGTTCGAGAATATTCTCTAAAGTTTTTCTGCCATGCTCACGATTAATACTGTATATATCCACGGTGGACAATGAATCTAATAATTGGTTCCTGAAACTGATTAGGAATACAGATATACGGGATATGGCATGAGGCGCCCATGGGCTATTGTGAGGAACCATCCCAGCATTCGCCTGGAGCGATCTAGTGAAACCATGGAAAACCCAGATCAGGATGACCGGAGTGCTTTATCGAAAGCTACTCCTGTCGGATTTTATGTTTACTCGCCCAGTAAATCCTTTCTGTTCCACTCCCTAATCGCTCGTGGAAAAAATGAGTACAGAAATGAATCAGTTCTGGCCATGATTTCTCTTATTTTTGCGGTTATTCCGAGATATGAATGTTGCTGGTAGCAATATTTGTTTACTGTCATTCCGAAATACGTCAGTCGAGAATTTTTCAAATAGCTTCTGGAGAGCAACGCCTTCGGTGCTCCAGGTCTTCCCAACCTAACTCCTTCAACATCGCACATACGCTTTCCCTCCAACTATATATAACTGTCACGAATCGGGCGGCTCTTCTTTGGACCATATCTAATGCCTCCATTAATCGCTTTTTATGCGGACCCCATACAGAGCAACAATATTCTAAGTGAGGCCGCACTAGTGACTTGTATGCAATCGATTTAACTTCCGGAGTGCATTGTTTTAAATTACGACCCAGAAATCGAAGCATACGATTTGCTTTCCCAATTAGTCTCGATATGCTCATTCCACGACAAATTATTACGAATTGTTACCCCTAGGTATTTAGCGGAATCTACCGGTTTAAGGACTGTACCATTAATTGTATATTCAGAGCTAACAGATATGGTGGTTGAAATTGGTCGATTAAAGATATTTTCGTATTTCGACCAACCAAAGACATTTCGTATATGTCACTCTGCTGCCACATCTACATAGCGTACACCATTGGTGTTTGTGTGTGGTAGTGGTATCGTGTCTCCTATCGTGTACTATGATGGTTAGATGTCGGTAGATATGGCGGTGTGGGAGATATGGTGGTTGAAAATGGTCCACCTGCGGCACTTTCATATTTCTACCTGAAACGTATGCGTCATGGTGTATCACTTTTCAGCCAAAACTATATAGCGCAGATCACTATTGTTTGTGTGTGGTAGTAGCAGAGAGTCACCCGTCGATGACAACGTTGGCCGAATTTGAGTAACTGTGAGAGTTTGGGAGATATGGTGGTTGAAATTGGTCGATCAAGGATATTTTAGTATTTTGGCCAAAGACATGTGTGTCCGTATATTTTACTTTGCTGCCTGAACTACCTAGCGCAGATGACTGGCGTATGTGTGGGATAATAGCCTCGAGTCTCCCATCGTGCACTATGGTGGTTAGATGTCGGTAGCTGTCAATCCAAATTCGTTACAAACACGAAGTCGTGGGTACCAGCTAGTAGCATATCCGTATGCGTGAGTAAACAGTATCATCACTGATAAAACACTTTGACACATCATACAATATTCACACTATGTTATTAAGGTGGAATGTAAGGGTTTTAGTTACGTTTCATTCTGGTACGTTGTGCTATAGGCTAATTTTATATTCTAATGCAAGATGCAATTCTGTTTTGATTACCTCGATTCAGACTGGTCTATTTTGCTGTACTTGCAGTAAATGTTTGTTGGTAGCAAATTGTTTTTATGTCCTTAGCATTCGGTAGGTAAAAGAGAACATGATTTATTTTGATGTGATGTTGAAAAGCTGAGAATTTAAAGATAAAAGTTTCCTCAAATTAGTGAACTTTTTTTGTCGAACACAATTCACGGATCGTATTACTTTCTTTGCCCCTCTAGCATGGTGTTAATTGTGACATAATAAGAGAGAGGTCCGTACTTTAACACCCTACGTGAACAAAGTTGCTGGCAACATCCCAAATTTCTTTGAAAGTTTATCTGTTAATTATCAGCACAAATCTCGAAATCTGCGGGATGGACGAAGCGAGAGTACAGCTAGTAATAATATAAATATCATTGAAAATTGCTGTAAACACATACAGTCAAGTGGACGTTGATGTTTTTCACTTTCCAAGTGTTTAACTAGTCTGTAAATGCTATTTCTCATAAAACAAGCTGAAAGCTTCAATTTAACTTAGACATTAACAAAAATGTGAGCTATCCGTGGTATTAGTTTACCTCGTTTTTGAAACATTGGCCCAATGAGGACGTTTATCAACACAGAATACGGTTTCCATGCGCTGTAAATGTTGAAACTTGTTCCCGGTTAAATCGCTTTACATGTTCCATCGTGTTACCAGTATTGCAGTTTCTATCTCGGAACTACCGTGCGACGTGTGCTGTATACGCTACCAATTCGTTCTCTGGTTTCCTCGCAGAACGTGGCTTCATGTTGGATTCGAGGTTAACATGATAGCGATTGTGGATGGGAAGTCACCACTAAAGTATGTCATGACTGTCTAGTTTGAGATCAAAGAAATCATAAAATCTGGATAAAATTATCAGAGTTAAGTAGTTTCGTGTTCTGAAGCTATAGCAAAAATAATATGTAACATTATATTGAACAGATTCTAAAAAATTATCTGGTGGAGGTTATTTGCTGCTAAAGTCAGTCACGAAATTTAGAAATTATTTAGCAGTGTAAATGGCTTCCTTTATTAACAGTGACACTGCATTTAATACATAATAATTTTAATAATTCTTAGAACAAATATTACAGTAATCGGTCACAGTAAAAAAAGTTAAAAATAAAATTTATTAAGCTCTTCTAAAAAAACTGACTGCAGTTATGAAAATAATAATATTAAGTGACTGATATGGGAGTCATTGGTATACAGGTGGTGGTGAGAGGTTTCTAGTAATGTGTACCGAGCGTGGTGGTTGAACGGTTAACGTTCTGGCCTCTCATTCGGGAGGACAAGGGTTCGAATCCCCGTCCGGCCATCTAGATTTCGGTTTGCCATGGTTTCCCCAAATCACTCCATGTGAATGCCGGGATGGTTCATACAAAAGCCCATGGCCTAATTCTTTCGCGTTCCTTGATCCAGACCCATCCTGCTCTATAACGACTCGACGTCGACGAGGCGTAAAACCATAAGTAAAAAAAAAAATCCTTGCGCCTAATCCTTTCCGCCTCTAATGATCTAGACGTGACGAACCGTAAAGGTGTCTAATAGTATACGATGCACACACTGGTTACAAGGTGTGGATATATAATTAGAGAAGAGTTAGGAGTGGTGCGAGATGACATTATTAGATTTCAGGCATAAATAAGTGGGGAAATTTTAACTTGTAAATAAATGAGTCGGACAGATTTTCGATTTATATTATTAACAAGTTATTTGGAAAATAGAAACAAATTAAAAGTAATAATTCGTATAGTGCAAGAATAGATGTGTCTGGAAATTGTAATTGGGGCATATCCTCTTACGGAATTATACTTTACTTCAAGCAGGTGATATTTCGTTATAAACTCTTTTTTTCCATTATACGTAACCAAAATTGGTAAATGAGGTACTGTTTGTAATATCCCTTGGGGACGGGAAATTTATGCGTGTGAATCCACGTTTCTTTGGCATCGGCGAGAGCCAGGTGACTCATACCTTCGCTGAAAGACCGAACGATTTATGGCAGGCCGTAAAGTTAAAAGCTTTACGCATTCAACGAAATTCAAAGGACAGTATAGGGCCTGTGCCGAAAGATGATTTCCTGGTAGAGTAGAAAGTTTAAACTAGAGAAACGATGCTTCAGAGAAAAAGTCAGGTTGCGGAACACCTCTGTTGGGAACCAGCGAATCAAACAGTGTGTTACGAGCTTTTAGAAACCATAAGTTTTTTATGTTGCATGAGGAGCGCCAATGGAGATCGTGGACGACCCGCCAAACGCTGCGACTCGCTGAAATTTCCCGCGTCTGCTAAAACTGCGGAACCTGCAAGTTTTCAACGGGGCGAACAAGCGGGATATAAGACATTCTGTTTCTGGCCAGCAAACAATCCGCACCGGCGCACCCCGGGAGATTGACGGAGAGGTCACTACCTGCGGGGAGCTACCTCGCCAAGTAGACGACACCAATGACCTTGCGCCCAGCTGATCAACAGGGTCTATGAGACTGTTTTATCCGCACGTCATCTGCCACGGTAATGAACGCCGGCGATGTATAGACACTCTTGCGTCATTCAACTCTAGACAACGCTCTGAGATTTGAGTCATGCTCTAAATTGTTCAAAAGAAACGTTTAACTTTGTAAACTCCTTAAATATTCAGTTCTGTTAAATAAACCAACTAATTTATATTCAAAGTAAATAATATAGGTGTTGTAAACCCTGCTTTCAATAACTTCCTTTCCAATGTTTCAGTATATCATTTGAATAGATGAAGATATGTGTTTTTAATGGTAATTTTAAAAGTACAATTGCTTTGATAAAAATTATTTCATAATTGGAATGTCGCTTCTCTCTGATAGAGAACACATCCAATTCTTGGCGCCTACCCGGGATTAATTTTGCAAATTGATTTATTAATTAATTTATCTCATTAATTTTTCAATTTTAATTAAAACTAGACGCTACATGTTTTAAAGAGTAAGTTCTACGCTTCTGATGTGTTGTTAATTTTTAATTGCACATTGTATAGTTTGTTTATAATTTGAAGATTTCGCCCTTGAGTTTTTTTTTCCTTTGATACATCGATATGGTAGGGCAACATGTCATTTCACGCCTATTCGATTCAATACTGTCGTTAATACGAGTCTTGTTCTTCTTAAGGAGGCTTCCCACGTCCCGTGCGTTTGCTGGCCGCGCCGGACCTGTAATCAACAGAGGGCCGTTGCAAGGGAGCCACCTTTACTGGCATGGAAAGTGCGCCTTTATCCGTCGCCCGGTCGGCAAACATCAAACACCCGCGTAGGCAACGTGGTGGGGAGGTGGTGAGGGCTAACCTTTGGCGCAGGCCGATCCAGACAATTGGGCTGCATGGCGCGGCTTACAAAATCTAGGGCCGTGGGAAGCGAGCATTATGAACGCCTTCCACCGTATCCGGACGTAGGCGGTTACCGTGGAGAACGTCTTGGGTGACAAAGTAGATTGGTTTCCTGGGTGACTGCGTTTGTTATTCTAAGTGTGTATGACTGCGATAGTGTCTTTGATCAGTGTTGTGAATGAGAGACGAAAGATGCGAGAGGGTGAAAGCTAGTGCCGGCTCATTCAGGCCTACTATTCCGGAAGACACGTAACAGGCCGCCAAGCTTAACTTCCCCATCCTACGGACGAATCACCGTCAGCAGTGCCAGATGCCCTTACTCCATATGCATTGTGGAGAGGTTTGGGTGATTATGAATTGTGCACCACAATCTCCTCTACCCCGCCGTCAAAATCCAGATGGTAAAAATTTGCTACAACGCCAGGGCTCCAATGAACTAACTTATTGCTATGCGCTATACACCATCGCGGTGTCAGAACCAACTGAGACAATGGGGCGGGCAGTTAATACCCTCCATATTTAAATAACTTCACTAATTTAGAAACAGACAACAGTTCTTGCAACATTTTTATGCAAACAATTATTATTTTAATGTACCGGTATTTCATTTTTAACGCATTTTAAATGTTATTCCACTGTAACTCAAATACGTTGTTACTTACACTCTTTTCGCGGAATTTTGCGAGAGCTCACTGGTTTAACAATAAAACTAATACTAAACAAGTAATTGTGGATGAGCGTATTAAGATCCGGGAGGTCCAATGGGATCAGGTTCCAATCCCACTATATTGTCGGCCGTGCTAATTACGGTTTTCAGGCGGTTTCTGCTAGGACAATACCAAATCTTTACCTCATAAACAACACATTTTACAAACAAAATTACACTTAGCATACATAATACAAGTTACACGTTTCACAGGTATATGGTAACACAAACATGCCACCAAGAGCTTAAGGAGATCACTCCCTGATTACCTAACGCCATGTTAATTTAAGCAAGTATTTGACCCATTTGTGTAAAAACTATTTGATGTAGGACCTCAGTATTTTTACTGAATGTAAAGTCAACTGTACTAATATCTACTTTATACGTTTTATAGTTTTTAAGAAATACTTTTTTAAATTTATTAATAAAATATTAAGTTTTTTTGCAGAAAATATTTTTTGTGAACATCCTAATAGGGTAATATTAATGCTTGTAGTACCAGAGGTGGATTTTTTATATTATTCAGAGTCTCTGAAAATTTCATTCAATTATCTTTCATAATTTCTGATATAGGGCATATGTACCAAAAATTTTAGTTTGCGGGAAACTGACTTTAAAGAAAATCTTTTGAAATTTATTGCTTACAGTTAATTAGAACTATCCTGCTGCATATAATTACCCTTCTTTGGCCTCTTACAAGTCTTCCAGCTTCTTTTTCCACCTTCCTAGATGTCTGTCTTTTTTTTTCCATATTAGATGCAGACCTGTCTGCATCGGCTATCCTCAGCTTATCGTAATGTTGCAGCCCCGTGATCATATTTTCCCCAGAATTAATTCCCAGCTTTTTAGGAACCCAACACTTTCCAATATTATAACAATTGAATGTAATAACAGCATCATGAACCCCTATTTTCATTGTATGAATGCCTACAAATATAATTTTAGAAAGGTTATTCCAAATTTTGCTGTTCAAACATTCATTTGCGTTCTGTGACTGCCCATGCAGACATTTTCTTAGGTCAGAATGAGCTAAGTCTATAATAATAGGTTTAAGTGCTGTAATAACAGCAGCAGGAAGAGAATTCTGGTGAGAATAAGATTCTCCAGTTGTCTGAGCCCTATGTAAAGGTCTAAAATATATGCAAAAAAGTGGATGACAGAAAAGTGGGCGTGGCACCGAAATGCACATGGTAGGAAAATGCTTTTATTTAAATGCCCGAAAAAAAAAATTCAGCAAAATCCTTTTCAGGATACTTAAAGAAAACCTTAATCTATCGAAATAACCGAAAATCGATTTTTTTTAACCTGAAGCGCGGGGTGGTCCCCTTAAACGAAGTGGATCTCAGAAATCCGGATCTAAAACATCGGTAGAGCTCATGGCCATCCAACCCGCATGAGGCACACTGGGCCCCTGGATAACAGTTGGCCTGTCTCGGTCTGATCCGAGGTGGGGGAGGCAGTAAAGCTAAGCTGAAGATAGTTTTCTGGTTTATTATAGGGCAGTCTAACGGCACATTTACAATTGCAAAAGGAGACAAAATTATGTAATAATCCATCAAAATTTAATGTTTAATTTATTCTGTTATCAGTGCCTGTTTCCCTTCTTGATAGTACTGATTGTTAGACTGCCAATTTTCTCTGTGTTGTTGTTTTGGAGGAGCTCGCTTTTCTTCCCTTCACTCTTCTAAATCCAGTCTAATGATTTGTTCACTTTATTATCATCTTTCCGTTGATTGAGCAGGTCTTTAAAACCTAAATCAACACCTTTGGGAAATATATGAATACCAACGAGGTTTGTAATATTTCCAAGCCGCAATGAGAGATGCGGGTAATAAACAGGCTGTGAAGCTTTCCTCCTCACTTGCAGCGACAGCGGCTGTTTGTTTGGACAGGCGGCAGTTTATACCGCTGCAGCCTGAGTGATTAACTTGACACCGCCTCCTGCGGACCTCTGGGAAATACCCGCTAATTGATTCACCGCCACTCGGCAGGGGCTCATCCGCCGCTCGTCCACGCACGCTCTTGGCTAAAAATACCATCAGTGGTGTACAAACAGTACGCCGGCTGCTGTATTTCAAGACGCGCCCAACGGGTTTCAGAGTATCCAATGACCGCTGTTCTGGGAAACAACCAGAATAGCATTTCAACCAGTGTAATGATACACAGGATACATTCGTGTGAATGGAGTTTGTATCAATGGACAGGTAATCATATTTCGGGTTGTAGCGTATCACCAGGGGGGGGGAGGGAGAATTATTAATTAATTCTTAATATTTTACGCTATACAGGGTACTATAATTGAATATCAAAATGTAAATTATTCAAATGAGAATTGGATGATTTTGGGATTTGAATTGGTCACAAAAAGACATTTTAATAAAGATTTTTACAATGGCATCTACAAATCTGAGCGTATTTACCATTACGTTAATAAACAAGAGGTTGTGCAATTTTCTAAGCAACGCTCAGATGTACAATGAGCCCTTTAAATGAAAGCAAACAAATATAGTTGTACTTTAAAAATCTCACAATTATTCTAATGCAAAGTATGTTTCCAGTGATGATGATAGCAAACAGTAATGAATTTTAATGGGTAGGGACGCCACGAATGATTAACCTGTCATTCGACAGTTACACAGTCTAGCTCAGTGGTTTTATCAGATCAGAGCAAGGATCTTATCTCAGATGCGCTTAAGGGTACAGTTTCAAGGGAGTTGCAGGCAAAATGGCTTTGTAGAAACACATTAGCGTTCTTCTTCCACGGCAGGTAGCGCTGAGCGGAGATGACCACCGGGTCGATCGTCGTAACTGGCCACGCCAGCAGTACGCGGCAAGTCGCAAGTTAGGAGTGCGCCTCAGATGGTCTCCAGGACACAAGTCAGCCCAGCACACATGGACCCCAAGTCGCCAGTGACTCGTCTGGGCTCCGGAATGGACGTGATCTTGGCTACCCTCCCGACTGGAAGGAAGTCCTCGTCCTTTTCTGCCGCCACGGAGGTAAACTCTAACTCCGCCTCTTGTGGCTCGAAGACGACATAGAACATAAAATTCCCCGAATCTTAGTACCATGTTCCCTGTGATTGGCTGACCATCTGACGTCATGTGATTCTGTGGCTTCTCTTGGCCACTTTAAGTTTCGGCAATCCTCGAGAGCCGATGTCTCCTTCGGGAGGAAGGAATTCTGTTTACGGCCTGCCCGACAGAAATCCCTGACCCTCTTACCATTCTGCCAAAAAGGCGCCAGCCCGTCGCGCCAGCCGGACTGCCCTTCACTAAAGCGTAAAATCCTTGCCTTTCACCCTTTCATGCGGATCTTTCGAACATACAGTGGACATCCCAAGAAATGGAAAAATATTTAATCCTTTACTTTATATACAATAAAAAGTGATATGTAACGGGGAGCTTAGCGAATCGTTACAGGGTTGTCTTAGATTCGTAAATGCTTCCATGGTTTATACAAAAATCCGTGTTCAGATTCCTTCCTGTTACTTGCCCGCAACATTAGAATCTAATGACCTCAACTTCGAAGTATTAAATAAAAAATATCGTTTCTCGGGAAGAGATACTTTAATTTTAACAAGACTGGTGAAAATTAAAAGTGCAACACCCATACGGAGTTGTGATAAATGAATGAAATTTAGCGCCAAGTATCCGCATATGAAGAGTATGAGATGAATAAAACTTGAAAGTTTTACGCTTAATAGTATGAGAATTAAGGGGCATAGTATTATGAAAAATTGCTATATTTTTTAGTGTGTAAGTGGTGAACAGTGTGGTTTAACATAACACTTTTCTGTCCAAATTCTTGTTGACAAAGAATGCCCTGGCGAAGAGTGACGACCCTCAACACCCAAAGTCTAACTGTGAAAGAGGTCTGAGAATTGGCATTTTTGAAATGGGTGCATAATATCGCGAAATCTCCCGAACGATTGGTCGTAGTGCAATGTCAGTAAACAGACTTGTTACACAGAGGATGAAAGAAGGCTCTAGTACTCCCAGAGCAGGCACAGGTCATACAGAAGGACAATAGGACTTGAAGACTGCCAAATAGTGTGGGTGGCTGTTGCTGGTAGACGGGTGACTGCAGAATATATCCAAGCTGAGATCCCCTGGACGATTATAAACCAATTGCTTGAAGCTGGGTTACACTCTGACACCTATGTAATGTGTTCCATTAACCTGATTTCATTGCCATCATTGTCTAGTCTAGTGATTCTGTTTGTGGTAAAATGATAGACGACAACATGCACGCAGGCTTAGTGGGGAAACTGCTTACTCTGCTGTGATTTCAGAACGTCACACAGATCCAGCCATCAGTAAAAACGGTTTGGGGGGCAATCAGTTTCGACAGCAGGACTGAGTTGGTTGTTGTTGAAAGCACAATGGCAGCCCACCACTATGTGCTGCGCCCTATTGTGATAAACTTCATGGCCATCATCCAAATCGGATATTCCAACAGGATAATGCCCGTCCTCATACTGTGGCCATAGCAACACAAGCCTTGCATGGGGTTACGACCACAATTCGGACCGCAGGGTCCCCAGATTTGTCCCCAATAGAGCATGTCTGGAATGCCAGGAGTAGACACATTAGATCACATGGTCAACCAGCACAAACTGTGCAACAGGTGGCTGTACAAGACATGCAAGCGTAGAGAGACATACCCTAAGAAGGCATCCGATTCAATGCCGACAAGGATCCACGAATCTATAGTGTAATAAGTGGCGTTCCCAAGGCGAAATAGTTTGCACATATCGAGGAAGGGCTATTTTTCGGCGAGCGGAAGCCGATGGCCCGTTCGTCAAGCCACCCGCTGCGCTGTTGACAATAACCGCAGGGACAGCCAACCTACGGACAGTAGGGACATGCCACTTGGATATTCTTGTATCCTGTTGCATGGAATGCTGCTCCGAGGCGGGGTGGAGACGAGACACTCGTAGACTGTGTGTGGAACTGAGTGTATGCTGTGGCTGGTCTACCGCGATCCGTTGAGCGTCTGAGGTGCGCATCACGTCACCAGCAGTGTCAACAGCAGTGCACACGGTGAAGTGAATCTAACAGTGCGACTGGTTGCAACACATCATGGCCCGAAAAATACCCTTGAGTAGCTAGACTTGTTTTCAGAAAGCCAACTGAGCTAGCCATCTGCAAATCTAATCACTTGTCAATGTTGATGTCATTTAACTTGTTTGAATAAATTCAAGTCTTTTGTGAACCCATCTTTTTATGTCTTGTAAGCCCTGAGACATGTCATGTACGAGGCTCGATATTAACATGTTGATAAAGAAAAGTTTTAATTGCTGACGCCATACACTATGTCTAACAATTTCAAAGTAGAGCCACTCCCACCAAAAGAGATTATTACAATAGTTACACAAGGTGGGCGTACTTGATGCTGACAAATGTATCTAAAGGTAATAAACTTAGCCTGATCCATTTCAATTTATGATTTCTGTTAGGTATGGCGCTGGATATATCTAAAATCATGACTAAAATTCCTCTATTCTTGTCTGGGTGTTACAATTTTAATTTCCGCTAATGTATGATTTATTTATCATGAAGGGATATATTTGACTTTTACAATGGACAGAGTTTAATGATTCACAATTTATTATTTATGTAACAAGACACATCGATTAAATTTTGACAGTCATGTTTAGAAGATTTAAATCATGTTTGTTCAGAATAAGAAACTTGTCGGTTGCCACTCAGCTAGAAGCTTTAAATTAATTTTGATAAGAAAAACTGAAACTCTTAATCAATGGATTTCCCTAGCAGAGCGTTTCAGGTCTGATCAAAAGTGAAGTGCAATGCAATTTATGCGTTTTATTCAGTATTTTTTCTTGGTTCGTTGCCAGTCAACATGATAGCTTCCCCTGCTCATTTGCGGCCCTGAGGTTGGACAAGTGAGACTACACATAGAGATGGTTTTGACATCAAAACTGCTATCAACACACACTGTTATGTTCACAGCATTGTATGTCACGGTTGGCAGGTCTCTCCCGTCCTCTCGACATGGCCAGCTTAGCTTCTCCACAGGCTGCCCGCAATTACCTCCTGGTTGTAAGTACTGCCCTAGTACCCACGCAAGCGCGCCCAAGCTGTCCTGCCTGCCAGTCGTCCAAGCTGTCCACACAAACCAAAAGTAAAGTTTTGTTCTGTCAGTCTCCCTTCAGCCTCGTTCCGGAATACGGCCTACTCCGAGGTGACTAGCGGAAAAAGAACAGAAACAAAATCTTATAGGCTATTTCAAGCAAGTTTTTTTTGCACAATGTCTTTTCTGTCGTAGTAACCGAAGCACGCCACCTGACCTGCAAACATTACCTTGTTGTTAAATCATGGAGGCACACATCTCCAGCGGCTGTCGCCTGCCCCACACTAGACAACCCGCTGGGTGACATTCTCTTAATAGGTTGGCTCGACCCTGCCTTTGTTATACGTCCGGCCAGTTACCTCGGCTGCGTTTCACAAAAATTCACCTGAATGCAAACTGCTTCGTGCTCACATGACTCGAGCAAAATATTCTTTCACGACCTCCGTAGGTATAAATTAGTTCTGTTCTTTCTTGAAAACATTGTACCCTTAATTATGAATCTTTTTGATTATTACATTTGCTCAAAAGATAATTCATTACAATGTAGAAGACAACTGAGCACCGCCAGCAAAAAAAAAAAAAAAGAAAGAAAGAAAGAGTTAATGTTGTTGACGCAAAGCATAGACTTCAGTATGTAGATTTTGACTTTCAGTTGTTATAAAATTTAATAAGCGCATTATGTGTGTTTTCATGGTGCACATTATTTAGATAAATAAAGTAGAATTTGTGCATGTTTAAGACCTTCTGACAGAATTTCAAGTAGTTGTGCATTCAATCAACTTAGTGACATCCGAACCACGGAACATCATAATGTGCTTCACATGAACAAACAAATCTTATCCGGAGAGAAAGGGTCAATATAAGTAAACCTAAAAATTTATGTGTGGCTTTTCATAGCGGGCACATTACGCAATGACCTGCCGGGCCGCTAATTTAGATCAATCAATCTTATTGTCGAGTCTGAAGGCTCGTTTTATGCACCAAAAAAATTAAGATATTGGGTGATAAAATAATGCAAACATGTACAAAAACAATCTACGTGTTTTACCAAAATCAATTTTTGTTGAAAGTCACACCGTTTTGAAATGTTCCAATTTTTTCGGTTATATAGTTGGTAAATCCGAAGAGGGAGGAGACACATTTTTAACGACTTTAATAGCTTGCTTACACCTTGCGAAATACATAATAAATAACTCCGAGAACATACCTACTGAACAATAGTTTTCTTTTAATACCCTTTTCTTTGGTATGGTAGGTAAGTATCTCTTCTAGTGGTTGGTTGGTTGGGGACACTACTTTTCTTATTCAAATTGACGATTATTAGTTAATTTTATCTATATGCATGAATGTAAAATTTTAATTGGCAAGAATCTCATTAAAGGTAAAATATAATTTGCGTTTTTTAATTCGTCTGGCTTTTACAATTCTAGGCATATTTACATTACTGTTAATACATAATGATGCAACATATCAAAGCAATGCCTAGATATACAATTTGCCTGATAAGCAAAGCACCTAATGGATAAATTTATTTATCTTTAGCTCAGATATTCAAAATTGAATAATGGAATGCAATTAACAAAATACAAATTGTAGATCATGGCAACGAATATCGGCATTATGATGTTGTGTCTTTAAACAATCAAAAAATACCTTAGGCGCCATGAATGGGAACTGTACCATTCCAAATTTTTAAAACAAAGTTTTTTACTAATAACACAAAGTGTCTGGCAAATTGTGCCGTTAGCTCAGTGGAAACTTTACGCAGTTAGAGCAGAACTTTCTAGTCACAGGTACGCTTAAGGGTCTTTACTGTTCCATGAAACATACACGCTGGCCTGGTTGAATAACATATTACCTTTTCTTGTGGACTGCAATGCTCGGTGTTGGGTTGCGAGTGAAGGCGTTTACTGCCTCAACCCGGGCTGCATTCGCCGAGTCGCAAGCTGAATGGAACCTCATTCTTCTCTCCATCGGTATCAGCCATAAACAGTCTCGATCGTTCAATGTTTCACCCTCAGGTAAACTTTGGCCACGCCTCTCGTGGTCTCGGACGTACATCATCACCATCCTCAACAGTGTCCGGCCTCTGGCCAGGTCTGCTTTATGCACAAGCCTCTCCAGTTGCTTCTTTCATCCCACCACATCTCTGTCACCATTTTGTTCTAGTCCTCTCCTCTCTTCCGTACACCCTCCTCCACTCCTTTCAGCCATCCATCTCTTGGTCTTCCTCTGGGTCGTTTACCGTGCATCTTAATTTCATGGATTTTTCTTGGGATTCTCTGATCTTCCATTGTCACATGTCCATACGATCTCAGTCTGGTCCTCTCTACCCTTTCCTGTAGGGGTTCCTCTTTTATGGTGCGTCTAATCACTTCATTCCTTATTTTGTCCATTTTAGTAACTTCCATTCTATCTCTTAAAAACTTCATTTCACTTGCTTGTACTCTGCTGATGTCCCGCTTTTTCATTGTCCACGTTTCAGCAGCATAAGTCAAGATAGGCACATAGTACATATGATAGATTACTCTCTTGCTTCTCTGTGGCACCTCTTTATTCCATATCAGGCTTCTAATGCTCCTTACGAACGCCTCTGCTTGTCTTCCTCTTTCACTTATCTCGCCATCATTTCCTCCACATTCCTATAATACACTCCCCAAGTACTTGAATCTTTTTACCTTCTTTAGTTGTTCCCCTGCCATCACAATTCCCTGGGTTAACCTATTCTTTTTTCTGGTTGTTACCATGTACTCACATTTCTTTACACATTGTCTGTCCATACATCCAACTGCTGCTGCACTTCTTCTTCTTCACCTCCCCAGATCATCCGCAAAAGCCATCACCTTCATGTTTTCCTCTCCCATCCTCACTGCCACCTTCTGCATTATTTCATCCATGATTACAATGAAGAGTAGTGGTGATATAGCACTTCCTTGTTTTAGTCCATTCCTTTGCTCCAGCCACTCTGATCTTCCTTCCCCTATTTTCACATAGCTCACACTTCCTTGGTACAGTTCCATCACTCTCTTGATGGTTTCTTTGGGAACTCCTCTCTTCTCCAAGGCCTTCCATACCTTACTCCTGTGTACACAATTATATGCTTTCTCAATATCGAGAAATACCAACAGTAGATCCTTTCCATACTCATAATGTTTTTCCTGCAGCTGTCTCATAGCAAATATCAGATCTACCGTCAATCTCCCTGATTTGAAGCCATACTGCTCTTCCCTTAGCTCTTTTCCCACCCTGTCACGTATCCTTTTTTCAATGATCTTCTCATACACTTGGGCACAGTGGAACATTAGTGTAATACCTCTATAGTTTTTAAACTCATTCCTGCTCCCTTTTTTGAATATAGGTATAATTATTCCTTTTTCCAGTCTTCAGGAGTTGTGCCGTGATTCCGTGATTCCATACCTATCTCATCACACGGTATGGCCACTGCTTTCCTACTACTCCCGCTGCCCTTATCATTTCCACGCTCACTTCATCGATGCCTGGTGCCATTCTACCCTTCATCTTACCCAGAGTACATGCAGAACAGAAAAGCCACAGTTTTAGTTAGGTGTCTCCCAATGTCTCATTCCATTGGCGGCCGGTCGGCTTACTTCAATCACGTTATTCACAACCCAAGTTTCATTCGCGATTACCCATCATACGACCGTTGGGCAGCCGGCTAGACCGTTAGGTTCAAAGCCCTGGCCTTGAGGCAGCTCCGAGGATAACAAGGGAAATCCAGTAGTCTCATCCCTCCCCCGCATTGTCCGACTAAGCTAACGGAATATGGGGGCAGTGTTACGAGCTGCGCTGCCTACTAGAATGAAGCTGATTTTAACATTTTTGTACCAATGCTATTTTTATATGTCCTTATTAAAATGAATTGCATATTTACACTGGTACCTCTAATATGAACTCTTTCCCATTAACAAATTATTTACGACATTAACATCAGAATGGAATTAATAACAGAACAATTTACATTATGGGATGTGACCCAAGGCGTCACATTACACTCTTTCCAGTATTTGGCAATCACTTCGCAAAGCTTGTTTCATCTATAAGAAGTAAGTTACGAATGCTTCGTGGTTAAACAGCGGATTTCGCGTTTATTTAAAACTGTCATCCTGTAGTAAAACGACATTATTTTACTTTAAATGTAATTTTTACTTTCTTTAATTCCTTTTTGATTTGTAAAAAATGGCACGAAGAATGTGGTATGAAATTTTTTTTCATTTTGATATAAAATTTTAAGAAGAAGAAAATAGAAAATAAAATCTTCACATATTTTAATTAAATTAGAGAACTTAAACTGATCACTTAATAGCCATATTTCTTTGAATCATGGCGGAAACATATTGTCATAATGACGTTTTATAGCAACTATTGAGGGAAAGGTCTTCTGAAACCTAATTTAAAAAAAATATATGTATTACATTTTATGCTCTATGTATGTAATGAATAAAGTATCAATGAATTGTTTTGTTCGTTGGTGGAGCGTCGCCTTTTGAATGTATTTACAATGTTACTATTTACTTTTCAGAACGTTGAATTAATTCGGATAATTATATCATTTTTTTTATATAAACTATGTTCCTTCGTTTTAAGCTGATTTTTATGGTCTCTTTGAGCATCAGATATTTAGTTTATTTTAATTGCTGTAAATCATTTTACAGTAGGCCTATACAACAGTAAAAAAAAGGATAAAATTTTCTATAGTAACAGTACTTTTTGTATACTTTCGTATATGAATAAACGTATGTGTAATATCTTGATATTTCTTGGTTTCCTGTACACGGGCTTTGGAACCGGCTCAGAAAAGTTAATCGTATGCGAAATTTATCGGCTTGATGATAAAAAAAAGAAAGATTCTCACGGAACGAACTGACTCGGTACATATAGCAGAATACACATTCACAGAACTAAGATGTCTCTGCTTTTCTCTGAAGGAGAATGAGATCAATGGCGCCTGCTCGAGTCTTGTCCTCAATGGATTGAGGACAAAGCTAACGTCGTTTCCAGACACTCTCCAGTCTCCACGTTAGGAACAGCACAATAGATAATATACGAAGAGAACAGCTGCCTATGACTATGTTTTTATCGTAACGATGACAATCAGAATATCACAAAGGAGTATAATCAATGGTGAAAAGCTACTAATTGATAACATGTCGACGATATTTGCTTTCTAGACGTTTACACAGTTACTTTATAGTGTGTTAATGCAGTTAACGTTGCGGCTAAATAACGACTTGCGCTATTGTGTGTGGACTTCTTGAGGTTCATTGAATCAACTCATTAACAGCCTAGTAAAATCTTGCGTCTACCAGGTAATAAAAATAAAGTTGGCCAAACCAAATTATTAATAGTTACTCCGATACGTGAATAGGTTTCTATGAATAACGATCCACAAATCTCTATTGAATCCCTCTTCAATGAAGTTTAGAAGTTAATAAAATACGATATAGCAGAAATTACAGGTTTACAGATATTGACTGAACAAATGACTGTTAATTGAGGATTTGATGAGTCCAGAGGTACTTCTGATCAGCAACATTACGCGATCAATTATCTTCAGAGAGGGAAATTGCTAGTGATCTGTCGCCTGTGATACGGAGACACGCGGATACATTGCAAAGAGAAACTCTAAATGAAATAGCTTAAATTATCGGATTCTTTGCGATTCTACGAGCTGATTGTCCAAAGACGATAATATACCATTAGTTAATAAGTTGCCACTAGTAAATTAAATTCAAGCTATTGTAAGTGTTGCTGTTTATGACTGATGTATTAAGTAACTAACGAAATGTTGTTGGCAAAATCGCCCGTTTGCTGACAACAAATTCATTGTTTAATAAACCAATCGTATATAAATAACATTCAGTAGTGAGCGAAAGTTGAAAAAACACTTTGCGTAATGATACAAACTTACACAGAGAAAATATCGAGAATTAACCTATGATAATGAATACTAATTTATATTTGTGTA
Source organism: Vandiemenella viatica (assembly GCA_031002005.1). NCBI lineage: Eukaryota > Metazoa > Arthropoda > Insecta > Orthoptera > Morabidae > Vandiemenella > Vandiemenella viatica. Next base: position 144,502,458 of record JARYHS010013631.1, on the reverse strand, counting down.
TTATGTGCATATTTTGCACAATTCATACCCGAGGATGTTTAGAAGATATCTGGTTGTTGTCTACAACTTGATTTACGGATTAAATTGATCATGTCATAGTTAACACATTGCCAGCGAGAAATGAAGTAACTTAATTCCTCTGAATAATACAATTCCGTTAGTACGCTGAAATCACGATATGCATTTCGACAACAAGAATTAACCAAATCCATGTGAATCATGTTCAATGAAAAATGGACACTAATTTTCTCAGGTTTTCTACTTCATATCAAAATGAATTGTACCCTATTTTACGCTCAAGGCCACGAGAAATCCTATATAAATTCGACTACTGGTTTTCGTGAATCTCGTTCAACGCAGAATTGATACCCACTTGTTTAAATACCCCTCTATCTTAAATTTCCCAGGTTTCCTACTTCACCTCAAAATGAAGCATAACTTACTTTTAACCCCTCTTGGGCAGAATAAGATCACAGTATGGGAATATGCCAGAGATTACAGCATAGTGAAAAACTGGATTCCCGAATCTGAAAAGGGGAGATGATCCGCATTACCTCGCCAGATTAACGTTGAAAAATGTCTGTCACCATCGTTAGCGACCAGATGATTGTAAACTACGGATAGATGTGAAAAATATCTGTACATACTGTAATAAAATTGTAGAATATTGGGTTTGAGTAAGAAATTTATTTTAATTTTTTCTGTTCTTGGATGGATCAAATAACAATAAAGAAAGGATTTCAACAAATTCTGTACAATGATAGCTTATGACATCGCTTAACGTATAAGATAAATTAATCCATATCATTACCATGGACCATCGCTGCTGAATCGCCCATGCTCTTCTCGGGTTGAAATGTTTAAATATTAAGCACAGTTCTTGCCTTCTCATTGTCCACCTTTCCGACACTTGTCGTCTGAGAGTTCTGTCTGTAGATGACTTTCACGGATTATTCACAGCAGAGGACACGATATGGGAAGTTTATTGCACCCAATAAACACCGTTTGTCAACACAGCTTTTGTAGCGGCTTCCACCATATGGAGCCGCTTCGTGTCCAATTTCTTACATAGTATGGCACTTTGTTCTCTATGCCCCTAAGAAAATACAACTATTATCCATTAAAGTATATCTTAATGCAATTATACCTGCACATTCTCGCGGTAACCACACTTTATTTCTGCAGCAAAATCATCCCCACAGTGTATAAACAAAACTGAATTGAATAGTGAAAATTAATGTTAATTAATGCAGTAACAATTGCATTACTACAATAATGAGTGTCATCGTCTGTGACGAATCACTATGGTTTAGATCATATATGGGCAACCCCCGGCCCCCGGGCCGGATCCGGCCCTCCACCAGCTTCAATCCGGCCCGCGAGAGGTTCAGAATTTTCAGATACAGAACATACCTTTCCGAAGAAAAATATCTACAGCTGAGAGTCTTCGCACGAAAAATAATTTGCACATTCGGAAGCACGTATAAATGTGAGCAGCTTTTTCCAATCATGAAAATTAAAAAAAATAAGCATCATACTTGGTTTAGAGCATGGTTGGCCAACCCGCGGCCGCCTTGAAGATTTTTCCGCCCCGCATGATTCATCACACTTTTTCAAATTATATTTAGTTTATAATTGCCAATGTAGTGAAAACCAATGTATTTAAAAAAATACATTATTTGTGAATCCGTATATTTCAAAATTAACTGTCGAAATTATGGGAAAAAATTACTTTGATTTAAAAATAATATTTTTGCGAATATATGACAGATATTGCCTGTTTTATTTATGATTTTACAGTTATTAGTTCGCGAAATAATTATGTTATATTCTGCGAACTCATAATGCGCGTGTATCTCGGAACATCTAATACAATATACAATATATAATTTTATATGCGGCCCGCGGAGATATGACGCATTTCCAAAGTGGCCCGCAAGATCATTTGGGTTGCCCACCCCTGGTTTAGATCCTCCTCCTGTTTTATTGTTTGCGTAATGTTTTTGTTTTGCATTGTCATGCACAGCGTATGAGCATTAGTTCTTTATAGGTGGTTAAAAAACTCAGAGTATTAAGTAATTGACATAAAAGGGAAAAGACATTATTCTGAAAGCTCTCATTTTATTTTAATTGTATTCAATGTTATGGCCTCAGTTGGGCATTTCTTATTGGTGTAACTGCTTCTATGTACCTAAAATACGAATTATAATAAACGTACCTACTTCGCAGTGACCTATGCACTTTTCTTGTCATGTTTCAAAAAGACAGCAAAATGTTATACTTGACGCAAACTAGTAGTAAGAACTCGGTGTTCCTTCTGTCAACACTTTGGTCACAAATAAGGATTAAAATCTTTGCTCGCAATCAGCTCCAAAGATTTTCTATTGCTCAACAAAGGAGGTAATGAGAAAACGAAAGCATTAAATTGATCGAAAAGTGAAGAAAATGTAAGACTATTAGTTCCCGAAATTTTTTATTAGAATAAATAGTTTCAGATTTTATTTTAATTTTAAAATAATAGAAATATGTTTAAAAACATTTTGCTTCCTCCGTTTAAGCATGCCCATTTTGTCTTCTGACGTAGATTTTTTCTGCTATCTTAGGGATTATTTTTTTTTTATTTTAACCATTTTCGTCGTTGTCTGCGATATTTTGAAAGAGGAAAATAACTTTGTATTTTGTAATGGGTACTAATATTCCGATTGAAACTGTATATAGATCAAATGACATTCATATCATTTACTATAAAAAAAATCGACAAAACAATTTATTTTCAGCGTTAGATGCTAGAACACTCTTAACATGGGAAATATAACATGTGTTTCTTTTCTAAAAAATCTGCTGTAGGTTATGAAATATGCAGACTGTAAGTACGGAAGAGGCAGAGACATGCAAATGACGGAAGTTTTGAAATGCATGTCGTACAAGTCTGCATGTTACATCGTTCCCGAAGTCATTACATCAAGCGAGAAAGACACTTTTGAAGTATTAAAAGTTATTCAAAGCACGCAGGTGTGCTGCTTTAAAGATTTGGTTACCGTGCCTCCAGTTGACGCGAAATGTAAGGTCTACAAATGTGCTACACATACTCCCATTAGCCGCGTCGTGTGTGAGCTGATTAATAGATCTTCCAACACAGACGTCTCTTAAAAAAAATGTATAGGTGCACACGTTAATTAACAATGCTGTTGCACAACACAGCAAATAAATTACATGTGGTACATGACTGGGGGGATTTCCCCAATGCTTACTATTCTGTTAAAACCGAGCGTGGCGGTGTAACGGTTAGCGTACTCGCCTCGCATTCGGGAGGACGGTGGTTCGAATCCCCGTCCGGGCATCCAGATTTGGGTTTTCCATGGTTTCCCAAATCACTCCAGGCAAATGCCGTGATGCTTCCTTCAAAAGGCCATGGCCGAATTCCTTCCCATTCCTTGCCCCCATCCTTGCCCCCCATCCTTTCTCCTTTCCCGTCTCTAAAGATCTCGCTGTTGAGAGACGTAAAGCAGCTAAAAAAAAAATGTTAAAATCAGTGCTGGGATGCAATTTAAGTATGTTTCTTCTATACCTTACATCCTGCAAAACTGTCGGATAACGACTTTTTCACAACTTTATTACAAGAAAATAGTCAAGTTAAACTCTAACTGATTTTTAACTAATTATTTTGTGGAAACGAAATAATGAGCTTAATATCGCCTGAATGTTTGTCTTGATTCCAACCACTGTAAACATTTCCGTCGCCATTAATCTACATACTTTTGAAAAATGGAGACATAACAGGGAAGAAACGATGACATTCGTTTCAGTTATCAATAATGCAACACTATTTGCAACGCTATTTTGATTTCATCCCATCTGCACCTGGACACCAAGACATTTTGTTGATATAGTCAACATATAAATGTCTTAAAACTTTTTCTTATTCATATACATATTTGTACCTTCTACTCAGCTGTCACCAAGTGCAAGAAAAAACGTTTTTTTTTTTTTTTAACTCTTCTTGATTGAAATCATTGAATGAAACTAGAAAAGCATTTATAAACAAATCAGAATATGGTGTTTGTTGTATTACTTCCTGTAACATTCTTTCGAAAATAGCTAATTTGGCGTAAGGAAAGATATGTATAGACTGCCTTGGAATCGTTGCTTTAGCCTATTATAGCAAAGAACGTCGGTTTGATTTCGGCATACTGGCTTTCGCTAAGTGTGGTATTAAAAATGTGCTGTTCGTTATTTGAAATACAATAATTCAGGATATCTATTCGTAGGCCTACATACGTTTTCAATTTGTTAAAATTACTATTTTGAAGTAAAAATGTTATTAAAATCAGGTAACAGTTGCTTCAGTTTTATGCATCAATATTTTGATGATAACATGTGAATGAGTAATCTCATAATGACGTTTCTGTTTTCATGGAATTTGATGCTGTTACACAATACACAATAGTGTGCACAAAGTTAATGTTTTTATCACGTAGGTTTATTAAAATGTGATAGCTCTGATTAATTAAATCGACATTTGGCAGTACTATATGATAGTCGATAATCAGATGGATCCGTTAGTTCCATAGTCATCAGTTTGAATGACAATTCGTTATTGTTCTTACCGACTCGTTAAGTTCTGTAGGGTTCAATTTGGAATATTGAATATTAACCTAAAATTGCACCACTGCAATGTATAAACCATCTTTGTCGTACGTATGCCTTCCATTGTTTGTTTAATTGGATAAGATTCTAGATTCTGATAAGGTTTTCGCTCGTAGGCCCATTACTAACAGACTAAGGTCGTTAATCCCATATCCAAGTGGTCAATAACGTGTTAGTAGGAAGTAATTAGACTAGATTACATAATGATGTTAGCCGGGTTTACATCTATCTTGTATGTACACATCGTCAGCTAAGCTTTCGATAATGACGCATCTTTATCTCGCAGGTTCTTTGATGCACAGAGACTAGTTAACTGCATTTAGTAAAAACATACGAAATCAGTAAAGAAATATAAAATCACGCGATTTCTCTTATACAAAACTTGCTGACAAATAATGGATTAGTCGTAGAGATAAGTGTGCATATTATTAATAAACAGGAAACTTAATTATTCCTGTTTTGAGCGCCATTAAACAACTTCCAGAACGTTAAAATAATCTCTTCCTTCAGACATTATGAATGAATGCTATAATGTTAGGTTACTTCGAGCCAAGAACGTTATGAATATTTGCTTTTAAACAACGGTTGTTACTGAAACGTGCCTAGTGTTGGTGGAATCGAACATTAATCATTGTTTTAAACACATCACATACCAATCTTTACTACTAACATTAGCAACGTCTAAGACATTTCTACCATAACACTCCCCTCCACCCACCAAAAAAATGGAACATGAATAGAAATTGATCAATTGAAACATATTTGAAAGCGTTTGTCTTAGAAGCTCTCGAGTTTAAATGTGTCTAGCAACGTTTAAACAGTCTACATGCCTAATTTAGTCCACAATACGTATAAATTACATTGCATATATCACATTTCCAAAATTCCTCCTACTGTATGTCTTGAAAGTAAATTTTTAACGTTCTGTTTGGAATAAGTGTCGATATTCCTGCGTTTAAAGCAATAGATTATTGCAATAAAAAACATGTATATCATATTACTCTTAGTTTCCGATACTAAGCCACTTCATCATCATCTCTTCCACTTGGTGATCCTCTCAGATCATCTCGTCTGCTCCTTCCACGATTATACAGAGGCAAACCACTTTCCCCTCCAAATCAGCCGTTTGGCTGCGACCACAAGGTGGTTATAAATGAATTTAATATGTGATAAAGACAGCCTTCCTAGTGAGTTAAAACATCTCCGTGATACCTTCAGAAAGAATGGATACAACGAACATCAGATACAGTTGGCATTCCGGGAAATGAATCGTAGGCCTAATAAACACGATAATGGTCCACACGATAAATTAGCCTTCTTGCCGTACTCTGGCGCCACAACATCTAGGGTCGGAAGAGTCCTGGCAAGAAATGGCATTAAGACCATTTTTCTACCACCACCAAAATTGAGAAACATTTTGCGCTCTCCAAAAGATGACCTTGCCCTGCGTACACCCGGAGTTTACTGCATCCCGTGTGAATGTGGAAAGAAATACATCGGTCAGACCATACGGTGCGTACAACAACGTTGTTTGGAACACGCCCGACATGTTCGCCTGGGGCAGAAAGATAAATCAGCAGTGGCGGAACATAGTTTGACAGAAGGACATGGTTTCGATTTCGAAGCGACTAAGGTGTTGACACATGCGAGAGGCTTCTGGGACAGCGTCATTAAAGAAGCATTTGAAATTCGCCTCGCGTCTGATTTGGTAAACAGGGATTGTGGATACCAGATAAGTGATGTATGGATTCCTGTAATTGAGGCTGCTCATCACCAACGCTCTGCTTTTTGTGTTCCGCGGGCGTCTAATGACATCTGAGATGCTGCTAGGCAACATAACAACATCTGTCGTTGCCATGCCAGTTTACAAACAACACGCTCAAGGCTGACTTCAAGGCAGACTTCAAGACTTGCAACTGCACCTGAAGATGGCGACGGAGTTTAAAGTCGCCGAAATACTGTGCATTAATAACAACATCACTCGGTTTGTTTCCCGAGAAACGTTTATAAATACACAAGGTGGTTGTTTAAGCAACTAACCAATGGTGTTTCTCGAAGCACTGACGCTGACTTCGAGCAAAGAACCAGGAAGGAGTAATGTTAATAGCTAGCAGAAGAAAATTTATTAGCAATACTCTGATTGGGTGTCGCTCGAATATTTTTCCGCGAACGTTCAGATCTACCTATGACTTCATAGTTCGTATAAGGTACTACTTATGGCGTCAGCCGGGTTCACATTGACATTCACGAACTTCATAATCGCCGAACTATCAGGACGCTTACACTAGGCAGGTCTCTGCTGGTATAATTAGTGTCGAGTTTTGGAATTCGGCAAGAGACGAGGTCAGAAGTTTCTTAGTAGACAAATGTCCGTCCGTACCTCAAAGTTTACGGTCCTTAACACTTTTACACACATTAAATTCACCACATAGTTAACACATTTAAAAATCGTCTATTCATTTGAATAAATTACTGTCCTGCTGTCATTTTTTTAAATACTCACTTTCACACGCATTCGATTCCTATTGATACAAAATCACTCTCACTACTGCTTTCTTAGTCTTGCAGTTACCCATTGTTAATGAAAGTGTATAGTCCGCCTCACGAACGATGGCGAGTCACGCAGAGAGAGAGAGAGAAACAAGACTGACGTAGAATATCCGATGCTGTCGAGTTTAACTATTAGCAGTACAGTTCTAAGACTAGTATCACACGATTTAGCAGTTCTCTTTTGAGCTTTGGCAACGTCGCAGATCGGCCCTCTCGGGTGTGCTTCGTGCTTAAAATGCTTATATACAATAAAAACTTGGTTTTTGCTTTGACTATGCAGAACCTTACGCTTATGCTGCTCATCTTCCATTATTTAGAATAGGAATTATTACAATGCTCACTGATTTACAACCGTCTACTTCACAAAAACAGCACATTCGACACTCGTGTTACCACGACAGGCTCTGGATTGTTACTAGGGATGGCGATCTGAGATCGATTAATCGAAAAATCGATGTTTTGGACCCAAAAAAATCGATTTTTTTAAATCGATTTATAGTACTGAATCGATCCAGTGAATCGATATTTCACTCGTGAAAATCGAATGTGAAAAAATCACTTTCTACTTGTAATGCACTTGCACATGAAAGTCAGCGTTTAAACAAACAATTTAAACACTATTTATTGCAAGCAGTTGTGTACCTGAAGTATGATCATATGCTTTACTGGCAAGAACAAAAACAAAAAAAAACAAAAAAAAAAAAAAAAAAAAAAAATTATCTTCACTTTTACTCAACAGCCAAGACGTATATCTGTACAGTGGGATCATTAACACCTTGCGAGCACCTTTTTTTTCCGGCAACATCGCAAGTGATGAGCGGAACTGCATGGATCCTATTAGACTGAACAGACTGTTGTTCCTGAAAAGCTAGGACATTAAGCACTGGGAACTGTATCATTTCAAAACTGTTTTATGTAACCAACAAATTTGTGACATAAATGTCTCTTTGTATACCTGATACTTTCATTTAGTTGCAAAACAAATTTTTAATTAGTTTAAAAACGATAAAAGATCGATTATTATAGTTTCCTTTTTGTTTTCCATGATTGGAATTGTATTGAAAGTATGAACACGGAAAAAAATCGAAAAAAATCGATTTTTTAGTAAATCGATCTTTTAGACCTCGATTATTTTGTGAATCGATTTATCTAACTTCGATTCGAATCGATTCAAGAATCGATCTTTTTCGGAGAGAATCGCCATCCCCGATTGTTACTGAATGTGATTGGCTGCTGGCATAGTGGTGACGTACATGCGCAGAACCTCGCTAAACTGGGCCGCCATTGTCGGACGCGCACTATAGCAACAGTTGTGTGCGTGAATACAGTTAAGAACATTTGGCGCATTTCCAAGGTTATATACTGATGGGTCTTTTAATGATATGCTAGTATTCCCTAGATGGGTCTCAAATCGATGACCTTTGCATCAAGTTCATGCTTCCGTTCTATATATTGCTGTACTCCAAATACACAATTTTGTACACATGTTAATACGTTGGTAGAAAACTGAAGGTGGTTACAAATACCGAATGATTTTCGTAACACTAATTTCTCTTCCAAATAAATGCAAGGCAAAATTTAAATGTGTTCTACGGAGTTCAACGTTATCCCAATGACCAGACATATCTCATTTTACAGTGGCAGGTCTTTCCGCAGTGAAAAATCTTTCGCGGTCAGAGCTGCAATGGTAACTTTCTACTGCGTGAACACGACGAATGTCGAGGACTCTCATCGTTCCACTGGCCAAATGCAAGAAGCTGTGATGCAGGCAGCTGCTTGTTTCTTTCTCAGCGGATAACGAGCTGTACGAGTCACGTCTCCCTCGGCTACAGCAGACTGACGCAGGAGAGCGAAACCCTTACAGTGAGAGCGGGTCCTCAGTCCAGCCAGAAGGAAAGAATGGTGCGGTCTGAATTACTCGAACAGAGGTACCGAATATTGATGCGGGATCCCATAGTTCATTTCCTCTGCGTGTCTTGAGTGCTCTTATATGTCTGTAGATGACGGAGTAGTGTTGTTGAGTAAAATATACTTTCTCAGCTTGTTTCCATGAAGATGCAAGAAATGAGACATTAATAATCGGTGCCACCACATTCGGGCCCATTCTTTCAAAAGCCACAGAGATTTTATGCCAATGGACGATTCAACTTCGACAGCGTACGGAAATTCTCGGTGTCTATTCCAGGAGTTAAGTACGTATTGTTTTAAAGATTTTGATCTATAGACGGGCTATCGGCAACCTGCGGGGCAAGAAATTTCGAAATGAACCAGTGCTCATCTCTCTCTAAACAAATTAATGAATTTCTTTCCACAATACTTAACAATATTTATCATTTTAATATAGAATAATCGACAGTTTAACCTATGATAGAAGTCGAAATCTTTCCATGCCATCCCCATACGTTAAAACGGCAAAATATTGACACGAGTCTCTAGACGAAAGATTGAAGCATCGAACACAGTTTCCTTTCTTGTGAAATTTACTGCCCTCTGTTTTGTTGTTACTATTTAGACTTGACATAGTCTTCGATGTAGAGTTTATTGGCGACTTCTCCCTTTCTTTTTCGCATAAACGTGCAATACCTAAGTGAAGGTCTGAACTTGTTCTCCAGTTGTATTTAACACATTAAAAGAATGTGAAATAGTAGTAAAATATAATTTTAACGTAATATTTTAAATGACTTTTGGCTGCTTAGTCCACACAAGAAAGTAATATATTGTTTTGATTCTACTTGTTTACAGGGCCGCATTGAAGCATAGTCTACATAGGCTGTAGCCTAGGGGCCCGCACCTCTAAGAGGGGGCCCATACCACAAAAGGGGGCCCGCACCACAAAGAGGGGGCCCGCACTAACAAAGGGGGCCCGCACCACAAAGAGGGGGCCCGCACCACAAAGGGGGGCCTCGCACAACAAAGGAGGGTGGCACCACAAAGGGGGCCCACACCACAACCCTGGATCCCCTGCCTTGGCCAGTAGTAGAGTTAAGGGGCCATCTACAAATTACGTCACACGAATTTAATGATTTTTGGACCCCTCCCTCCCTCCATGTCACAGGTTGTCAATTTTAAAATTATAAATTAAAACAGCACTTCCGAAATGATTTATGTATTTCTAGTTAAAAAAATCATATCAACAATAAATCAAAAATTTAAGAAAATATAAAAAATCATAAAAAATCGAATAAATGATACAAAATTGAGTCATCATGTGCCCATGGATTTTGAACTCATTTCTTGATACTGTTTATTATTGGCATAATAGTCACTTCAGTCTTGATTTCGATAGTGTTGGGAACATTTGGTGTGTCAACATCATCATCATCTTCCTCCACGAGCCAAAAAGTGATACAAATTATGCATGTGATGTCACAAAGTTTGACAGGTCCCCCCCCCCCTCCCTTGTCACACGATGTCACACTTTTCTGACCCCCTCCTTCCCCCTCAAGGTGTGACGTAATATATGGATGACCCCTAAGGAGAAATAAAAAAGTCGCCCATAAATTTTTTTGGCCGACTGAATTTCGAATATTTCCAGAATTTAAGCATCCATAGCCGGAAGCAGGCAGGGCCACTGCTGACAGGGGAGCCCACACAACACAGCCACAGAGCCTAAATAAGGCCCTGCTTGTTTATGTGTTCTGGTGTGTCAAATTTTGCTCGCAAGACAGTTCAGAGAATATGGGATGTAAAGAATACTTAATTAAAAACCCCCGTACCTCGGGCCGGATTCGAAAAGAAATACCACAACAAGCCATTTCCAAACACATTTATGACTTACATCCAGACACTATAACCGCTTTGCACTTACAAAAATTTACATTTTGTATCCAATTTGGAATCGGGGAGTTGTTTACTTACTGCATCTCACACAAAGGCTTATAATTTTTTTGGCTAACCTGTTACCCAAAACAACTATTAAACAAGCTGACCGAATGATTCAAACTCCGCGCTTTAAAATGTTTTAGGTATTTCCAGAAATAAATGAAACAAAATAACTGCTAAATTTAATTTTACTAAATAGTTCAAGCATAATTAAAGTTAATTCCTGACAACTTGTGACAATTTCAAAGAAAAATTAAGCATGATATTCGAATCTATTTTTGATAATCATTTATGTAATTTGGGATTAGAGTTGGGTAATTCCATAAAGTAATGGCTGTACCAACCTTACTATATTGTTATATGTACTGTTGAATTAGGTAAGAAGATTAACTGGTCTTTTGTCAATTTCTTTAATGAATTGCTCTCTTTATTGATCTACGCCACCGTTCCAGTATAATTTTCCATCTTTCTGAACCCAAAAATTTTGTGTTCTACACAACGTCCAAGATATTTCTATTACAGTAATGAAATTCTCTATTTTTGCGTATGGATTTCTGCTTCTGATGTTTTTCCGGTTTGTAATTTATTACCAAAAATCTTCTTCCAATTGTATCTTACCCAGTTTGTAAATTACTTCTAATGCTACTTTTTCAATTTATAATGCAAATCGTAACTCTTTTATTTTTTCCTTCACCACAGGATAACGACAGTGATTGTGGTCACTGACATATCATGTGATGACACTTCCTTAACTCTGCTAGTTACCCGACAGCATTTCATAAATTCCGAACGCCGAGAAAAACTTCGTTCTTATGCTCTTTTATTTTGTTTACATAACTTCCAAATTTCTATTAAAGTAAAATGTTAACAGATACCTGATTCTAAAAAACATGATGAATAATTCTAGTCTACTTTATAATTATGGTAAAGGTGATTGAAATCTGAAACAATAGATCCAATTTAATCTTGGCAAACCCCATTTTGAATCCATTAATGCCATAAATGAAAAACAATACATTTCTTAACGTGTGAAAAAGTCAAACGCAATATTGCGAACCTCGGAGTATTCCGACAGTAATAATTTTTAAGTACCTGATTGCATTGTGGATTTAATATACATCAATTTATAGATTATTTTTTCGATGAAAATATACTTTAAAATCTATTATTAATGCGGCAGAATTACAAGCAGTAGATTGCTGTTGATCGAAATAATGTGGAAATTTTCCAACGGCTCTAATATTCCAACTTTTTCAGGGCACAGCGATTTCTGTTCTAGAAAGGATTCACTAAGATTTAGTTTTTCTACTGTCTCCTTGGACGCAGCTACCCAATGGCATCTGTGAAGAGCTTTAATTTTCTAGTGCACTCCATTAAATATTTTTACTAAACTTATTAACACTTCTGTTTCAGCCATTTTGTTAAGTATTTCTGAATATTTTGCCGCAAGAAAAAAACTGATTTAGTGGATTCCTTTTGGGTACTAAAACTTTTGTACTTCCTCTTTTAATCAATCAGTGTCACAACTTGCATTATGATCAAAGCTTTTCTGCTCGCTTTTCTTGAATCCATTGTTTCTGTACCTGCTTTAAGATCTTCCTTAATGTTTCAGTATAATTATTCCTGAATCTTTTTCTCTCTGCACTGAATTAACATTTTCTGCGAACCTTTGATCTGAAACCAGCTTACTAAAATGAAAAAAAACTGCCATGGAAGAGTAGCTCATAGTACGAACACCTTAATTTTGGTGGCAAACCGTGTAGACGCCGTGCCGAAGTTTCACGATATTGCAGCATTGTTTATATCGCAGTTAAGAGGCAGTATATATTTAACACACATTTCTAATAAAAAAATATTTACTTTTTATCATTTTCGATTCCAGTATTCAAGCATACAGTGAAAATCAGCACTGCGCTCTTTGGTTTAAATAAATCACTGCGTCCTTTTTTCCTTTCTACTGAATAATAAGGGGAAATGTTGATTTGATATTAGAAGCCGTATAAACTAAACAGTGCTACGTTTATTCTAAACCTGTGAAATTTCTATTGACATTTCGCTTAACTTTGGTTACGTCCAATAAAGCTTTCCATATGACGGTTTAGTGTCATGCGAAGAGTAACACATGTAGCGAAAGCATGAATAAAGTCAATGATAGAACAAAAATTTTGAGAAATACAACTGTAAACATTTCATAATAAACGTATTTTCATTGCAGCAGAACAGGTTTGTTAGGTTTTCGTGCAGTTATTGAATCTAGTTATGGAGTTATATTTTCGCACTATCAGACTTCGCTGGAGTGCAATTTACTGAAATGAGTTTGGAATACTGCTGATGATTCTGCAAGGGAAGAATAGTCTGAACAAACGTGAAAGCGGAAGAGTTCTGAGCTGGAGGAAGCAGAGGGGTGGCTGAGTTGCTCCCCCTTAAGCCAGGGTAGTCTCGTATAGTACTTGCCAGAGATGCCGTGTGGAAGGCACGGTTGTTTGCGGAACCGGCGGGTTTTACCGGCCCTAAAAGCGCAGTAAACTCCAGAGCCTTGTAGTCCTCCTTACGGAATAGTAAAGCACTAACCAAGGAGAGTAGCTGTACTAGGAACGTGCGAGGAAAGGAGGAATAATATTTTTCATTCTAATTTATTCTGTACCGTATTAATATGCAACTGGTATCTAAAAGGAGAGAATAGCACCAAACATTATAGAAATATGTATTTATTTAGTTTAGCTCACACCACATAACAGGTTATGCGTTCAAGTAGTTATCTACTTAGAACTGTTCAATGCTGTGACAACGAGATCTTCCCCTACTGAACGGTTGTTCTCATTCTTGCTAACTCTTGCAATGCGACAGGCGACATTCTTACAGTGTCACCGCACTTTCGTAGGTTCTAATCATTAAAGGATTCTTGTTAAAACCCAATATGTGAAGTGGCAACATGAAGTTTTACTAACTTAGCTTCATATAAATTAGACTAAATTGAGGCACACCTATTAAATGTAACATCCTTTTATTCTTTAATTTTAATTATCGTTAAATTTTGCATATTTTATCATGAAAATTATATAACTATTTAATAATTCTCCCTTCCATGCATTTCTTCTAATGCTTACACCAATATCTTTCCTTGCCTCATAACCAATATACGCCTTGTACACTCCCATGACCCTCTTCACCCTCCTCCTGTCTTACAATGAATCCCAACCCAGCTTTTTTTTTTATCATAACCCACATTTTGAGTATCAAATACAGGAGTTGGAGAAGGTGCAAAAAAGGGCTGCTAGTTTGTTTCTGGAAATTATTGCAGAATGTAATCAGTAACATATAATTTAAGAGCTGGTTTGGAATTCATTGGAAGACAGGAGGAGGGTGAAGAGGGTCATGGAAATGTACAAGGCGTATATTGGTGATGAGGCATGGAAAGATATTGGAGTAAGAATTAAAAGTAATGTATGAAAGGAAAAGATTACCATGAACACAAGCTGGCAGTCGATTTCAGGCACAAGGGTATAGGAAGATTCTCTTTTTTTAGGTAAGGATCTCAGGGATCGGAATAATTTACCAAAAACGTTGAAAGAATTTAAAGTTAAAATTTGTAGAGGGCTAATGTAGGTAGGAGCAGGAAAGAGAGAAGATGGGTATGTAGGAGAAATTGCCACCGGTGCGTGCGCTCCATTGCAATTTAATTAAATATTATTGAGGGAGGTAGTGGGATTTTTTTATATAATTGCAAAACCGACGCATCCACATTTATAATTGTCACAGATTTATTTTCAAAGAATATTCAACAACCATAGATCACCTTTAATTCAAAAGAAGTAAAATAATTTATCTCTTTCCGGAGCACAAGTCCTTAAGTCGACACGGGCGCCAAAAAATAGACTTTTGGTGAACAGTCTATTAGATTACCGTACTGTTATCGCTGCGGTGGGAAGATGGCTGTTCTTAGAGTTCAGTTGGAAATAGAATCTTCTCTCATACGTATTACATTTGCACTTGATGGCGGCATACAATCGTCACACTATGATTCCACACGATGCCGGAAGCGTCTTCTAACTGCGTCCCTCTCCATTGATACACTTAAAAAAAAAGTAAAATCACTTTAATACAACCAACAGGGTCCATTCACTCTCGACAATAGCTATCTACTATATAATTTCCTAAGCTCACTCATTCACTGACTTCGGAGATTGGTGTCAAGTCAGCCTTCGCTCGCTAAACAGCAACCAGAAATACGATTAGAAGAAATTCAATGTCCACAATTTAATAGCTAAGCAACTGCTACAAAATTAATTGCCACAATACATTGATTAATTTTGCATTTAGTAGCGTTTCATCGTTAAAAAATTTACTAAACTTTACGCCTGAAAAAAGTGCATATGACTTTCAGTAGCATGTTGATAATGAAAGCAACTTAAAAAAACTTTAAAAAAATTAAATTACTCTTGGTCTCTGCTGTAACCACGAATGCGAAATGTCATTCCGGCTTAAGATAAATTTCAATTTAATTAAAGATTTCACTAACGTTGTTGCTTGGCAAAAGTTTATGCATTACGTTTTACCTGCTTTTTAGGTATTTTACTGACAACTTTAGATAATTGTCTTTGTTCATGTTCGCTGTACGTGAGTTATCAGGTTATTTTAAATGGACATCGGAACAAATATGTTGCCGAATCAACTATTCTGGCAATTCATTTCTTCGGAGTTGCTCAACTGTTTAATAATATTGTGTATCAAGTTCTCTGGTTGTTACAGATACTATGACCAAAGATTACATGATGAGTGTTTGCCTAGTCTCAGTAAAAAACGTCATGCTTTCGAAGCTAACAGGATTTTTTTAAATTTTGCAGATTCAACTTTAAGGGTCAAATACAATTCAGGTTTGTGTTTCAGCAAGTTCGAGTCTACGACTTTTTAAACAATTATACGATAGTGAGATTGTTCCTGTCCGTGTTTAATAACTACATCTATTAATACTTCTGAGTTCTTCAAGCTCAAAAGATTTTATTCACTCTAAGGGTGAAACATAGGTCTATTTCGTATTTGGTCAGATCAGGTCAACTTGTAATGTTTGACCCTAAAAACTGAAACTATTCTAGACCCATGACGATACGCAAAATAAAAACTGTTCTTTTCACTTACTTGCGAATATTAAAATGAAAGTTATCCCACGATACATTACAAAATGTATGTAACAAATTAATTTAGATGAACGACTTCAGATGTTTCATGTAATTCAGTAGAAACGTTTAGATCATCGGGCCAAATACGTTATTATATGAATGAACATGCTGTCAGGAGCAACTACACTCAAAATTTTAAAAGTACTCGAAAAAGCTCGACGAGTACTTATTTTCAATAGTAACAATACTAGAGAATACTCAACGTCAAGAAAAAAATACCCGAAACAACCAGAGGAGATATACCAGTGCAATTTAATCAAGTATTAAACATTCTGTATCATGTTAATAACCAAGTAGTCAAGAAAAACAAAGTATATTCACCGTCAATTTTGCTCAGTGGTTAAGGCACTTGCTTTCGATGGTAGGAGTGTGATCTCTGATTCAAATCTCCGTAAAGCCATGGATTCTTGAGAGTTGTGTTTGATAATATGAGCTACGCCAGGACGTTCTGTGTTTGGGATTCCATTTTATACTGTAGGTCCAGTCATGACTGAGGTGGAATTCGCGTCAAATGGAAACTCTGTCACCCGGTCGCAGAACGACACGAATTCACTTTTTTCGCAGTAATTTAGAGTCCAACGATGGTAAGTTTTATTTAAAATTATTATTATTATTATTATTACTAGACGACCCGTGCGAAAATTTCGCGAATAAAATGCGATGAATAGTGAGGTTGAATATGATGTCACCAAAGCTTAGTCATTACTCTTCATACTCCTACTTCATTTATCGATTTTGGTTAGAAATCCAGTGAGATAAATGGCCCGAAACACAAAAAAACGTATTTTAGAAATATTGACATTTTTGCCCTTTAAGGGTCGAATTACGAAAAATTACGTTCTTAAAATATAAAGTTACCACGGCGAAGACCTTATTTTTTAATATGATACCTCATTTATCTATATCGGTTAGATATTAAGGGAGATAAATCGCTTGTGACACAAAAATGTGTTATGGAAAAATTTATACTTTTTCCCTTTAAGGGTTGAATTCCAAAAACATACGTTCTTAAAATATGATGACATAAAGCTGAGACATTACTCCTCATAATCCTACTTCATTTATCGATTTTGCTTAGATATCCAGGGAGATAAATTTTCGAGATACAAAAAAGGCATTTTAGAAAAATTGACATTTTTGCCCTTTAAGGGTCGAATTACGAAAAATTACTTTCTTAAAATATAATGTTACCACGGCGGAGACCTTAGTCTTTAATATGATACCTCATTTATCTATATTGGTTATATATTAAGGGAGATAAATCGCTCGTGACACAAAAACGAATGGCAAAAATATTGATACTTTAGCCCTTTAAGGGTCGAATTCCGAAAACTTCAGTTCTTAAAATATGATGTGACCAAAGTGAAGACCATAAGCTTTAAATGACACCTCATTCATTGATTTCGGTTAAGTATGAAGGAAGATACAGGCATGTGACAAAAAAAACACCTTATAGAAATAATATATATGATTATTATTTTTTTGGCGCAGCTACTGAGCAATTCACACAATGTTTTACCTTCTTCATGCCTTCCATTCGCGTGATAACAGAATTAACGAAGACTACCTATTGAATCAAATTTACACCAATAACGCCAGTTGCTTGAGACTTTTTTTAGGACTGTGCCCGCACTGAGACTGAGATTTCGGTTACGCGGGGATTTATAGACTGGGTTAGCTGTACTAATTAGAGCAGCAAATTGAGGTAGCAATCACATGTCGCCTATACTGTCAGTTTCTGCTTTAACCCCATCACCTATGAGCCTGCGATGAGTGATATTCGTCATGCTAAAAAAATTATTACTTTAGGCTCACACTAGTTTGCCTGCATTACAATATAAAGATAGAAAACACTTGATGTGATGGGAGCGTCCCTTGAAGCAATGTAGCTATTTCTAAATGTTCACACCTAGCGGGGCGGTGTAACGGTTAGCGTTCTCGCCTCGCATTCGGGAGGACGGTGGTTCGAATCCCCGTCCGGGCATCCAGATTTGGGTTTTCCATGGTTTCCCCAAATTACTCCAGGCAAATGCCGGGATGCTTCCTTCAAAAGGCCATGGCCGAATTCCTTCCCATTCCTTGTCCCCATCCTTGCTCCCCATCCTTTCCCGTCTCTAAAGACCTCGATGTTAAAAAGAGACGTAAAGCAGTTAAAAAAAAATCTAAATGTTCACCATTAATTAAATTCCTCCTCTCTCATACAGGACATAAATATTTTTTATGGCTCTACGCCTCGTCGATGTCGAGTTCATTAGAGGCGGGATCGAATAGGGACAGGGAATGGGAAGGAATTAAGCCATGTCCGTTTGAAGGAAGCATTTCGGCATTCGGCTGGAGTGATTTGGGCAAACCATGGAAAACCCAAATCTGGATGACCGCAGGGGGATTCGAACCGGCCTCCTTCCGAACGCGTATAAATATTAAAATTACTTTAATTAAATTATACGTTAATATTTACAGCCGTCTTTTAATTCTTAACATTGTCCTTGGATGTAATTATCCGTAGTATTACCACTCGGTTAGGTACGAACTGTTGTGCGCTACATAATGCGTATTATGGCCAATGTGTGGAAATTCAGGCTTAATGTACGCCCCATTATGTATAATTGTAGTGAATTGTACATTTTAAAACCCACACGATACTTTTTAGCTTACCGCAAAGAGGTGATATATAGTCTGTGAAGAGTAGGCACAAAATTGTTATTGCTATAGAAAGATCTTAGCCATCTTAACATCTCTGACAAAGCTTTGCTTATTAAGGAAACCACGAAATATTTACTTTTTGACTTTCGTATTTACTGTCTTCTGCAGAAATAAAATATTTCTCTTTTACTCACAAACGATAATACAGTGTTAATTTTTTTTTTTAAATTAGATTTTTATTTAGCGGTTATTAAAGTATTAATGTAATATGTCACCGTCGGTGATTCTCTTTGTAACAGACTTTGCTTAAACCATAATTTTCAATCTCCTAAAAACTAGTTCTCATTAATAACCAACCTTATAAATTACAAAATTAGTGTTTAATAAAGAAGCGAAGTGATTGGTTGTAAATATGTAGAATTGTTTTAGTATGTAAGTTGTGTAAAAAGGCTGTGAATGAACTGAATAACAGTTGTAAATGTGATGAAAGTATTGTAGCACATGACATAATAATTAAAAAACTGTTATCATGAATATTGTTCCAGCTATTATATTTAAAATGAGATTTGGGCAGTTTGAAATGTTTAATGTGTCAGATAATATTTCGGTACTTTCATTTAAAATTGTTTGAATATGGTTTGAACTAATTTTGAATAACTTTTAATTATTTTTTCTTGTTTTATTTTTATTGCCAAAGTAACTGTTAAAACTGCAGAAAAGACTGTCATCGTTTTAGTAATTATTAAGAACTTTCTTTGCTGTGTTTATATTCTCTCGATAGTCGCAACCTGGTAAGCTCGTCCGTAATAGTTCTAACATTACGTCATTTGTGTTTTGTGCTTCTATAGTTTTCTGATGAAGTGTAACGAATTTTTGTAATCTGTCAATGAAATAAAAGTAAAGTTACATGTCATCGAAGCTTATTTATTTTAAAAAAAAGCTACATGCCATATCTTTGAAGAAGTTTTAATCTAATGCAATCAGTGTGCCGAGGCACATCGTGTGACGCCACAATAAGAAAGAAGTGTCGCCAAATTTTACCTGTTAGGGGGCATCCACAAATTAGGTGAGGTGTTTTTCCGGATTTCTGGACCCCCCCCTCCCCCCTGGTGAGATTTCGTGAGATCTGCCCCCCCCCCCTCTGGTGAGATCTGGTCCGTGAGAACCCCCCACTCCCCCTAGAAATCGCCCTCGAAACTTTTGTAGACCTTTTTTTTTCTTTCTTTTTTTAGGTCACACCCTAACTCTTTTGACGAAATACCCTCCTAAAATCGACTTTGGCGCAAATTGTAGACCTTTTTTTTGGCTCTACTGTCCCCAAATTTTTCGCAAAATCTCACGTGAGATTTCCGTACACCCCCCCCCCCCCTATTTCACCTCAAGTAATTTTTGAATGCTCCCTTACAAGTAACTAAATGTCGATGTTTTTTTTAAACATTTATTTTATCCTAGTTTCTATGTTTTATGTGCCGCAAATTGTTACATATTGTCGTATTCTAAGAAATTAAATGTTAATTACTTACACTCAATTGTTATTAATTTAAGTTGGTTTTATATTGGTATGCCGTGTTGAGTCATTGATAATTTATGGCCTGCCGCGAGTAGAAAAAATGTTGCCGATCTTTGCTGTTGTGGGGAGTTGAACTGACTTGGTGGCCAGAAAAATGTTCATACCTTCGAATATTTATAAGGCTGCTAAAGCTCAATAATTCCGAGTTCCCTCACAGAATTTAATAATAACGAAATTTCCCTGCAGTTGTTGGGCAAAAATTGATGATGTTTTCTATTTCAGCAGCAGTTTTAATATGAAGTGGTTCTGAAGGATACTAATAAAATTATACTTTTAATGATAAAAGTAGGATGTCACCAGTTTGTTTTGCTAAACGCCAGCATACGGTAAAACATGACGCTTTTCAAGCAACCAAGACAGAGCGGTAATAATTTACGCGATGAATTGCATGAACTTATGCATTGGAAGATGTGCTACAATTCTGCTACCTAGGAAGCAAAATCAAAAAAGATGGAAGAAGCAAGAATGATATAAAATGCAGGATAGCTCAAGCAAAAATAGCGTTCAACAGAAAAAAACCAAATTTTTACAACAAATAATATCAGCTGGACAACGATGAAAAGACTATTAAAAGCTTATGTCTGGAGCATTGCCCTGTATGGATGTGAAACCTGGACAGTTGGTACAGAAAAGAAGATTAATTTCGTTTGAGCAATGGTGCTACAGACGAATGTTAAAGATTAGCTGGAGGGGATAAGATTACTAATGAGGAAATTTTTGAGAAGGCAGGAGAGTATAACTCTTTATGGAAGAGTATAAAAACGTGGAGGACAATATTAATTGGACATATCTTAAGACACGAGAGCTTATTAAAAACAATACTGGAGGGAATGGTAGAAGGAAAGAGATATCAAGGGAGACCACTTTTAAAATACATCCAGCAGATAATGGAAGATGTTGGTTGCAGGAGATAAGCATTACCACTGCGCTCAGGATATACTGGCAACATATTTGTGTGACATATTGAAGAGCTACATAAACAATTGTACTTATTACGGAAATAGCTTGGAATGTAGTGTGGCTCAAAAACAGGAACAAGTTGGTATTCGTGATTAAAAAGTAGAGTTGTAAGTAGCAAATCGGAGAGGGCCATAAATGATTTAAGTTTTAATAAAGAAATTATTAGTTGATGAGGTTACCTCAGAATTGCTAAAATCTTATCTTTATGTACGATATCTTTATGTACGTATATATAAATAGACGTGTGTGTCCCTATATTTTACTCTGCAGCCTCCACTACTTAGCGCAGACCACTGGTGTTTGTGTGTGGTAGTAGCAAGGAGATTCCCATCGTGCACAACGATGTCCGAATGCCGATAGCTGTGGGAGATAAGGTGGTTGAAAGTGGTAGATCTAGGACATTTTCATATTTTCACCAAAGTCATGTGTGTCCCTATATTTCTCATTGGTGCCACAACTACATACTTCAGACCACTGGTGTGTGTGTGTGGTAGTAGTATCGAGTCTTACATCGTGTACTATGGGGGTTGCATATTTGTAGCTGTAGGGGTGTAGGAGGTTTGGTAGTTGAAACTGGTTGATCTGGGCTACTTTCATATCGTGTGTTTCCCTATATTTCGCTTATCAGCCACAACTACTTGCGCATACCACTGGTGTTTGCATGTGGTAGTAGCATGGAGACGCCCATCGAGCACAAAGTTGGCCGAATGTCGGTAGCTGTGGGTGTGTGGGAGGTATGGTGGTGGAAAGAGTATATTTTCATATTTCTACCAAAGACATGTGTGTCTGTATATTTCACCCTGCTACCAGAACTACATTGCGCAGATCATTGGCGTTTGTTTGTTGTATTAACCTCGAGTCTCGTATCGTGCACTATGGTGGTTGCATGTTGGTAGTTATCAAACTTCTTTACAAACACAAACGAAGTTGTGGGCACCAGCTAATCCATAACAAGGAAGAAGCTAGAAAATCTGAAAATTGATGTACCGGTGCCATTAGTTTGTAATCGTGTAGTTCCAACTTCATAACCGAATAGTATAAATTAAAATAGAACCTTTATAAGACGACCAGTTTGATTCTGGAAAAACAAGGGTTTAAGGTCGGTAGTAGTGGTTTTGGAATTAAAACGATGTTGGAACAAGAAAACGAAGACTCTCTTACGTTTTTCGCTCATAGAAAATTGGAAATAGTGGGAGAAGAAGGGAAATTATTTCGTTAATCTTTAATGGAACAAATTGAACTTGGTGTAAAGGTTGCAGTTCAGATAGTTTAAGAATTCCAGTTTCCTGCCATCCACGGTTCGCCAGAACCCTTAAAATATCAGAGCGACGAGAACGTAGGACCTCACTGACGTCGCGAGAACAGGAAAACTTATTCGGTTTCTGGACGACGAATTTCTTTTCGCGCTATCACCTGAGCGCCTACATCGATGTATCCGTGTCCCCTTTTTCTACAGTCAATTACCTTATATAGCAACAGATACGATGCGAAAAGAATTGGCAAGTAGAAGAACTCTACAACGCTGAGAATGGAGGTGGCGGAATGGGGACTAAATTCAGTTCCATTGCATTCGTTCTGGCTTTTGGTTTGATCTCTGTGGTTCAAGCTTGGGGAAAATTAAATCTCTGGTACGACCCAGGTGTGCTTCCATGTGTTGGGCAATAGAGTGTACACCCTCTGTCCCTCTGCGGGTTGCTTCAGAGAAGTACTCCGGCCATTTTGTGCTGCTTGACTAGGGAAGATTAATTCTTCAGTGACGTAAGCTATATACGGCGCCGGGAGACGCACCTGGTTATATTGGGTGTGGTGAAGTGGTGGGACTATGCAGACTGGAGAAATCTGTGTCGGAACTGCTTCTGAGTGCTCTTCGGTGTTGACCGTACCTCAGTGGTGCAGACTTTCTGACAGTGCCTATCTACTTTAGCGTAATTCACAGCTGTGTGTCCGTATATCAGGGAAGCAACGCAGCCCTGCTACTAAAAGAAACTGCTGCCGGGCACTCTGGTCAACGAATCGGTGAGTTACGGAGGTATTACCTTCTGCCATCAGTATGCCCTCTGTTCGACGCCTCTGGGGTATAGAAACGTGCATGGACCTTGCACGCAGGCAAAGCCCAGTACCAGCGGTTGTTGAGTACACTTCGAAGTTGAATGGAAGTTCAGGGAAGCAATGCGACCACCTGATCAGAGCATTCAGTAGCTGGAATCTTCGTGACAGAAGCGGTCCAGCCTTATCGAATATCCGGTACCTGCAGTTAACGTCTTCGTTTGCTTAACAATCGGACACTTTGCTGAGAAAGTAAGTTCTCTCTGTTGCAGCATGAGCTGTGTGCCAATGCTTCCGGACCTGTATCACTCGTGGAGAAAGGAGTTGGCGGACCCTGCAAAGTACGTAGTTGTAATATAAGTCCCATGCCGTGCCCACACCATCGGTTGGCCTACTGTTGGTGGTCACTGTATTTAAGTTAGTTAAACAACGCTGCATCGAGAAATAATTGACCTGTAAGCATCTAGGAGACTGTTCGTTGTGACTCCGAGAACATGGGGAAAAACGGCTACCAGTTTCGCCCTGCACTAAGCATGCCCGCCAACGGGATGCGTCGCCTCGCCAGCTACAGCCTGCAGCCAGCGCTTCGCTTCAGTCCGCGGGTCTGGCTGGTTCTTCGAACGGAGGGGAGCTGAAGCCTGGTGCTGCGGCGCGCCGCAAGGGCGCGCCATCTGAGCAGCCTGCGCTTCTAGAAGCACGCGGCTCCGGCGCCCAGTCACCATCGCGCAACCGCGGGGAGTGGACGGCCTCGAGCGGCCTCCCACTGGGGAAGGGGCGCTCTACCACCTGGCATATGGAGCCACCATGATGCTCCACGGTCAGGCAGGGCCAATGAGCCTACGCGTCCGGAAACAAGTACACCAAGCCAGCAGTCGGAAGATAACGCCGGCGAGAGGCCTACCCCGTACGACACCCCCGCTTCGATTCAGCAAGACGAATCTTGGTCGGAAATGTCTAGAGCAGACGACTCATCGTGGATGTCATGTTCGACACCGACATGATCGACACCGACATCCGCTCACTTCAAAAACATGGAGACTGTCATTTATTTTCACTGTGAGGATGGAGGCAACTAGGAGGCAAATTCAGGCCACTCACACCGGAAAAGTGGGAGAAGTTTTACTATGCCGAGGATATCCCACTCCAAGTGCAACTCAGAGTAAAAACAAGGAAGAAGCTGTTTGTATTGGAAATCCCTAGCAAGAACTTCAGGAAACTGATCCAAACACTCTTGGATCCAGCGAATGCACATAACGCCAAGCCAAACATCTCGAAAAAGGAAGATTGGTCCCGTTACGTTCAACTACCACTCGTCCTTTCCAAGAACTTCAAGGAGAAGGAATACTTCGACGATCTTCATCGAACGCTCTACACCCGCCCCAAAGCTCAAGCAGTGACAGAGAACCAGCGATGGAGGAAGAAACACTGACATCATCTAACCGTGATGACATAGAGCAGCAACCAAACAAAACCGAGCAACAGGACAGCAACCACCACGATAAGGAACGTCCCCCATCAAGAGAATCACATCAGGACGAGACAATAATGGCGCATGCATGTTCATCGCCAACTCAGCTGCTCGTACCTGTATGAGGCAAGCAGATCTCGAAGACGTCAAGAAATTCCTACAAACTAGGAACATTAAATACAGCATGGAATTCCAAGGGAATACTCGGCATACAGCAATGGTCACACAATATGCAGAATCATCTCCAGAAGACTCCACCGAAACACGTCAAGACAGAAGCTCCAACACACGTACAGCACCAGGCAGGAGCAGGAGTGAGCCCCCAAAAGGCAAGCACACCGACCTGGCCAACAGCCAAGATACGAATAGGAACGGACGGAACTTCAAAAATCAAGCAAACGAGAAAACTGATAGCAGCGATACAACAGTGCCTCCGCTGCCAAAGTTTCTGGCACAAAGCCTCGGACTGCAACAACAAGTGTGTTGCGACCGCTGCGGCGGGAACCACAGCAACCCAGTATGCTCACGTTCACGAGAATCAATGCCGAGATGTGCTAACTGTGGTTCTGACCACGCCACCAGCTACAGGGGATGTCGTGTGAAGAGAAAGCTCCAAGCCGCCATCGGAAGACGTAAATACCAACCCAGCCACACCCAACCAGCCGAAGGACCGGGCGGTCCACAGAAAAGGACAACAAGCGGCAGCAAAAACCATTCGCCGACCGACATAAGTGACCAGCACGTGCATCAATGCTGCAACCATGAGCCAAAACGTGAAAATCAGTTGGGGAAAATCGTCCAGTTGCTAACGCAGCTTATTACGGTGATGATCCCCAACTGACCATACGAACCCAGTAGAGGGTTTAATATAAGGACGCCTATGGCGTCCATAGCCATTTCCCCCCCAAAAGTGAAAAATAAAATGTCTCCCAAAAACAAGTGACACCTAGAAGCTATAGTACTAAAGGTAGTGATACTTCAACATCCGTTGAGGCAGTGATTAAAAAAAAAAGGCTGCACCGACACTGATTAACTTTGACGGTATTATTTTCTCACGGTAACCAGGCCCGCTGCTAGCTGTTTGAACGCCCTTGTCCAATACCGATTATGCGCCCCCCCCCCCACTGTCTAACCGCAAATAGTGGTGTACGTAGGAATTTTCGCGAACCGAGTCAAAATTATTTTTTGCCACCCCCATGTTACCCCCACCCCCAAGTGTCGTGAAGCAGCAGTTGAGCTTAAAAACAAAGGCCACTACATAACTTTGCCGCCCTCGATAACTCGATTTGCCGCCCCCCTGGACGAGCCGCCCGCATGTGGTGCACGCCTTGCACGCCCATTTACGGCGGGCCTGACGATGACGGTTAGGACTCGTCATTATGGATGTGTAGAAACTTACATAGAAAATTCAGAAATATTCAGTCTTCTATGACCAAACATTGTTTTTGCGTTTTTTCTGTTTCACCAGAAGATGTTGTTAACAGATGTGATCTGAACACATTTGATGTACCGCGTGAAATATCTAGCAAATAATAATAAGTGAAAGGGTTTGAGACAGAGGCAACCTAAAAAAACAAACAACACCTCTTAACGGGGCTGCGTGTGAGTACAATAACGTTAGCGGAGCAGGTACGCGGTAACCTTGAAGAGGCGGACAGGAACAGTTATGTCCATCCCAGCCGGCATACAACGGAGGTCGGACACAAGCGATCTGTGGCGAAATGTTCGTGTGTTCCCGTACAAATTCGGGAGGCTCCAAAAATGGCGAGTGGAGTGACTGACCAATGAACATAAAGCGTCTATATTTTGGTTCTAACAGGTTTTGTTTGCATGTTCTGGAGGGAAAATCCGGCAAGGAGATTGGTGACGAGAAAAAGAGCAGTGGGGATTGTGGAACGACATCCCGGGAGCTGAAGAGAACGGAGCGACCTGTCCGGACTAGTGATGGTGGAGGTTGCAGATAGTGACGATACAGTGTACCACGAATGGTGATCCTCGAGACCACGTGGATTGTCTGGTGAGCTTAACCGCAACTTGCATGCTTCAAGTTACCAGTACATTCCATACCCGAAAACGACCCGCAGAGTGATCTCCAGAGATAGGGACTCGTGCAATTCTAGCTAGCAAAAGTTACTCGGTGGGACAATTGGTTAGTTCCGAAAATTCCATAAGATTGTTTTCTTATAATTGACATGTGTCAGATACATTAAATTGTAATTGTCTTGTTCAAATTAAAATGCAGTAATAAATTATAAGATTTTAATTTGTTAAATAATTCTGTATCTGTTATAAATAATTAAAAGGAAAATTAACCCTGTTCAAGCAATCAAAAATTAATTATAAAAGGCACCCAAATTTAATAAAATTAATGAAATCAAACCCTAATAACCAAGGTAAGCCATTTCTCCCACAATGTGAAATATAGATTTTGTCATTCTAAAATTTTCGTAAATCTTCGCCATCTCTTGTTACGGAAATTTTTGAACATTGAATCCGTGAAACAATTACACTCCTGGAAATTGAAATAAGAACACATTGACGCCGGTGTGTAAGACCCACCATACTTGCTCCGGACACTACGAGAGGGCTGTACAAGCAATGATCAAACGCACGGCACAGCGGACACACCAGGAACAGCAGTGTTGGCCGTCGAAGGACGCTAGCTGCGCGGCGGTTGGGCACCGCCGCAGTCAGTGTCAGCCAGTTTGCCGTGACATACGGAGCTCCATCTCAGTCTTTAACACTGGTAGCATGCCGCGACAGCGTGTACGTGAACCGTATGTGCAGTTGACGGACTTTGAGCGAGGGCGTATAGTGAGCATGCGGGAGGCCGGGTGGACGTACCGCCGAATTGCTCAACATGTGGGGCGCGAGGTCTCCACAGTACATCGATGTTGTCGCCTGTCGTCGGCGGAAGGTGCACGTGCCCGTCGACCTGGGTCCGGACAGCAGCGACGCACGGACGCACGCCAAGACCGTCGTATCCTACGTAGTGCCGTAGGGGACCGCACCGCCACTTGCGGCAAATTAGGGACACTGTCGTTCCTGGGGTATCAGAGAGGACCATTCGCAACCGTCTCAATTAAGTTGGGCTACGGTCCCGCGCACCGTTAGGTCGTCTTCCGCTCACGCCCCAACATCGTGCAGCACGCCTCCAGTGGTGTCGCGACAGACGTGTATGGAGGGACGAATGGAGACGTGTCGTCTTCAGTGATGAGAATAGCTTCTGCCTTGGTGCCAATGATGGTCGTATGCGTGTTTGGCGCCGTGCAGGTGAGCGCCACAATCAGGACTGTATACGACCGAGGCACACAGGGCCAACACCCGGCATCATGGTGTGGGGAGCGATCTCCTACACTGGCCGTACACCTCTGGTGATCGTCGAGGGGATACTGAACAGTGCACGGTACATTCAAACCGTCATCGAACCCATCGTTCTACCATTCCTAGACCGGCAAGGGAACATGCTGTTCCAACAGGACAATGCACGTCCACATGTATCCCGTGCCACCCAATGTACTCTAGAAGGTGTAAGTCAACTACCCTGGCCAGCGAGATCTCCGGATCTGTCCCCCATTGAGCATGTTTGGGACTGGATGAAACGTCGTCTCACGCGGTCTGCACGTCCAGCACGAACGCTGGTCGAGTTGAGGCGCCAGGTGGAAATGGCTTGGCATGCCGTTCCACGGGACTACATCCAGCACCTCTACGATCGTCTCCATGGGAGAATTGCAGCCTGCATTGCTGCGAAAGGAGGATATACACGGTACTAGTGCCGACATTGTGCATGCTCTGTTGCCTGTGTCTATGTGCCTATGGTTCTGTCTGTGTGATCATGTGTTGTATCTGACCCCAGGAATGTGTATATAAAGTTTCCCATTCCTGGGACAATGAATTCACGGTGTTCTTATTTCAATTTCCAGGAGTGTACGTCAAAATCTTAAGGGCGACTAAAATTGGGTAGAAACACGTCCGTCACACAGACGAGCTACGAACAAGTGCGGATACGAGGGAGGAAATCGTTTCTGGGCATACTGACGATGGGTCCACGGTGCAGGCTTGGTGCTATAATGTGAGGTCCGACTTTAAAGGGGATAGTTAATACCTCGGACGAACATCTGACCCGAGGCAGCAGCAACTCTTACAATAATGCCTTGACCACGGCTTGCTCTAAGACGGATTGCTATACGGCCGGGGACTCCAGGACATTCGAAGTTTTCGTGGCTCCCCGTGGGCAAATTGTATTTCTCGTCAGAGTGTTCATTCCTACAGTAACGGTGCTGATGGTGAAAACTGGAATTTTCTGACTGATTGGACCGAACCATATTGTTGCTCGCTACGTTCCACAGCTGGATTCTCATATACAAAAAGCGGTTACTACAATTATAAATGGAAATTAATGCGACACTACGAAAGAACTCGTAGGATTGTTTAAACAAGTTTCCTCTTGTCAGTAAAGCACATCAAAATTAACTCCAGTCATATCTATTATCTCACAAAAATACTACGGTCATACTAGTTCGGTGAATTAGAAGCACTGCGCGTATGTTGTACGTGGAGATGATTTTTTCAAGACTATTGAAAAATTCTTTACAAAATCAAACATAACGGGGAGGTAAAAAGGTTTTTTCCCATTGCACTGGTTATGATGTTCAAAAGTAAAATGGTTTGGTAAAGAGAATCGGGAATAAAAATTCTGAGATACTAAGTTATCAGTGCACAACTATCCTATATCGCAAATCCAATACTACGTTGAGGAAATTGATCAATTTTATGAACGCTCGATCTGCTCTTCAACACAGATACAGTAATTCAAACAGTTTTTGTTAGAATGTGATTCGGTGTGAATTAGTCAACTGAAACAATGTCCGCTGGCTGAAAAATAACCAAGTCATTGAAAGTTTTGATAAAACAAAAGACGATGTGATCAAAACTTAGATAAAAAAAAAAGTAAGGAAGTACTTAGGAGTTTCTAGTGAACGAGTGAAAAACGCTAGCTTTGAGTTTCCTGGAAGACGTCCTCAAAGCCGAACGTGGTGGGTCAGCAGTAACGCTCTGGCCTTGTATTAGGGAGGACGTGGGTTCGAATCCCCTTCCTGGCATCCAGATATCAGTTTTACATGGTTTCCCCAAATCACTCCAAGCGAATTCCGGGATGGTACCTTCAAAAAGCCATGACAGACTTCCTTCCAGTTCGTTGTCCCCTGTCCTATCCCGCCTCTAATGACCTCGACGTAAATGAGGCATAAGGCCATAAGCAAAATAAAAAAATAAAATCAAATATTTAAATACGCTTAATGTGCAGTTGCTAGTGGCATTGTGTTTGCTTTTCGTCGCAACCTTAATATTATTGTAAAAGGCAATGTTAATCATGAACTCATCTATTTTCCTGCAAGTTCTGGGACATAGAAAGAAAAGTCCCTTAAAAACACAACAGAGTTTTTCAGTTTTGTATTAGATCTTGGGAAGGACTTCTCAGTAATCTTCCAAGGCTTTGCAAAGATAGAAATTTTTAAAGATCTCAATATGAAGTCTTTCCAGCTAGATAATGGGCTGTTTTGACTATGGAGTTGTTCCGAGTTGCAAAACCTTCACTTCAACTGGGGATAATCGATCTACAAAACGATTTTTGCCGGAAAATGTAAAAAAGTGGATGTACTGAAGAATTTTGGGATAAATAAGATTTCGACCAATAGGAAAATTGTAAAAAATTAACTGTAAATTTGACTGAAATGTTTGGTTTTGAGATGTCTTTCTCTAAAATCAACTTCTTTCAGAAACGAATATACACCAAAGTTAACGTCTGGACACAATGAAGACGCTCTGCTCATTAATTACTCTCCACGAAGGTTAGTGGCTGGCACTAAAATATTAGCATTACGATGTTTGTCAAATATTTTTAAGTTTTGTATTTCAATTATGATTAAACTAAAATAAAACTTTCCTATTAATAACATTTTCTTTTTCTAGACCTCTATAGATACTATTAAGATCAACTGGTCTCCACTAAAAATTACTAGCCGACCTCTGGTGTAGGGTAAAAGAAATAGTATGTTGTCCTTCTGTTAATAAGGTTATCGTACAGTTCGCAGATGATATGTGAGAGTGTAGTGAAATTTTTAAGTGGAACAGAGAAGTTATTGGAAACAACTCCACGCGAACGGGCAGAAATTTTATTCCTTTCTTTCCCACTACAGATAAACAATCCCACCCCTACACTTATGACTCAAACGACAAAAATAATATTTAGAATGTGTTACAGCAAAATGAAAAGTAGTCACTTCGGAATGAATGCTGAAACTATTTGTAACAAGAAAGAGGCTTGCATGAAATGATATATGTCTATCCCCGCAATTCGTTGTTGTATATGTAAGAACCGTACATGTTACTCTGCCTCAATCCTGCGCCCATGTGTAATGGCAGTAGTGTCTGAGGTAGGCAGGAAGCGGTTATTACAGGGGTCATTACATCGTAACAACATCGGTCCCGTTAACTGGGTTTGTGTTCCATGTATGCGGGTAGGTCAACACAGCGGGTAATAACCTCGTTAGAACTGACCGCTGTGTACGCAGCACACATATCTAGTCTAATTTCCGGACTCTATCAACCTCCACGCATATAGTCACAAGCTCCTAATAAAAGTGGATCTAAAACATGAGTGGGAAATTGCTCCGTTACTGCTGTCATCCAGTTCTAACAGAAATATTCAACAAAGTCTAAAGAGTTAGTAACGATACCGTAGTACAGCTTAACTATCGATATTTAACGCGGCGAGTGTATGATCGCAGTTTCTTTAGCTTACTCTACTTACTACCCACTTAAAACAACATAGTCGAGTACTGCATTATCGACGGCCCCTGCGGCATACAAGAAACAAAATGTTTTTGCATGGATACAAACTTTAACTTCATTCCTACGAATAATACAATGCCGCTCGTACGATAAGCATTTCAAATGAGAGAAGTAACTTTACTTTTAAATTGACACTAATTTTTGGAGTTTTTTTATTTTAATAACTCGGCTTTTCAAAGATACGTGAAAGTGAAACATATTCCATTTTGCCTGCTGAATCAAGGGTTGTGCATTAATTAAAACCCAATTAAAATCTTACCAGTAGTTTATGGAAAATTTATCTTACATTTACCGGGTTTACATCACATCAAAATGAAACCTTTAGTATTTGAACTGCGGGATCACAAATTGTACGTTAATCAAAACTACGAAAAAATCCAAACCCGCAGTTTTTTTTTTTTTTCATGAATCGGATTCATTCAAAAATCATCCTAACATACTCTTTTTTCACCTCACATAAAAATAAAACATCCTTTTCATACGCACGACGAAGGGCCGTACCTTATCAAAATGCGAACAGTATTTTTATTATTATCATTATTTTGTTAATTGTATTAAAATAATAATTTGGTATTTTTCCAGTTTCTTGACATTACATTAATATAAAACATACCATATTTTATTTGAGTCACCACGGACTGTTAACTAGTCGTAACCCCACAGAACTTGAGCTCAATGAAGAATTATCTTAAACTTATGATTTTACGCTGTTACATCAAATTGAACTTATCATACATTATCCATGGGAGCAACGGGTATGGATTAATCAAACCCACATTAAAATCCAAACAGTTGTTTAAGCGTGAATCGCATTGAACTAACGATAGTGGTGGGTGATGGTAACATACTGGTCTCGCATTCGGGAGGACACCGGTTCGAATCCCCGTCCGGCCATTCACATTTGGGTCTTCAATGGATTTCAAAAATCCCTCCAGGTGAATGTCGGGATGGTTCCAACAAAAAAATGACCGAATTCCTTCCCAATCCTTTCCTCCAATCCTTTCCCGCCTCTAATGACCTCAACATCGACGAGGCGCAAAGAAGCTAAATAAATAAATAAAATAAAATCGTTCACCTAAGAATTATATTAATTTTTCCGTTTACAGTGTCGCATCAAATTAAAACACGCCCTATCTTGTCATTGGGTTATACGTTAATCGTAATTTCATCATTATAAAACGATTAATATTTGCCTGAATCGTGTTCAACGAAAAATTATCCTTATTTTCTCACTTTTTCGACGTTACAACAACAACAACAACAACAACAACAACAACAACAACAACAACAACAACAACAACAACAACAACAACAACAACAACAACAACAACAACAACAACAACAACAACAACAACAACAACAACAACAACAACAACAACAACAACAACAACAACAACAACAACAACAACAACAACAGATTTACCCTCAGGATGACTGGCTATACATTGATTGAAACGTCATTGAAATCCCACCAGTAGTTTATCCGACCAATAATTTTTAAGTGAATCGCGACTTTGGGAGATTGACTATATTTTACTAATTTCTCATTTATTTGTTTTTTCTTTGACATCACATCAAAATGAAATTCCCTGCTGTATATTAAATGAAACCTATAAAAATCCGACTGGTAGATTTTGCATTAATCGTGTTCACTGTAAAAATGATATTTTTTTATTCCGATTTTTTGGCTTCATGCAAAAACAAAATTTATTCTATTTTAGCCGCGGAGCCAGTAATTGTAAATTAAATGAAATCCCATAAAAATCCAACCAGTTATTTTCTCTTGAAAAACGTTCATCCAGACGCAGGCAGGCAAAAATTTAAAAAAAGTTATTCCTTCTCTGTGGATTAACAACAGTACCCGCAAATATTTAAAAAATATCTCATGTCCGGACTTTCTTCTGGTTACAGTTTTATTATAATCGTAGATATGGCTTTCAGTCTTTGGTCTTTTGAATTGTTTAGTTAACTCATCATGTAATAGTTTTTTTTTTTCCCCATGTCCATTTGCCCGCAGATATCCGACAAAACCGTGGAAAACCCAAATCTAGATGACCGGAAGAGGATTAGAACCCGTGACCTCCCGAATGCTATGCCAGAGCGTTACAGTTCGCCCACCACATTCGGTGCATGCAATTGTGGGACAACTATAAGAAGGACAGTTCAAAACACAACACTTTATTAAATCATGGATTGTATCGAACGGGTGACGGACACGAAGACAACAAGAAGTCTTGTACGGTATTTTCGTGTTTCAGTATTACGACAATGCCATTTGCTTTTGCCATACTTCTTCTTTTCGTTATGGCCAGCTAGGGATCAAGTGCCAATTTCAATTCCTCTTCTGTTGTTTTTTTTATTTCTTCCATTTCAGTTCTCCTTCATTAATGCACTGTGTTTTCTCTTTCTCTCTTCAGACTATTTTGCACCCGTATTCTTCTCCTCTCTACCTTGGAATCCTGCCATTTTCGAAATCTGCTTTCGAAAATTTTCTCTTTCCATAGCGTCCTGTTCACTGATATTTCGTTTCAAATCTTTCTTAATCTAATGAATCTAGGTTATAGTTGATTTTTTATCCCAAAAATATTTGATTTAATCCTTTGTTATAATTTTTTCTTGATTTTTCAACATTTTAAGAGACTGTCACTGATTTTTCAGCGTTGGCGACATCTAACGGCTGTGCGTCGCTGTCATATTTCGGCATTTTCAGTTAAATTCATGGTGACTTTCAAGCACTGTATGATCGCAAAACGTGTAGAGGACATGTTGACGAAGCGACTGATGTAAATTTCAACAGGTTAGTAGCAGTTTCTGGTAGGTTTGATACATTTCCTCATTAGTTCTTAACTCAGATTGTACTGTATTTTTCAATGGACCCAAAATAGTCCTTATAATTATGCTTTCCCATACATCATGCTTATCCAGTTTATAATTTAATACCAGGCATTCACTTGCACAGAGACATTCCGGTTTCATCACTGTATTATAGTGTCTTGAGGCTTTTAGACAGGCAATTTTTTTTTGTAAAAATTCTTAGTAATACCATACGCTCTTTCTATTTTACGTATCCCTTCTTCTATTGCAAACTTTTTAAATCCATTTTCTTCGATTATCTCTTCTAAATATTTGAAATTCCTTATTTTCATTTCGGTTAATGTCTCATTAAAAATTTTGGAGAATCTTTTATGTTTGTAATGAATTTAGTTTTTTCCACTGATATTTGCAAACCTGCTTTGTTAGCTATTTCTTCCAAGGGATTAATTTGTGTTTGTGCGTTTTTTAAGCTTTCTGAAAGGCTAACGAAGTCATCTGAAAATGTCAGACAATGTATTTCGACACCTTTTTCTTCCCAAGGTTATTAGTGGAATATCATGTCATTTTAATTTGTCTCCCTAATTCCTACTATTTTCTCCAAGACACAGTTGAAAAGAATGGGCGATAAACCAACACCTTGCTGTACAGCTGTATTTATTTTGCATGACTGTGACATTTCACTCATAAATTTTACTTTTGATATAGTACCTGTGAGGGTTTCACGTATTAAGTTTGCTAATTTTTATTTAACTCGTAATTCCCAAATTACATTATCTAAGGTTTCCCTATCCACCGAATCAAAGGCTTTTTAAAAGTCTATAAATTTTATGAGTGTGTCTCTGGAAGCCAGATGCCTATGACGAATGATGGACTTCAGATTAAAAATCTGCTCGGAACAAGATCTACCTTTTCGGAATCCAGCTTGGTATTCACCTAAATGACTGCCGAGGGTCTTCGCTAATCTTTTTAGCAGAAAATTTTGTAAACAACCGGCAAAATGGATATAACCCGGTAATTATCAAACTCTTGTTTATCACCTTCCTTGTGTAATAGGTGCATTAAAGCTACCTTCCATTCATTCGGAATCTTATTTGTTTTCCAAATGTCTTCAAAGTTTAAGTGCAGATTTTTAACTACCTTTGGTTGGGACCATTTTAATAGCTCAGATGTTATGGAGTCATGACCAACAGCATTATTATTTTTTAAAGAGTCAATTGCTAATTCAATTTCATCAACAGTGGGAGGAACGTCGTCTTCCTGATTTTCATTTATCTCCATAAATTTTAAATTACGTTCTCGAAATGTTGTGCAAGTATACCACAATTTTCAGTATTGTTAAAACAAAGTTTACCGTTTTTATCCTTAAAACAAACACTTGAGGCTTGATAGCCTTTTAACTGATTCTTACAAGTCTGATAAAAATTGCGTCAGTTATTTTTATTAAAACTATCCTGTATTTCAAGAAGCTGCGACTTTTGAAAAGATATTTTGACTCCTCTTATTATTCTTGCTGCGTCTTTCCTTTGTTGTTTGAATTGCTCATGATACTCACTTCGTCTAGAACATTTCCACCTTGTTCATTGTTTTATTTTTTCACTGAATGCATCTTCACATGTTCTAATCCGTCAACGTTTTCTCTTCATTTTGTCACTGCCAAACGTCTTCTGTGCTGCATTATTGATTACTGCAGATAAAGCTTGCCTTTAGGGATGTTGTGTTATTTCAATTTTTTTTACCGAAATTCATTTATTGTATCTTGTGAAATGGTTAATTTATCAATGTTGTATTTCACTACTCTTTCTTTCTTTTATGTAATTCACTTCAATTTAGTGTTTCTAGTGAACAAGTCTAAGAAATTATTACTATTCATCTTGAGAATTACTTGCACTCCTACTAAGCAAGGTAGTATTTTTCGGAAGGTGTGCCACATTAATTTAAATTATGACCATTACTCTCCGAAAATAGAAAGTCTTATCGTGGCACTGGCGCATTTGTTATTTAAATTATCTTGGCAATATACCGCAACAGTGTAGCCAAATAATGAACATTCTCTCGCAGTCATATTTAATAATTCTTGTTACAAATAGGTTGGTTAGGCGTTCGAAGCACAACAAAATCTTAAATTAATGATTGGAGGTCACACAATGACTGCACGCGTGCATTCTTGGACATCATCTGAAAAGAAAAATTTTGATTACCTATTGGTAGCATTCATATTAGTTCTAAGTAACGTTGAGTTGAAGACTTTAA
This sequence comes from Vandiemenella viatica, assembly GCA_031002005.1. Lineage (NCBI taxonomy): Eukaryota > Metazoa > Arthropoda > Insecta > Orthoptera > Morabidae > Vandiemenella > Vandiemenella viatica. Next base: position 144,465,659 of record JARYHS010013631.1, on the reverse strand, counting down.
TGTTATGAATGTAATTCTTCTGTCCCGCTAGTTCTCGCTATTAGTTTGAGAGGATGTTTTTTTGAAATCACTTCTTTATTGAGTCAATGAAAATGCCAGCAAATCGTATCACCAACTGAAAAGAATAACAAATAGTCAGTAGCGTCACCCCTCATTCAACAGACTCGGTGACTGTGTTGTAAGAGGGGATGAGTAGCCTTATACATATATATAAAATGGACAGTTAAAAAGGAGAAAAGCACCCTCAGTAAAAATAAAGACTAAAGAAATGTTAAGCGATATAGTCAGCAGATTAAAAATAATCTTTTTTTAAACCCAGTCTACGAAATTTTCTACTGTTCCGAATGAGAGGAAGTTTTGTTCGAAAGACAATGCAGGATAATTTTATAAACAACTCCGTGTAAAACAACTATTTTGGTGAATTTTATTTTATTCCCCAGAGGCTTTTCACTCTTTTGATGTAGGGCATCTTCTGTGTCAATAAAAGTGTTTCTACATATCTTTTATTGCAGAGAATCTCTACAGTTCAAATATTTAGATAGGCCTATATGCACATACACACATTTGCACACACTACTACCTGTAAATACAGGGTGTTATATATATAATGATTTGTACTGTAGACAGTAATCGTAATAACACACAAGTAAAAACACATTTACAGCCACTGATGATGCCCTACACCACAAGGGCGAAACGCGTCTAGGGAATAAAATAAAATAAAATTCACCAAAACAATTGTTTTTAGACGCAGTTATTTATAAAATTATTCTTCAACAACTGCTGAAATAAGGCCTATTACCAGATTAACATTGCAGGATGTTCTTCTCCGAATCTGAAACAATCAACGATTTATTTTGGGCAGTCAGATTATCGAATGGGCCGTTGGTTTTATAGAAATAATGTCTATCGTAATCCATACTAATGTTCCATATAAAAAATGAATAACGAAGAAATACATACACTCTCCTCTCTCTCTTTTTTTATGGGATTTTAAAGAAGTTAAACCAGTTCTGTTAGCGGCTTAGTGAAAATTGATGCAACGGGCTAGACTGAAAATTAATGGACAATAAACATCTCATTATTAAAATTATCTAAGAAGCTAACTCATGAACTTCAAGGGGAACGACGCGGCTCACAGCAGAAAGTTTTTTGCACGCTACGTTGCTATGATATGCTTAATTACACGTGCTACAAAAAGCTATAGCCTGCTCAAAGCAGGCATAGTGTAAGCCTATAAAATGATTAACAGGCCCCCGAGTTGAGATTATTATAAGAAATCTACCGACACTCATGTAATGAATGTAAATTTGTATGCTTTTGTCTAAGCCAGAGAAATTCAATTAATTTAACTAATCTCGAACGATATTTGCCAGCCGCAAACCTTTAGGAGTGATTTTGTGTTTATTGTTTACCACATCGCATTAACATTCAGATCTTAGTGATTTCTCAATGGCCAGAGTGATCAGTATGAGACCATGTAACATAAAAGAAATAAACCTAATTAGTAGTCATTGGGGACTGCCGACTGAAGTGAAAACCATGAATATCATACGCGCAACACGTCGTATGTATAGCTACATATATACAAAATAATAATTCAGTGAGGTCGTAATGACCTGGTGAAAGGGTTTCTATTGGCTGCGCATTCTGCTGGAGCTGATACGCAACCAGTTTGAACCAGCTATTGTGGACCTTTTCAAGCATGTTCTGACGTCCACGTATTTCACATACTTAGGGAAATACTATGAACAAGTGGTCGTGGTTGCCATGGGTTTCCCACTTTCTTCAGTAGTCGCCAACTTATACATGGAGCATTTCGAAGAAAAAGCCCTGCAGGGAACAGTTCTCAAGATGACATGTTTTTACCGATATGTCGAGGACACATTTGTGGTGTGGCCCCATGGTAACAGGACTTTACATGGGTTTCTGGACAATCTTAACGGAATTCATCCTAACATAATGTTCACTATGGAAATGGAAAAGGACGGCCGCCTACCTTTCCTCGACATCTTAATTGAAAGAAAACCGGACGGAACGCTAGGGCATAGTGTATACAGAAAATCGGCCCTCATGGACCAGTATCTGGGCGCCACATGTTTCCACCATCCTGTGCAGCGTAACACTGTTTTTAATACTCTTGTGTATAGGGCTAGAGCGATTGCTGACAAAGACAGCCTGCCACAAGAACTGGAACACCTGAGAACTGTCTTCAGGTGGAACGGGTACACCGAGATGCACGAGTTCAGATATTTGATCTATCAATCTGGTTGGAGTATTGTGCGGCACCTGAACCGAAGCCCTTCTCCGTGGACATCAGGCATAAGTCCCGGGGACGGCAAAGGCGGTACAAACCAGCCTCCTACAACCGCCACCTACAAGTACCCAATTCCGACGCCCAGCAATATCCCCTCTCTTGGTAGACGCAACAGGTACAAGACTAGTGGTTTCAAAGTTTGAAAGTCATCACAATTCAGATAAAGCTCTTTACAGACACCTCCAGCTCAATCAACCCACCACATCCTCCAGAGGGAGAAAAATTTTCCCTTATGCTCTGGTGTGTACCTTTCAAAATACACGCAAGGCAATAGGGGGGGGGGGGCTCGGGACCTCCGGGTGTGCCAGACCCGTCATCTAGGTCTCCCCGAAGGGAGGCCCAGACCCCTGGAGGTACACCGAGAGGCAGATAGAAAGTGCAAATGAATGTAAGCCGGGGAAAATTCCAGTCCAGCAGGAAGAAACGCCCAAGGCCACCACCTTTCTGTTATTCACTGGAAACACCTCGGGGAAAATTGGCAGAATCCTCGCACGGCATGGAATAAAATGTTTCTACCGACCACCAGCCAAAATACGGGACTACCTCAGTTCAGTCAAGGATGATCTTGGATTAAGAGTTCCGGGGTTCTATAGCATCTCATGCGAGTGTGGAAAGACTTACATCTGTCAAACTAAAGAAAACCAGTGTGACGAATATAAACGCCACCTCCACCTAGGGCAGTACAGCAAACCAGCGATCGCCGAGCATGTTTACGACCATGGGCACAGAGCAGAGTTCAATAACGTTAGGATACTGGCTAGAACTTCACATTTTTGGGAATCTGTTATCAAAGAAGTGATCGAAATTCGACTGGCCAACACATTCAATAGAGAGAGTGGTCTACGTCTTAGTGAGGCATGGAAACCAGCCTTGGCAAGAATCCGCCCTGACACTAAATCTTCTAGGGGGACATCAGCCGTAGAGTGAGGGGAAGTTCTTGCACGTAGTTCATCTCCCTCCAGTTCTTCAATATGGTGTTCATTTTCTGTGTGGCGGATTGGGGTGTGTCAGACCCGGAATGCTGGCTTGAGTAGTTATGACTGTTGTCAGTAGCTCGATTTGCTGCTTCAAGAGCAGCATAATTTCGTCGGAGTGTTGCAATCCCAAGCGCCCTCATCATGGCGCTGTTGATGGTAGGTGGACTGCCTATTAGCCGCCGCGTTGTTCTCTTTTCCGGTTGCAGGGGTTCTACTTGATGCTGGGTGCTGACGCAGCTTGCCCTGCAGGGGCACTGGCTTGTCAGTTCTCGGTGTTTTCTTAGTGGGCCGAAGGTTCTTCTTGTTTGGGAAGCCGCTGCAACAGGCGGGGTGGCTGCCATTAGAGTAGCAGCATGTGGGCACCCCGTATCGTGGATTGCTGCAGCCCGCTACCATGTGGTTCCCCGCGCCCCTGACGCAGCGCTCCTGTCCTGTCCTGTGCAGTGCCTTGCCAGATGACCGTACCCCTGGCAACGGAAACACTGGGCAAGGTCGATTGGTGGTTTCTTCTCGACTTCAAGCTGGACCTTGTGTCCCAGAAGTTGCCTTGTTCATTGTTGCCGCGGTACACGTTCCGCAGGCTGAAACGTGAAGAGCGGTAGCCGTTCCTCTGTGCCTCGTCGGCGCATCTGATGAACTTCCGAGGCTGCGATGCCGCTGCTGGTGAGCTCAGCGGCCACCGCCTCCTCTGTCACGGTTGTTGGTAGTCCACGGACGACCAGTCTAGCAGGCCTCCGTGGGAGTTGCGGGGCGGGTGGAATGCCTCGTCCGTCCAGAAAGCTTATCAAACGACGGAGTCGGGTGCTGCGGGAGAAATCGCAACCCCTCCTTCACTGGTTGGCAGAGGAGGTAGTTGTTAGTATCCATGAAGAACGCAACTGCTAGTTCGACGAAGTTGCCCTCGCAGTGGCCTCGTAGTACGTCTTCATTGTTTGGGAGGTCAACGTCCATCGCTTCGGATGCGTCATAGGCGGGTGGTGGCGTCTCGACGACTTCAGTTATTCTTGAGCAGTCGACGACCGTTGGTTCAGTTATCGCGTTGAGTAGATGTATAACGCCGGTGCGTTGCCAGTTTTTAATTGATGTTAATTGATTTTAATTGAATTGCGTGGGGGGCTTAATTGATTTTAATTAACGCTAATTGATTTTAATTGAATTGCGTGGGGGCCTTAATTGATTTTAATTAATGTTAATTGATTTTAATTAATGTTAATTGATTTTAATTAATGTTAATTGATTTTAATTAATGTTAATTGATTTTAATTGATTTTAATTAATTTTAATTGGTTTTAATTGAGGCTAATTGATTTTAATTAATTTTAATTGATTTTAATTGATTTTAATTGAGACTAATTGATTTTAATTGATTTGCGGGGGACCCTAATTGATTTTAATTAATGCTAATTGACTCACGCCTTGGAGCGGAGGGGAGCCGAGGAACCAGGGGAGTTTAATTGAATGCGGGTTCGTAATTGAATGCGCACAGCTGCGCCACACCCGGAAGCGATCAATTATCGCTCCCCTCGCAGCTGCTCGATGCGGGTTCGTAATTGAATGCACACAGCTGCGCCACACCCGGAAGCCATCAATTATCGCTCCCCTCGCAGCTGCTGGATGCGGGTTCGTAATTGAATGCACACAGCTGCACCACACTCGAATTATCGCTCCCCACGCAGCTGCAGGATGCGGGTTCGTAATTGAATGCGCACAGCTGCGCCACTACATTCATCATCGTGGGCGCAGTCTTCCCACACCAATTCTCCATGGCTCCAGACGCGTGTATAAATAGGGCTGAGACCCCCCTTCAGCCATCCAGTCTTCTCTGAGCGCCCGAGCTGAACACTTCAATAATCGCAATGTCTTCTGAGGATCTTAGCTTATTCAGCGATATTGGTAAGTAAATTATTGTTATTTAACTTGTTTTTTCTGGCTGTTTTAAATTCTTTCACATATACTGATGAGCTTTTTTTTTCTGCTTCAGACATTGATGAAATTCTCGCTGAGGATGATTTCGGTAATGATAATATTTTTTTAACGTAACTATATTTATGAAAATGTATAGTGCTGAAGCAGTAGTCTATATTATTAATTTATTTGTTCGCAGGTGATTTGGATATTTCATTCAGCGACCTTTTTTATTTCAGTACGTATTTATCTATAGATTATTTTTTTTCCATGTCTTTATAACTATTGCTAATACATTTTTTCTTTTTCAGATGAACCATCACGCGCAGAGAAGCGTAAGGGAAATTCTCAAGAAATAAGTAGCCCAAAAAGAGCTTGTGATTGCTCACAATGGAGCATGCTCCCAAATATTGACGTGGATGTGCCGCAGAGCATGTCACCACCACATAGCATGCCGCCAACTCCGCCACCACAATGGGTTCTTCCACAACCACCAGCACACTGGAATATCGGTAAGTCCAGTACATCAGTAATTTACCTATATTATTTTATGCTTACAAAATTATGTTTTTCATGATACTAAAACATTTTTCTTCTTTTTTATGTTTCAGAGGGGGCGGTCGGACACCCAGCCAACGAGGCAGTTCCGCCACCAATATGGCGACCATGGGAGACGTCAGGACTTAGCCGACCGCCCGCCACAGCAGCAGCACCTCGCCTGCCCAGCCGCCCATCGCCGGGCCCAAGTCGACCACAGCCGGGGCCCAGCCGACAGTATGCCAGTCCATCGCCGGGCCCAAGTCGACCACAGCCGGGACCCAGCCGACAGTATGCCAGTCCATCGCCGGGCCCAAGTCGACCACAGCCGGGACCCAGCCGACAGTATGCCGGGCCGGTCCATCGCCGGGGTCAAGCCGCCACTTCAACAACCCACCGCCGGGACCCAGCCGACAGTATGCAGGTCCATCGCCCGGGTCAAGCCACCACTTCAACAACCCACCGCCGGGACCCAGCCGCCACTTCAACAACCCATCGCCCGGATCCAGTCGTCAGTACGCCGGTCCATCGGCCGGGTCAAGCCGACAGTATGCCGGTCCTTCGCCCGGCTCCAGCCGGCAGTATGCCGGTGCAGGGGCAGCCTTATGCAGTCATGATCATGCAGCAACGATGGGTGAGTCAGCAGTATCGCGATTAGTCCTTGAAGACAGGCTTAGTGCATTTAAAAATAGAATTTATTCCGGGACAATTTCAAATTCTCAAAATTTCATTGATCCAATGAATTTCATTGATGCTTGCTTTAAACTTGTTGCCGGTAAAGTTCGCGAAATTGTGGATAATCGGTCCTCCCCATCTGTAAAGGTGCAGGTTGGACTGATTAACACATATAAAATACAGAAGGAAATTATTTTGGAAACCGCCCGTATGTGCTTTTTAACTAAAATGCGTGAGGTCACAACAAGCACTTGCCTGTCGGATTGGTATGAAAAATATGTGAAGTCGGAGCTCAGAGTAAAATTGTGTGAATTTCAAGAAAGGACAAGTGGCAAAACTCTCGATAGAATAGAATCCCTCGACATTAGCATTTCTAATTTTCAACCTTTCTATCGTGGGTCTTCCTATGTTGCTCTGCCACTTGATATCTGTAGAAAGAATGCCGTCATCAATGTTGAAAACAAGAATGACGAGTTGTGCTTTCTATGGACAATTCTTGCATATCACGTAAAGGCGCTAAGCAAAAAAACCTACAAGGGTTAGCATATATAAGAAAGTACGTTTACTCTACCCCCTCGATTTTTCAGGTATTGAGTTTCCTGGTAAAACTCTCTGACATTTCTAAATTTGAGAGGCAAAATCCAGACTATTCAGTAAATGTTTTCGGTCTGGATGAAGTTAAAGGTAAACATGTAGTTTCCGGGGCCCTCCATCACACTGCAGACAAACGCGTTCACCACATTAACATGTTGTTGATTACCGACGGCAGTGGGAAAAAATTCCATTACTGTTGGATTCACAACTTGTCGGCGTTAGTCAGTTCTTCTTTAAGTTTGCATGAGCATACTATTTTTATTTGTGACAGATGTCTGCAACATTTTGGACGCAAAGATCTCCTGGACCGCCACGAGATTGACTGTGCAAGGGTTGATCCTGTAAGAGTGGATTTACCCAGCGACGACGATAAAACTTTAAAGTTTAAGGATTTTGTGCACCAACAGCGTGTACCCGTCGTCGTTTACGCGGACTTTGAAAGTTTATTGCTACCTTATGATTCTTGCAGCCCCCCACCCAACGCCTCTCACACTACTTTGGTCCAGAAACATCTCCCTTTCGCTGCCGCATACCAGGTCGTTTGTCCACGCGTTCCTAGTCTGTCGCGTTTCAACTCCTTCAGGGGAAAAAATCCCTGAAAATTGGCTTGTTGATGAACTCGTCAAACTTGCCAAGAAAGTTGATAAAATTTACAAGAGGTGCATTCCTCTTGTAATGACAAACGAGCAAGAAGCAAAGTTTGCTGATGCTACGGTATGCCACATCTGCGAGAAAGACATTGAACCGGGGACTGTCAAGGTCCGCGATCATTGTCATATCACAGGTGAATTTAGGGGGGCTGCACATAATGATTGCAATTTGCAGTATAAGACTAAAAAGTACATACCCATTTTCTTTCACAAATCTTTCTGGGTATGATGCTCATTTCATTGTAATGGCATTATCAAAACTCGATTCCGAAGGAATGGACGTGCTTCCAATCAACACAGAACGTTATATTTCTTTTTCGAAAAAGATTGAATACACTTCAATCACGTTAAGGTTTCTGGACTCATACCGGTTCATGCAGCTCCCATTAGACAAACTGGTTGGAACCCTTGAGGACGGACGACATGGACATTACTAGTGCTCATTTCACCGACCCCGAGAAGTTCCAATTAGTTAAACGCAAAGGTGTCTTCCCTTACGAATACATGGATTCGTGGGATAAGCTCACCGAGGCCACGCTTCCTCCAAAATCAAAATTCTACAGTTCGTTGTCGGAGTCACACATTTCTGATGAAGATTACGAACACGCGACAAAGGTGTGGCGGACTTTCCAGATCAAGACTTTGGGCGAATATGCAAGTCTGTACATGGACACAGATGTGCGGTTACTTGCAGATCTGTTTGAGAAATTTAGGAGTGTATGTTTGGGGAAGTACACCCTGGACCCCGCCCACTATTTCACATCCCCAGGCCTTTCGTGGCAGGCTATGTTAAGGAGCACGCGTGTCGAACTGGACCTTCTGACGGATATCGACATGCTGCTCTTTTCGAACGAGGTATTCGCGGAGGTATTTGCCAGTGCGTCCACAGGTATGCGAAGGCAAATAACCGGTACATGCCGGAGTACAACCGCGAGGCGTCTGAAGATTTTATAATGTACTTCGACGTAAACAATCTTTACGGCTGGGCCATGTCGGAGTATCTACCCTCTGGTGGGTTTCAATGGCTTTCGGCTAAAGAGATTGCTAGCATAGATTTCATGAGCGTTGCAGCTGACTCACCTAGGGGGTTCGTATTGGAGGTAGACCTTACGATTCCTCAGGATAAACACGACGTTTTAGCAGACCTACCGCCATGTCCAGACCACAAAGCCCCAGAAGGTTCTACCCTCCCCAAGCTGATGACCACACTGGAGAACAAGGTACGGTATGTTCTCCATTACCGAGTCCTCCAGCAATGTGTAGGCTTGGGGCTGCAGGTGACCGAAATACACCGGGTAATATCTTTCAATCAGTCACCGTGGTTGAAAGAATACATATCTCTCAATACGTGTTCTCGCCGTGACGCCAAAACAGATTTCGAGAGAGATTTTTACAAACTGATGAACAATTCAATTTTCGGCAAGACTATGGAGAACATTCGAAAACACCGCGACGTGAAATTGTGTACAGCATGGGTGGGCCGCCGCGGTGCCCGCAAACACATAGCTTCACCACACTTTAAGCAAGTAACAGTTTTCAACAAGAACTTTGTGGCCGTGGAGATGCGAAAGCTAGGATAGTTTTAATAAACCTGTGTATGTCGGAATGTGCATTCTTGACCTGTCTAAACTGAGGATGTACAGATTTCATTATGAATTTGCCATTCCTCAGTTTAGAAGCCCTAAATTGCTATATATGGATACAGACAGCTTCATCTACTTGGTGCGGAACTGCGATCCATATGAAGTGATGCGACGCAACGGGGAGGAGTTCGACACGTCTGGGTATAGCACCGGCAACCGTTATGGGATAGAATCCCACAATGAAAAGGTTGTCGGTGTTATGAAGGACGAAGCGAATGGCACCCTGATTGCGGAGTTTGCTGGGTTAAGGGCAAAAATGTATGCATTCCGGCTCGAGACAGACCAGACCTCTAGACGGGCTAAAGGTTTGGCTGGCTCAGTCACTAGAAAGCTGCAGATGGAGGATTACATAATTGCCTCCATGGCGAAACACCTCAGGTACCATCTGCAGCAAAGGATCACATCAACCCTTCATGTTGTAAATACTGTTCAAATATCCAAACTGGGTCTGTCTAGAACGGACGATAAGCGGTATATTTCCCCGACGGGATAGAGACCCTCCCGTGGGGGCACAAGTCTGTAAATAATGTGGTGAATGTTTTGTAAATATACCGTTTATCCGTGTTTCTAGTTTGTAAATATGTATCAATTTTGTAAATATGTAGATAAGTTAGGACTCTGTAAAATCTCAGTTTATCATGTTAGGACGCTGCATAAAATATAAATTGGCTGCTGGGGGAGTGCTGCTGAATTGCTTTGTACGACATTTTGTTTGCTGAGCTATATGCTCATTTGCATTATATTAACGTAATTGAAGAAAAAAAAAGAAAAAAAAAAAAAAGAAAGAAAAAAAAAAATTGTAAAATAGACTAAGTGTACACAAGAAATTATTGCTGTACATAGATTGTAAGTTTGCTGAGCTACATGCTCATTTGCTTTATATTAACGTAATAGAAAAAAAAAATTGTAAAATAGGCTAAGTGTACATAGATTGTAAGTTTGCTGAGCTGTATGCTCATTTGCATTATATTAACGTAATTGAAGGGGAAAAAAAAACCACAATTGTTAGAAAAAAAATAAGTTTATTTATTAAGGAAAAAAATGTATTTTATATTTTAAATAAATCTTTTTATGAATCCACGTGTTATGTGATTTATCAAAACCCAACCACTTCACCAAGATCATATTTTTTCCTTCTCTTTATCACTCGTTCGACCAAAAAAATAAAAAATAAAATGTACTTGTAAGTGTTTGTTAGTTGTAATTCTTGCTGGTAAAATGCTCCTGCAATATCTTTACCCTGATAGTCTTTAAGCAAATAAGTTACAGGATTTGTTAATTTCACTTTACTGATGGTAAACACTTCCGTTGACCATTCTATGATCCTCGGTGGTCTCTCGTTCAGGAGGATACCGGTGTGAATCCCCATTCATGTTGTGTCATAATTATGAAAACCGACCAGTCAGAGAAAAAGAACAAAGTATCGAGCATTACAGGGAGCAAGAGAGAAGCATAATTTCATGAAAAAATATACAGTTTCAGTAAGAAGCATGAAAATCTCATAAATTCCCTTAAATTTCATGAAAATCGGTAAAAAAAAGATTAAAATATGTAAAATATTACCAAAATTACGTAATTTCCTTCCCAAAACAAGATGTCGTTGGTTGACATGACAATTACACCTGCGTGCACCACAGAGTGCAGTGCCCAACTATATGATGTGTTTTCATTTCTACAACTGGCTACAGAAAAGTGTCATATATGTACAAAAAATATATGTTTCGGATGTAGCGACATTTCCCAGACAAACCTGCACGGCCCCTCCAACACACACATCACATTACCGTCAGGGAGTGCAAAGGATGAAAACTACAGATGTTATCGATCAAAGGGGCAAAGGTTAGGAAAACTATGTGATAAGTATTCACAACGCATACAATCTTCCAATCATGATAGGGTGAGCAAAGGATGAAAGCAAACTATGTGTGCATCACAGAACTCAATGACATCAAAGGTGCTGACATAACGTATCAGACACATTAACGCACACACAAGTCTTAACAAAAACCACTATCATGAAGGTCAGGTTAATTCTTATTTTCCATAAATTCAGAGTGTATGTGAAGCGATAATGAGGGTGGGATGCACTAGAGGTGGATGCGCGTCAAATATAGGAAAATATTGATTAAAAAATTATGGCACTTTCTGAGACACAACTTATGTTGAGGTCTGGTTAATACAGAATGTTAAAGTGTTTGTTATAGTTGGTTAGAGTAAATTCAGGTTAGGTTATTTCAACTCACCTTCTCATGGTGCCACTGATACATGGAAATCCAAAAAACTGTTTGCTGAGGTGGCTTGGGCCCCACAGTAAGCAGCTGCTGCGTAGAAAAAATACAAACGCGTCGCGTAAAATACCGGTCTTCTTAGGTCGCGCAAAATACCGGTCTCCTTAGGCCCGCGGTGGGGCCCAAGCCGCCTCAGCAAACAGTTTTTGGATTTCCATGTATCAGTGGCACCATGAGAAGGTGAGTTGAAATAACCTAACCTGAATTTACTCTAACCAACTATAACAAACACTTTAACCATTTCTGTATTAACCAGATCCTCAACATAAGTTGTGTCTCAGAAAGTGCCATAATTTTTTAATCAATATTTTCCTATATTTGACGCGCATCCACCTCTAGTGCATCCCCCCTCATTATCGCTTCACATACACTCTGAATTTATGGAAAATAAGAATTAACCTGAACTTATTCGACCTTCATGATAGTGGTTTTTGTTAAGACTTGTGTGTGCGTTAATGTGTCTGATACGTTAGTCAGCACCTTTGATTCATTGAGTTCTGTGATGCACACATAGTTTGCTTTCATCCTTTGCTCACCCTATCATGATTGGAAGATTGTATGCGTTGTGAATACTTATCACATAGTTTTCCTAACCTTTGCCACTTTGATCGATAACATCTGTAGTTTTCATCCTTTGCACTCCTGACGGTAAATGTGATGTGTGTGTTGGAGGGGCCCGTGCAGGTTTGTCTGGGAAATGTCGCTACATCGAACAATATATTTTTTGTACATATATGACACTTTTCTGTAGCCAGTTGTAGAAATGAAAACACATCATATAGTTGGGCACTGCACTCTGTGGTGCACGCAGGTGTAATGTCATGTCAACCAACGACATCTTGTTTTGGAAGGAAATTACGTATTTTGGTAATATTTTACATATTTTAATCTTTTTTTTCCCGATTTCATGAAATTTAAGGGAATTTATGGATTTTCATGCTTCTTACTGAAACTGTATATTTTTCATGAAATTATGCTTCTCTCTTGCTCCCTGTAATGCCTCGATACTTTGTTCTTTTCTCTGACTGGTCGGTTTTCATAATTATGACAAACTGAATTTGGGGATTCACACCGGTATCCTCCCTGAACGAGAGACCACCGAGGATCATAGAATGGTCAACGGAATGTTTACCATCAGTAAAGTGAAATTAACAAATCCTGTAACTTATTTGCTTAAAGGACTATCAGGGTAAAGATATTGCAGGAGCATTTTACCAGCAAGAATTACAACTAACAAAACTTACAAGTACATTTTATTTTTTATTTTTTATTTTTTTGGTCGAACGAGTGATAAAGAGAAGGAAAAATATGATCTTGGTGAAGTGGTTGGGTTTTGATAAATCACATAACACGTGGATTCATAAAAAAGATTTATTTAAAATGTAAAATACATTTTTTTCCTTAATAAATAAACTTATTTTTTTCTAACAATTGTGGTTTTTTTTCCCTTCAATTACGTTAATATAATGCAAATGAGCATACAGCTCAGCAAACTTACAATCTATGTACAGCATTACTTCTGTACACTTAGCCTATTTTACAATTTTTTTTTCTATTACGTTAATATAAAGCAAATGAGCATGTAGCTCAGCAAACTTACAATCTATGTACAGCAATAATTTCTTGTGTACACTTAGTCTATTTTACAATGTTTTTTTTTTTTTTTTTTTTTTTTTCTTCAATTACGTTAATATAATGCAAATGAGCATATAGCTCAGCAAACAAAATGTCGTACAAAGCAATTCAGCAGCACTCACCCAGCAGCCAATTTATATTTTATGCAGCGTCCTAACTGATAAACTGAGATTTACAGAGTCCTAACTTATCTACATATTTACAAAATTGATACATATTTACAAACTAGAAACACGGATAAACGGTATATTTACAAAAACATTCACACATTATTTACATGACTTGTGCCCCCACGGGAGGGTCCTCTATCCCGTCGGGGGAAATATACCGCTTATCGTCCGTTCTAGACAGACCCAGTTTGGATATTTGAACAGTATTTACAACATGAAGGGTTGATGTGATCCTTTGCTGCAGATGGTACCTGAGTGTTTCGCCATGGAGGCAATTTATGTAATCCTCCATCTGCAGCTTTCTAGTGACTGAGCCAGCCAAACCTTTAGCCCGTCTAGAGGTCTGGTCTGTCTCGAGCCGGAATGCATACATTTTTGCCCTTAACCCAGCAAACTCCGCAATCAGGGTGCCATTCGCTTCGTCCTTCATAACACCGACAACCTTTTCATTGTGGGATTCTATCCCATAACGGTTGCCGGTGCTATACCCAGACGTGTCGAACTCCTCCCCGTTGCGTCGCATCACTTCATATGGATCGCAGTTCCGCACCAAGTAGATGAAGCTGTCTGTATCCATATATAGCAATTTAGGGCTTCTAAACTGAGGAATGGCAAATTCATAATGAAATCTGTACATCCTCAGTTTAGACAGGTCAAGAATGCACATTCCGACATACACGGGTTTATTAAAAACTATCCTAGCTTTCGTCATCTCCACGGCCACAAAGTTCTTGTTGAAAACTGTTACTTGCTTAAAGTGTGGTGAAGCTATGTGTTTGCGGGCACCGCGGCGGCCCACCCATGCTGTACACAATTTCACGTCGCGGTGTTTTCGAATGTTCTCCATAGTCTTGCCGAAAATTGAATTGTTCATCAGTTTGTAAAAATCTCTCTCGAAATCTGTTTTGGCGTCACGGCGAGAACACGTATTGAGAGATATGTATTCTTTCAACCACGGTGACTGATTGAAAGATATTACCCGGTGTATTTCGGTCACCTGCAGCCCCAAGCCTACACATTGCTGGAGGACTCGGTAATGGAGAACATACCGTACCTTGTTCTCCAGTGTGGTCATCAGCTTGGGGAGGGTAGAACCTTCTGGGGCTTTGTGGTCTGGACATGGCGGTAGGTCTGCTAAAACGTCGTGTTTATCCTGAGGAATCGTAAGGTCTACCTCCAATACGAACCCCCTAGGTGAGTCAGCTGCAACGCTCATGAAATCTATGCTAGCAATCTCTTTAGCCGAAAGCCATTGAAACCCACCAGAGGGTAGATACTCCGACATGGCCCAGCCGTAAAGATTGTTTACGTCGAAGTACATTATAAAATCTTCAGACGCCTCGCGGTTGTACTCCGGCATGTACCGGTTATTTGCCTTCGCATACCTGTGGACGCACTGGCAAATACCTCCGCGAATACCTCGTTCGAAAAAGAGCAGCATGTCGATATCCGTCAGAAGGTCCAGTTCGACACGCGTGCTCCTTAACATAGCCTGCCACGAAAGGCCTGGGGATGTGAAATAGTGGGCGGGGTCCAGGGTGTACTTCCCCAAACATACACTCCTAAATTTCTCAAACAGATCTGCAAGTAACCGCACATCTGTGTCCATGTACAGACTTGCATATTCGCCCAAAGTCTTGATCTGGAAAGTCCGCCACACCTTTGTCGCGTGTTCGTAATCTTCATCAGAAATGTGTGACTCCGACAACGAACTGTAGAATTTTGATTTTGGAGGAAGCGTGGCCTCGGTGAGCTTATCCCACGAATCCATGTATTCGTAAGGGAAGACACCTTTGCGTTTAACTAATTGGAACTTCTCGGGGTCGGTGAAATGAGCACTAGTAATGTCCATGTCGTCGTCCTCAAGGGTTCCAACCAGTTTGTCTAATGGGAGCTGCATGAACCGGTATGAGTCCAGAAACCTTAACGTGATTGAAGTGTATTCAATCTTTTTCGAAAAAGAAATATAACGTTCTGTGTTGATTGGAAGCACGTCCATTCCTTCGGAATCGAGTTTTGATAATGCCATTACAATGAAATGAGCATCATACCCAGAAAGATTTGTGAAAGAAAATGGGTATGTACTTTTTAGTCTTATACTGCAAATTGCAATCATTATGTGCAGCCCCCCTAAATTCACCTGTGATATGACAATGATCGCGGACCTTGACAGTCCCCGGTTCAATGTCTTTCTCGCAGATGTGGCATACCGTAGCATCAGCAAACTTTGCTTCTTGCTCGTTTGTCATTACAAGAGGAATGCACCTCTTGTAAATTTTATCAACTTTCTTGGCAAGTTTGACGAGTTCATCAACAAGCCAATTTTCGGGATTTTTTCCCCTGAAGGAGTTGAAACGCGACAGACTAGGAACGCGTGGACAAACGACCTGGTATGCGGCAGCGAAAGGGAGATGTTTCTGGACCAAAGTAGTGTGAGAGGCGTTGGGTGGGGGGCTGCAAGAATCATAAGGTAGCAATAAACTTTCAAAGTCCGCGTAAACGACGACGGGTACACGCTGTTGGTGCACAAAATCCTTAAACTTTAAAGTTTTATCGTCGTCGCTGGGTAAATCCACTCTTACAGGATCAACCCTTGCACAGTCAATCTCGTGGCGGTCCAGGAGATCTTTGCGTCCAAAATGTTGCAGACATCTGTCACAAATAAAAATAGTATGCTCATGCAAACTTAAAGAAGAACTGACTAACGCCGACAAGTTGTGAATCCAACAGTAATGGAATTTTTTCCCACTGCCGTCGGTAATCAACAACATGTTAATGTGGTGAACGCGTTTGTCTGCAGTGTGATGGAGGGCCCCGGAAACTACATGTTTACCTTTAACTTCATCCAGACCGAAAACATTTACTGAATAGTCTGGATTTTGCCTCTCAAATTTAGAAATGTCAGAGAGTTTTACCGGAAACTCAATACCTGAAAAATCGAGGGGGTAGAGTGAACGTACTTTCTTATATATGCTAACCCTTGTAGGTTTTTTGCTTAGCGCCTTTACGTGATATGCAAGAATTGTCCATAGAAAGCACAACTCGTCATTCTTGTTTTCAACATTGATGACGGCATTCTTTCTACAGATATCAAGTGGCAGAGCAACATAGGAAGACCCACGATAGAAAGGTTGAAAATTAGAAATGCTAATGTCGAGGGATTCTATTCTATCGAGAGTTTTGCCACTTGTCCTTTCTTGAAATTCACACAATTTTACTCTGAGCTCCGACTTCACATATTTTTCATACCAATCCGACAGGCAAGTGCTTGTTGTGACCTCACGCATTTTAGTTAAAAAGCACATACGGGCGGTTTCCAAAATAATTTCCTTCTGTATTTTATATGTGTTAATCAGTCCAACCTGCACCTTTACAGATGGGGAGGACCGATTATCCACAATTTCGCGAACTTTACCGGCAACAAGTTTAAAGCAAGCATCAATGAAATTCATTGGATCAATGAAATTTTGAGAATTTGAAATTGTCCCGGAATAAATTCTATTTTTAAATGCACTAAGCCTGTCTTCAAGGACTAATCGCGATACTGCTGACTCACCCATCGTTGCTGCATGATCATGACTGCATAAGGCTGCCCCTGCACCGGCATACTGCCGGCTGGAGCCGGGCGAAGGACCGGCATACTGTCGGCTTGACCCGGCCGATGGACCGGCGTACTGACGACTGGATCCGGGCGATGGGTTGTTGAAGTGGCGGCTGGGTCCCGGCGGTGGGTTGTTGAAGTGGTGGCTTGACCCGGGCGATGGACCTGCATACTGTCGGCTGGGTCCCGGCGGTGGGTTGTTGAAGTGGCGGCTTGACCCCGGCGATGGACCGGCCGGCATACTGTCGGCTGGGTCCCGGCTGTGGTCGACTTGGGCCCGGCGATGGACTGGCATACTGTCGGCTGGGTCCCGGCTGTGGTCGACTTGGGCCCGGCGATGGACTGGCATACTGTCGGCTGGGCCCCGGCTGTGGTCGACTTGGGCCCGGCGATGGGCGGCTGGGCAGGCGAGGTGCTGCTGCTGTGGCGGGCGGTCGGCTAAGTCCTGACGTCTCCCATGGTCGCCATATTGGTGGCGGAACTGCCTCGTTGGCTGGGTGTCCGACCGCCCCCTCTGAAACATAAAAAAGAAGAAAAATGTTTTAGTATCATGAAAAACATAATTTTGTAAGCATAAAATAATATAGGTAATTACTGATGTACTGGACTTACCGATATTCCAGTGTGCTGGTGGTTGTGGAAGAACCCATTGTGGTGGCGGAGTTGGCGGCATGCTATGTGGTGGTGACATGCTCTGCGGCACATCCACGTCAATATTTGGGAGCATGCTCCATTGTGAGCAATCACAAGCTCTTTTTGGGCTACTTATTTCTTGAGAATTTCCCTTACGCTTCTCTGCGCGTGATGGTTCATCTGAAAAAGAAAAGAAAATGTATTAGCAATAGTTATAAAGACATGGGGAAAAAAATAATCTATAGATAAATACGTACTGAAATAAAAAAGGTCGCTGAATGAAATATCCAAATCACCTGCGAACAAATAAATTAATAATATAGACTACTGCTTCAGCACTATACATTTTCATAAATATAGTTACGTTAAAAAAATATTATCATTACCGAAATCATCCTCAGCGAGAATTTCATCAATGTCTGAAGCAGAAAAAAAAAAAGCTCATCAGTATATGTGAAAGAATTTAAAACAGCCAGAAAAAACAAGTTAAATAACAATAATTTACTTACCAATATCGCTGAATAAGCTAAGATCCTCAGAAGACATTGCGATTATTGAAGTGTTCAGCTCGGGCGCTCAGAGAAGACTGGATGGCTGAAGGGGGGTCTCAGCCCTATTTATACACGCGTCTGGAGCCATGGAGAATTGGTGTGGGAAGACTGCGCCCACGATGATGAATGTAGTGGCGCAGCTGTGCGCATTCAATTACGAACCCGCATCCTGCAGCTGCGTGGGGAGCGATAATTCGAGTGTGGTGCAGCTGTGTGCATTCAATTACGAACCCGCATCCAGCAGCTGCGAGGGGAGCGATAATTGATGGCTTCCGGGTGTGGCGCAGCTGTGTGCATTCAATTACGAACCCGCATCGAGCAGCTGCGAGGGGAGCGATAATTGATCGCTTCCGGGTGTGGCGCAGCTGTGCGCATTCAATTACGAACCCGCATTCAATTAAACTCCCCTGGTTCCTCGGCTCCCCTCCGCTCCAAGGCGTGAGTCAATTAGCATTAATTAAAATCAATTAGGGCTCCCCCGCAAATCAATTAAAATCAATTAGTCTCAATTAAAATCAATTAAAATCAATTAAAATTAATTAAAATCAATTAGCCTCAATTAAAACCAATTAAAATTAATTAAAATCAATTAAAATCAATTAACATTAATTAAAATCAATTAACATTAATTAAAATCAATTAACATTAATTAAAATCAATTAACATTAATTAAAATCAATTAACATTAATTAAAATCAATTAAGGCCCCCACGCAATTCAATTAAAATCAATTAGAATCAATTAACGTTAATTAAAATCAATTAAGCCCCCCACGCAATTCAATTAAAATCAATTAACATCAATTAAAAACTGGCAACGCACCGGCGTTATACATCTACTGCGTTGGAAGCAGGTGGTGGTGTCTCGACGTCTTCACTGTTAGGCGGTGGGAGTTTCTTCTCCTTGGCGTTGTTCTCGATGCCAGATAGGTCAAAGCCAAAGGGTCTGAATCTTCTCCTATTTAGATTGGAGTACTTCTCTGCAGTGAAGCCACTCGTAAGGAGAGTTGCGAAGACTAATGCTCCGGGCCATATAGTGATTCCTGCTGAAAGAATCTTCTTAGCTAGATAACTGCCTCCTGGAGTGCACATGGTTCTTTCAAATGCTGGAAATTCGTCTGTTGGGACAACCCAGGTGAATTTGTAATCGTCTAGGATGACGGAGATGGTCAGCGTCCAATTCATATTGGCAAGGCGACGTCTCCAAAGCTCGATGGAAATGTCTTCATGAGTGAAATCTCTGACAATCCGCTTATTACGGCTCGGAGAATGAAAGCTAACCTCTCCGACGATGTCGACTTACTGCGGGAAGGCAGCTGGATGAGTCTTCCGCTTAGACATCTTGTGAACCTGTGTATGCTTAGCCACGCCCAATGGCAGCCAGCCGCCGGACGCGGACATTTATATAAGGAAGTGCGGCACCCCAAAAAAAAAAGAGCTATCTCGGTATCTGTGGGTCAGCCAACCAGTGCAGATGTCTCCATACCTGATGAAGACGGCGGAGCTATTCGTCGAAATATCGTGTTTCCACAACACAATCCGGCGATACAACCGTGAAGACTACATTACAGGAGACTGCCTGTGTCACGGTGTTGCATACGATTCAGAACAGGCTGTACCAAGCTCCGAAGTGGACGCTCTCTGTTCTGTGCTGGACACTTGACCGCACTTCACGTGTTCTCAGAAGAGTATGATCCTCCCTGCTGTCCCCATCAACAGTCTCCAAAATCGTTCTATTCGTCACTCACCAGAAGCTGAAGACAATTATCGTTCTTGTCAGTTGTGGATATTTCACCGCGACGGATGATTATACCCTCACTTGGGTCACGCACGAAATATCCGTCAAGGCATTTTGCTAATTCAGATAAATGACCGCGACAGATGTTTGGTCTCATTTATTTTGGGTACGCCTGTGGACAGTATTTGTATCTTCTCAGTAATACACACTACCTTTAAAACTTATTGAGTGAGATCACCTAGACAAATGACTACAGAACCACTCAATCTAAGGGATTACACTGCTTCAAGTTTAAAGAGTTGTACAGTGCTTCTCGACTTCACTCGCTTGGGCTGTCATATTCGTGTCTCCACAACCTATCATGTACAGTGAAATAACTGTCTCACACAATTCATCGGTAAGCTTTGCCCCCGAGTGTTAGAGAGATTGTGATTATTCCACAAGCAACAAACTGTCCTGTCATGCCTTCCATAACAGTTTTCACATAGCAGCATGTTATCACAGCATGAATTTCCTGTTTCTTCAGTTTAGGTTAGACGTGCATCTAATGTACTTTCGGCAATTGTAACAAAATCAGAGTTCGACCTAAAAGTTTTATCTTTTGATTAAAGGTTTAGTAAGATGGTGATATTTCGTTTTCTTGGTCAGCTACGTAAGTTAATAATTATCAAGAACTAGGTGACCCGTACGAACATTTCATCGTTTGTAGTAGTATGAAAGAAGAACCTGCTTATTTGTAGCAATTTTTTATTTGTTAATTCAAACAGGTACGTGGCAAAACGATTACGGCATCTTATAAAACAATTAGAATTGATTAATGCTTTCCTTACAGAAAGAAAAATATCCGAAAAGCTCCTTACTCTAGAATACAGATTATCAATATATCTGTGATATGTGGTGTTGCTATCTAGAAGTAATGTGACCGCTCCTTATCGACTTCAGCGCAGTCTAGCAGCTAAACTCTGAACTATCGCATACGCGTGACCTCGATTTACAAGTTGAATTTCGAGAAATTAATTTCTCAACTAATTGTTACTAAATAGGAGAATTGAACCTTTTGAAATGATACTCCATTTACAGGCTTTAGTTAATTATGAAAGATAGCTCCTCACAAAAAAAATCCTTTCTGAAATAAGATTTATGTTCTGTAGCATCCTGATAAAGGTTAGGCAGAGTTTCCCTCCACTTTACTCCTACGCTATCACTGCCTCTCTACGGCTCGGGGATGAAACCGGCTGGTCGTTCTTGAGGTGCCGCTGGAATATTCATGGCGGCAAGCTGGCGGCTTCCATTAATAACGCAGCGGAGTGGCTATCGCCCTCCCATTACAGACCGTCACCTCCCTGACTGCTAATGTCTCCCTGGATAAGGTCCACGCACTTCAGCGCCCTAACAACACGCTGACCCTTCCAGGTTAATATTCACCACAAGTTAATGTTCCCAAGACGCAAATTCGACCGAACGTGGTGTGTGAGTGGTAACGCTTGGGCCTCGCGTTCAGGGGGACGCAGGTTCGAATACCAGTCTGGTCATCAAGACTTGGGTATTCCATGTTTTCCCGAAATCATTCAAGTAGAATGTCAGGATGGTTCTCTCAAAAGTGCTTTGCCGAATTCCTTCCCCCGCCTCCCAGTCCTTTTCTGACTCTAACGATCTCGACATCGACGAGGCGTAAAGCCACAAGCAAAAAAAAAAAAAAAAAAGTTACATACTTCGCCATGTTGTGTGAGTCAAAACATGAATTCGCTTCTGACTTAGCTCTTCTTGGTTACCTTCTCTCTTAAAAGGAAGTGCAGTTCGACGTATTTCTAGTCCGTTTATCTGTATACCAAAAACCGCCTTCCCTTGATCTATTACCTTCTCAGATCCTGTATGAGACAGCCGCTGTAGTGACCCTGCCAGCTGATTGAAAAGTGCAGACAGGATAAACTTCCACTGGAGCTGTGGATAAGGACCGAGAGTAGACCTCTGCCATGGTTCTGATATGAATATTCGCCGTAGGTCCCTACTGCAACACCTGACAGGTTTGCTCAGTACATTCAGATATTAATATCGGAATTTAGTTTAAATTACTGTAAATGGCAGTTGTATATTTCCACCTTTATTTAAATGTCTGATGGCATATGTGAAAATCTACAATGTTTAATTGGCTTTATAACAAAATGGTTATGCGGTCACCGGATCATTCCACATAGGGCAAAGACAAGGCGTCTACTAGTCATTTACTGCAAATAAACTTAAACATAAACATTCAATGACGACTTGAAGCGTAACAGTCCCACTCGTATGAATGTGGTTAACCTGCAGAACTCGTGAATGAGAACTTCCCTGTTCGAATCCCTTTATAGGCAGAAGTATTTGCGGGACATTAAGCCGACCCCTCATACAGAAGGGTAAGACAAAACACACACTGTTTCGCTTTCTGTGTTATAATTTCAGTGTTTTATTATGCTGCAACGGACGCGAAACGCATGGCAAACACTACACTCTCATACCAGGGCGAAAAACATCTCTCCCAACCAGCATAGTCACATATATTTGTTATTATTACCATATTTCAATGCTGGTGCATACCCTGTCTTAAAAACTTTTCCTGAAAGTGTTCTTTTTCACACATTTTTCAGTCTCACGGCAATCCTGTGCTTTGTGTTTCTACATTGACACTAATGTTGGAACATATATTTAAAGTTTTCCGTTAATAATGGTTTTTCTTGCAAGAACTCCACCTCTCCCTTCCTGTATTCTCATGCAGACATCGTATATTCAGTTTTTGCTCTACTGACTTTAGGCTGGCCTTTTTAAATGGTCTCTCCTCTTCTCCGCAGCAATTTCAACGCTTTTCTTCGTTTTCCGTGACTATCGACCAGGAACCGGCGTTCTCGCCCCTCCGTCATTTCTATTACAGTATGCAATGGGCTCATTAAAACTGAACCAGTGGCAACTTAATGCCGCTTATAGGTATTTTTTGCTGTCCTAAATTTTTCTCTTTTGGCTACAAAAACATAGTTTTGGATGGTAATAGAGAGAAAATTATTTTCTTGTAATACCTGATTATAAACATTAATTTGAAATTCGGAATTTCTCTTCCAAATACAAATAATTTTCTATATTTTTATTTGGTTTTACTTCGTCATCCATTTTTCGGTGACAGTACATTCTCACTGTTATAGGTTGCTACTTCTACCCTCCCCCTCCCCCTCCTCCTCCCCACCACCTTCACCAACACCGCCAACCGTATCTAGCCCAAACAGTCTGATCCACTTGGCATATATCTCACCTATTCACATGAATAAGGTTAAAAACTAGGTGAAAATTGTTTTCATCTTTGTGTTCCCGTTTGTGTGTTGATCGGTGCACCCTTCCTACGTCTGTGGTAAGTGATGGATTTACTTTATCTATGAATCATTATGCACACACACTCATCAATAGAGTTACAACATGAAAAAGTTATTAAAACTGCCACCAGTGAACTGTGACTGTTTGATAAATACAAAAATTTAAAACTGGCCACAAACTGGTAGAAAGAAATATTGTCAGTCATTAGATTCTTACTCGAAATTTCCTGTTTACTGCAATATTGTATAACACGCTCTTATTTACAACTTATGTTAATGGTGTCACATCAAATGATTATTTTTCATGTCTAATGGCATACTGCACCGCGAATCCTCACACCAAAGATAGTAATATAATATCCTTAAAGGGAACATTTTAAAATTGAAGAAGCGGATCGAATATCTCATCACATACAAATCTCAAAACATAAAGCTATATGAATGTAACTTCATTTAAATGTATCGATATTCTTGGTGTTGTCTACATTAAAGTTCGTAAAGAAAGATATACAGACATCACGCATAAAGCAATCACAGGTTGTCAACTTCATTTGGTAAGGATAAATCGATCATTTTAAAGTTGGCATGATTGCTGTACTCTCTAAGTACTGTGGTTTATTTACAAACTGAAACATTTAAACACCTACGTTTCTAAACTTTTTACGTCATGAATTACATTTGGGCTAAGGACTCCAGTAGTGTTAAGATACCTACTATCTGGCAATTTTTCAACTTGGGTTAATGACCGGAAATTGGCTAACTCTTAACGACCTACAATTAGCTAATGAAAAATTAGATGCAAAAAGATAAGACCTCTACCACTTATCGGTATCAAGACAGCACTTAGAACCAAAGATCACTGCCCGCCCATTGTTGACCAGGGACGATCCGATAACCTAAACTTTCCTGGCATCTAATGTGTAAATCTGCAGACGTTTTATGAACAGCAAAGTTACTTGTGAGCCGGGTATAATTTTTTCCACCGATATACTAGTAAATTGTTTGGACCCAAGATACTCCGAATAATAGTACTTAAAAAAAAACTAACAAAAATTGGATTGTAATTTATCGAAGCAATCTTCGGACATGGTTGAAGGTAATGTAATTGATCTAAAAGACATTAAATTGGTGTATTTTGTCAACTATGAAAAATTAAGTGCTGTATGAGTGACGTGTGTTTTGATGGAGGACGACCCTATCATTTCCATTTACAAAGGAATGTCGCAGTTAAACGATCTTTGTGAAGAGTTCAATTCCCGGTCTAGCCATCCAGATTCATTTTTCTCCAATGGATCCTTGAAATTTAATGCTTTAGAAATATCGTGATAGAATTCCTTCCTCACATTCCGTGTCCACAACGCGCGGAAAATCCTCGAAAATAGGGTTCTGTGGTAGTGTGAGCCATTCCCTGTCGGTATTTATTATCGAGGCACCCCCCCCCCCCACCACTCACGTGCTTGACTCGCACACAATTGAGACAGGAGTGTCTTTGTTCAAGTTGGCTCGCGTGGCACAGCGACAGTTTGCTACCATTGATAACCTAAGTAAGAAGTAAGTTCCTGTTAAGAATGGCAACAGAAAACTCATTAACAATAAAAAAACTTAAGTATAAACTGTGTATAATTATTTACCATTAGCAATTCTTTCAGAGCTATGCATAATGCGTCGCCAACATTTGGAAGTATTATGGAAATTGTTTTGACACTCGAAAAAGTTATTGCAGGCTAGTATACGAGTATCAAGTTGCTAGAAGTTATAGCTAGTCTATCAGTAACTGAAATCGCCTCTCGAAATTGAGTGTTCAGTTTATTTGCACTTGGCTCAGTTAATGATTTTAAGAACTTTAACTATACTATAAAGTTTTTATTATATCCTCAATATCCATATACCTTGTCATCAAGCCTCAAACCATACTGCACTTGGATTCTATAGAAATTGGAGGACTTGAAAATGACAGCAGATTTATTTGTTTATGGAAATTACTGCAGGACCCAGTTAGTAACTGATATTATAAAGGAGCTGTATTGGGAATCATTGGAAGAAAGGAGGGTGAACAGAAATCTGAGAGTGTACAATTCGCGTGTTGGGGATGAGGCTTTTTAAAGGGTATTGTCGATGAAGGTAGTGTTAAGCTGCGTATCCACTACGCGCGGCAAACCCTCGAACATTGGCTCGCGCGGCGGCCGCGCATAATGGATACGCTGTTGCCACGCGAGCCAGCTCGAACATTGGCGCAGTCGAATATGCCGCGCTGCGAGCCATTCTCTGTCGGTCTCTAGGCGCGCGGCAAAGGGTCCACACTAATTGGCTCGCGTGCAGTTGGGACGGCAGTGTCTTTCTTGGAGTTGGCTCGCGCGGCACAGCGACAGTTTACTGCCATGAACAACGAAAAGTGTCGATTTCTAATACAGCTGTATGGCGCGAATTTTTTTTGTGGAATAGTAAATGTGCAGATTACCACAACAAAACGCTGAGGGACGATGAATTGAAGGAGGTAAGTTCAGCCATGGGCTTAGGGGACATCCATAAATTACGTGAGGGGTTTTCGGACCCCCCCCCCTTCTGGTGAGATCTGGTTAGACACCCCCCCCCCCCTCCCACAGATCGTCTTCGCAGCTTTTTGAGACTTTTTTTTTTAGGTCTCACCGACACTTTTCTACGAAATACCCCCCCTAAAGTCGACTTTCGCGCCATTTGTAGACCTTTTTTTTAGCTCTACAGTCCTACCCAATTTTAAAACATCTCACGTGAGATTTCCGTTGATCCTCCCTCCCCCTTGGTGAGATTACTCTGGACCCCCCCCCCCCCATTTCACCTCACGTAATTTATGAATTCATGGATGCCCCCTTACGTGTTTCCGACTTAAAGAAGAAGATGACTACGCTTCTGGCATCATACAGAAGAGAAAGATCAAGAATAGCTAAGTCTTATTACTGGTTCTGGAAAGTGTTTATTAATTAACACTTATAATGATCCCCACGGTGTAATTTATCGATTTGTGCTATGTATGTCTACAATATAAGCCATATGGTAGCCTGCAGGACAGAATGTAGCACCACTCATATTCCTACTTGCGGAAGTCTCAGTAAAAATGGTGGCGAAATCTGACTGTGCCTTCATTGCTTGTAGCGCAACTCTGGCTGGGTTGCGTTGCCGCGCGCGGCAGCCGCGCTCGTCAACAGAAACCCACGAACACTGGCTCGCGCGGCGATACCTGCCACCAAGCCAGGTATCGCCGCGGGAGCCAGTGTTCGAGGGTTTGCCGCGCGTAGTGGATACCCAGCTTTACTAGAAGGGGAAGTAGAAGGTAAAACATTATCTTGGGCACAAGCTGGCAATCAGTTTCATTCAGAAAGAAATGGGAAAATTTTCTTTTGTGTGTAAGGTATCAGCGACTTGAATATACTATCATTAGAAGAGATTAATAATTTACGAAAAACGCTGAAGGAGTTTAAAATTAAAATAAATAAATCTCAAAAGTAGGGGAGGGAATAAATTTTAATACTCAAAGTATATACAATAATAATAATAATCAGAAAGATAAGAAAGGGGTAATTAGATGACAAAGGTAATTGCCACTGGAGCATGTGCTCCATAGAAATTAATCATTCAATCCAATTCTACGAACAATTTCCTCATCCACTAAAGCAATTTTTGTTTGGGTTTCTTGTGTATAATGTGATGCGTCACAATAAAAGCGGCAGCTGCTCGTGTATATGAAACGTCCACGGTTGCTTCACGAAAACTGACCGTGCCTGGATAGTTTGCCGCGCAATCCTGGCTGGATTCCGTGCCGCGCGCGGCTGCCGGTCTCTCCTCAAAAATGGCTCGCGCGGCAAATAACCAGTTTGCCACGCCCGAACGTGGCTCGCGCGGCAGCAGCGCATAATCGACACCCAGCTTTTCTTTACTATCTACTGTTAGGACACAGTGAAGAGGCATAATTTCTTTCATGTATGTGTAATCTAACTGGAAAATAGGTATGTTTTACTATGAAGGACTACTGTCCAAAGTTTGATTGGATTAGGCTCATACTCGTCATTTATTTACACTTTGTTCCAAAATACACACATGTTAATTATTTTTTTTTGCTTTTAAGTTAGGATATTTTCATACGTTTCAGATTAAGTCCCGGTTCGTATCTTAGAATTATCATTAACAAAGTTCGACCCGTTACGTGGGACTGAAATACAACGGTAGTGCGTCTTCCGTAATTAGACATTTAATTAAGTCTTCCGAAGCGCAGGACGCTCCCATTGAAATCATTCAGTAGAAAATACGATGAAATGAGATCTGGTCCGTATTTTGTATCTGAACGAAGAAATAGCTATTTTTAACCGTTTTTCTGACGTTCCCTAACAGGATTGTGTGACACTCGAGAAGGTGGCATCAAAAGCCGGTGTACAGTTAGGCGGCGCTATGAGCAGTAAGCATTTTGATGTGAAAACTTCCATAGGCTTGCTAGGCGATGTTTGGACGGTGGTAAATCTGCGAGTTCGTGACTTCCCGTCACCGAAATGCTATGATGTGTTCCGCTTATGATAAGCGCGTTGGATGCTTTTTGTAAGGGTAAATTCTTATTAGTTCGCTTCACCAACATGCTGTAATATAAGTATGCAAGGTAAATACCAAAAGTAGTAGGACTGATTTTATATAAAAAAAAATATTGAATATATGTTTACAATTCCTTCATTCTCTTCGAAATAGCACCCTCGGGCAGCTACACACTTAGAATTACGCTGCTGCCATTGGCCGTACGCCTTCTGGAAGTCAGATTCAGGGACGCTGTTGAGAGCCCTCGTCGATGCTGCTTGAACGTCCTGAATCGAGTCAAACCACTGTCCCTTTAGCTGCCTTTTCATCCGTGTGAGTTAAAAAGTGTCAGATGGAGCCAGATCAGGACTGTAGGTGGGGTGCAGCAACGTCGCAATGTCGAATTCGTTCAACAGTTGCCCCATGAAGAGCACGCCATGGCACGGCGCAATGTCGTGATGCAGTGTCCAGTTGTCGGAGATGACTTGTCGGACGCGATTCACTTGGTTTTGCAGGCGGGTTAGCACTTGCACTTAAAAGTTCGAATTGACAGTTTCCCCAGGGGGAACGAACTCCTAATGAATTACCCCACAACGGCCAAAAACCACGGTTACCATTGTCTTGATCTTTGATTTGCTCATGCGAGCCTTCATTGGATGGGAGGAGGTGGAAGGCAACTGTTAGCCCGATTCGGCGTTGCCACGATGCTGCACCCCACCTACAGTCCAAATCTGACTCCAACTGACTTTTTTTTTTATTTCCACGGATGAAAAGGCAGCTGAAGGGACAGCGGTTTGGCTCGATTCAAGACGTTTCAAGCAGCATCGACGAGGGCTCTCAACAGCGTCCCCGAATCTGACTTCCAGAAGGCGTACGGCCAATGGCAGCAGTGTAATTCTAAGTGTGTAGCTGCCCAAGGGTGCTATTTCGAAGAGAATGAAGGAATTGTAAACATATCATCAATACAATTTTTTTTTTTATGAAATCAGTCCTACTACTTTTCGTATTTACGTTGTATATCTACAGTAGCGACAATAAGTATTTTGACAAACACATTTTCCCCGCTGGAGGGTGCAATGCGCGTCGACCGGCTAACCCCTGTCTATGTTTGTTCACTCTGCGGCAGCAGACGACTGTGCAAATACCTGTATCAGAGTTCGGCGTTACTGTGGTGAGTATACAACCGATACTGTCAGTTTGATGGGACAAAAAGTATTTTGACACTTCAGTTTACTGCTACAGAACAATTGTTTTACCCCGCTTATGTGCGTTATATCGAATACCCTTTGTTTACACAGGTTTCAACATGCCGAAAGTGAAGGAATACTCTCAAGATTTAAAAGACGCCGTAATCAGTGCTATTCGGAAAGGCAAGACTCAGGCTCAAGTTTTGGTTTGTCTAGGCAAATCGTAAACATTTGGAAAATCAAGCATCAGTCAACAGGGACAACAGATAATAAACAAAGAGCAGGTAGGCCCTGTAAAATAACGCCTCGGACCAGGAATCTTATAAGAAAGCTCTCAAAGGCCGATCCAAAGAAGACAGCCGTCGACATTAACAAAGAATTGCGGGAATATCACAACGTGAAAATTTCAAATAGTGCCGTCAAATTAATCCTAAGGGAGTCAAATCTTCATGGCCGACGTCCCAGTAAAAAGCCTTTAATATCGGCGAAGAATAGGAAAGCCCGACTTGAGTTCGCGAGAGACCACCAAACTGGACCCCTGAGCAGTGGTCCCGTGTGCTCTGGAGCGACGAAAGTAAATTCAATTTGTTTTCTTCTGATGGGATTCGGTATGTTCGACGCCCAATTAACGCCAGAAACGATGTGCGGTATCAAGTTCCAACAGTGAAGCATGGCGGTGGACATGTCATGGTGTGGGGCTGTTTCTCGCGTTTAGGTGTCGGTTCGCTAGTCCCTATTGAGGGGATTATGGATCGGTTCAAATATTGTGAAATTCTGCAATCACACATGTTGCCTCATGCTAAGGGTAAAATGGGACGAAATTGGGAATTTCAACAGGATAATGATCCCAAACACACCTCTGCCCATGTCACGGACTTCATGAAAAGAAGGAAGGTGAGGACGATGAAGTGGCCAAGCCAAAGGCCAGATCTAAATCCGATTGAGCACTTGTGGGAGGAGCTAGACCGAAGGATTCGGCAACGAAAATTTGCAAATCGCGCCCAGCTATTGGAGTGTTTACTTGAGGAATGGAGAAAAATTCCCCTGAGTCGCTTGAACGCCCTCGTAGACTCCATGCCAGCGCGCTGTGTAGCGGTAATCAAGGCTAAAGGCTATGCTACTAAGTACTAAGCAAAGACTGAATTTTCTTTGATTTTTCACGTTTGGATAAATTTTGTACGTATTGTAATATTGTAAGTAATAGAAAATAATGTTCCTTTTCTTATTAAACTAAAGCAAATAGTGCAGTAGAAAAAGTGACATAATAATTGTAAGGAAGTTCCTTTAATAAAGTTTATTTTTCCTATAAAATGTGTTTGTCAAAATACTTATTGTCGCTACTGTAGCTGTAAGTATGACATGTTCCGCTTGAACAGCAGTGAAAGTATAGTTTATACTTTTATCCAATTCTTCTAATATTTAAAATAAAATTTTTTTTTTTTTTTTTGCCAACATTCCTTATATAAACACATACTTCTTATCCGATTTTGATAGTATTTAGCACACGTATACTTGAAAACTAGACAGTCCGGTAGCTCAGCGGTTAAGGCGCTTACTTCTTAAGTTAGATTTGTAGTTTTTTTAAAGTGAAAACTACCAAAGGCGCGTTGGGCCATTTTTGGATGAGTAACATCTTACGAGTTCGAGTGACCGACATGTTATTGTTAACAATAAACCTGTCGCGGGTCTGGTGGCTCAATGGTTAAGGTGTCTGACTGGGGGACGAAAGGTCTCCGGTTCCAATTTCTGTCTCGGCGAGAATTTTCATAGACCCTTAACGCGACCCTCAGCTCTGGCATGCCAGAACGCTTCTATGGTTCGGATTCTATGATAAGCCGTAGGTTTCCTGTACCTGGTAGCACTACCGGGTTTGGTTGAGGCGGCTAAGACAGGAGCTGAATACTCGTATAGTCGCGGAGGCATTAGTACTTTCGGCGAATCCAACCTTGTGACTCCGATGCGTGAACGATACACTTGTAGATTGGGACCCACTGAGATGCGGGAAACGAGTTCTTTCATCACTTAAACAATGCTCCCCCTGAGGTTAGATTTACAATGGAAATTAATGAAAAATTTCAGTTACGTTCTTAGACGTTTTATTAAGAAAACGGGACAAAAAGAGCTTTGGACATTCAGTAGGTCGTAAATCAACGCACACCAACGGTTATCTGGGTTCGACTTCCCACCATTATCCTCTCACAACGAGAGATGTGCTTACTATCTTACGCACTCAAGAAGTGGTATGTTCGACCCGGGAAGTTAATTTAATTTTAATTTAATTTAATTGCAATGGAGCACAGGCTCCGGTTGCAATATCCCTACACACCCATCTTCCCCCTATCCTGCACCCACCTACATTTGCATTATACAAATTTTATCTTTAAATTCCTTCAAAGTTTTCGGTAAATTATTCATCATTTCTCTTGGTAACTCATTCCAATCCCTGACACCCTTACCTAAAAAAGAGAATCTTCCCACACCCTTGTGCCTGAAATCGAGTGCCAGCTTGTGGTCATGGTCATCTTTTCCCTTCCATGCACTACTTTTCATACCTATTGCAATATCTTTCCATGCCTCATCGCCAGTATATGCCCTGTACACTCCCATGACCCTCCTCATCCTCCTCCTGTCTTGCAATGAATCCCATTCCAGCTCCTTTATCATATCCGTCACTGATTGCATTCTGCGATAATTTCCAGAAACAAATCTAGCAGCCCTTCTTTGTACCCTCTCCAACTCGTGTATTTGATACGTAAAATGAGGGTTCCATACTACACTACCATATTCGAGCAATGGTCTGACCAAAGTTTTGTAACCCAATTCCTTGACTTCTCTCGTACATCCCCTCATCACTCTCTCCAACAAGTGCAGAACTTTGAAACCTTTTCCTACCACCTGTCCTATGTGTCCTGCCCAGTTAAGTTTGTTATCAAAAGTAATTCCAAGATATTTACATTTCAAGTCTTCAGCAAGCAATTCCCACCTTATATTCATAATTAACCTTTTGTTTTTTATTTGTGTATCTAATAAGCTGACTCTTCTTTGCATTTATCTTCATTCCATGTTTACCAACCCAATTAGATATCCTGTCCAGATCACCCTGCAACTGTTTACAATCCTCTATCGTTTTAGTCAGGGGAACTGAAGCTAACGAAGCCCACCTTCTGGGCTAAAAGATAAAATTCCGAAATAAATTGGACTCTGAACATAGCCACATCGAGGAAGACCACCATTAGAAAAGGTGTCATCTTTCAAACTAACCACTAGTACACAACACAACACAACGTCCTATATCAGAGGCTCATGGATCGCATTGGGAACCAGTTTATAAGGCGCATTGAAAGATGAAAGTAAAAGACAGGTAATCAATCTCATGGGGTATATAAGGTTCCTTGTAGCTGTGGGTTATTTTGTGTGGGAGGAACTTGCAAGAGAGAAAACAGGCTACGACAACATATTTGCACTACAAATGAAACAATACGGATTATTGCATGGAATTCATCTACAATCGGCCAAGACAGTGAATTTTAAAATTGTATCCCTCTTTCGAAAGACATGTGGTGGATGGCGCGGATAATGCAGGTGCCAGAGATTGATAAACACTCTAATAACATGAACAATGACAGCAGCATGAAACTTCATAGTAATATCATATTACGTGGCATGCCTTTCTGCGAAGAAGTCAAATTACTCGCAGAGCCTCCACCTAGTCACCCAACCACGTGATAGCCGCACTCTCCTGACTGGCCAGATCGTTTAAATCTTCCAGAAGACCGAAAGGTAGTTGTCTTTAGTAGACAGTCGAAACACATTCCAGCGCAGTTCAGCACTAGCAAGCCAAAGCAGATCAGTCGAAATGTCGATATTTAATACTAGCACTAGACGCATGGTATTAACTGCACTTATTCAATTTTCTAATATATTTTTTAAATTGTGGTTGCTGTTTTGCGTGTAGTGTGAGAGCTCAAAATAGGACTTACAGTAATATTAAATTATAAATATTTCATGGTAAAATTCGAGTCGATAAGCGATCTGCTGACCGATTATCGGCTGTTTACCGGATCAGAATGTGCTGACCTGAATTTTCAATTATTTCAGCTATGACGCAATGTTTTGAGGAAGGTACGAGCAACCTATTGGCTCTCTTCGATAGGAAATTTCATAGTATTCACAACAAACTCTTGCATGGTTCCTTCCGCTGCCCAACGATAATTTTCTTCAATCATCTGCCTGTTGGCTGTGCTTAACACATTCTGCTCGGGGAAAATCAAGTTATCACAAAGCGAAGTGGACCCGTCTCTCAGCCGTCATCAGCTGTCTATGGTTAATAAATGACGATTATGTGTTCTCGAAGCCATTTCAATAATATTTTTCTTATCGCTTAACTCGTCGACGTCGAGGTCATTAGAGGCGGAAAAGAACGTAGGGCAAGGAATGAGAAGGAATTCTCCCATGGTCTTTTTGAAGGCATTGTACCAATAATTGAATATAACCATTACGGCATACATTCCCAATATAACACTACTGTTAGAAGCATATCTGCTGCAATGGTATGGTTTATTGGCGGGCCCCGGTGTTTACTAGTATTAGAAATAACATAGTTCATTTTTATGAAAACTAAATCAAATTAGTGATAGAAAAAAATTATTTACAATAACGTGAAGCTGTTGTCTTTATGAAGAAACGCAGTCCCAGAGGTAACGACGGTAAGTTACTGCCAACTTTTAATTGAGGGAGGGGAACCCGCATCAGGTAATATACGTGAACAAACTTCTTTTGTTATATGAATAATGAAGTGACGTGAAAGGCAGTGCCGAAGACTTAAATTATCGTTAAAACTTTTCCTTTTGATAAATTGCATGAACTACGAAAAGGAAT
Organism: Vandiemenella viatica; assembly: GCA_031002005.1. Classification (NCBI taxonomy): domain Eukaryota; kingdom Metazoa; phylum Arthropoda; class Insecta; order Orthoptera; family Morabidae; genus Vandiemenella; species Vandiemenella viatica. The sequence goes on along the minus strand of JARYHS010013631.1, from coordinate 144,431,813 downwards.
TATTTTCTGTTCTTCCTGACAGGAGTCCCATAATTCATTGCTGTCTGCTCAAGAGTCTTTGTCTTTGGGATTTCTTTGTGCAGAAAACCTAAGTTTGATTAGCACAGCACACTTACTACTTTCTCGTAATTTTCGATTTACTGAATTTTAACAAAATAAAAGTTGGTGATTAAGAAATAATGTTGTGAATATTGGAAAAATTATATATAAAAAACGCAAAACCATAAGAAAAGGTTGGTTCCTTGATTTTAAAAAAACCATTAACATTAGGATTACACAGCATTAATATTTTAAATTCCACAGTCGGTTAAGTTTTGAAATTCATAAGCTTAAGTTAAATTTATTGGCCTGGCCTGCCTCAGATGTAATTGTTGTCTAATTATTTTCTAATATAGTAAAACAGTAATTATTTAAAAAATCAATAAAAACTGATGTTTATTATTCACATTAGCATTTTTTAAATTCCAATTACGTTTAATTTTTAAGTTCACAAGCCATTTACTTTTGGCTTTTAAGAACTTTTTTCCTGTTTGTTAGGTATAGTAATATATAGATTATTGAATTTTAATCCTTATATTGGTTTAAAAGGTATTAATAATTTTTGTAGAAAGTGTGACGCCTTTTGCAGACTCGTGGTGGTTGGTATGGATTGCAGAAAGTGTGAGAATTGCTTTCACTGGGAATGTACGGCAGAATGAAAAAGGAAACTAAATAAAGCTCTTCCTTGTTACTGTGCGCCCTGTTTTGAGGATAGGAAACTTTAATTACGTAATGGGAAGCTTTCAGAGTAGGGAAGGACAATATAAGATGAGGACGAAAGGATTAGGGAAGTGGCCGAAACGATCAGGAAGATGGGTGAATGGATTAGAATCTTCCGTGCTCGGCCTATAGAAGCGAAAAAATCAACAGATTTTGGGATTGGTGGGGAGGGTTGTCTAAGAGCTGGAAACAAGTCATAAAAACTATGTTTAGCAGGAAGAAGGTCCCAAATGTTTCAGATTTGACCTCTTACCATAGTCAAGTGGGGAATACACTCGTGCAGTAAGCCCTTACAAACGGAGACGTGGAATAACAAAATAGGCAGAAAAAGGTTCTGCTGTTGGTAGTAGCCATGGGAGAGGTGTAAGCCCTCCTCTGCAAGATCAGATATGCACAAGCTACCGTTCGCAAGTTTTTTCAAACCTAGTGCAATATTATGGCAGGCAATAGACGATATGGACACTTCGTAGGATTACACTAAGGAGGATAGAGTACGGTAGTAATAGCGGGAGTTGTGGCAATTAGTATCGATAAGAACACAATTTACAGTACAGAGAGTGACCTGAGAATGGTGGTGAAGGGGGAACAGCATAGCAGGGTGTAGGTCTTGAGTCGGCAGGTTCAATCACGGTTGAAACACGCTGTGGATTGGGTAAGTCTGGAGACCGAGGTGCTGGTTGGGAAAGGCATTAGTTTTCTTGCGAGTTTTGCCTGAAGACAATATTGGTAGCTGGGGTTTGACTAGGCATGGCCTACATCTAAATAGGAGGAGGGAGAGCATAGTTTCTGAGTTGTCAGCTAAAGCTGTAATGGAAGCCCACTGCCAGTTATGATGGAGTCAGGACTGTGCCTGTTTATACGTTAGGGGCTGCTGGTGTGGAGATAAAAATAAATGATCAAAGGTATACTGATTGAAAAATACCCGAAGTAAAAATTCACTAATTCTAAACAAATAAATGAAGCGGTTGAAATAATAGCATATGAGGGTACAAATTGGAAGACGAAGGTTACCTCTGTTAATGGTTAAAATATCACAAAGCCAATAATAATAATCTCACTGGTGCACTGTAGAAGTGTAATTTGAAAATTTAGTAGAGATACACGCACGACAAGAAATTAAAGAAAGAGATTCTTAGTTAAAAGAAGGAGCATTAGACAGTAAGAATTTCCTCGATGGATACACAGAGTACCGCAGAGACAGAGGAGAAACTGGTGGACGGGTATTCATACTGGATAGCAAAGATTACTGTACTATAGCGTTCATCATCACCATGAGTTACTAGGGGTAGATTCCTGGGGTGACAAAAAATAAAAATAATCGGAGTATTTGCTGCTTACCGTAGTGGAAGAAAGAATGATAAAGATGAGATTCTTGGGGAAGGGGAGGGGGGAGGACCTAAATTCGAATTCACCGTTCAGAAGTGAGCGTAGAATGGGCGTTATGGTTTTTCTTTTTTTTTTTTTTTTTTTTTTTTACTTGTAGCTTTCGCCTCGGCTAAGGTTATTAGAGGCGGTATGGGACTGGGGGCAAGGAGCGGAAAGGAATTCGACCATGGCCTTTTTGAAGGAGGCATGGAAAGGAAAAGATGACTGTCGCCACAAGCTACTACTCGATTTCATGCATAAGGAAATGAAAAAAAAAAAAATTGTGGGTAAGGATGTCAAGGATTGGAATAAATTACCAGGTGTTGTGATGAATAATTTACCATAATCGCTGAAGGAATTTAAAAGTAAAATTTGTAAATGGTAAATGTAGATGTGTAGAGGAATTTAACAATCAAAGTATAGAAAATAATAATAAAAAAGAGTAATTAGATAACTAGGGAAATTGCCTTCGTTGCATGTGCTCAATTGCAATTGAGTTCAATTCAACCAGTTAACTTGGATCGTTCTTAATATTCTACGCAAAAGCCAAACATCAAAAGATAAAAAATATTGCATCATGTGATTTTTTTTTTTTTTTTTGCTGTACAATCAGAAATAACCTTGAACAGTTTGAAGTAACTTTTTAAAATGATGAAAGTACCAACTGCGATAATGAAAGTATATCATATAGAATGTATTAATAAAGCAGCTAACGTTCAACAGGACATTTATCTAACTAGCTGACAACTGCTATTCAACATTATGCGGGTGATCGTAATCACAACATTACATTGGAATTTGATGTGAGAATTAAGTTTATCGCGGCGTATGGCTGAGAAGAATTCTTCTCGGGTATTCCACCGGATAAGTTATTCCATCCACAACGTTTCGGTAGTAACCTCCACTGCCTTCATCAGGCGAGATATCATAGCGAAGCTACCACTGCACCGACTGTCGGTGCTGTGTCGTGCTGTTCGTCGCAGTGGTAGCTTCGCTATGACATCTCACCTGTTGAAGGCAGCTGAGGTTGCTGCCGAAACGTTGTGGACAGTAGAAATTATCCGACAGAATACCCAAGGAAAATTTTTGTAAAATTGAAATTTTTTATTATAAGTCATTGTATGAAAAATAATAAGCTTCTGGTGAGGAATCTGTGGAAGTTAATGTTATTTTTTTGTGGTTGTAGACACAGAGGAACATAAAAATTTCGTGCCGTCTGCTTCGTTATTAAAAAATGTGATTAGAAGAGAAAATGTATAGTTCTCGTCCAACTGACATTTGCTGCATCGGAAAATGAAACAAAAACAATAGTGAAAACAATCAGAGGAAATACTTATATAGAGGAAATACTATTTAACATTTTTTGTTAAAATTTTTTTTAACTGTTTTACGTCTCTCAACAACGAGGTCTTTGGAGACGGGTTGTTAATAAAGATTATTTTAATGCGAATAATTTATTTTAGATTTAAGTTTTTTGAGGAAAGCTATCACCGATTTGGCAATTTCATTTACAAAGATTAGTTTACATTGACACAGAAATAAAAGATCAGTGTTGAAAAGTTCAGATTTGTATGTAGCCTATTGTATATGAACAGTACACTGACAAATAAAGGACTGAAACGAATACCACATTTACAGAAATTTCCCAAGAGTTCTTTCCGATTTTTGCTCATGGTCTTACGTCTCTTCGACGTGTGGTGCCACAATATATTCGATAAGAGTGTTAAAAATTATAAGTAGGAACACGAAGAGGCAGAGTTGAATAGTTAAAAAGGAATAGAATTAAGAATTTTAAATAGCAATAGCGAGAGTCAGGCAGGTAGTGTATTTCATTTAGGAATTTCAGGAGCAGGCTGCGGCTGCCATGATGCTAGCAAGGTGAAGCCTAGAAGTCAAGTCACCCCCTTCTCGCCATGTCCGTTGGCGCGGAAAAGGTTGTGCACTGTCGCCAACCCACTGACACCAAAAGGCGTCTTTTGGGAGTAGTAGTACCGGTGGGAGAAAATGTATTATCCCATTTGGCAGTGATTGTACACACGGCAACTGGGAACTTACGAAGTCAATGTTTACAGTGCCCCTCCCAAAAAGACATCAGACAATCCAAGTTACAGTTACCTAAAGGTGTATTTAAGGCCACCGGAATGGAATAGGGTCCTAAGTTTGTACAGTTTGGCTCAGTATGATTGACTGTGGTGAATGCCCGCTCCGCTGTCTGCCCAGTATGATGTAAGTCCATTTGCATATTCTCTCTCTCTCTTTCTGTGTACATCTGCCAAAGAACTCTCACTCGCAACAGTGAAGTGAAGTAAATAAGAACATTAACACTAAAAGGAAGGGTATAATTGCCTTGTGTTACTATAAGGATGATGAATTGATGATATTTAGTATCACTACCGGGAGAACTGTATGGACTTGTTTAATTGCTTACATGTGAATGTTCAGTGCAGACAAATTTATTACTAGACAATTTTACGAACTTGATTGACTAAGAATTCCTATTTTGAGTGTAGACTTTTGTATAAATGTGATTAAATTGAACAGAATTAATTTGATTTTGTGTGGTTCATTAGACATCAACGTATTTTATTTTTGTAATTGTTCCCGTCCCCTTCTATTTTGTTATTGCTTAATGTTAATGCAGTTAATCTCCGGTAAACAGAAGTCCGGTAGTAAATAAATTAATTAGGTGAGGGTGGGAAGATTACAGACGTCAAGGTAATTAGAGGCGGGAAAGGAATGGGTACAAGGAACGGGAAGGGATTCAGCCATCACCTTTTGAAGGAACCATCATGGAATTCGTCTGGAGTGATTTGGGAAAACCATGGAAAACAGAAATCTGGATGACCTGACGGGGATTCGAACATGCGTCCCGTCAAATGTTTCCGCTCATTCAACACGCTCGTTACGTCTTTCCGAGTCACAGGAATTTATGAATGTAGTATCAACTCAAGTTCAGTACGTGTTCTAACGAGGTAAAACTCCATTGTTTGCCCAAATCACTCCAGGCGAATGCCAGGATGCTTCCTTCAAAATGGCCATGGTCGAATTCCTTCCCGTTCCTTATCCCCAGTCCCATCCCGCCTCTAATGACCTCGACAAGTCGTAAAGCCATTAGCAAAAAAAGAGGGAAAACTTATTTAAAGAAGATCCGTTTTGAAATCACAACCTATTTTACTAATTTGTTCTAGCCGATTATGTTCTTGGCATTTACCAGTGAAATACTTCACGTACTTAACCTGTGAGTAGAGCCTGTTGAAAGCACATTTCAACTTCCTACGCAAAGGTGGCAGTGACGCAATCGGATGCGAGTTCTGCAGAACTCGCGTCGAAAAGCTTCCGAGAATTCTGATTAGCGAGCGGCATGCGGTCAGTCGGAAGTCCGTGAGACCGTGGCAAGTGTTTGCTGGTAAATATTTTCGTACGGTCGCTCTGAGTGTGTAGAGACCTAGTCAACCGATACCACTTTGCTCTGGTCGCCGCTTCGAGTCCGCCTTCGGGCATGTGTGATTTTAATTAAATGTTGTGTCCATCCTGAATTGTTTATTAGTGGAAACAATGTACTGTGGAAATTCAGTCACTTGATACTCCCGATAACACTGCAGCTTGTACGTCCAAATGAAAATTTCTCTACTTAAAACATAATGTGTAAAAGCTTGTTCAAATATGCCTAATGAAAACACAAGGCAATAAAAAGTTTTCTGGTGTTTGTAATATTATAACGAATTCTTAGTTAATTTTGGCTGATAAATTCTAAAATAACTTCTGTTTTACCCTATCAGGTCTAGTTTTCTTTTTGTACTCATCTCCATTAGGCTCCACAATGTAGAACATATTTTTAACAGTGTACATGGGCTGATTTTAATGTGTTTTATTGAAAACAAGTCTGTTTCTTTAACAAACTTTATTTTATTCATATAAGAGGCAAGTAATATTAAGCGATAAAGTTTGCATGACCCATAAACAAAACACAAGCATATATTCACAACTGAAAATGAAAAGATTTTGTCAGTAACTTCAAGGAATAAATTTACACTTTTGCACCGTGAAAAGTATGGTTATCTCGATTTAAACACCATAGTATCCTTAAGTCCTTGTCACCATGTTTCCATCTCCTTCATGTATTGATGGAATCGTTCCCCTTGCTCGTCTCTGACATGTTAGAGATTTTCATGAATGCGATCAATAGGATTAAAAAGAAAATTTTTATGTTTATATTCGCGCCAATAACACAAAAAAGACACTATGTTACTAACAAGATCTTTTTAGTTTTCACTTTCGTGTTTCCTAAGGAAATTTTGCGGATGATTGCTCCATCAAAATCCTCCGCTTTAAGTTTTTCAACCGTCTTGCCTGGAAATATATTGCAGATATACTTCAAGCAGTCCTCATGTTTGTCCAAATTATTTTATCAATTCAGACTGATGTGCATAGGTAAGAAGATGATTTTTTCTTCCTCAAGCGAAGGTTCTTTTAATATGTTGGCAGCTCTACAAGCAGCCATATTTTTTCGAAACGGTTAGTATTTCTTAACATAGTGACTGTCATGGTTCTACTATTCCACAGGCAAATCAGTTTGCTGTTCCAAGAGAAAATTCACCATCTTTAAGTAAACGCAAATTACCCATTTATGTTCATGATACAGAATCTTCTCTGAAACAAACTTAATTGTTTCATATTTTTCATTTGTATCAAAATAAAAGATGTCACTCACATGCACACACTAATAAATATCTTACACTTTGGCTAACACCTAAAATATAACAGAGATGTCACATAGCTTAAAAACTAGACACGATATGAAGGTCATATTAGGAATCAGAGGACAAATTTCACACAGAAATGGTGGTTATTTCCTAAACTCTACAATGTTGCCCAGTGAAATCTTCAATTTAACTTCAGAATTTTTACTTTACTTCTTAGTTTGGCACGTGATGACTGGGAATAATATGCGTTTTATACATTAAACAGCAGGAAAAACTGTAAAGTGCAGGTTAGGCATGTAGTATTTTAGGCTCTCTATTTGTTATAACATGATTATGTCGCTTTCTTACCCAAGCTTTTATATGAACACACTGCATTAAATTTGATTTACCCAATACATACGGTGGTAAAAAATTCCAATATGACACTGAACAAAATCTGTAAGAAGTAGGGGAATAATTCGCAATAAAATGTAAGTACAAAGTCGTAATTATGCCGTACACCGACCAAGACCAACAGTCAATTGGTAGTATAATCTAAATGCTTCATAACATAAGTGTTTCAGTTTCATGAGAAAGCTACCGGCTTACTCCTTTTTACCTTAGGTTATTTTGTTGCACTTATTGTTTTATAATTTCGTTCACTTGGAATTACAAAATAATTTTTGCCATTAACAGAATAATTTAAGAAGCGCATTCGAACCAATTGAGTTAAATGTTGTTATTAATTGAAATAATCTTCAGTTTCTTCGGACTTTTCAGAAAATTTGAAGGGATGGGACATCCTTTATGACGTTTGCACCTCACATCTCCCGAAATACGGAAATAAATAAGATTGTCTAAAAACAAATTTCCAAATACCTGTTCAAGGACATCACATTTTGTGAACAGGCGAAAAACATTATTGGTATACGTGTGGGTAGATACTGCCCCCTCCCCCCCAATATTTTTTAAATGGTTCATTTAGTTTGCCATTGAAATAACCAATAAAAAAGGAAACACTTTTTTAAGCGGGGGAAGTTTATTATTAATTATTAAATTGTTAGAATTATTACCTTTTATGATGGGATACGTCGCATTTTTACATTCAAGAATGTAATGTTTAAGGTTTCACAATCTAATATTTATTTTTCGTGATCATTTGAAAATCAGGAATCAAAACAGTTGACAAAATATACTTTTATTATACAAATTAGATGGCTGTGTGTAACATGAGTTAGATACCAGCCTCAATATTTTGACATTCTTGCCTTGTTTCCTAATTTGAAAATATAATTAATATTATTATTGTGATTGGATTTCACCTTGAATAGGAAGAACGGTTTACATGAGAAATCATCAATGATTTTATTTAAATTACTAACATGTATTTAAAGTAAAAAATAAGTAATCAACATTAATGAGCTGATCTTCTGTGGGTACCAGGGTATTTATAAAAAACTCAATTAACGAATTAAAAATTTAACATTCTAAATGATTACATACGAATGAAATGTTTGTTCTTGGCTATGGACAGTTCACTCACGAGAGAGTTATTATCTTGTAGGGTCGTAGCTGGGCAATGTTATGCACTTGAAATTCGACTTGCAAAGGGTCCTTCACTAGCGATGTGTTATTACTATTTTTATACATCTGCCGCCATACATTGGATGACATGCACGCAACCTTATCTTGTTGCCTCGTCTGCTCTGCTGTAGACCAGGGTAGCACTGTTCCTTAGAAAATGTCCTTTTTCTGAGCTCATTTGCTCAAACAAAATCAGCTAGCGTCCAAATACAGGCATGCAGCATGCCCTCTATCGAACAGACAGTCGAGCAGAAACCAAATAGACCGGACTTCACTCTCCTGTCGGCTCAGAATGCCTCTCTCGTTCCGTTCGCTGTACCACCAGTTGCGTTTGAACAGTCGCCGAGTGAAGTAGCTTATTTTGTTGTTATATTTTATCTGTAGTGGTGTGGCGATTTGATTAGTGTAATCTCTGAGTGTTTACATTCTGTAGACAGTACTGGTTAGTAGCGTTTGAACAGTCGCCGAGTGAAGTAGCTTATTTTGTTGTTATATTTTATCTGTAGTGGTGTGGGGATTTCACTAGTGTAATCTCTGACTGTTTACATTTTGTAAACAGTGTTTAGCATTCGGTGAGGACAGCAGCGTATTTTCGTTTTGTATTTGAACTTTAGTGGTGTGTAGATTTAGTTAGTGTAATGTGTGAGTGTTTACTTTTGTGGAAAGTAGAGGTTAGTCAGACTTAAGCAGTCGTTGAGGACAGTAGGGTATTTTTGTTTTATATTTGATCTTTAGTGGTGTGTCGATTTAGTTAGTGCAATCTCTGAGTGTTTATATTTTGTACAAAGTACAGGTTATTTCGATTCTCTGATCTTTTTTTCTTTTTCGCGTTTTTCAAAAGCAGAATGGCTAGGGACTGTGATTGCTGTGTGCAGACGCGAGCTGAGGTGGCTGATCTCCGCGCACAGCTTGCAGCTGTGGTAGCGAAAGTTACACAGCTGGAAGCTGCCGTTAAAGGTTGTAGCAGACGTAATATTGGGGAAACTGATGTAGCAATGCCTATAACAGATTCTCCCATATCGACCGTCATACCTGCAACCCAGGCTGAAGAGTTGGAGGCTGTGCCTCAGTCGCCTGTTGGTGACTGGCGTATGGCCTCTAGACTTAGAAGTCGCACACGGGGGCAGTCGAGCAGGCTTAAAGGCCAAAACGCTGAACTTGTTCGACTGTCCAACCGGTATGATGTATTGTCGGAGGCTGACATAGTCCCACAATTGTCATCCTGCGAGTTGACGGCCCCCCAGCGCGCCAGGTCTGAGCAATCACAGAAGGGGATTTTGGTAGTTGGGAGCTCTAATTTTAGGCGGTTATTAGAGCCCCTTAGGGAAATGGCGGATTCCTCGGGGAAGAAATCCAATGTCCATTCAGTGTGTATTCCGGGTGGCCTGATCCGAGATGTGGAACAGGCCATCCCGGATGCCATAGAAGGGACGGGGTGTAGCCAACTAAAGATTGTGGCTCATGTCGGCATCAATGATGCTTGTCGCCTTGGGTGGGAGGTTATCCTCTCTTCCTTCCGGCGGCTGGCTGAAAGGGTGAACTCTGTGGCCAGTGGCCGCAAGATATCGGCAGAGCTAACCATCTGTAGCATTGTAGACAGAGTTGATTGTGGACCTCTGGTTCAGAGCCGTATTGAGGGGCTGAACCAGAGACTACGACGCTTCTGTGATGATATTGGCTGCAGATTCCTCGATCTTCGCCATAGGGTCGAGTCATGTAGGGTTCCCCTTAATAGGTCAGGTATGCACTACACACGTGAATCGGCTACACGGGTGGCAGGGGCCGTGTGGAATGCACTGGGTGGTTTTTTAGGCTGAGGGAGGAAGACCCGAAACACGAAATACAGTTACGGGCAACCCAATCAGATATAACACCGGAATGTAGGAGGAGCGTAAAAGAATCTCGACAGTTAAAAGTTCTCGTAATTAATTGTAGAAGCGTTTGTAACAAACAACCGGAACTTGATAGCATTATTTTTTAGCACAGAGGCGGATATCGTTATCGGTACAGAAAGTTGGCTAAAACCGGAAATGAGTTCCGCCGAAATTTTTAGAGATAGCATGAATGTTTTTTGTAAAGACAGATTACATTCTCATGGAGGTGGGGTATTTATAGCTGTGAGTAAATCTCTCCCATGTAATGAAATAGAAGTCGATACGATCTGTGAAATCATATGGATTAAACTCAAAGTTGCTGGGTCAAAACTCATCATAGGCGCCTTCTACTGTCCACCCGATTCCGACATAGCTATCGCCGAGGAGTTAAGAAATAATGTAAACAGTATAGCTAGCCGTTTTCAGGATCATGCTATGATTCTAGGAGGCGACTTCAATCTGCCTTATATTGACTGGCGTAATTACGTTCACATTACAGGTAGTAGGGATAAGGCAGCTTCTGAAGTAATTCTCGAATTGTTCTCAAATAATCATCTCGAGCAGCTAGTTAATGAACCTACGCGGTGTCATAACGGTAGCGAAAATATTTTAGATCTGCTGGTTACCAACAGGCCAGAATTATTCACCGAAATTTCATCGACCACAGGTATAAGCGATCACAAAGCCGTAATTGCAACTATCAGACTAATGACCAAGCGGAAAAGGAGAAAACGGCGGATTGTATACAAATTCAGTAAGGCCTCTAAGGAGTGTTTTAGAACCTACCTGAGGAATAATTACCATAACTTCAAGTCAAAAAATGACACCGTTGAAGAGATGTGGCATCGATTTATACGAATAGTCAGGGAAGGTTTGGATATACATATACCGAAGCGGATAATAAATGGGGAGGATGATCCACCGTGGTACACATGCGAAGTCAAAAGATTACTCAATAAACAAAGGAGGATACACGCACGCTCAAGAAGGAAGGGGTGTCGCAGTGATTTAGAAACCTTAGCTGAGTTAAGAGGACGTATTAAGAATGTAATGCGTGAGGCCTTCAACGATTTTCATTCCAACTCTCTCTCTAAGAGTCTCACAGAAAACCCAAAGAAATTCTGGTCGTATGTACGAAAAGTCAATTGTACCAATAGCAATATACCAGCACTAATTCGTGAAAGTTCAGAGGTTAATGAAAGCCGCGATAAAGCTAACGTACTAAATACTGTATTCAAAAATTCATTTACTGATGAAAATAAGGATAGTGTTCCCGTTTTCCCACGCCATGTCGAGTTGGTGATGGAATCATTACGGATAGATACTGCACGTATCATAAAGCAATTAGAGCTCCGGAATTGGAGGAAAGCACCGGGCCCAGATGGAATTCCAGTAAGAATATTTTCAGAATATGCGGCGAAAATCGGCCCATTTCTGTCTGATATATTCAGTAAATCATTAGAAGAGCGAAAAGTACCTTCAGACTGGAAAATCGCGGAAGCAACTCCGATTTTCAAGAAAGGTGATCGAAGTGATCCTGGAAACTATCGTCCAATATCTATAACATCTGTTTGTAGTAGAGTTATGGAGCATATTATATGCTCGAACATTATGAAATTTCTAGACGATAATGATTTGCTTACAACAAATCAACACGGATTTCGGAAGAAAAGATCATGTGAAACACAGCTGGCCCTATTTACACACGACGTAATGAAAGTTATTGATGCAGGTTCACAAGTAGATGCCATTTCTTTAGATTTTCAGAAAGCCTTTGACTCTGTGCCACACAACCGCCTTTTAGCGAAGCTTCGAGCGTACGGTATGTCGGATCAGCTTTGTGAATGGATAAAGGATTTTCTAACTGGTCGGTCGCAGTATGTCGTCGTTGAAGAAGAAAGTTCTTCTAGTCTAGATATTACATCGGGGGTACCTCAAGGAAGTGTAATAGGACCACTTCTTTTTTTAATTTTTATAAACGATCTTGGAGACAAAGTGAAAAGCCTTTTTAGATTGTTTGCTGATGAAGTAAGGGAAGTATGGAATTTGGCCGAATTCAGCGTGATCTGGATATTATTTTGGCATGGTGCGCTGAGTGGCAACTTACGCTAAATTGTAAAAAGTGCAAGACAATGAGCATAACTAACAAAAAGAATCCAATTGTTCAGAAATACGAGGTAAACAATTCAGTTATTGATATGGTCGATTCTATTAAATATTTAGGAGTAACAGTACAAAGGAACATGAAATGGGACTTACACATTAATTCGTTGGTAGGTAGAGTAAATTAGAGGCTGCGATTCATAGGTCGAATATTGAAAAATTGTAATGAACAAACAAAGGAGATAGCGTACAAATCTCTTGTGCGTCCACATTTGGACTATTGTTGTGACATTTGGGATCCGTTTCGTAAGGGGTTGATCGAAAGTATAGAGAAAGTACAGAGAAGAGCCGCTCGATTCGTGACCGCTTGCTACAGTCCTTATGAAAGCGTCACAGAACTGATTAGTAGACTAGGCTGGGAGTCTGTGGTAGATAGACGACGCACGTTTCGTATAAACTTATTGGTAAACATGCGTATTCCCACTTTCACTTACGAGTGTAGTGAAATACTTCGTCCACCAACCTATTTGGGTCGGAATGATAGGAAAGATAAAATTAGAAAAATAATGTGCCGCACTGACTCTTATATGCATTCTTTTTTTCCTCGTACCATTGGGATTGGAATGCACAACAAAGAGATTAGGTTTAGTGCTGAGCACGCTCTGCCATCCACAGTTTTGTGAATTGCAGAGTATATATGTAGATGTAGATGTAGATCCCAGATATGCTCAATGTTCATGTCTATGGAGTTTGGTGGCCATCGGAGGTGATTAAACTCAAAAGAGTATTCCTGGAGCCACTCTGTAGCAATTATGGACGAATGGGGTGTCGCATTGTCGTCCTGCTGGAATTGCCCAAGTCCGTCGAAATGCACAAGGCACAATGGACATGAATGGATGCAGGTGATCAGCCAGAATGCGTACGTACGTGTCACCTGTCAGAGTCGTATCTAGACGTATCAGGGGTCCCATGTCACTCCAACTACACACGCCCCACACCATTAAAGAGCTTCCTCCAGCTTGAGCAGTCCCCTGCTGACAGGCAGGGATATTGAATTCATGAGGTTGTCTCCATACCCGTACACGTTTATCCACTCGATACAATTGTAAACGAAACTCGTCAGACCAGGCAACATGTTTCCAATCATCAACAGTCCAATGTCGGTGTTGACGGGCTTTGTGTCGTACACTCAGCTAGGGTACACGAGTGAGCCTTCGGCTGCGACAGCTCATATCGATAATGTTTCGTTGAATAGTTTGCACGCTGACACTTGTTGATGGCTCGGCAATTTACGGAAGGGTTGCACTTCTGTCACGTTGAACAATTCTCTTCAATCGTCGTTGGTCCCTTTCTTGCAAGATCTTTTTCTGGCAGCAGCGATGTAGAAGATTTGATGTTTTACCGGATTCCCGATATTCATGGTGCACTCGTGAAATGGTCGTACGGGAAAATCCCAACCTCATCGCTACCTCGGAAATGCTGAGTCCCATCTCTCGTGCACCGACTATAACACCACGTAAAAAGTCACTTAAATCGTGGTAACCAGCCATTGTAGCAGCAGTAACCGATCTAACAGCTGTGACAGCACCTATTTTCTTATACAGACGTTGCCGACCGCAGCGCCGTACTCAGAGTGTTTACATATCTCTGCGTTTGCATACGCATGACTAAACCGGATTCTTTGCCTCTTCAGTGTAAAATATCCCACATTTATGCTTAAACCTAAAGTTACGAATGTAACTCGCAGCCAAAAGATGCGTTTGTTACAATTTAAATTATGTAATGTCCGTTCATTATCAATTTAAAACTACTAACATTAGTCTCATGGTTGTTACTTAACAAATTTAAGATTCATTTTTTTTACACTAATGCTCGTAGAACCACGGAGAAAATTAACACTTTTATTTTTTTACAGTAATGCTCGTAGAGCCACGGAGAAAATTAACACTTTTATTTACAGCTCTTCATGTTAGGGCTTTTTATGTTTCATCGAAATTACGCAATGCATCGGGATCGTTATTGTTTTTTCTGACTGAAGACTGCACAGTAGGGATGGCGATTCTTTCCGAAAAAGATCGATTCCTGAATCGATTCTAATTGAAATTTGAAAAATCGATTCACAAAAAATCTATATTTTTTCGATTTGGTTTTTGTGTGCGTATTTTCAATACAAATCCAAACATGGAAAACAAAAAGGACACCATAATAATCGATCTTTTATAATTTTTAAAATAGTTAAAGTTTTTTTACAACTAAATCAAAGTATCAGGTATACAATAAGACATTTATTTCACAAATTTTTTGGTTACATAAAACAGTTTTGAAATGGTATAGTTTACAGTTCCCAGTGCTTAATGCCCAAGCTTTTCTTTTCAGGAACAACAGTCCAGTCTACCAGGATCCAAGTGGTTCCGCTCGTCACTTGTGACGTTACCGAAAAAACAGGCGCTCGAAAGGCACTGATGATCCCACTAAACAGATATACTCCTTGGCTGTTGAGTAAACGTGATGATAAATTGATTTTTTTTTCTTGCCAGTAAAGTATAGGAACATACTTCAGGTGCAGAACTGCTTGCGATAAAGCGTTTAAACCCTGTATTTCATGTACAAGTGCATTACATATAGAAAGTGCTTCTTCACATTTGATGGGTGAAATATCGATTCACTGGATCGGTTCAGTACTATAAATCGATTTTTTTGGTCGAAAAGGTCGATGTTTCGATTAATCGATCTCAGATCGCCATCCCTACTGCACAGCCGTTTTTTGAAACTTAGAAAGCCACTTCACTTCCTTAGAAAACACACCTAACGGTGTCGAATGTCGATACATAACACATCGGCGTACTTATAACTTTCAGCGTGGCTGATGGATGTAAATCCTTCCAGCCTTTCTGTGAATGTGATTCGTAAACTCTCTACTGCAACGAGTACTTCTTCTAGGACGTAATGCACTTACGCAGGCCGTAAATAAATGTACACACAAGCACTCGCTGCACACCATGGCCTGACCTTCCCGCCACCGCGTCGAAAAACACTCACCTACACCACTGGCTTGCTGACGCCACGGCAGGGACGCATCTACTCCTGGTTGATCTGCCGAAACTAGGAACAGGCAAACAAATCTTACAGGTTACATATTTGTACATCTCGCTCTTATATGCTCATTCAAATTGCCATGCGGATCTTTTCCACCAATCTTTGCTTCAATCGTCAAACTGTTTTCCCGCTTATCCACAAAACAAACCTCGATAACTTCTGTAATTTATTTCGTGGCACATAGCAGTTTCTCTCGTCTCGCCAGCCCTACTTAGAAAGGCTCGCGGCCAGATACCCACTGCCCTACCACTGTTAGCTCTTAATGCATGCGAGACAGATGAATGTGAACGTCCTATTTATTGTGTAGACTTTCTCTTGACCTTCTGTCCAAATTGTATATGCGATGATTCTCTTGAAGAGCCGGAAATCTGTTTATATTGTCCACAGCTAAACATACTGCGTTTACGTTACACTTAATTTCTTTATAAAACAAATACAGGGTGACTTGCAAGATCCAGACGTTTTTCAAATGAGCATTACAAAGTTAATTTACTTAGTAGTATTATTTAATTGTTATAGATATAATGGTGAAAACATACCATTTCATAAAACATTTATTGTATGAAACATTGTGTTCATTTCTTGAATATAATGTCATGCATGTGCTGCCCATCCACTTGAATGCAGATTTCCATCCTCTGTAGAGAATCATCAAAAATCCCGGTCAACATATCTTCTCCAATAAAATTCACTTCTTCTGTAATTGCATCTTTCAGCTCTAATAAAGTACGTGGTTTGTGAGCGTAGACACGAGCTTTCAAATATCCCCATAGGAAATAGTCACAGGGAGAAAAATCCGGTTACCTTGGCGGCCACGGCACGTCACCAAAACGCGAAATTAGCTTGCCAGGTAGCATCTTCTTCACAACTCGCATCGATGCACGGGAAGTATGCGCTGTGGCCCCGACTTGTTCGAAGTAAACACTTTTCTTGTTTATTCCTCGCCTCCGAAGTTCCGGTCTGAGAAATATTTCCAACATGCGAACATAGCGTTCAGATTCTTAAGACTTCCGCGGCTGTCTTTGTACATGAATTATAGCTTCACGGGCTATGTCACGTCGTTTATTGGATAATTTATCTAAGCTTACGGCTGTTATATTCCAGCCTTCTTCAGAGATTTCTTCAGAGTATACAGTATCTCTGAAGAAGGCTGGAGTATAACAGCCGAAAGCTTAGATAAATTATCCAATAAACGACGCGGTATAGCCCGTAAACCTATAATTCATAGCGTTCAGAGTTTACTGTCACTGTGACGCCATTTTCCTCGAAAAAGTACGGCTCAATTATTCCAAAGCGGGCTATCCCACACCAAACTGTTACCTTTTGAGAGTGGAAAGGTTCTTCATGAATGTTACATGAATTTTCAGTCACCCATTATCGAAAGTTTTGTTTGTTAACTGAGCCGCTTAAGTCAGTATCTACTTAGAACAATCACAAAAATGATGCTAGGACAAGGGTTTGCGAACGTTATTGAGAAACTTATATCGAATGTCACTTCAGGAATTATTGTAAATGGAGAGATTTCACAAAGTTTCCGTATGCGCAGAGTTGTGAGGCAAGAATACCCTCTTTCTATGATTCTGTTCGAAATTTATATAGAACCTCTATTAAATAAAATTCATAACACTACCAGTGGCATTATTTTTAATAGCAAACGTTACGCTTGCCGTGCCTATGCAGAGGATTTATGTGTCTATATCACAAGGAAAGAAGACGTGGATACTATCAGTCATCAATTAAAAATTTTCAGGAGTGCAAGTGGAGCAACAGTGAATATAAATAAATCTGGTCTCTTACATATTGGGTTAGGGCTCCAAAGTAACATGGCAGTGCATGGAATAATGCAAATAAATAAACACAAATCTCTAGGTGTATGGCTTGAAGACAACCCTCACAAAATGAGTACAAATAATTGGCGACAGGTTTTAAATACCGTCAGGGGAACTCTCCAAGTGTACAAAAGTAAGCAGATTAACATAATACAAAAAGCAACTTAAGTTAAATTATCAATATTTGGCAAAATAAATTACTTAGCGCAGATTCTTCCTGCCCCCAAAGCCATAACACAAAACATACAACGAGCAATCTCATGTTTTCTATGCCAAGGTGAACTTTTTAAAGTAAACTTTCAGACATTAACCTTGCCAAACAGTTGCGGAGGTTTGAATGTTATTAATACCAACATCAAATGCAAAGCGCTTTTTCTACGAGCGATGAACAAAATTATGAAGACGAAGGACAGTCTCACATCTCAATTAGTGAATACATACAGACCCGCAAGTGCAGAGGCTCCTATACGAATTGACCACATCGATAAAAACTTCCAACATATCAGCGACTATTTTCTAGAAATTAGTTACATAACAGCAGCTCAACTACAAAAACCACCACAAACAACGAAAGAAATCTACAAAATCTTAACTATTAATGCTCCACGCAACAAGATAGAAACAAAATATGTAGATACTAATTGGGGGATTGTTTGGTCAAATATTTTTAACAATAACCTGCCTTCAGACATACGAGCTTTATGGTGCAAAGTGGTTAATGAGACAATTCCAACAAACGAGAAATTATTTCGAATACCCTTCAAAGCAACTGATAGATGTGAAAATTGTGGAAATATCGATTCACTTCTACATCGTTTTCAATGTGGTGAGGCATACCAAATATGGATGTGGACAAAGCATGCTATAGCAGACCTTTTACAGGTGTCACCGATGAATGTAGACACCGGGTTAGTAGTACGACCAGAGATCAAGACAGCTCCGCAGGAAGAACACAGCTCGTGCATTTGGATACTGGGCCAAACCATGTTCTATATTCTACACTGCAAGACGAAGAATTTAGAAGATTACTTGTACACTTTTTTTTTTAACTGCTTTACGTCTCTCAACAGCGAGGTCTTCAGAGACGAGAAAGGATTTGGGGGGGGGGGGGGGGGGGCAAGGATGGGTGCAAGGAATGGGAAGGAATTCGGCCATGGCCTTTTTAAGGAAGCATCCCGGCATTTGCCTGGAGTGATTTGGGAAACCATGGAAAACCCAAATCTGGATGCCCGGACGGGGATTCGAACCGCCGTCCTCCCGAATGCGAGGCGAGAACGCTAACCGTTACACCGCCACGCTCGGTCACTTGTTCACAATGAAAATTAAGATTAAGATGTGGACGATGAAAAGGTCAACAAAATACAGTACAAAGAAAAGTTCGGAGTCTTTTTGGAAAAGACCTCACAAATTACGCGATGATAAAATATATAAATTTAAATTACATATTTGTGCGTAAACATCAAGGTTAACGTTGAGAGACCAGTATCTTTGACATACGATAATCATGTTACTAATGAATTGTAAGTAATTTTATGTATTATAAATGTAACACTTTTTTGTGAATAAAATATATATATTGTTAAGGAAAAAAAAGTGGAAAAGAGCTTCGTCGCTCATTAACAGTATTGCATTAGGATTATCACTAAGCAACACTTGCATACGCACTGTGAAGTCTTCTCTTTATTCATAGTCACTCTCTTTGAGTTGCTGCACCACCTGCAAATTTCAAATCTAATCCTAAAATCTTCCACCGAGCGTGGTGGTGTAACGGATAGCGTTCTGGCCTCGCATTCGGGAGGACGGTGGTTCGAATCCCCGTCCGGGCATCCAGATTTGGGTTTTCCATGGTTTCCCCAAATCACTCCAGGTGAATGCCGGGATGCTTCCTTCAAAAAAGGCCATGGCCGAATTCCTTCCCATTCCTTGCCCCCATCCTTTCCCGTCTCTGAAGACCAAGTCGTTAAAAAGGGACGTTAAACTGTTAAAAAAAAAAAAAAATAAAAAAAAAAAAAATCTTCCTCACAGATTCGCGGCTCCTGTTTAGCTCTCGTACATGTCTGCGTGCAGATCGACTCGGACTCCTGATTAAAGCAGTTCTCACTATAGTGATGTTATCGAGCGTTCTCACTGTTCTTGCAGGACTGGGTTGCTTTTTCTTTGTTACTATTCCTGTTGTTCTGAACTCGTGAACCCACTTTAACAATGTGTTTCGGCTTGGAACTGTGTCATCCATTATTTAACTTGACATCTACAGAGATCCGTAATTTATGTGTATCCTGTGTAAGAGATCTTAGACTTCGAATAAAAAATATAATTGAAAGTATTTACCTTAAATAAGTAACGAGTATCACTTTTACATCCATATCTGTTAGTCGCCAGTTTTAGTTTACTCTGAGCCTCGAAAAACCTGAAGTGGAATATTTTTGAATAAAAATCCGCCTTCTAACATCTGTTTTATTTTTAACTTTCATCTACCACTGTAATAACTGTTTCCTGTTCATTTAACTGTTGGACTGGTTTATGACTTTAGGATGGAAGGTGTGGTTAACTATAGTTTCATTATTTACCGTTGTTATTGGCTGTGTGTTCTGATTGTTTTTCAGTCTATCAATTTTATGACTATGTTTTAACCTGATTGCATCTAAAATCTTTGCAGTATGATTTTCTACTCTGTCTATAATGTCCTTCAGAATATCAGCATTATTTAATTGCGTGGCTAGTTCTAGGTGTGTGTTATATAATATCTTATTTTGATGTGCTTTTTTACTGTACAATGCTCTTATTTCATTACGGATCCATTGTTTTTCTGCTGCTGTTTTCGCATTTTGCGCTGCTTTTGTGCTGTTCCTGACTGTCACGTTTACATAACTTATTAAACTTGATGTTCTCTATGATTTTGTGGAGGTTGAGGTGACCAGTTTTGTAGGGATGGTATGTGGCCGTTGGGAATGCCTGACGAGGCTGCATAACATTAACTTTGTTGTAGGCCATGTTCCGCAGGTGTTGCATAAATACTTTTTTCATGAAAGTTAAAAATAAAAACAGTTGTTAGAAGATGGATTTGTATTCTAAAATATTTATGCAACAACTGCAGAACATGGCCTACAACAAAGTTAAAGCTGTAGTGGAATACTTATCCTTCTGGTACTTAAATTCTTGCCTACTTTATCCTCTCAATATAGGATGTGTCAGTATTTAATAGTGATAAGCGTATTAATTATGCCGCCTTACGAACTTCGATTTACAAATCACGAATATAATACACTTCGCGACGTTTACATTCGCAGCCGATCATTACACAATATTAAATACCGTTTTACTATAGATAACTCATCTATTAAACCGAGGAGTGTACTTTATACATCTTACAGTCTCTCACATCATGAAAAATCCTTAATCCTTCATCTTGTCTTTCAGTGTTCATATTCATTTCTTTAGTCCTTGGAATTGGTAGCTCTATATTGCTCTCGATATTCAATGGAGTAGTATCTTGACTGAGATATGTATAATAGAAATATATTATCTACATCAGCTTTTTCCATCCATGGCGAAAAATAGGTGTCTCACAAATGTTTATGTGTTCAATGATTTTAGATATTTTCTTTCAAATTTGTAGAAAGTGTAGAAAGAAGTAAGATGGGGTGAATTTTTGGTGAGTTAATTGTATTCTTTCAATACATGCAAGTAGTAGTCGCAGTCAGTTTAGGTAACGAGACATGAAAGTCCTCTCTCTTAGACGAACATAGCGGATGAATTATTCGCCGATAGTTTTGTTAGCTACGAATATGATGACACTATATAATTTTCCCATATGAGAAGGTAAGACTATAGAAGGGTTTATTGAGAACTTACCAAATCTGACTGATATGTCTGTCCTCATATTTCATTATGAATAACAGTTGCAGATCTTTACTCGAACTATACGTTACACGTCGTGGATGAACAAATTTATATATTTGTGAATTTTGATTGAGAAGTTACAGTATTCCATATAACTCCGTAGTTAGTAACGTCTTTCCCATATGGTCGTGCTAATACAAGAATAATGAAGGTATAACAAAGATGCTGAGGAAAGTCGATAAGTAGGTAGGCTACTAGTAAAACCGATTTTTTGTTTGTTTTGAAGTATTTCTTCTTCAATACAAAGTGGCTGTTGCTGTAAGACAAGTGCTTATTTCGCAACTTTTTTTTATATTTTTTTTTATTTTTTTTATGAATCCAAAAAATTAATTTTATAATTGTTGTTTCATATCATTCAGACACTATTACTATCTTGCCGACTTAGCAATTTGAAAGTAGTGCTGAGAGCAGTGGCGTAGCTAGCGTGGGTGACACCCGGGGCGGATATCGATGGTGTCACACCTTGAAAACTTAAATTCAAAATTGAGTATATTATATCACCTTTTAGGTGTAAAATATAATATTTATAAAACATAATTAAATAAAAATTTATTGTTATTTAAAAATAATAGTTAATAAAATTGTAAGATTAACAACATTTAAAAGATATACAAATAAAATAAAAATAATTGCTTTCACAATCCCCTCTTTCTAGATTTAACAACTGCAAACCAGTAAATCACATTTTCGAAATTAAAAATTTGATTTACTTCATGTT
Organism: Vandiemenella viatica; assembly: GCA_031002005.1. Taxonomy (NCBI): domain Eukaryota; kingdom Metazoa; phylum Arthropoda; class Insecta; order Orthoptera; family Morabidae; genus Vandiemenella; species Vandiemenella viatica. The sequence continues at coordinate 144,409,903 of JARYHS010013631.1, read as the reverse complement.
CAATAATCAATATGGCAAGATTTTAGCCACGTGTTGATCACTGGTGATCGAAAGTGGTTTTAGATTAATGTTAACTTCTCTGAAGATCGGGCCTCACTTGCCTGATACTGTTCCGCAACGTCACCGCACCGACACGTTTCTTACTATTGGCGCTCACTCGGTCGAAGTTTGTCCAAAGGACACGATGTGTCGTCCGACACTCGGCCGACACTCGGCCATCATTGGATTGGTTTATGCTTTGACGGTGTGGACCAGTGTCGGTCTGCTGGATGTGGAGAACGCATAGAGAGAGTTCGGAAATTTCCCTTCCCTTTCGACCAAATGTTGTTTTCATGTTATTGTTGGTCTTAAAACAAGTGTCTTTTTTTTCATCCATGTTCATAAGATGTTCTTAACATGTAGGAATTGTTCTAGCATCATTAATAAATCAAACATTACCAGAGATGAAGATCAATTTTAAGACCGACAAAAATTGCAGCCGAGATCTGAATTTGTAACGGGGACCTTCCACACCCGAATCGCACGCCGTAACCATACGCCAGACTAATCTAGAAGTACTGAAAAATATGTACCGGTATTCAATCACATAAAAGTTTATTCGTGTTTTTTGATAGCAAAAATAGATGGTATAGAAAAAAAGTATATTCGTTGTATCATCTTTGCAAACTTTTTTTTCATTACACCTACATTCGGACTGGTGACTCACATGAGTGCGTGCAGTTTGGATACTGAAGGTCCCGGTTCAAATCCCGGACTCGACTGCAATTTTTGCGGGCCTAAAAATTGACATTTTCCTCTGACAATGCTTTTACCTGTTAATACGAGGATTCTAGCACGCTCCGTGTTCGAATTTCACGTTGATCTGTAGGTCTCCTTTCGAAGTTAGGTGACTACGATATAGGTGCATTGCGAGTTTCATAATAAGAAACTCTGACTAGAACTTTGAGATAACATGAAATTATTATATTTATTATATGCAAAATCTTTACGACCTAAATTTAAATTAAAATATGTTACCCATAATACAAATTTTCTTCTTCCCTAAATTTATTATGGAAAATTCATAGAGAATCATACGCTTATTTATTTCATCGCGATCATATTTGCATATTCACGATCAGAAGAAAGCATAGCAAACTTACATGAACCTAGAATTTAAGTTCTTACTAATGTTACGATTTCGCTAGCAAGATACGCGGTTCCGACTTTTTTTTAATTTATTTATTTAAATGGCTTTCGGCCTTATCAGACACACAGCCAAGTTCTTTGCGTTTTATAACAATTCACATTTCATTACTTTACAGTTCTATTTACATAGTTTAACAATTTACATTTCATTTCCTTTACAGTTTTAAATATATATAATTTACATTACAGTTCTATACACAACAGTTATGGTTCCTACTGTTTTAAACACAAGCTTTACAAAAACTGATTACCAACGTCGGACGATACCATCAACGAACACTTGGACCCGTTCAGATTGATTTGAAACCTCACAGTATTGCTAGTTTAATGCACAGTTTTTACTAGCATAAATTCGAACATGATACGATTTCATGTCGAATATAGGTGCTCTGTCGATAATAGGCAGGTACTCAGAGTGTAAATCGGATAACGCGAAATGTACTCAGTTTGTACATCACGAATCTGTCAGATAATAAATTCAAAAATTACTAGAAAAACTTCAAAGCACTTGTAAATCTTAGCTTGAAAGCTAATGGAATTCTAAATAAGCAAAACAATTTTAAAACCTAGACTACGCATATTCCGACATACGCTTGGTTTTCATTTCCAAATTTTCTCTAAACATTTTCGAAGATTTACAATTTAACTGTCTAATTACTATGATTTTAGCAATTATATATAAACTTTAATTTTAAAACATCCTCTTTTTATACAAGAAAACTTACATTATATCCACCGCCGCTTCTAACAAACCAAACAGTGACGGACGGCAAGCACAACAATTAATGATTTGTTGTGATTGTTGGAGCTACAGAGCGGTGCTCTCTTTGTTTAAGCGCACGGTATTGCCAACAATAATATTCTACTATAACGAATGAGCACAGCCGCCTGGATCGCATTTGAAAAAGTGCTTGATCAACCTAAAAACAAATATTCATAACAGTAAAAGTAGACGTGTTTTGACACCAAAGGATAAAAGAAGTTTTTTTTGTGTCACACTAATTTCGATTACTATTTTCGAAATGTGGGTGGACACTCCCAAACGGGTGACACCCGGGGCGTACCGCCCCCCCCCCCCCCCCAGCTACGCCACTGGCTGAGAGTTCGTATGAGGCTCAAACAGGAAATCAATATATTCTGCACTATATAATGAAAGTATAGAAAAATTGTATCTATACATTAAAATTTATTTCAAAAAGAGAAATTACAATGTACGCTACTGGTGACAGAGAAGAAGAAACAGTAAAATTTTGAATTTTTGTCTTTCTCTTTGTCTCTGTGCCCAAGCATAACGCAAAAACTAATGAAAAGATTTTAACGAGACTGGAAACAGTGGCAGCTTATGGCACTGTTTAAGATATGGGGCCACAGAAGGTTGTTGGCGGTTATCTGAAGTAAGTTCGAGAGACCCCATAGCTACAAAGTCCCGGCACAGGGAGACATTACGCTGGCCACGACATCCAAAAGTGGTGATATGGATGCACCATTCACAAATGTTAAGCAACAAACGTCCAATACACGAAAAATACACCTTTTTTAATCAATTCAAGGTCATGTTGTATATCCATTCAAATAATATTGTAATGACACATTACAGCCGTGTGATGTTGCAGCCACGTAAGTTTGCTGACGGATTTGTGAGGCTACAGCTAGATGCAGACAGGTAGCTGTCGCCCACAGGAATGTAGCAACCCCTCGTACTTCTCCGAATCCGCTGGACCGCTAGGGAAGGGGTGGCGGACTCGCTTGGATGACACTCGGGTGTGCACCTCGTGGCTGTACGCACGGACGTTGGAAGAATACGCGAGTGCGAGTGTGAGTTCGCGCTTCTGCTGGAAGAGTTTTTCCAGTCCGTATCTGCAAGAGCAGGTTCGTCGCCAGACTGCGTCGACATCTTCCCGTCCTAGCTGCTTGAGGGGTCACTCTACGTCTGTGCTGCGTCGAACGTGAGGCGAACACGACGCCACCCGTGAGCTGATCAGACCACTTCCCGCAGTCGTGTCGTAAGAAGCCCCACCACGCAGCTGCCGTCACAGGAGCAACAAACGGTATTGTGTGTGTTGAGTGCGTTCACCTACCGCGTCCACTAGCCCAGTAACGACCCTGATGAACAACAATGTATGCCGGACAGTTTACAATAACAAATCACATCTCTTAATCACGAATAATTAATTAATACATCCATATGAGTGATCTAATACATAGTAATTTTAAATTGGTGCCTTGATGATCAATTCACATCCCTCTTGATAAATATTAATAATTGTTAAGTTTTTAATAAATTAAATTAATTAAACATTTTCTGATGTCGCAATTAGCGTGACACTTCAATATGATATGACCAAATTTAATTTTATTCAACATAAAATCTTTCGTTTTGTTCATGGAGTTAACATTTAATTGTTATATAAACTAGTGAATCATGCCGTTTTTACGTTTTTTTTTTTAAATTAATTTAATTTGTTCAATCAATTTAACTAGTCAGTCGTGTAAGATCTGTGATGTTTATGATCATTAGATTAATAAAATTAGCAAATTTATTAAACCTCATCCAAATTACCTGTTATAATTACATTGGAACGTGTATCAGACACATTTCAGCTATCAAGAAACATATATAGTAAAAAATCAATCTCCTAGAATACAAAACTAAGACTATCAAAGAATAGTTAGACAAAAAGTAGTTTATGCGAGAGAAACTCTTAAACTAAAGAGAACTGGAGACATCAAATCACTAGACAAAATGTAAAGAAAAATTTTGAGAGAAAACTAGATCCTAAAATCAATGGTGAATCAGAATGCAAATTAAGAATTTTAGAATTGAAATCTAGCAGATGTTATGAGAAAAAGAAGACTACAATTCTATGGGCACATAGACAGAAGGAATACCGAAAAATTAACCACACATATATTTGTCTCAATAAACAGCTAAAAATCATAAGTTAATGGTTCCAGAAAATATACAAGGGTTTACACAAAAATAACCGCAATAGCATTGCAGTGGTAGGAGCTTGTGTAGTACGCGCTTCTGCCTCTAGGCGTTTAAGGTGCAACTCATTGTCAGTTCAGTGCCGCCTGTGTTGTCGACCTGTCTTGTTTTCAGTCAAATGAAACATCAAAACAATGCTCATTTACTTTTTTGATGCCAAGGGCGTAGTTCATTCGGAGTTCGTTTTCCCATCTCAGACTGTTATTTGGAAGCATTAAGAAGATTACGCAACAGTGTTCGTCAAAAAAGACCCGATTTGTTATAGACAGGAGACTGGTTCATCCACCACGACAATGCTTCTCTGTTAGGCAGTTTTTGGCTAAAAATGGCATGGTTCCGCTGCCCCACGCACCTTACTCACAGGGCCTGGCTCCGTGCTGCTTTTTCTCATTTTAACCCATGAAAAGGGTTATGAAAGTACACCGATTTGGCAACACTGAAGGGGTCAACAATAAAACTAGGGAGGAACTGTGAGCCATTTCTAAAGATAAATACAGAAAAGGTTTTGAACAGTGGAATCACCTGTGGGACAAATGTATCAGTTGTAATGGAGAGTATTTTGAAGTGGGTAAGGTTGTTTTGTAAAAGTTTGAAATATATAGGTTTTTTTTTTTTTTTTAAAAATATCCGATTTTTTTGGTACCACCTCTTAGAAAATGCGGGAAGCAACACAGAATCACAAAATGACAGAGCACGTTTTAGAAAGCAGGTTTTCTACAAAGAAGAGGAAAAACAACCATTGGAAGAAAGTGAACGTGAACGCAAAATGAAAGAAGTATTAGCAGAAAAGACGACTGAAGGCAGTCTAGCATACACAAAATTGACTTATCGTATCGTTTAAAGGGTTATTCAAATAAAGGAAAAAAGTTTTTACAAGTACGATTCGACTTTTGATCTTGATTAATAGATGAAATAGCTGAGAGATTTTTAATTACTTGGTATTATTTATTTTTTAGTTCTTTTTGTACGTACTGCTTAAATTTCATTAGTTAAATTTTGTTCAATATCGTTTAAGTAATATCATCATTATGTGTGTTCCTCAATTTTTGTGTCTTCAAATTAAAACTTGAGGATAACGTCGACGTGATCATAATATTGCAGCTGCTCCACTCTGTAACAATATTCGAACGAAGGTGCATTAACATTCTTCTAGTTGTCTCATTTGTGATTTGCCAGTAACTTCTGGAAGTGTGATACAGAAAACAAGCAGTGTGTTATTAACTTTTCCAATTACGGAAGTAATGCGTTCCTTCCCACTGGTTCTGGAATTTAATTCCCCCTCTAATTAACAATGTTTACGTAACTCAGCCCCGTCTTTGTAATGATGTAACTTTAGATCTCTGGACTGAATTTCTCTCAGTGATTCGGATTTACACGCACATTTTGTAGTTCAATTATAATATCTGGTCCACTCAGCATGTTTAGATATTACTTATACCTCGTTAGTTCCCCTATCCCCCTCCCCTCCCCTCATCTCCTCGTCGTTGTAAGCGTAAGATGCGAAAAGAAACTAGAAACTAAATGATTAGTACTCACTGTTCAATTCAGAACCACCGTAATACACAAAAATATTTAAAAAAATACAAAATAGTGGGTCACAATATTATAAAATGTTTATATTACTAACATACCAAACTAAAGGAAAATATAAAATGACAGGAATGTTTATCAAACTGATAAATAACATTCATTCATATAGAAAAGTAAATTATTTGTTTATTTGATTAAAAACAGACTAGCCTAATGTATTAAATAAAAAAATAAGTAGCTGACAGAAATGAAAACAGCCTTATACCTACTTTAATACCTACGTAAAATACATTTGAATTATTTAGTCAGTTAGATGAAGACGTCAACAAAATAAAAGCGTGTCGAAGTTCTAGCAGTTTCGATGAAGTTCTTTTAGAACTATGGGTGGCAAGAATGTTTGTTTTGTTCTTAGAGTCAATAACTTCTGGAAGTGTGTCACAAAAAACAACCGTCTCCATTTGCGGACCAAATATGGTTCTACAAGTGTAGTAAAATTATTATTTTCATTGGTTATTTTTCAGAAAATATTCCAAATATTTCAGTCTTATTTAACATAAAATTTCAAAAAGTTAATAAAAAAAGAATACGTGTGTATTGTATGAAAATGTTGTTTATTAATACAAAGTTTTTATTCAAATCACAGCAGGAAATTTTCAGGGTTCGAGAAGAGTATTGGTCGCCTGACTAACAATTTAATCTGCAATGAACAGATAAAATATTTAAGCAGGTATGGCCATCACTTATTTTATCGCTACACAGCAAAGATCTAATTATGCATATTGCTCAAATTTCTTGGACCACTGTTTGAAATAATTGTCAGGGAAGCAGATAAAACAAGATCTGATCTTAAAACAGAGTTAACGTTGCAAAATATTCAGTGTTTACAGCTATATATACTCTGCAATCATACTCGTATATTTTCTGCAATTCACAAAATCATGAGCGGCAGATAAATTCAAAGGAAACCTATGTCGTCTGTCTGCTAAACAATACCAGACCAATATGTCAGGGGCGGATTCAGGGGGGGGGGGGCTAAGGGGCTCAAGCCCCCCCCCAAAAAAAGTATCTGGGTTCACCCCCGACATTTTTTTTTAGCTCTACAGATTCGAGGCCCGAGGAGGCTATAAAGACTACCCCAAGGCCGACTCAAGCCCCCCCCCCCCCAAAAAAAACCAAAATCCACTGAAGGCAAGCCCTCTGAACCAAAACTCACTCAAGCCAAGCCCTCCCCCCCTAAACCAAAATCCTGGATCTGCCCCTGAATATGTGTATCAATTCTGTGCTTTCATAAGAACTGTTAAAATGTGACGTACTGTTGAAGAAACCCGACAGTCATCAAGTTCTGCTGGATCCTCTTATGTAATAATTTAGCGATGAGTAAGCTGGCAACACCTTGTCTTTAGCTGAGTGAAGAAAATTTTATATCTTCTGGCCAGCCGCAAATACGAAGTAAGGTCCGTTTGATCATAATAAAAACATCGTTCAGGATACAAGGTTTTTATTAACGTCAGTATGTAACTACATATCTAGTTCACTTTTCCACATAATCGCCGTTCATATCTATACACTTTCTGTAACGCTGTACCAGTTTCTTTAACCCCTCGGCATAAAAGTCTGCCGCCTGGGACCTGAACCAATTGGTAACGCTCGTCTTGAGTTCTTCATCGGTTTGAAATCGTTGTCCACCAAGCCACCGATTCAAATGCAGGAAGAGAAAATAGTCGCTTGGTGCAAGATCTGGACTGTAAGCAGGGTGGTCTAGGATTTCCCAACGAAACTCTTGAATCTTCTCTTTGGTTTTGGAAGCGGTATGCGGGCGTGCGTTGTCGTGCAGGAGGATGATGCCAGACGACAGTTTCCCGCGGCGTCGATTTTGGATGGCACGTCTCAGTTTGGTGAGCGTTGCACAGTACACGTCAGCTGTAATGGTTGTCCCACGGTCCATGAATTCGATCAAAAGGACGCCCTTTTCGTCCCAAAACACTGAAGCCATCATTTTGCGATTCGTGTACGGCGATTGCTTACACTTTTTTGGTTTGGGTGAACCGGAATGGCGCCACTGCGTTGATTGTTGTTTTGATTCTGCGTTGGTGTACGCTATCCACGTCTCGTCTCCCGTAACAATTTGCTTCACTAGTGCATAGTATATTTGACCGGACGGAGTTTCAAATTTCTCTTCCAACAAATGTCTGCCAGGTGTCATACTTTTTTATTTTTTGAAGTTCTCTACTACTCTGTGAATTATAAATCCAAGCATTCAACAAATTTTCTTGATAAAACTGTTCATCAAGATTAGAAAATGGACCTGTTCAATTCCAGAAGAATTGCACACAATGACGTTATGAGATTGTTTCATATACCATTAAGCAATCAAATTGTGTTATTAGAAGGCCTGACTATTAATTAATTTGAATGTTATGACGCATAAATTAACAGCTAGGTGGTTAGATAATATGTAAACTCATTTTTTTTTAGTGTAAAAAATATAATGTGGTTTTTATTTGAAATATTTGACACAACGATGTAAGAAAAATTTAGAGTAGTTGAATTAGAAAATTTGTTACCTTTCTTATCTCATACCTTAGTGCACTATATTTGCCTCAATATTCAACCTATCACTGAAAATACTAAGCATTCCGTCGTTCTGCCTAACGCTGCCCCAATCTATGCTCAAACTCTAAAGGTGGGTTCCCACGACGCCTTGTAACGTAGGCGGGACGGATACTCAACAACACGCCATGGGAACGGGGCCGCCTCTGCTGGCGGAGATGGCACGCAGCTACCCACTCTGTATCGGTAAACATCACAGGCGTGTGTAGTGGAGCATTGTTGCCATCGGTTGCAGCAGTGGTGCGCACCCCTTCTGTTGCTGTAAAGTCGTCTGTGCCAAACGACACTAGGCAACGTGGTGGGGAGGTGGCGGCGAGGAAGCGAGGGCTAACCTGCGGCCCGCGCTGATCCCTACACTTCGGCTAATGAGGTGCCGCCTCTTTACAAGAGATCGTGGGAACGCAGCTTAAGCATTACGCCTCCAAAGTACCCATCCCCAATCCCACTACTGCCCCGGGAGGTCTCACTGTCCTTGGAGATTAGCGAGGAGGCTCTGGCAGATTCTGTGGGCCTGCCTCTATAAATTCTCAGAGATTAGGAACATACCTCCGCTGCTTTTATGACCGGTTTCTGCCTGCACTCGCCCACTTTCCACACGCTCTTAATATTCCATACATTAATTCGGGAAAGTTCTTATTCCCTGAAGGTAAAAAGTACTAATAAAGTTAGCGATGCTTCCCGTCTACCCAGCAAAACAGGCATTAAGATCCAGATAGATTTTAGTACCATCCTAGTAAAATTATGAGTTCTTTATTTTTTTTTACTGCTTAACGTCTCTTCACAGCAAGACTGGACAGGATGGGGGGCAAGGAATGGGAAGGAATTCGGCCATGGCCTTTTAATGGAAGCATCCCAGAATTTTCCTGGAGTGATTTGGGAAACCATGAAAAACCCAAATCTGGATGCCCGGACGGGGATTCGAACCGGTGTCTTCCCGAATGCGAGGCCAGAACGCTAACCGTTAGACCACCTCGCTCAGTTTCTTTATCAATTTGTTCTCTTTTAACGATCAATCCTACATAATCTCTGAGGTAGATAGCTAATCTATTTTCACGTTAGCCGTTTACCCATGTATGACCTTCTAGAAAGGTCCCTATGCTCAAGCTACATCCAATACCTCCGTTCTGTTCCGATACTCGTTCGGAATTTTCTTAAATCAATTGTCAATAACCTTTACAATTATTCTGAACTTTCTATTCTAGTAATTTTTACTTCATCTTCGTTCTTCATATTTCATCATCTAAATAACGCAGTATTCCTTTTTTTGCTCCACAGTATTTTGTTGATATACCGGTAGTGTTTAGTTCAGTGACACCTAGTCATATTTAGATATTTGCAGTATTTCCTGTGCAATATTTTAGCAGGCTGATTTTTTTTTTTTTTTTAACCAAAGCTATCTTAAAGCATAACCAGTAATTTCTTGGAATTTTGTTACAATTAATTGTTTCTAGTTTGAAAGTTAGTCAACGTTTTCAGTTTGATTGTTTCTGATTCTTTATTTTGGATTTTAAGTGTCTTAATCAAAACTGGACTTCTTAAATTGAGAAAGGTCGTTTTGATGCTTCCGTAAAACTTTCGTCTCTCTAAAATAACATTGTGAAAGCGCTATTTCTATAGATGAAGATTTTAACATTTTTTTTTTCATTTCATTTTCTTTTCTTATTCGAAATGTGCTCGTCATATAATGAAAACATTTAGCCTTTCTGAATTTGTATGCTTATGTTATCATGTAGGTAGCGTAGCTTAGGTGGTAGAAGTTGTAACAGCCCTCATACCTGAATTTTGAATAGCATTGTACTGTATGAAGTATTTGTAGGGAGCTAAAGTGTGCTTGAAAGTGATTTGGTATGTTTGTTTTGTAATTTCTTGTAAATCAGCGTATATAGACTTTATTTTATGTAAGAAAATTATTTAAAGTCCATTTAATATGTTTAAGAACCGAATGGTGCAAGAGAATTTCTTAAATGTTTGTAATTCCATGTATTAATGTAAGTTACGATGTCTACAGGACAATTTTCTACAGTTTCAAAGGATTTTTGTAAATAATTTTGTATTTAAGTATCTCTAATTACCATTTCTGATAATTTTGTAATGTTGTTAATTAATTTTGTATCAATTCCGATTGTTTTTAATATGTTTGATTGTTTGAGTGATTGTTAATGATCGAGAAATATCGGGCGTATGCCTTTGAAGAATTCTCGTAATTTCTATAGAGACGATATAAACAGATCGGCTGGACAGAGCAGTTAGTTAGTTAGTTGAGTATACAGTCAGTATTCAGTGTTACAGAGAGTTTCACAGAGATTATCTTTGCGACTGTTCAGAAGTGCAGGAAGTCATTAAAACCACCGAAGACCGTAATAAAGTCTATCGGTTGATCTCAGATGAAGATCACGATTTTTTGTTCGTAGGCAATCTTTCGGAACGACTTCTCCGTCGCGTTCAGTCTGCTGTTCAGAGAGTACCGGTGAAGAAACGTCTCGCGGAAGTAAAGTCGACTGTAGGATGACGCTGTTTTCGTCATGTCCTCCCTTATTACCAGAGATCAAGGATGAGAATACGTGGTACATATCCCCAAATGCAAGCACTCAGTTCCAGGGACCACATACAGACCTTACCTTTAACTACACAGGTGAGTACACTCTCGCTTCATTTAGTTTTGTTTTTAATTCAGTGGAAATTGATTCTTTATTATGACAACTGAATTTTACTGTCGGAATTATTGTATACTCACTGAACGCACTCTGATTTGTTTATTATGCATTTCATGTGTGAGCGATAATTCCAAGAAAGTATGTCTGATGGCTTCACGTAATACCTTATTAAAGCAACACTTATTGATACATATTTACAGTAGTCTTTTTGTTAGATCAGCTGAAATTTTCTGCTAATATCATAGCCGACTTCCGGAAGATTCTCTTTTTTAGGTAAGGGTGTCAGGGATTGGAATGAGTTACCAAGAGAAATGATGAATAACTTATCGAAAACTTTGAAAGAATTTAAAGATAAAATTTGTAGAGGGCAAATGTAGGTTGGTGCAGGATAGGGGGAAGATGGGTGTGTAGGGAAATTGCCACCGGAGCCTGTGCTCCATTGCAATTAAATTAAATTAAAGCAAAGTTCTAATTTATTTATTGGCATTTCAGCAATGACTGAATTTAATCTGAAATTATAAAATTGTAATTTACAGGAGGAGGATTTAATCAAGTTGTTTACTAGTCGATCGCTCTTACCAGCAATCGTCTGTCTTAGGTCGATGACATTTCAAATGTTTTGATTATCTTTTTTTTTACTATACTGTGCAGAAACTACATAGTAGGCCAACACATGTAAATTCAAGATATACACCTGTCGCGGGCTGTGTGTCCATGCTTCGCATAAGCAATTCATTTAATCAATAGTAATAATAAAAGCTTTAGCTTGTTTTACGAAATTCGCAAAAGTAATAAGGAAATGCATCTTTGATTACGTTATCAAAATTCCTATGACCCACAGCAAGTATTTTTTTCTGTCTACGTTTTCTAGTGATAAGTGTTTCTACCCTATCAGCACAGATCAGTAATTGAGGAACTGTTTGGTGAGTAATATCACTTGTCAGACATCCTCATTCGACCTATTATCTTCTTCAGCATCACTGGGTTCCGTAAGTTGTTCCTTAGTAGTGACTTGTTGTTCGTCGAGTGTGACAACTCGTGAGCGAAACAGCTCGATGATTTTAATTTACCTCGTGAATACCAGCCGTCTGTCCTGAATTACTGCTGGCTCTTTGTTCCAAATTAACATCACGAGTTTCTAAACACAACAAAAACTCGCCTGCAGTCCTATGGCGTATCAGAGCTTTCATTAAACCTTTCAGAAGATTGTGCCCTTTGTCCGAAAAGCGGTGAGGAACTAGGAGGAAGACACCGCGCCGAGGAAACAAAGAGAGTAAATCCGACAACACAGGATGGTATTATTTTTAATGTATATTATTTACTATACAATCCGTTCTATAATCAGATTTTTTCAAAATTAAGTAATAAAATTAAATAATTTTTAATATAATTCGAATCAAATATTTGCTATTTCCTTACAGAGCTTTCATACTTTTCGTCCGTACATAACAGATAATACAGTACACACTTTAAAATAAATTTGGCCGCCACTGAAAAATTCTATCACTCTTATTTTGCACAATCTGACGTCAATGTCATCCTAAGAAACAGTAACGAAATACTGGCTTGCCAGTATTGCATTACTATTTCCTGGGATGACATTGATGTCATATTTTGCAAAATAAGAGTAATAGAAGTTTTCAGCGGTGGCCAAATTTATTGTCAAAGTGTGTACATACGTAGTACTAAATTAACAACATGTTATGTAGTCACCGCTTGATTTATTTCGACAGCATATGAGTAAAAGATGATATTACAATATTTCATTTTTGTAATCTTTCTCTAGATTTATGTCATATAATAGCGTATGCCTCCTAACTGGATACAATATTCTCAACTTGGCCATTACACCCATGTCCACATCAGTTGCGTCATATATTCTAATATATGTCTTCCTCTGCAGTTAATTCCTCAGCCTGTTTGATACATTAACAAGTTTTTGAAAGGCGAATGTCTTAAACTGAGGCTCAACAACCTGTCTCTTCTTCGTGTGAAACCCTCACAAAATATTTTTTCCTTATTCGGCATTTCCAGAACATTTTCGATTTTTGCACTTCATCTTCGGAATTAATTTTCAATGTAGGCCTTATTTTATAGCATCATACTTCAAATACTTCAATTTTCTCTGTCTGTTCCTTTCATTTCGCATGAATCCTTTCTTTTGTTTCTTTTTCTGCTTCTGTTGGTAACATCAGAAATCTCAGAATTATACCTACACCGCAGGACTTTCAAGAGTACTGTAAGCACTTACATTCACTAATAATTGTTTACTGAACGGTTCTCATTTGCTCATGATGCATTGTGTTGAATAAATGCGTGACCGTAACTAACAGTCATACGCATAAGGCACAAAAGGGTAAAAATGCTCGCAGTATGATATGTAACCTATTAACATGCAATAGAAACGGAAATTGTAATTCAAATATTAGAGTGACTGTTCAAATGCCAACTGTAAAATTAATGCTACAGCCAATTTCTCAAGGAGGTTATGTGGCCAGGGAATAGTAGTACTGACACTATCCCGGTTTTATAATGCCTACGTCTTGAGGGAGCTCTGTCTCTCCAAATTGCAGCCTGTATACCTCATTTTCCTCAAAGGAACGATATTTACTTTATATCTTACCGTAATGTGAATTGACATCCTTGAACTGAATGCTAAGTGTAATTAACTAATATTTTAAATAGCGTCGGTGTCCACGGAGAATGTTAAAATCGAGATGTATAAAGGCTGCTGAATCTGTTGTTTCGTTATAAGTAGATCGTTAGTAAAGTTATGGCTGTGTTAATAAATGTTGTTGTTATGAATTATCAATTACGGTAACTGCACACCACTTCTTTAGTAAACCTGACATGATAATAACCGTTAAATTACACACCCCAAGGAAAGTTCACCCAAGATAAATTAATTTTCAGTTACAGATTCTAAACATAAGGACAAAATATCAATTAAGAAATTTTGGAATTAATTTTTAGTTAAGACAGTACAAATTAAAACTTCAAATCAATACAGGTCGCATTAATTAACTTTCGGCATTCATCACATTTCATCTTTTTAGTAACTATAATTTGCTCCTGTATTTTCTCCTATTTACCTTTATTTAAACTAAGTTTCTTTTAATTGCTTAAGTGATTAGAACTAAAGGAGAACATTATTTTCCTAAGCTTAGAAGCATATACAAAATATTACTAAAAAAAAGTTAATGATTATTATTGACCGAAAAAGTATAAATATCATGAGTGAAATATTCAATTGGCTTCAGGAGAATACATGAAGTATCTATCTGTTGAAATGTGGAAATATATTTTTCCCCCAATACTTTACCCTTCACATACGAACCCACAAAACTACTACAAAAATTTTGTAAAAGTATTTCAAGAATAGATGATTTTTAAATCGAGTTCAATATTCGTTTTGTTAAATAAAAAACAAAAGCAGTATAAAAATTATATGAATCTGATAGCAAATTTAGAATAACATATCTAGATATGTTGTTATAGAATAACATATTATGATATGGTTTTTATATATTTACTACCAGATTCATGAAATTTGCCTTAAAAAATCTGCTAAAGTATCAAATTGTTACTCATTACTTATTTTGTGAAAACTGAGTACTCCAGAAATATCGGTATAATTTTCTTGTAATCTTCATGAGGCTACGAGCATATCACTTTAAATTCAGATCAACAGTAATGAACTACGAAGATGTGGAGAGTTGGAACTTTTTGATGTTTTTCATCAGATAAATCGTGAAGGAAAAAGAAAATACATTTGATAGTCGGTGGTTGGTGAGCTTCCATTGGTGACAAAGATGGTAATTTAATTTTTTTATATAATTTCCCTCTAAGCCCCCAATACTTTTTTCAGTCCAATGAACTGCCTGATTTTAGGTTATAATCATGTTAAGGTATGGTAAGTATGCAATTACGAATGTGTGAGAAAAATGATTCAGAAGGTTTAAGTCTGTGACAAACGAAAACATAGTTTCGTACTTACATTGAAACGGTAAGGAACCTTAAAAATTAAAACGAGCTGCGTTCAAGTGTACCCAAAACCACATTGTTATCTTTTCTTCCTTGTGTTTAGTACATTACTTGGTAAAGGCAACACAAGAACAACTGCAACCATAGTAGAAACAGTGCAAGCTCGACCCTTACTAAAACCACCTACCCTTGCGTCCCGGCATCCTGTTAGTTTCTAAAGACTGTGAAGACGATTCAACTTGAGGACATTGAAGAGGCTGCAAATAGCTTGGCCGTGTGGAATTCGGGTCGGTATGAAGCGGCATTCGCAGGGCGCCCGATGGAGAAAATTATCCAAATGGGCGAGGAAGGCCTCGGAACATTGAATGTAGATCTCCTGATATGTCATTAGGTATTTAAGAAGTGAGTTTGTAGACATTTTCGGTCATTTCATACCAACAATTAATCAACTTCTTTTTTTTTTTTTAACGCGAAGGAGTACAGTCCAGTATACCGATTGTCTTTATATGCAAAATTACTTATTTAATTAAGTAAGATAGAATTGAAAAAAAAAAACAGATTTAGACAATTAAAAATGAATATTTATGGCAACATAAAGCACAGACCTTCTCTGCATCCATCCTCTAGTCTATGACGACACTCTTCACGTAGTAACTTTTTATGCTCGTTGGAAAGGAGTTTAGCTTTAAGAAAAATCTAATTGTTTGATTTAACCTATTTCCATTAGGTCTCATTCAGCTCATCGTTTTATTGCCTATTTCATGAATATAATATTTATAAATGTTTGAAGTGTTGGAAGAATTAAAGTTCTTCGTGAAAAATCGTAGTCTCAAAGTATTTCCTGCATGTAGCGATAATTTATTGGGATTAAAAATGACTGTTGGGTAGTTCGAATTTCTTTTTAAACTAGTGGAATAATTGTATATTGTTAACTGAAATGGTTTTGTGTTTCTTTTAAATTATATTACTTCTTCAAATTAAAACCTGTTGTGGTATGACAGAGTCACCCACAATGAATATAATTGAATAATTCATTCATATTCAGATTTTCTTTATAATATTCAATTATGTAAGTTGTAAATATCATAAATAATAGGGATATTGCATAGGTAAATAATTGTATATTAAACCCAGGCGGCCAGAGTTATCATCATTATAATTTTAATTTCTACAAAACTTGCTGCTCAGTAATGTAGTGGATATGGGAAGCTGGACTGCCATTTTCGAACGGTCGAGATCGAGACAATAGCTGGGTCTCCCGACTTGGTGGCGCCGACGCTCACAAAGCAGAGGACGCGCGCGGACCGTTAGTCGGAGGGTCCAACGACCTTGCACCCCCGCCCGGTGTCTTGAAGCTCGACCAGAATAGGCGCGAGCGGACAGCAAATACCAGCTACGATATGAAACACGTGACGACGGACATATATCGATGCACCAATCGTGAACGTTTATAGGGGTTCACAAATGTTAATTCGAGGGATTCTGTTGCAGTGGCGAGTTGGAGACGACTTTTCCGGGGAAGAAGAGAAGAGGCCATTTTTTTTGACAACACTTGCTATCGGGACGAGCTACTGTGCAGACGTGTCAGCCGACACGCTCTCGTCCGGTGATCAGTGACTGTGTGTGATCACACTCTCTTGCTCTGGGGAGCTAGAAGTTGTATGGCATGCCTGCCATAATCTGGAAGCTGTTGTGGTAACGCGGTCGTATCCGCTAACCTGGCTTTCGCAGTTGCAGTGGCACTGTGCGTGTCACACTTCATCACGACGATGCAATCATGGTTAAAGTACCGACGCATACGGTCACAGTTCATTGGGTTTTGACGAGACTTGCGTGCCCTTAAGCGTCACTGAGATAAGACTCTGCTCCCGGCATAAAATCACTGAACTAGCTAATTTTCACGTTGAACTTCAAATTCTAAGCATCTTGCTAATTTGTGTAAATTCAAGACGATGCTTTTTAACTTATATGGCGCCCCTGGGATACTCTTTTTTGGTAAATGTTAACTTCAATTTGATGGCCTGCGTTGCCACGTTGATAATATGTTGACTTTGCTAATTGTTGAAATATTTAATTCAGTTTTATGTTTGCTTTTCATCGGCGGATTGTAAACGTCGGGTATTGCTTGTTTTTGTTGTCTTTGGAATATGTTTAACGTAAAGTTAACTATTACCCGGCCTTGTATAAGCCATAAGACTCAATAAATTGGATATAATTTTGTGTAAAATATTCATGGTTCTAGTTCACCTTTTTGCAACCATTAAAATCATTTTCATTTTCATATTCATATTTAATAACTCACGTATAAAGGTATGAAGGTAAGGAAGGTGTTGGAGAATTAATAAATAATAATCCACGTCCCCCCCCCCTTTATACACTGTTAACAAAGAAGATCTTTGGCATTAATTCTTGGCACTATTACTGAATTTTTAGTTCAAAATTTTTCAATGTATTAGTTATATTGTTCCATCACTTTTCTCGATCGATAACTCCAGTTCCTGAATCACTTACCCACAAATAAATATCTGCTGACTCTAACATAGCTGAAATCGTGTCACAATTTAATCATCTCTCTCCTTCCTCTCACTTCAAGTAACCAGTATCCATCCTGGCCCCATAGACGATTTTACCATTTACTTAGCCACCCTTCTCTTAAACCCTTTCATGCCATCCAATAACTACCTCCTGATATTCGTTAATGATTGTGTTTGATAATTTTCCTAAAACAATTTGCCTGCCATCATTTTTAACTTCTCCAACTCTAGTATTTGATACCCATGCACCACATTCATGCAGAGATGTGATCAAGGTTTCGTTCCCCAGTTCTTCTACTTCCCCAGTATATCACCTTTTCACTCTCTAGTAACGCGGACCAATAAATATTTTAAAGGGACAATAACCCGGTGATTTTTGCTTTGATCTTTCTACTTTCATATGCTAACTTTCGATCATAGTGCTCGTTTTCAACAGTACAATTTACATCTTAGAAAAATAAATAAAAAATTGTTAAATTAAGATTTATAAAACCGCTTCTAAGCAATTTTTATTTCGGACGAGGGGGGGGGGCTCTGTTTAACCTGCTCCATGTAATTGCTTGCTCATTAGTTTTTCCAGTTTCTTGCCTCTTAATCGTTGCAAACTTTTACTCTAAGATGGAAAAACAAAATTGAAATAATGATTAGGCCAATATGAAGATACACCGATTTGTAGCAGATCATCCTTATCTAGTTTTACGAAACCATATACAGTATGTCTGTATTTATTTAGCAGATTTCAAATAAATTTGCGCGAACAAATATGACATGCATTTTCATTTTTTTCTCTACGTTCACAACATAGTTAGGTTTATGGTATAGTTAGAGTATAATCCTTAAAGTAACTTGGAATACAGGTTAGTAGTATAATTGCAAAACATCTTTCTTCTACTAATATTCACTGCTTTACAATGGAGCCACAACTATATTTTATAACTGGGTATATCTATGTCTTAATCAACATATAATTTCAGACTTGTGCTAGTAATTCGCAAAGAATTATTAAGATCGATAGATGGTGCCAGAGGAGGAGCCCTGTTTTTACCTTTCTTGGATATCTTAATTTTTTTATGAATTTAATTTTTATGTAATTGTTTTAAGCACGTTTGTTCACATTTGCTGTAACCACATCTGAAACTGCTAATAATTCCTGAATGTTTTGTGCTTTTATATGACCTACAAGCAAACTTCAGTATTGTAAGTAATATTTGTAGCGGTGGGGATTGGCGAAAAAATTTGTTTTACAAGATCAACTCCCTAACCGAACTGAAAGGGCGATTTGTACGATTTAAACACCCAGTCATCGCGTAGAAAAGGCTAATGTGGCCACCTGTTAGCAAGTAACTGAACTATTTATATATGAGAAAGAACCACAGATAGATAGATAGATATGTTCACTTTGATCCCATGTGAGAATAATCTCGGGGATGTGGAACAGTACATACACTTAATATTAATGTCAAATATATTACTATATAGTAGATATTATTATTATTATACATTGATAACAAGATAGCTACAAATACAGTCCCGAGTTAATTACTACTTATTATGTGGAACAGTGTATTCACTTGTTACCAGCATCTAATAACCAGTTATTTTATTACCAACCAGTTACCATTACAAGTTTCACTGTAATCTACAACTACATATTATATCATGTTAGTTACTATTTATGTGGAACAGTACACACACTTATTAACAATATCAATTATATTACCAACCTCTCATTAGCAGTCAATTACTTAAAAACCTGTTCGAATGATAATTTTTCACAGCAAGTTTTGAGTGCATGCTCTCCCATGTTAGTAACTATATATGAGTGAACTTTGTAAACAGTGTAATTTCTTCATTTGTCAAAAGTTTCAATAGTAAGAAAAACCATATGTTATTTTAGTAATTGTCGACAACTTTCACCATACTTCCATACACCATACATACTATTTTATCAGTTATTTATTTATTTAGCTTATGGCCTTTGCACAAAAATAATACAATTTAACATTAAATTACAATATTTTATCAGTTATTCTTAGTTACCAAATTCCAAGAGGAAAAATTCTTTCACAGAGTAAAATGGGCTCTGAAGCAGAAACTCTTTCAGTTTGGACTTAAAGTAGTTGGGTTTTCGTAGATAACATTTAATTTCTGTTGGTAAGACAGTGAATAAGGAAGCTCCAGTAAATTTTATCCCTTTCTGTACAATTGACAGTGATTTGTAATCCTTGTAAAAATTATATTTATTCCTAGTATTATGGCTATGTATGTCAGCATTAAGATTGAAGTGTTCAGGATTTTCCACTACAACGGATAGTACGGAGTATACATACTGTGCTGGCATTGTTAGTACACCCAGGTTTTTAAATAGATTTCTGCACGACGTTCGTGGGCTTGCTCTACAAATAGTTCTTATAGCATGCTTTTGCAATTTAAATACCCTCTGTGCTTGTGACGAGTTGCCCCAGAATGAGATGCCATAAGTGAGAAAGGAGTGAAAATATGCAAAATATACTAAATTTCTGGTTTCCATATTAGCTATTCTAGATATTATCCTCAGTGAAAATATTGCAGAATTCAGTTTTTTAAGAAGTTGTTGAATCTGTTGTTTCCAGTTCAATTTGTTATCTATATATACACACACCCAGGAATTTTGTAAAACTGCTTTCATTAATTGCTTTTCCTTCTGATATCACATTACAGCTGTCCGTTGTTTTATTTTTTGTAACAAACTGAAGTAACTGTGTCTTTTCTACCAAGCGGATCTATACGAATGTCAAAACAACCAATACATTAAATAAACTCTTGTCTGGCTTCCAGCCGCGTAAAAAAGTCACACTTGTGAGACGTTTCGAAGGCACCAATCTCAGCCCTCATTTTCAACCATAGATATCACTGAATAACTCGGTGACATCTATGGTTATTCATAGTCGTTCCGTGGCATTTATGGTTGAAAATGAGGGCTGAGATAGATGCCTTCGAAACGTCTCACAATTGTCTTTTTTATGCGGGTGGAAGCCAAAACATTTTTCTTTGCTCCATATATTACGATGATTACTATGAGAAGCTCTCAATATGTGACACATTTCGTTAAAATCCATTGACGTACGTGTATTTCTTGATGTGTTTTTATGCGGCTGTGTAACTTGTCAGTATATTTTCCTGTATGTAAACCCATGACACACGCGTTCTCTATGTGCAGTCTTGTTGATTTCCGCTCGTTAGACTTTGCTTGATTATTCACAGAGAGACAAAAATTCCAAAATTTATGCTTTTGACCCCTGTATCATGGTTACGCCTATAACGTAATGAAATAAAAGGTATGCTGTACGTTAATCGAAGCCATATTCTATTATTAGTTTCGTTTAAATCCGTTAATTAGTTTTTGAGGGATGCTTTCACAAGCAGACAAAAGTTTCTAAATTTACAGTTACAGCCTTTTTGGATTTGGAACTAAATTACTAAAGCTGGACAGAAAGAATTTTGTATGTTAATATATGACGTAAGACATAACAATGTATAGTTTCGTTAAAATCCGATCATTAGTTTTTAAGTGGACAGATCGGCAAAAATTTCAAATTTTTCGGTTTTGGCCTTTGTACCATTGAAAACTATGTTAATAATATGGATAAAATGTATCCTATATCTTACACAATTACATAAACTAATAATATGTGCAGTTTCATTAAAATATATCCATTTATTTTACCGTAATGCTTGAACATAGAGACGGATAATAATTCCATATTTTACGGTTTTGGCTTCACTATCATCAATTAATCTTTTTCTGAATGTAATTTATTGCATATGTTGACGTTACGTTCCTGTCTTTCGTTGGCGGTAGGGATTGAAATCCAGCAAAGCGGGATCCCGCAATACCGCGGGATCCCGCATCATTAGACAGTCTGGCGGATCCCGTACAAAATTAAGCGGATGTGCAATCCGCAAAATCCGGCGGAAACGCTTGTCAGTCTGCGTGACTCGCTGCCCCACTCGGTCTCTGTCGGATGTTTTGCGCTGATTGCCTGTACCCTTCTAGTTGCAATTTGACTCATGTGAACAAGCGTTTGTTTTTGTCAACCTTCGTCATTCGTAAGTAAGTAAATACACTTTCACGTATTCATCAAAACTTACCTTTGTTTTGAGTACACATTTCTGAAATTTGAGTTATGTTGCGTATTTAGTACGATTTTCTATCTATATAATTATTTTTTAAGAGTCGCACACGTTATCTGAACTACACGGTTACAGCTTTTTATTCACGGTTTCATTATTCCCATTTTCTGTATTTACAGATAAAGTAATTGTGACAATTTCGTAATTTGCGGCTGAAAATTTGATTATTCGTTGATATGAAACTAATTTTAACGATCACATACCTATTTATTTAACAGCTATCGAAAGGAAATTGTTTATCCTTTGACTTATTGTTGTTTTGGCCGCTGCATCAATGCGTTTCTTTGACGAAAGCCACCTGCTTACATGTGCCGCGCAGGCTTTCGATTAATCCCTCTTCTCCTTGTTATTATTTCGACTAAAGGCAAAAAAAGTTATAATTAAATTTTCACGGGTGTATCGACGAATTGTGTTGTAGGAACACCATACTTCGACGGCTGCCTCCACCGTCTTCCTCACGTGTGTAATTTCGTGTGTTTGCAATGAAATCCCGAGATACAACCCATGAGGACTTCACTGCAATCAGTCGCCGAGAAAGTCTATTTTCTTACTAAAAAATAATAATTTCCACTCTAAAAACGTCGTTACGCTATATAAGTAAACCTGAAATACTTAACAGTTCATGTGTTGGTGAGTAGTTTCTTTTAATACCATTGAATCAACTGTAATATCAATCAAGGAATCAGGAGATATAATAATGAATCACGCAAAAAAAGCCAAGTCTCTTGCTTGTGCAGTGACAAAATGTTATGAGATCTTGTTCTGATCCAAGTCTACACTTTACAGAGTATATTCACTTCACTTTGTGAAATGGAATGCTTTTCTCGGTGTTATGGAACGTTTATTTAGAATTTTTTTAAAAAACTCTGGTAAC
Source organism: Vandiemenella viatica (assembly GCA_031002005.1). Taxonomy (NCBI): domain Eukaryota; kingdom Metazoa; phylum Arthropoda; class Insecta; order Orthoptera; family Morabidae; genus Vandiemenella; species Vandiemenella viatica. Next base: position 144,387,367 of record JARYHS010013631.1, on the reverse strand, counting down.
TTGGCCATTAAGCAAACCATATTTTTAAACTTATGTGATGTATTGTAAGGCACATGATATGACCTAAGAAACAATACTTTCCATTTTTATTATTTGTTTAAAAATTAGTTTAGATTAACAAACAAAAATGTAAAACCTCTACATACACTTAAGACACGCTAAAATGTTTTAATGTCATTTTGCCAATCAAAATATTGTTACCTGTTAATTTTTATCATTTAACATAAAAAATTAAGTAATTATTATTTAATTTTTTAACGTTTTAATTAAATATGTTTTAAATATATGTGTTAAAAACTGTTTGTACCAATCCCGCACGGATCCCGCGGGATCCCGCGGGATTGGCGCAAATCCCGCGCATATTGAAAACACTGCGGGATTGCAATCCTTAGTTGGCGGACTAGCAGTGGGCAGAGGATGCTACAACTATTTCAAGGTTATGAGGAATATTCAGAATACTTTCACTATGTTTTCTTTTCGTAGCATTTCATTTGAATTTAAATATGTTCATTTAGATAAAACATACGCAAATTTTAAAAGTAGAAATATGTGAGAGATTAATTTTATACTGAATTTAATGTGAAAATTTAAGTTCGTATTTTAGCCACATTAGATCAATCTTTCACGAAATTTGACCTTAAAATGGGGAACTATTCTAGACCTATGACCATGCAACCCAGCAAACCATGGCCACGGGCTTACCTCTTACTGATCATAAAAACCGGAGCTATTCCATACCCTTGACCATACGCAAGAATCTACCAAGGGCTTACACCTACTACAATATACATTAGCTCTCCATTACAAAGAAAACTACAAAATAGATTATTTCAATTAACTAATAGTACATTAAACTATATTTTATACTTGCTTTCATATGAGTTTTATGTTGTGTATTACTGTCACTGTGTTATATTTTCTTTCATGAACCTTCCATTTATTAATTTAATATACAGTAGTACTTCCTCTGTAGTAGTTTTCATAATATGCGTAAAACATGTATTGTACTATCCCTTAATTATCTTATTCGCATCAGAAATTTTTTTAAAATTATTTTTTTGGTAGTTGACATTATCTTGTTTCGCGTGTTGAGGGTATATGTGTATCTATTCGTTGTTAGGATGTTACTTTTTTTTTCCATTCCGCCCCCCCTCCCTCTGCCAGTCTCTCTTCAACACTGTCACCCCACCTCCTTCACACAACGCAAAGAAAACATAGCGAGGAAATACAATGGATAATAAAAGAAAGACGTTACGGTTGCTTTTGGTGTAAATAATACAGCAGTATGGCGGTGACATTATGATTGAACCAGATTTTCGTGTGGTGAATTACATTATGCTACACAGCAAAAGAATGATTGGTGTGCCTTGTAAGTTTCTTAACGTCAGACGATCTTTTGTGTTATATTCACAGAGTAAATCAGCTCAGGACTTAATATCCCTGCGCAGCGCGAGCATCTGTCCTGGACCTTTGTAGTCAGGCAGAGCCGTGGCTCCAAATCTCTCTATTCGCACGGCTGCTTTTCATCCCGTATTGTGTGTGGAGAGGGTTTTCACTCGCCAGCTGTCGATTCAAGCTTGAATGACAGCCACTAGGTCTGTGGGCTTTATCTGGCCTGCAGGATTGCTTTGTCGGGCAGCCGCATCAGTAGAGCACTCGTCGTCAAATAGATCCACCAGAAAATCAATTACAGTAAAACACGATGCCAGTTTACCTGCCAGTTTGGAGGGACACATTAGTGGCTACTGGAAGGTGCAATGTGATGAGATTGAAATGCCAAGCTATCATGACTACGATTTAGGACGCTTTTTCTGGTAATTGTATGTTGGAACGGTCCTCATCTTCGTCTTCCGTTTCAGTAAAACAGCATATATCACAAACGAAATTGGAAATGCCACACCGAACATAAGCCACAGAGTTCATCAGTTACAGGCTTCCACGACTCGTTTTTTTTATTTTTATTTTATTTTTTTATTTTATTTATTGGCCTTTGGTCTGCGACCATTTAGCCATCTTGCAACTACAACAGTTTACATTAACTATGTTATAATAACAATTTTACAATGGCAACATGGTAATAAGACCATTATAATAACATTGCAATAAAAACATTGTAACAATAGTGCGATAACATTCTAATAGCAACATTACAAAGGTAACTTTACAGGACATCATTGAGGTAACAGATTTCTTATGCATTACATTTTATGGGCTTTAGATCATTATGTTTGTGTCTTGCAAGAAGCGGATGATTGCATTGTAGACCTGTATATTTTTTGATTGTAGAATGGTAATTAGGTTCGCTGGGAAACTAACCGATAGCTGTTGTAATTGTTTGTATAGTCGCTTACATTGAGCTTGGTATTGCGAACATGAAAGTATGATGTGATTAAGATGTGAGGTCTCTTGTTCAAAAGTGCATGTCGGGGAGTTAATTATTCGGAGGCGGCATAAATGTTGTGGATAGCACCCGTGTCCTAATCTCATTCTAATGATTGTTGTTATGTGTCTTCTTGCTATATTGAATTTTTTAAACCACGGTGTCCTTGGTATTGTTGGTTGAACTGCTGCATAATGTTTCCCTTTTAGTAGCTGTGTCTGGGCCCAGTCTTCATTCCACTTACTGTATGCCTTCCTGGTAACGAGTTGTATAAAATCGGTCCAAGGTAACTGAATGCCTAAGAAGTTCCACGGCTCGTTGATATTGAGGTCATTAAAGACGGAAGAGGAAGGGGGAAAAGAGCATGAAGGAAGACAGTCATGATATTTTGAAGAACCGTTCCGGCATTCACTTAGTCATTTCGGGATACGGAAGAAAATCTAAACCCGTTCTCCCGAATGTTAACTGTTCACCCACCAGGCTCGGCGATGAGTTGCCTGGACCCTGGCGTACACTAATGTCTAATAAAATTATACTTAGAGAGGATTGTATAGTACTGTAGAGAGATCTAGTCAGAATTTCTTATAGGATGGAGACTCATTGATTAGTAGTTAAAGCATACAAGCGCGTTCTTCTTCAGTTTGCCCGCAAAGTTTTCCCAACGATATTGTTAAACACGGCGTGCGATTAGTCAGTGACTATTAGCGATATATTTCGAGTAGTTCTTTTTTTTTATTTTTTATTTTTTTTTGTAGACAATATCGCGTTTTGGTACATTCACTTAATGTAAGTAGCATAATGGACTCTGTGTATACCTTGCTTTATTTTCTGTCGGATATTGACTACGGTACTTTTAACCGTGCATTTATCATTCTTAACATTAACGCGCGCTGGATCACAGGCGGGTTCAAATCAAATAACTACTATAACATCTAATTGAAACTGTTCAGTAGTCATACCGACACTTTTAACGATTTACCACATGAAATACCAAGCAATAATAATCATAATAATCAGTGTTTTGACTTAAGAAAGGTTTTCACATAAGCTGCTCTCCACGCTCTTCTGTCTTCTGCCTTTGTCTTCATGTCCATGTAGTTGCCGTTTTCACTGATGTCTGTAATTTTGCACCTCCTTCTTACTTTCACTCTCCTCCCACCAACTAATCCTTCCAAGGCGTCTTTTAGCAAGTACTCTCAACAAGTGTCACATCCAGTTCTTCTTACTCTTCGATGACTTTGAGTATTTTTCTTCTTTCATCAACCCTTCAACATTACTCACTTTATCCATCCAGCTTATCCTCTCCATTCTTCTCCACATCCACGTCTCAAAAGCTTCTAACCTTTTCCATCTTCTCGCCTCAGCGTCAACGTCTCTGCCCATACAGAGCCACACTCCATAGAAAACATTTGCCAAGTATTTCCCTGAGCGCTTTTCCAGTTAATAGTCGCCCCTTCCAATTAAACGCTTCCTTCGTTACGGCAATGCGAGTTTTTACCTCTTGGTGGCATCTCAAGTTTTAGGTGATTGTACTTCCAAGATATTTGAATGATAACAATAGTTAATATTCCATTTTCGAACATATGAATTCAACTTGAAGAGAGGAAACATCCTGTTTTACGTCAATCGTAGAACATGTTAACTCCTAGAGAAGCCACCTAGTCGTAAAGTTAATTGCCTGAACTTAAGACAAAAAATTTAACAAAATGTTTCCCGTCGAGAATAGCATATGGCAACCTTTATCAGATTGTGCTGTCCTCATGTCTTTGCACAATTCCGTGAAGGAACGTCTTGAGAAAACTAGCTATCGATCAAACACGTTCTCCAAAAGACTATTGAAATTTCTGGAACTTGTTGTCTGGTGTTGACACTCTTTTCTGCTGAAGGTGGTAGCTTTGATGGAAGGGTTTTTACAGCGATGTGGTTACTTCAAAACTCATAAATTAGATAATTATTACTTAATAAACTTTCACTCTATCCTGCAAGTTGTATATATAAAAAATTATATGCTTAAAACACAAATTTTTTATTTCCACTGATTACTTCTTTACGGCAACACTTGCGTTTTTTTCACGCCGAGACCCAGCGGGAAAAAAACGCGAAGTGGCAATCCCGCAGACTATGTCACACTTGCGTGTTTTTCCCGCGCGTGAAAAACACGCAGCCTATCCCGCGCGTGCACATACCAGCAGTTTTTAAAGGTTCAGCTGCTTGTCAACTAGACTGCTCTCGAAATTATGAATAGAGTTTCAGAAAATCATAAGAATGCATAATTGTATTATGTGCCGCGGTAATAGCCGTGCGTGAACCATTGCATAATTCTGTATAATGTCATGCACAATGTTTATTAAAATATGAGTAAACTTACCTAAATTGTTTCTTCATCAAAACCTTCCCACATGCCATCCAAAACGGCAGAAGTCACTGCTGTCCATGAAATCCTCTTGATATCTCTGTTTTTATAATCTGTCTTGGGTCATACAAACAGGGATATTTTTGTACTTCCAGTATTAGCAGTTCATTATCTACGCAATCCATAATGAGAACAAACAATGAGAACGCAACAAACAAGAGTCAGTCACCGCGGCGTGTTTTTCACGCAAGTGTGGCCACTCACTGCAGCGTGAAATCCCGCTGAAAAATGGGGCGGTCGCGTTCTGCTGCGGGCGACCTTGAACTCGCGGCTCTCTCCCACTTCCCGCTGCGTGAAATCACGCCAGTGTGGCCGGCCTCATATACTTCAATGTAGTTCATATTGTCGCGGGATGTCACGCTCAAATCCAGCGTGAAAAAAACGCAAGTGTGGCCGTAGCCTAATTTCTTAGTGTTACAACAGTGAGACTAGTCTTTACGAGCTAAGCCGAGCCAATCACAACAGTATAGATATGGTGGAATTATATCAGTTAATAATAATTTTAAAAAATTGAATTCCACATCTATAGGTAGGAGAGATACAGGGCGTTCGCCGGGAAACGCAACCCACTGTTAGCGCTACAAGGAAGAAACTGCTCCCGGCGAGCGAGCGCTCAGTTTCCGGCATTGTTCGACCGTCGGCCGCGGACTATTTCATAATAATTACGCTTCATAAACTTGTGTGCTAAGCATTTAAATGTGACGTAATTCATTAGCTTACCTTATAAAAGATGCTGGAAGTGTTGACCCTCTTGTGTAATGCACATTTCACATCTTCTGAACATATTTCGAGACACACGCTGCCCTAACTGACTTAATGATTTTTTGGGTGACTGTTCTAGTCGAAAAGCGATATCGTCAATTTTCTCCTCTGTGAGAATACGGTTGACCGACAGTCTCTTTTTGTTAAAAAATGAACCCGTTTCTCTTACTTTTTTAACCAGACGCAGAATTGTTGATTTAGCTGGCAGTAAAGCGCCAGGAAATTCGCGACGAAATTTACTGCGACACTTTTTAAACGACTTCTTCACATATGTATCGTAGAGAAATATTCTTTGTTGCAAACTGTAACGTACCATAATTTTACTCACACTCAAACACGGTACAGATTAATAAGAGTATGAATCCCCAAACCAGCCAAACCGCAAAGAAACGTTTATTCACAACACTGATTAATAAGAGACGGAAGTCACAAACTATCTACAATGCAAAGAAACCGTTCTTAACAATGTAAGGGTCACTGCACTGCACTGTTGGGGCAGCGGAGGTGTTAAACAGTGCGGTGATTCACGGTGCCGTGTGGCGGAAACTGCTGGCTATACTGACCGAGCAAGTTGCCGACGGCAACAGACTGGGAGGGTAGCGTTTTCCGGCGAACGCCCTGTATTTGGCATCCTTAGAGAATCCAATCATTCTTAGCACTTGGAGAGATAAAATTTCTGTGAATATCTCCAAGACCAGTGGGAGCTGACGCAGCTTCATAAGCGGTCATTCTTCCGTTGTACAAGCTATGTGTCCTTCCCTTCAATACAGGCGATCTGCGCTATGTTTAGTATCGAACACGCTGTCCATAATTTTTGATCACTACTCCATATACTGCTTCCCGCACAGTGCACGCAACCCTTTTAGGCAGATTGCTGTATCATTTTCCCACCAGACTTGGTAGATTTCTAATCTAACTTGGAGAAAATCAGACCTGTTCATAACGGATTTCGATCCCCCGAGTATATGTTGAAGGGTATTTCCTCCATATGTTTGTGTTACAATTATTTCTTCAAAATGAACCCTAAATATCGAGAAATTAACGCGCAAATATATGTGAATATTGTTTAAGTATTATAATTTTAGTAAATTATTTATAAGTTTTTGCGTGGTGTTTGGGGTAAGGCGCTTGCTTTTCCATTTTGCGAACCCGGGTTCAAATCCACATACTGCCAAATATTTTTAATTATTTTTTTATATAGAGTAATCATTGAGCATTGATTTTATTTTATTTAAAATTCATTAACGAATTTTTATTATTCGAAATAACTTTTAAAACAAAATATTACAGAATGTGTAGTCCCAACTTTTTTTTTTTTTTTTTTTTTTTTTTTTTTTTTTTTTTTTTTTTTTTAAAAAGAAAATCATTATTTATTTATTGTTGATAAGTTTATGTGTTTTTTCTTAATGAAACAGGTATAGTTCGTGTTCATCGTTTCTATACATGTATCTCTACAATTAATATCATAAAGTAAATATATTACCCCGGTACCACAGCTATACTTATTTCCGTTCAGTGGTGGTAGCATGTAAATGTTTGAAAATAACATAATGTCAGTTATTTCGCATAATAAAAATTCGTAAATGAATTTTAAATGAAATAAAATCAATGCTCAATGATTACTGCATATAAAAAAAGAAATAAAAATATTTGGGTGTATGGGGATTTGAACCCGGGTTCGCAAAATGGGAAGTATGCGCCTAACCGCATACACATATCTTGCGCGTTAATTTCTCGATACCTAGGCCTCATTTTGAAGAAATAATTGTAACACAGACATATGGCGTAAATACCCTTCAACACATACTTGGAGAATCGAAATCTGTTCTGAACAGGTCTGATGGTTCCCAAGTAAGCAGACTTACTGTTATATCTGAATGCACCAATTGAATTCTTTGCCTCAGTCAGAACAAAGCTTGGCTTACAATTAAAACTGGGTGCTGTAACTTGTATGTGACATGTTGCTGCAGAAAAAGAGGTTGTAACGATCATACGTCATGCCCATATGTTAATAATTATAGAATACTTTTATTTGTATTAGAATACTAATACTATGTCATGAGTATCTCTGAAGACAGGTAATAACTGATTGAGGAAAAGGAATAATTATGAAGAATGGAGAAGACAGAATAAATCCTAGGATAGGGTACGAATAAGACTGCAGCCTGGACGAAGCTCCGGCAATTATAAAGCACTTAGACCTTGGACGAATGAGTCACGCAGAAGATGAAACTGTAATTTGTTTGCTATTAAGTGTTAAAATAATGTTATATGTGGTTTAACTTGCAAAGTTATTGATGAAAACGTAAACGATGAGTGTTTGGAAGTAAAAGACTAGGAAATAAGACACTTTGGTGTAAACATTTTCTTCCAGGTATTATAAAAGGAAGAAACGAGGAGTTTTGGAAATTGTAACCCGAGAGCTAACATCATAAGTCGACTAAGTTCAAAAGGAGACATAAGATGTTCTCGTCCTGGCTGGAAACGACAAAGAAAAGACTTACTAATGTAAAATTAAATTAAAAATAATTAGTTTAAGATACGGTGATCGAAAGTAAATGCATGATACTTGCATATATATTTAAAGATAGAAGAGTTGATTCTTTCGTTTCTCGTGTTGAGGTTACGATAGTAGGCTACAAGGTGAATAAAATATATCAGGGAATAAAATATTAGTTTCTTGCACTCTGGTGATCCTGTCAGGATGGGTTTTGTTGAAGTTGAGATCCTGGCAGTTTTCTCCTTTAGTGACAGTCTTGTTGGAAGCACAACCTCCTTTCCAATGTTGAGGTCATGGATGTGAACGAGAACCTTTACCTTCACGTATTCCTCCCATTCAAACCAGAATTACTGGTGGGCTTACGTTGAGACATCCTTCACCTTTACATCAAATGTTGTTAGTGTTCGTCTCTTTCTAGGTAATTAATCACTGACAAGAGCTTCTTTTAATCCTTGAAGCATCCGAAAAGTGTGACTGATTCGCTGAAGTGAGTTCCCTTGCAAAAAGTATGACTCATCAGCTTTGGTTGTTTTTTCATGTTTTATATTCACAGAGGGAACTCCATTTTACTGTGGGTTACACTTTGTGGTTCTCGACTAGTTATTAAAAACAGAATCCATTACTGAGCGACTAGGAAGCAGGGAAGACCTTTGCAACAGAACATTGCTACGATATTAATACCGCAGTATTAAAACTTCAGTGGTGGGAGAAGCAATAAAAACAACATGAACGCAGAGCAGGCTCAGGGCTGAGCATACAAACACAGTTTGTCCAGAGTAAATATGCTTCGTCAGCGGGGGCAATAAATCTTTCACAGCGTCAGGGCTCAGCAACTAAAGTGCTTACTGAAAGGAGATTAAAAAATTTCTCTGGGTCCACTCTGCCAGTAATTTTGAATCACGCTTTTAAATATAACCTACTTTCTGCTGCATTTTTACACCAGTAAAGATCGGAATATTCAAATTCATTTTTTTTTACAAAAGTCGTCAAATAGCGGTATTCGTTAATTGACTTTATAAACTGGCAAATCACATCTGAACCTGAGCTTCTATAACACGGGTTTGTCGTTACATGTACTTTTCGGCAACTGCTTAGCTGAAATGCGTGTTATTAAGAGCAACAAAGCACTTTAATCAATTGTAAAATTTGAATGTCCCATGCATTTCGCTTATCATCGTGTTATCATCAGCTACGAATGTGTTATTTTCGGTATGTTCATAATTTTGATCTATTTTTTGGAATGTGATGTTGTAATTTACATGTGGTTATCATTTCATACAAAATATTTATTTCAATACTAAACGGTTTTTAATATCAGTTTTTGCTTTTATCATGCAGCATGTATTACTTGGTTATTTTCTATATATTTTTGCGAACTGATTATCAAACCTCTCTATTTGCAATACTGTTTGCAAAAGTAACGCCGATTTTGAATGTAAATTTTTTTTTATTTTTTTATTTTTTTTTTTATTTTTTTTATTTTTTTTTTACTGTCTGATTTCTTACGATTTCTATGTAGCATGGAAAGACAAAATATATTTTGGTGATTTTGTTTATCGTTTCCTTTTGAGTATCGTGTTTTTATCAGCTTCGAAAAGTTTGATTCGTGATGTTTACATGATAACTAATTTTGTGTTTGGAATTTTTTTTTATCGCCAATTGGATGTTATTATCCTCGTGCAGTGTTAAGATTTCGAGTTTGCAGTCAATTCTTCAGAGGTGAATATTACTTTTTTCTGCCCGTTTGTAGACGGACATAGAATATGTATGCATAATATGATGTGATTATCGTAACTTATTATACCTTAAAGTTATATGTTCTTTGTAATGAAACAAATATTTTTTTGAAAATAAAATGTGGTTGTAGGTACTTAAATCCACGTTTATATCTAATAGTTTCCTCTGTCTTATGCAATGCTGACCGTCAGAAACCACGTTGAAATGCCCTCGAATATACTATTTTCAGAATTGATTTTTAATAGTTGAATGTTTCGTACCATTATTGCCACCGATCTTAATTCCATTATTAAATTTAGTTTTTTAATCCATAAGATTCCATGTAATCTAAAGAATACTGTGACTTCCCAGAATCCAATTATGCCGAGGAACTGATATATGAGATCTTCAAGGCGTTTTGAATTTGATACTATTATAATTAACAATTTCAGATCATATTATTCAATATGCAATAATTCACGATTTTATTGCGTCCAAAAATGTTAACACGACTAAAATTGGAAACCAGTAATCCATTTCAGATTGTATTGCACGTTCAGAATTCATTATACTAAATTAGGAATAAACAATAAGCGCATGTTAAAATGGTGGGTACAACACACCCACCAAAGATATTAAGGTGTTTAGAGAGTTTTACATAATCATCTATCTAAATGATGAGGTGTTCCTTCATTTATGCACAAAATTGGTATATTCTAGTTACAGTATAAGATTAAGAATGTGTAGTAAAAGCATTTTCAGTTTATTGAGAAATGGTAACATGTACTAGAAGAAAAGTGATCTGAAATAGAAGTTGACCAGAAAATTTTTAGTAGAAAGAAGAGACTCTACCTAGTAGTCATTATCATACAGTGGTCATTTAATTGAAAAGCGCGACAGTCAGCCAAGTATTCCTATTTTTCCGCCACTCTTTCTCTTTGCCCATCGATTTGACAGCAATATCTCTCCTCCAATGCGGACACACTGCAAATCTAACAAATTTTCCCCGTTGAAGCAGAACTAGTAAGCAACCATACGTTTGCTTGACTCGGGATAATTCAGATTTGCTCGTGTAATGTCATGAAGGCACAGCTTCGTAAACTTGCACCAAGTTCTGAGTATCGTCAGTAAGCATTTCTTCCAGCAATCAATTCTGGCCTCTGACATTTAAATGATGTGGCAAATTACCAACTCCCGGTTTTGGCCAAACTCGGCAAAGTTTACAAAAGCCTGATTTATTTTCCTTCTCTAAATGCGGATCGTACAGACCCTCACACTGAGGTTTCCTTCCTGGCCACAAATCTGCCTATCGTTGCCTCTAAAAACGATATGAACGCCAGACGGAGTGACATAAAACCCCAGCGGGATGTCATCTTATTTCATCCCTCACTGATAAGTGTGTCATCACGCACAACAATTGCTGTGATTTTCGCCGTGAACTGTTAACAAATGTTTATACGCAATTGCAATAAGAATCTCTTGCAATATCTGCACTTAACATTGCGATAACATTGAGATTTCAATATAGTGGCAAGTAAATGCTACTACATTGCCGCAACACTTTCATAACTGCACTAAAATGAGTGAAAGATTCAGTTCGGATATCAGAGTAGGCAGATAGTCATTCACGATCGAATATTGGGCAATCTATCGGGTAGTTACCCAATCGAATAGCAGCTTATCACACAGCCATCTAGCCATCGCTAAGGGAGTGAGTTCACTAATTCTACATTGTCGATAGGCTAAAACAATCACAACTATCAATTACATCTGCGCAAAACTGTTCCAAAAATATTTAGCTATAATTTCAACTTGATAAAATCTCAAAACAATCATAGTTGCACTGAGGATCCTACATTGCAGCATATTTTTTTATTTAGTATAATGAATATCTGAATATCTGAAAGCTCATTTTATTATGGAAAACTGTAGCATTCTTCTGAAATTCATCGTTGTATAGGGACACTAATTATCACTACTGGCTTAGCATAACAATCATTTACCAAGTACCATTTTATCCTTCTTTATGTTGGAAGACCGTTGGCTAAAACGCCAGAAATTAAAATGAAAATTGTTACTTTCAGTCAGCAGTAGTCTATGTGCAGGAATAATAGCGTGTTCCAAATGTCCTTCGATTATGTGGAGAAAGAAATAATGCTAGGAACTACCTGTTAATATGAATCAAACATACTGATACCAAGAGTAAACTTACTTTCTTTGGTCTTAATTACCCCTGGTAATTCTAAAAGACGCAGAGCACCATTTTTTTAAAAATGAAAAATATTCTAACAGTCAGAATTAACTCCAAACTAGTTAATTTCTAGTAATGTTTAGATGAGTTGTGTTTGTCTAAACACAATTGTCACTGTAGCATAGGATTGTCGGTTTGATTACCAAAGCAGAGAGCATCATACGTACAACGTATAGAGTACGGGAAATCTTAGATTGGGTTTTGGGACACTTAATCGTCATTTCTTACAAATATACAATGTGATTTCTCGAGTGAAAACATTATTTTCATAATAATATCAAAATATTGTGAACACACTCTGATATTATGACATAGAAGTGTGAGTTGGATATAATAGTTTACCATGAACTTAAGGTAACTGTAGAGTTTACTATTTGAGATTGAGTTTTTACCTTTCTTCCTAACTTTAAACACTGATACGACGATGATGACACAAAATTTTAATTTCAGTGTATGACTACACTGTAATTTTTTTTCATCTTTATAAAGCCATTAGTGATTTTCGTTATGATGTAAACATATACACGCTTCGGCATTCTTAGATTGTTTCATACGTCCACATGGCATAGTAGTTTCTTTATAAGGTATATATCTTTCGTTATATATAGGACAAACTTGTGTTTTCGTAGAAAAAAAGAAAATGAACCTCAAGCGTGAACAATGTTACAGAATCCATGACATTAGTGTTTATATTCAATCCTGTAATCAAGAGTCTTGTCTGAAGCAGAAATAATTTTGAAGACAACACAAATACTTAATAAAAATCCAGTATTATACGTTTAATCGAAGAATATTATCCAACGAAGCTGACAGATTTAATTTAGAGTGTCATATGTAATCTAAAAATATACGAGGAAAGTACCCATTCTAATAAAATATTAGTAAAATCTGTAACAACAAGAAAACGCCCATAATTTTTCCAAATGTATTCGTGATATCCGATATGAAAAGAACGGTATTTGTGACATGATCTTCTGGCCAATATTTCATGATGTCATGCTATATACTAACCATAGAGCGCTATGGCATGTATTGTTCAACGCCGAACATATTGTATAGTAACAAATAATCTGAAGTGTTCTAAAATATGAGGAGGCTACGGAGTGAAATACAGTTTTTAATACAAGAGATTATATGGCTAATTCTCCTTCCATCCCCTGAGATTGGGTGTAAACGGCGACTGAAAACCTTAAAACTAATTGCAGTTAACTTATTTTGTTAATGACCACAGTCATACTATATACACAAATTCAGCATATAAGAATTTTCTAAGTAGTAAAAATATACTGTCACTTACCGTTCAGCTAGTATACGTAGCATTTCTTTTACTAAGAGGATTCCTTTCTTAGTTATGTGCCTGTTACAGTGAAGTTTTCATCTCAAATCAAATAGTATACAGAGGAAATTTTCTAATGACTGACAGATCTGTGCAATCAAAGAAAATCTTCTCAGTTGTATTCTGTACTTTATTCTTATTCTGAATTTAATGTACATTTAAGTTTGCCTTTATGATAGGAACACATAGCTAACACATCTACATCTTCTATTAAATGCTATCACTTACATTACATACTACAGTATTTCTTGATATAACGAATTTATAGCTTGGCAAGGAGCTTGAAATTCCAGCAATGCCATATCGACTAATGCAGACAATACGTATCATACAAACATATTTCAACTTTCATTTATAAGCGAAGCCAATTACTTCTAGCCTTTTCAGTTATTTGTTATAAAATCGTCTTAATGGTCACTAAAAACATCAAGATAGATATAAACAGAGAGCAACATTTATACTGCAAGTATTTTGCATATCGTTATATCGAATAATATTACAAAGTTAATCCTGTATATCAAATTTGTTCTTCAACAAATACAATATTTTTAAATTCAACGACAACACAATTTCTTGGTACTTCAGTTATATAATGACACTCAAACACCTCTTTTGTGTGCGTATTTCAGATGAAGTTAGAATGACATATTGTGCTATATTTAATTATATACTAAGTTCACGCTTCTCCCATCTTGACAAAGGAACTTTTTCTAGGGCACAAATTAATCTTTTAATGACGTCTGTCGCCATAGTTTTCAGCTTCGTAAATTACATCAATCATAAAGGTAAAGAGTAGCATAAGTTCAAGCCTGTTGGTCCATTTACCAGTCGAAAGACTACTCCAAGGTTGCAGTGAGCCGAGGACAGCTATAACGAAAGAAAGTTTCAATTTGAAATTACCCTGAAGGAAAACTGCAAAATGCTACAACCCACAGAATAATCTGTCTTTGTCCTGATGAAACCCAAATAACGTGTTGGGAAAGGGCATTTGTATGCTAAAGAGGATTTGTACACGCAGAGAGTAAATGGTTCACATTGCATACAAGGTACGTGACAGGTGAATGTGAAACGATGATTCTTCTTAAAATCAGAGTCAAATAAACAATTAAGATGGTTATCTGCAATAGATATTCTTCCACCTGTACAGAACTTCGATAGTTTCCTTCTAACCGCTAAATTATTGTCTTTTCTTGTCCCTCCGAGTGTAAAAAATAATTTCTCTTGTAATAGCTATCTTACAATTACAGGGAAAGCTGTATATCATTGCAGTTAACGAAATTTATCTGCACGGTATAAGATTCTCTGATTTGTTTATGTCTAACATGAAAATTACTTGCTTGTTCCCAGCAACATGGTTTCAGGATTTAGTGTTGTCACAACTCGACGCCAGAACAGAACAAGGAAACATCAAGCGGATCGCTTTTAATTCTGTAAATACAAATACTGTCATCATGGCTAATTGATAATTTTGTTGGATCGTATCAATGATGTTGCCATGATGGTGTTCAGATATGGATCAGATGGTCCAGGGATAAATCTTTGACACTTATTAACTTTTCTGAGGATGCTGACACACCGAGACTTATCTTTTAGATGTTCAGGGAGTTGGACAGTTAATATTGAACTTGCAATGCATGGTGTTTTGAAAGAATCAAAACGGAGGGTCTGAAAATGTTGTCTGTTACATTCGTTTATGAAATGTTACATACACTTTCATTTGTTCAAATCTTAGTGTCCGAGTTTTGTGCCTGAAAAAACTTAAATTGCATTCTAGGCAACTGTCAATATCTAGGGAATTCTTCGTTCGTCATTTTCATAAGTAATGTGTATAACAAGCTTGCTTCTACATATGAGTGTATTTTTTTCATTTTTGAGCTCACGTATACTTTTAAAGTGAATAATAGGTTGTAATGACACTGTCGCCTCTTGCAGTTTGAATCTACTTGTTCAATATGAGTCACTTCTTCTCGATGCCTACCCTGATCCTCCTACCACTTGCAGAGCGTTTCGAAACAATTATTCCTACTGCTACACCGGTTTTATCTTCACCCTTCGCCTTTTTTTAAACTTGGGGCACTTCTTAACACTCACTCTATAAAGGATTGTATTCTGACAATGTAGCCACTTGCAGTTATACTTGAGCTGATTAATCTCATTGCTACACTGATTTTATCTTCGCCGTACGCCACTTCTTCCATATGTGACATTTCATCTCACTGTATAACGGGTTGTGCTCCCACCTTGCCACCACTTGAAGTTTGGATCGAGGCGATTGTTCCCAGTATTTTCACACTTTGACACTTGACCTAAAACACTTTTTCTCATTGCGAAACAGATTTTATACTGAACGTTTCGCTACTAGCACTTTGATTCGAAACGATTGTTCCTACTGCTACTCTTGATCACCCTTTGCCACTTGTTCATCATGATACAGTTCTTCTCATTGTAGAATGGTTTGTTCATCCCAATTGCATTTCGAATGCAGTCGATTGCCCCCGCTCCTGCACTGGTTGTCTCTTCATCCTTCGTCACTTGTTTAGCATGAGACATTTATTTTCGCTGCGTAACCGATTGTATTTCGATTATACAGTCTACTGCAGTTCGACACGAGACGATTGTTCCAAATGCTACACTCCTTGTATATTTAACCTTCGCCACTTGTTTAACATGTGACACTTCTTTTTGAATTACGGACCACGTCGCCAATTTTGACACGAGTTTTGTTACCACTTTACCCTTCATCATTTGTTTAGCATGGGACTGCTACACCTGTTGAATTTTCACCATCCGCCGCTTATTAAGCACGTGATACTTTTTCTCGTTGCCTAACAGGTTTTATCCTGATCCTGAAACCACGTGGAGTTCGGCTGTAGATGATTGTGACCGATGGTAAACAGATAATTTCTCAACCATTTGTCACTTGATGTCATTTAATAAGAGAAATTTTATTTCTCTACGTAAAGGGCAGTTACTTGATTCTGCCACCACTTGGAGTTCGACTTGAAGCGATTTTTTTCGCTGCTGCACGGGTTGTATCTTCTCCCTGTGACCACCTGTTGCTGTTCGCCACTGAACACTTGTTCCAGCGCAATGCGGGTTGCATCTTAAACAAAAAGCCACCTGTTGGAGGTGGGCAACTGATACTTGTTCCTGCTATTGGTCGGGTGGTATCTTGGGCCTGTTGCCACTTATTGCAGTTCGACACTAGACATTCGCCTGCGTTGCTTCACTGTTTTCCTTCACCCTGTAACAATATACTGCTGCTCAATTCGAAACAAAACCTTTTATTTCGAGCCACTCGTCAGATTCTGCAGTCCCATAACAGATTACACGCTGATATTTCCTTGTGGCTTGGAAGCTGAGGACACTGTGGCGGCATCCACGCCGCTGTCGGAAGCTCGGCTGTCTTCGTCCTGTGGACTGGTGGGCTGACTGCTGTCTGGTTGAGACTGCTGCTGTTGTTGTTGCACCACAGCATCCACTGCGGACTCGCTCCTCTGCCGCAGCCTCCTCCTCTCGCAGAACCGGAAGTAGAGTCTCAGCCTCTCCTTCTCCAAACTGTGGAAAAGCAAACCCCAACATAGTTATCTCCAGTTCTGTGACGGAAGCTATCATACTTGTTTAGAATGTGAGTGTTCAATGTATACGACTAAGGATGATGATATACTAAAAAATAAAATAAGAAGATGACAAAAAAATTACCTAATGATTCCATATTTCCATGGGCAATAGAGAATAGGCAATAGGGTGTTAAAAAAATGTAAAATATTTTAGGAGGTTGTAACGTTCCCTTTTCGTTACCTTTTATTTTTGTAGTGAACACATGTGAGTGTTACTTTACCATACTTTGAAATTAATACTTTTACTTATATTTCCTGCACCAGACTAGTACATAAGGATTTCCTTGATCCCTCTTTGTCCGTTGCTGTTTTTATTCCGATACTCACGCTGTAAATCATATTATTATTAATCAAATTCTTATCATACAAACTTAAAATCAACTGCTTTGTTTATATCTATATTTAAATCTCAAATAAAACACTTTCTACTTATCTCACAACTTTTATATTTTCGTTTTAACAGACAATTATCTTTTCCAAAGTCATATTACATTATCTTTATTAAACGCTAATTTCCTTGCCCTCAGGCTATTATTTTCTTGTTATTAATCCCGCCAGGATTCTTCGTGGCTTCCATCTAGCCATTCTGTTTTATCTTTTCTCTTAAACCATATTCTTTCCTCAACCAACACGTCCTCTTCCTTCCAAAACTTTTCTTCAACTCTCTCGACTGTTGTTTATTTTCCAGAGATCCCATTATATCCATCTTGACATGCTTTGACCTTGGAACTTAAAATTCAGAGTTAGTAACTTATATACAATTACAATTCTTAAATAAAAAGTAGCTTTAATAATGTCAAAATCACAAAATGCGAGGTTGTGTACCTCACAAGGTATAGGCATCAAAATAAAGAAAAAATGTCGAATAAACATTGGATCGCAAGCGCATACTTTCGGTTCGCAATGTGACGCTCTTATACGGCAATGCATACCTCAGCCCGCCGGCGTAAGGAATCGTTCACTCTTTGAAACTGCCCTGTACGTGATGACATGCATTAAAGACTACAGGACCAACCAAGACAGTTTCAAAGAGTGCACTCTTTGAAACTGCCCTGTACGTGACGACATGCATTGAAGACTACAGGACCAACCAAGACAGTTTCAAAGAGTGCACTCTTTGAAACTGCCCTGTACGTGACGACATGCATTGAAGACTACAGGACCAACCAAGACAGTTTCAAAGAGTGCACGATTCCTTACGTCGGCGGGCTGAGGTATGCATTGCGGTATAAGAGCGTCACATTGCGAACCTGTTATGATCTCCGAAAGTATGCGCTTGCGATCCAATGTTTATTCGACATTTTTTCCTTATTTTGATGCATATACCTCCTAAAATATTTTACACCTTTAACAACCTGTATGTGTCTGTAAAGAATATTTACTATTTAAATTTCTTGCAAGAATAAAGAGATACCAGAAGCAATTAAGTTCCGTAGCTCTGAAAACATTTACTCTTAACATGTCAGCAAACTGCGACGTGTTATAGAAAATAAGTTTGCGTGCAACATTAACGTAACCATTCTCACCACTTCTATGTTACAGTTAACATAAGTTTCTTAAATGTTAATTACCTATCTAAGCTGTGATAATACAGGGTGTCCAAAAAAGAACTCACTGATTTCAAAATTAAATATCTCGAAAACAAAGATCGATAGAGGAATGCAGTAAACGGTATGTTTATTGAGACAGCTGTAAGAAGTGTATACAGCAGTGTGAAATAATAGTTACAAAAGCTGCTAACAGATGGCGCTGTAATCGCCATACGTAATGCCTAAATAGTGATCTGAAGCTCAAGGCGATCAGTTCCACCATTGAAACGTGAAAGGAGGTTAGCGTACCGAAGGAAGAGTTTAAAACCATGTACACCATTGAACAACGCGTTTTTCTGGTGCTAGAGTACCACAGGTACGGCAACACAGCGTACAGCGCCATCTGTTAGCAGCTTTTGTAACTATTATTTCACACTGCTGTATACACTTCTTACAGCTGTCACAATAAACATACCGTTTACTGCATTCCTCTATCGATCTTTGTTTTCGAGATATTTAATTTTGAAATCAGTGAGTCCTTTTCTGGACACCCTGTATCTACTAACGTGTTTACAGACAACATTAATTGTTGGTTCTAGAAGATGTGTGAGTTTTCCATGTAATTCATTCCCGTTTTCATTTAGTATTTAAAATCACTCCAGGCAAATGCCGGGATGCTTCCTTTAAAAAAGGCCATGGCCGAATTCCTTCCCATTCCTTGCCCCCATCCTTGCCCCCCATTCTTGCCCCCCATCCTTTCCCGTCTCTAAAGACCTCGATGTTAAAAAGAGACGTAAAGCAGTTACAAAAAAAAAAAAAAAATTAGTATTTAAAATTAAATCAAGTAACAAAGATGAAAATTGGAATATCGAACCACACTACCATGAATTTCGCTCTAATGTGGCTTGCAGAAATTGTTTCCCAAAATGTTTGTAATTTTTATGGAACTAATTTTAGTTAGATCATGTGATATTTGTTACCACTTCGATCAGATTCTGTCTGGTGGTTCAACGATTTCTGTATTATTACTACCTTAGTACCGTTTTTAATAGAGCGGTCTGGTGGCTCAATGATTAAGGCGTCCGAATGGAGATTGAAAGGTCCTCGGTTTGAATCTCTGTATCGGCGGGGATTATCATAGGCGCTTAAACCGACATTCACCTCTGGCACAGCCTGCTGTGTAATGTGAAGTACGCCAGAACGCTACCGCGGTTCGTATTCCACGTTAAACTGTAGGTCCCCAGGATTGACGGGTTAGCTTAAGGCGGGTACGACAGGGGTGAAATGCGCAGGCGATAGAAACCCTGTCACCAGGTCATAACGACAAGTCGGAATTATTATTATTTTATACCGTTTTAACTGTAAATTGTGTAAATGTTTGTAATCAGATGTATTGCGAGTTTTCACAAATAATAGCGTGTTGTAGCGATCGGGGTAGTACTAGTTTTAGTCTGTAAGAAGGTACAGGTTACAGTATCTTTGAGCAGTCGGCCAGTTGTGTTCGCGGCTGAGTGAGCGGGGCAAGTATTATTGTTAGACTGGGCAAGCAATAATAATTTAAGAGTAATGCAAAAAGCCACTTTTTTCGCCGATACAGCCAAAATACTTGAATAATTCCTGCCTTGGCAACTCGCCTGCGCGGAATGTTATTTCTTCATTTTTTAATGAATTTCAAATGACTCTAGTGACTGTATTTATCCTCAAAGCTGTTATTAACACTCACTACCATTCAAATCCGTTAGCTGCAGAGGCTTAAGATCATCTCATGTTCATTACAGAACTCTAAATTATAAATTACAATCAATGGAAAAAACCGTGCTTTTTCATGTTTTATAATAAAAAACATGCCTTGTTATTTAGTTTAAACCATAGTTTTAAGTAATATATGCAATGAACTAACAATGGTCTAAGAATGAAAAAAGCGTACTTGATTGAATAATCTCCACTAATGATGAAGAACCAGTAGAGAAATCAGTGTATTTGCATAACAGAAAGTCTTATAAGACGACTAAAACTTCTGATTAGCATTTCCATTAATTGATAACCAATATAGTAACAATTTCTGCGTTCAAAAGTGTGATATGGAAGCGTATTTGTGTTTCATTATTCATCAGTATATGTAAAAATATTACGAAAGATATTATAATCCATACTGTAACATTTGTGGAGCTGTCGTCTAATTCGTTTTGTTGTATATCGCATGATATTTACTAAGTATGACTATTACACAAAATTTAAATGCATAAAAAATAAAACTGTAGTTATTTACGAACAAAGAACGTTATTTCAGTAATTGGGCATTTATTTCGGTAATTCCTTACGCTTCTCCTTATCGATTACATAAAAA
>JARYHS010013631.1:144194291-144365513 GCA_031002005.1 Vandiemenella viatica | reverse complement strand
TTTGCAACGCTATTTTGATTTCATCCCGTCTGTAACTGGACACCTAGACCTTTTGTTGATATAGTTAACATATAAATGTCTTAAAACTTTTTTCTTATTTATATACATATTTGTACCTTCTACTCAACTGTCACCAAGTGGAAGAAAAAACGTGTTTTTTAACTCTTCTTGATTGAAATCATTGAATGAAACCAGAAAAGCATTTATAAACAAATCAGAATATGGCGTTTGTTGTATTACTTCCTGTAACATTCTTTCGAAAATAGCTAATTTGGCGTAAGGAAAGATGTGTATAGACTGCCTTGGCATCGTTGCTTTAGCCTCTTATAGCAAAGAACGTCGGTTTGATTTCGGCATACTGGTTTTCGCCAAGAGTGGTATTAAAAATGTGCTGTTCGTTCTTTGAAATACAATAATTCAGGATATCTATTCGTAGGCCTACATACGTTTTCAATTTGTTAAAATGTTGAAGTAAAAAATGTTATTAAAACAAGGCAACAGTTGCTTCAGTTATATGCATCAATATTTTGATGGTAACATGTGAATCAGTAATCTCATAATGACGAATCTGTTTTCATGGAATTTGATGCTGTTACACAATACACAATAGTATGCACAAAGTTATTGTTTTTATCACGTAGGTTTATTAAAATGTGATAGCTCTGATTAATTAAATCGACATTTTGGCAGTACTATAAGATTGTCGATAATCAGATGGATCCGTTATTTCCATAGTGATCAGTTTGAATGACAATTCGTTATTGTCTTTCCGACAAGTTAAGTTCTGTAGGGTTCAATTTGAAATATTGAATATTAACTTAAAATTGCACCACTGCAATGTATAAACCATACTTGTCGTACGTATGCCTTCCATTGTTTGTTTAATTGGATAAGAGTCTGGAATCTACTATGGTTTTCGCTGGTATTACTAAGAGATTGAGGTCGTTAATCCCATATCCAAGTGGTCAATAACCTCTTAGCAGGAAGTAATTAGACTAGATTACATAATGCTGTTAGCCGGGTTTACATCTATCTTGTAGGTACACATCGTCAGCTAGGATTTCGGTAATGACGCGTGTTTATCAGCACACAGGTTCTTTGATGCATAGAGACTCAGCAGTTAATTGCATTTATTGACAACATACGAAATCAGGAAAGAAATATAAAATCGCGTGATTTCTCTTATACGAAACTTGTTGAAAATTAATGGGTTAGTCGTAGAGATAATTATAAGTGTAGATATTATTAATAAACAGGAAACTTAATCATTCCTATTTTGAGCATTATTAAACAACTTCCAAAACGTTAAAATAATCTCTTCGTTCAGACATTATGAATGAATGTTGTAATTATATTTTTGATTACTTCATGCCAAGAGCGTTATGAATATTTTTGCTTTTAAACAACGGTTGTTACTGAAACGTGCCTAGTGTTGGTGGAATCGAACATTTATCATTGTTTTAAACACATCACATACCAATCTTTACTACTAACATTAGCAACGTCTAATACATTTCTACCATAACACTCCCCTCCACCCACCAAAAAACTGCAACATGAATAGAAATTGATCAATTGAAACATATTTGAAAGCGTATGTATTAGAAGCTCTCGAGTTTAAATGTGTCTAACAACGTTTAAACAGTCTAAATGCCTAATTTAGTCCACAATACGTATAAATTACATTGCATATATCACATTTCCAAAATTCCTCCTACTGTATGTCTTGAAAGTAAATTTTTAACGTTCTGTTTGGAATAACTGTCGATATTCCTGCGTTTAAAGCAATAGATTATTGCAATAAAAAACATGTATATCATATTACTCTTTGTTTCCGAGACTAAGCCACTTCATCATCATCTCTTCCACTTGGTAATTCTCTCAGATCATCTCTTCTGCTCCTTCCACGATTATACAGAGGCAAACCACTTTCCCCTCCAAATCAGCCGTTTGGCTGCGACCACAAGGTGGTTGTTTAAGCAACTAACCAATGGTGTGTCTCGAAGCACTGACGCTGACTTCGGGCAAAGAACCAGGAAGGAGTAATGTTAATAGCTAGCGGAAGAAAATCTATTAGCAATACTCTGATTGGGAGTCGCTCGAATATTTTTCCGCGAACGCTCAAATCTACCTACGACTTCATAGTTCGTATAAGGTACTACTTATGGCGTCAGCCGAGTTCACATTGACATTCACGAACTTCATAATCGCCGAACTATCAGAACGCTTACACTAGGCAGGTCTCTGCTGGTATAATTAGTGTCGGGTTTTGGAATTCGGCAAGAGACGAGGTCAGAAGTTTGTTAGTAGACAAATGTCCGTCCGTACCTCAAAGTTTACGGTCCTTAACACTTTTACACACATTAAATTCATCTCATAGTTAACACATTTAAAAATCGTCTCTTCATTTGAATAAATTACTGTCCTGCTGTCATTTTTTTAAATACTTATTTTCACACGCATTCGATTCCTATTGATACAAAATCACTCTCACTACCGCTTTCTTAGTCTTGCAGTTACCCATTGTTAATGAAAGTGTATAGTCCGCCTCACGAACGATGGCGAGTCACGCAGAGAGAGAGAGAGAAACAAAACTGACGTAGAATATCCGACGCTGTCGAGTTTAACTATTAGCAGTACAGTTCTAAGACTAGTATCACACGATTTAGCAGTTCTCTCTTGAGCTTTGGCAACGTCGCAGATCGGCCCTCTCGGGTCTGCTTCGTGCTTAAAATGCTTATATACTTTAAAAACTTGGTTTTTGCTTTGACTATGCAGAACCTTACGCTTATGCTGCTCATCTTCCATTATTTGGAACAGGAATTATTGCAATGCTCACTGATTTACAACCGGCTACTTCACAAAAACAGCACATTCGACACTCGTGTTACCACGACAGGCTCTGGATTGTTACTAGGGATGGCGATCTGAGATCGATTAATCGAAAAATCGATGTTTTGGACCCAAAAAAATCGATTTTTTTAAATCGATTTATAGTACTGAATCGATCCAGTGAATCGATATTTCACTCGTGAAAATCGAATGTGAAAAAATCACTTTCTACTTGTAATGCACTTGCACATGAAAGTCAGCGTTTAAACAAACAATTTAAACACTATTTATTGCAAGCAGTTGTGTACCTGAAGTATGATCATATGCTTTACTGGCAAGAACAAAAAAAAAAAAAAAAAAAAAAAAAAAAAAAAAAAAAAAAAAATTATCTTCACTTTTACTCAACAGCCAAGACGTATATCTGTACAGTGGGATCATTAACACCTTGCGAGCACCTTTTTTTCCCGGCAACATCGCAAGTGATGAGCGGAACTGCATGGATCCTATTAGACTGAACAGACTGTTGTTCCTGAAAAGCTAGGACATTAAGCACTGGGAACTGTATCATTTCAAAACTGTTTTATGTAACCAACAAATTTGTGACATAAATGTCTCTTTGTATACCTGATACTTTCATTTAGTTGCAAAACAAATTTTTAATTAGTTTAAAAACGATAAAAGATCGATTATTATAGTTTCCTTTTTGTTTTCCATGATTGGAATTGTATTGAAAGTATGAACACGGAAAAAAATCGAAAAAATCGATTTTTTAGTAAATCGATCTTTTAGACCTCGATTATTTTGTGAATCGATTTATCTAACTTCGATTCGAATCGATTCAAGAATCGATCTTTTTCGGAGAGAATCGCCATCCCCGATTGTTACTGAATGTGATTGGCTGCTGGCATAGTGGTGACGTACATGCGCAGAACCTCGCTAAACTGGGCCGCCATTGTTCGTGACGCGCACTATAGCAACAGTTGTGTGCGTGAATACAGTTAAGAACATTTGGCGCATTTCCAAGGTTATATACTGATGGGTCTTTTAATGATATGCTAGTATTCCCTAGATGGGTCTCAAATCGATGACCTTTGCATCAAGTTCATGCTTCCGTTCTATATATTGCTGTACTCCAAATACACAATTTTGTACACATGTTAATACGTTGGTAGAAAACTGAAGGTGGTTACAAATACCGAATGATTTTCGTAACACTAATTTCTCTTCCAAATAAATGCAAGGCAAAATTTAAATGTGTTCTACGGAGTTCAACGTTATCCCAATGACCAGACATATCTCATTTTACAGTGGCAGGTCTTTCCGCAGTGAAAAATCTTTCGCGGTCAGAGCTGCAATGGTAACTTTCTACTGCGTGAACACGACGAATGTCGAGGACTCTCATCGTTCCACTGGCCAAATGCAAGAAGCTGTGATGCAGGCAGCTGCTTGTTTCTTTCTCAGCGGATAACGAGCTGTACGAGTCACGTCTCCCTCGGCTACAGCAGACTGACGCAGGAGAGCGAAACCCTTACAGTGAGAGCGGGTCCTCAGTCCAGCCAGAAGGAAAGAATGGTGCGGTCTGAATTACTCGAACAGAGGTACCGAATATTGATGCGGGATCCCATAGTTCATTTCCTCTGCGTGTCTTGAGTGCTCTTATATGTCTGTAGATGACGGAGTAGTGTTGTTGAGTAAAATATACTTTCTCAGCTTGTTTCCATGAAGATGCAAGAAATGAGACATTAGTAATCGGTGCCACCACATTCATGCCCATTCTTTCAAAAGCCACAGAGATTTTATGCCAGTGGACGATTCAACTTCGACAGCGTACGAAAATTCTCGGTGTCTATTCTAGGAGTTAGGTACGTATTGTTTTAAAGATTTTGATCTATAGACGGGCTATCGGCAACCTGCGGGGCAAGAAATTTCGAAATAAACCAGTGCTCATCTCTCTAATGAATTTCTTTCCACAATACTTAACAATATTTATCATTTTGATATAGAATAATCTACATTTTCACCTATGATAGAAGTCTAAATCTTTCCATGCCTGCCCCAAACGGCAAAATATTGTCATTAGTCTCTATAGAAAAGAGTGACGCATCGATCATGGTTTCCTTTCACGTGAAATTTACTACCCTCTGTTTTGTTGTAACTATTTAGGTTTGACATAGAGTATTCGATGTAGAGTTTACTGGCGACTTTCTTTATCGCATAAACGTGCAATACCTAAGTTAATCTCAGAAGCTTGTTCTCCAGACGTATTTAACACATTAAAAGAATGTGAAATACTAGTAAACCACAATTTTAACGTAATATTTTAAATGACTTTGGGCTGCTTAGTCCACACAAGCAACTAATGTATTATTTGATTCTACTTGTTTATGTATTCTGGTGTGTCTAATTTTGCTCACAAGATAGTTTAGAGAACATGGGATGGACAGAATACGTAATTAAAAACCCCCGTACCTCGGGCCGGATTCGAAAAGAAATACCACAGCAACTCGAGGCCAATCGCCGTTTCCAAACACATTCATGACACGACTTACATCCAGACATTAAAACCACTTCGCACTTACAAAAATGTACATTTCGTATCCAGTTTGGCAAGCAGGGAGTTGTTTACTTACTGCATTTCACACAAAGGCGTATAATTGTTTTGGTTAACCTGTTACGCGAAACAACTATTAAACAAGCAGAACGAATGATTAAAACCCCGCGCTTTAAAAATGTTTTAGGTATTTCGAGAAAGAAATGAAACAAAATAACTGCTAAATTTAATTTTACTAAATAGTTCAAGCATAACTAAAATTAATTCCTGGCAAATTGTGACAATTTCAAAGAAAAATTAAGCACGATATTCGAATATATTTTTGATAATTATTTATGTAATTTGGGATTAGAATTAAGTAATTATATAAAGTAATGGCTGTACCAACATTATATATGGTTTGTATCATGGACATTGACTAAATAACAAACAAAGCGGATGGAAGCAGCTGAGGTGAGATTTCTGAGCCATGTTGAGTATCCTTTAATTAAAAGAAGTTAATAAATAATGGAACAATAGAGATTTTTATCTAAACGAGGAAATAATTAGATATAGGAAGAAATGGATGGATTATATACCACACCAGTAAGACACTAGACTACCAAAGGTGCTGCTAAATTAGAAAACAAAACAGGGAAAGGTCGATTTGAGAAGAGCTGAACTCAAAAAATGTAAGTTGGCGAAACAAAACATAAATTATTTAAACCTTATATATCATTATAATATTGAATTAGGTAAGAAGGTTAATTGGAGGCACTATCCCATCTCTGGTCTTTTGTCAATTTCTTCAATAAACTGCTCTCTCTATTGATCTACTTCACGTAATAACTCTCGGTTCCAGTATAATTTTCCATCTTTCTGAACCCAAAAAGTTTGTGCTCTACACAACGTCCTAGATATTTCTGTTACAGTAATGAAATTCTCTATTTTTGCATATGGTTTTCTGCTTCTGATGTTTTTCCGGTTTGTAATTTATTACCAAAAATGTTCTTCCTATTGTATCTTATCCAGTTTGTAAATTTCATTTAATCTACTTTTTCCATTTATAATGCAAATCGTAACTCTTTTATTTATTTCCTTCACCAGAATATGACAGTGATGGTGATCGTCGAAATATAGTGTGATAGCAACTCTGCTAGTTACCCGATAGCATTTAATATATTCTCAACACCGAGAGAAACTTCCCTCTTATACTCTTTTATTTTGTTTACGTAATTTCCAAATGTCTATTAAAGTAAAATGTTAACAGATACCCGATTCTAATAAACATTATCAATAATTCTACTTTACGGTAGAGATGACTTGTTTGCAATCTGAAACAATCGGTCCAATTTAATCTCAGCAAACCCCATTTTAAACCCATTAATGCCATAAATGAAAAACAATACATCTCTAGACGTGTGAAAAAGAATGCAATTATGAACTTCAGAGTATTCCGACGGTAATAATTTTCAAGCATCTGATATAAAACTGATTGCATTGTGGATTTAATATACATCAATTTATAGATTATTTGTTTCGGTGAAGAATATGTTTTAAAATCTATTACTAACGCTGCAGACTTACAAGCAGAAGTTTGTTGTCGGCCCAAATAATGTGAAAATTTTCTAATAGCACTAAAATTCCAACTTTTTCGATGAACAGCAATTTTTATTTCTAGTAAAGCTTCACTATATCACTAAGATCTAGTTTTTCTATTTTATCCGCCATGTAACTGCTCCTTAGAAGCAGCTACCCAATAGCATCTGTGAAGAGCTTTAATTTTCTAGTGCACGCCATTAAATATTTTTTCTATATTTCTTAACACTTCTGTTTCAGCCATTTTGTTAAGTATTTCTGAATATTTTGCCACAAGAAATATTCTGATCTAGTGTCTTCCTTTTGCGTACTAAAACGTTTGTACTTCCTCTTTTAATCATTCAGTGTCACAACTTGCTTTATGATCAAAGCTTTTCTGCTCGCTTTTCTTGAATCCATTGTTTCTCTACCTGCTTTAAGATCTTCCTTAATGTTTCAGTATAATTATTCCTGAATCTTTTTCTCTCTGCACTGGATTAACATTTTCTGCCGACTTTTGTTATGAAACCAGCATACTAAAATGAAAAAGAACTGTCATGGAAGAGTAGCTCATAGTACGAACACCTTCATTTTGGTGGCAAAACGTGCAGACGCAGTGCCGAAGTTTCACGATATTGCAGCATTGTTTATATCGCTGTTAAGAGGCAGTATATATTTAAAACACATTTCTAATAAAAAAATATTTACTTTTTATCATTTTAGATTCCAGTATTCAAGTATACAATAAAACTCTGCACTGCGCTAGTTGGATTGAGTAAATAACTGCATCCTGTCTCATTTCTACTGAGAAATAAGGGAAAAGGTTCATTTAATATTTTAAAGCCGTCTAAACTAAATGGTGCTATGGTTATTCTAAAACCTGCGTAATACCTATTATTATTTCGCTTAACATTGATTACATCTAATAAAGCGTTTCATATGACGGTTTAGTGTCAAGAGAAGAGTAACACATGTAGCGAAAAAATGAATAAAGTCTCTGACAAATGATAGATTTGTTTTGCTGAGAAAAACAACTCTAAATTTTTCATAAAAAGTATTTTCATTGGAGAATAAGATTTTTTGCAGTTATTGAAGCTAGTTATGGAATTACGTTTTCGCACTATCAGACCTCGCTGGAGTGTAGCTTACTGAAATGAGTTAGGTATGCTGATGATTCTGCAAGTGAAGAATAGTCTGAACAAACGTGAAAGCGGAAGAGTTCTGAGCTGGAGGAAGCAGAGGGGTGGCTGAGTTGCTCCCCCCTTAAGCCAAGGTAGCCTCATATAGTACTTGCCAGAGATGCCGTGTGGAAGGCACGGTTGTTTGCGAAACCGGCGAGTTTTACCGGCCCTAAAAGCGCAGTAAACTCCAGAGCCTTGTAGTCCTCCTTACGGAATAGTAAAGGACTAACCAAGGAGTGTAGCTGTACTAGGAACGTGCGAGGAAAGCAGGACCAATATTTTTTATTCGAATTTTCTCTGTACCGTATTAATATGCAACTGGTACTAAAAGGAGAGAATAGAACCAATGATTATAGAAATATATATTTATTTAGTTAACACCACATAACAGGTTATACGTTCAAGTAGTTGTCTACTTGGCACTGTAGTTCGGTGCTGTGGCAACGATAGTCTTACCCTCCTGAACGGTTGTTCTTATTCTTGTTAACTCTTGCAATACGACAGGCGACGTTCTTACAGTCACCGCACTCTCGTAGGTTCTAATCAGTAAAGGATTCTTGATAACACCCAATGTATGCAGTGACAACACGCAGTTTTACTAACTTGCTTCATACAAATTAGACTATATTGAAGAATACCTATTAAATGTACCTTCCTTTTATTCTTTAATTTTAATTATCATTAAACTTTGCATAGTATAATAATGAAAATTATATAACTATTTAATACTTTTCCCTTCCATACATTAATTTTAATTCTTACACCAATATCTTTCCTTGCCTCATCTCCAATATACGGCGGTGTAACGGTTAGCGTTCTCGCCTCGCATTCGGGAGGACGGCGGTTCGAATCCCCGTCCGGGCATCCAGATTTGGGTTTTGCATGGTTTACCCAAATCACTCCAGGCAAATGCCGGGATGCTTCCTTCAAAAGGCCATGGCAGAATTCCTTCCCATTCCTTGCCCCCATTCCTTGCCCCCATTCCTTGCCCCCATTCCTTGCCCCCCATCCTTGCCCCCCATCCATGCCCCCCCATTCCTTGCCCCCCATCCTTGCCCCCCATCCTTGCCCCCCATCCTTTCCCGTCTCTAAAGACCTCGGTGTTAAAAAGAGACGTAAAGGAGTTAAAAAAAAAAAAACAATATACGCCCTGTACACTCCCTTGACTCTCTTCACCCTCCTCCTTTCTTGCAATGAATCCCAACCCAGCTCTTTTATCATAACCCACATTTTGAGTATCAAATACAGGAGTTGGAGAGGGCGCAAAAAAGTGCTGCTAGTTTGTTTATGAAAATTATGGCAGAATGCAATCAGTAACATATATAAGAGCTGGGTTAGAATTCATTGCAAGGCAGGAAGAGGGTGAAGAGGGTCATGGGAATTTACAAGTCGTATATTGGTAATGACGAATGGACAGATATTGGTGTAAGAGTTAAAAGTAATGCATGGAAAGAAAAGATGACCATGACCACAAGCTGGCAGTCGATTTCAGGCAAATGGGCGTAGGAAGAATCTCTTTTTTTTAAGTAAGGGTGTCAGGGATTGGAATAATTTACCAAAAACGTTGAAAGAATTTAAAGTCAAAATTTGTAGATGGATGTAGTTAGGTGCAGGAAAGAGGGAAGATGGATGTGTGGGAAAATTGCCACCGGTGTTTGCGCTCCATTGCAATTTAATTAAATATTACTAAGGGAGGTAGCGGTATTTCTTTATATAATTACAAAACCGACGAATCTACATTTACACACGTCACATTTATTTACAAAAAACATTCAACAACCATACAGCATCATCAATACAAAAGAAGTAAAATAATTTCTCTCTTTCCGGAGCACAAGTCGTCAAGTTGACGTGGGCGCCAAGAATTAGACTTTTGGTGAACAGTCTATTTTTAGATTACCGTACTGTTATCGTTGCGGTGGGAAGATGGCTGCACATCGAGTTCAGTTAGCAATAGAATCTTCTCTCATATATATTACATATGCGCTTGATGGCGGCATACAATCGTCACACTATGATTCCACACGATGCCAAAAGCGTCTTCTAATTGCATACCTATGCATTGACACCATTTGGGGAGGGGGGAAAAAATTTAAAAAAATGTAAAATCACTTTAACCCATCCAACATGGTCCATTCACTCTTCACAATAGCTATCTACTATATAATTTCATAAGCTCACTCACTTCGATAACTATTGGCTGGAGATTGGTGTCAAGTCAGCCTTCGCTCGCAAAACAGCGACCAGAAATACGATTAGAAGAAATTCGTGGTTATGTAAACAATGTAATAGCTAAGCAACTGCTTCAGAATTAATTGCCACAATACATTAATTAATTTTGCAGCGTTTCATCGTTAAAAAATTACTAAACTTTACGTCTGAAAAAAGTGCATTTGATTTTCACTAGCATGTTGCTAATGAAAGTAACTTAAAAAAACATTAAAAAATTAAATTACTCTTGGTCTCTGCTGTAACTACGAATGCGAATTGTCGTTCCGGCTTAGGATAAATTTCAATTTAATTAAAACTTTCACTAATGTTGCTTGATATAAGTTTATGCATTACGATTTACTTGCTTTTTTTTTTTAGGTATTTTACTAACAACTTTCGATAATGGTCTTTATTCATCTTCGCTGTTATTTTAAGTTGACATAAGACCAAATATGTTACCGAATCAACTTTTCTGTAAATTCATTTCTTCGGAGTTGCTCAACTGTTTAATAATATTGAATGTGTATCAAGTTCTCTGGCCGTTACAGATACTATGACCAATTATTACATTATGAGTATTTACCTAGTCTCAATAAAAAAACAACGTCATGCTTTCGAAGCTAACAGGAATTTTTTTTTAAATTTTGCAGATTCAACTTTAAGGTCAAATACAATTCAAGTTTGTATTTAAGCAAGTTCGAGTCAACGACCTTTGAAACAGTTATACCATAGCGCGATCGCCCCTGACCGTGTTTAATAACTAAGTCTATTAAAGCTTCTGAGTTCTTCAAGCTCAAAAGATTTTATCCACTTTGAAGGTGAAACATAGGTCAATTTCGTATTTGGTCAGATCAGGTCAACCTGTCGTAATGTTTGACCCTAAAAACTGAAACTATTCTAGACCCGTGATGACTCGCAAAAGGGGGGGGGGGACGGTCCCGGACTTCCACTAATCTCATATAACGTGGCTCGGTCACCTCTAGTTTCTCTCAGCAATCACGGAAAGTTTTTGAACTCCTTCCCTACGCACAGACAGTATTCTTTTCACTTAACTTTCATTTTAATATTCGCAATTATCAGACGATACATTACAAAATTGATGTAACAAATTGATTTAGAGAAACGACTTCAGATGTTTCATGTAATTCAGTAGAAACTTTTAAATCAGCAGACCAAATACGTTATTATAATATATGACTGAACATGCAATCAGGAGCAACTATATTCAAAATTTTAAAAGTACTCGAAATAGCTCTAAGAGAGTTAATTTTCAACAATAACAATACTAAAGAATACTCAACGTCAAATACCCGAAACAACCAGATGAGATATACTAGTGCAATTTAATCAAGTATTAAACATTCTATATCATATTAATAACCAAGTACTCAAGAAGAACAAAGTATAGTCACCGTTAATTTTTCTCAGTGGTTAAGGCGCATGCTTTCGAATGGTAGGAGTGTGATCCCTGATTCAAATCTCCGTAAGGCCATGGATTTTTGGGAGTTGTGTTTGATGATATGAGCTACGCCAGAACGTTCTGTATCTGGGATTCCGAGTTATACTGTAGGTCCAGCCGTGACAGAGGTGGAATTCGCGTCAAATGGAAACTCTGTCACCCGGTCGCAGAACGACACGAATTTACTTTTTCAGCAATAATTTAGAGTCCAACGATGGTATTTTTTTTCTCCGACGCATATAGCAGCTACTGAGCAATTCACACAATGTTTCACCTTCATGCCTTCCGTTCAACGTCCGCGTGATAACAGAATTAACGAAGACTACCTATTGAATCAAATTTACACCATTAACGCCAGCGGCTTGAGACTTTTTTTTAGACTGTGCCGGCACTGAGACTGAGATTTCGGTTACGCGGGGATTTATAGACTGGGTTAGTGGGTTAGCGGTACTCCTTAGAAAATGAGCAGCGCTATAAAAGGAACAGGACGTTGAGGTAGCATTTATATGTCGCCTATACTAACAATATAAATATTAAAATTACTTTAATTATAATATAGGTTAATATTTATAGCCGCCTTTTAATTCTTAAATGGATGTAACATCGTATTATCCGTTGTATTATCATTCGGTTAGGTACGAAATGTTGTGCGCTAAATAACGCGTAATATGTGTGGAAATTCAGGCTTCATTTATGCCCCATTATGTAGAATTGTAGTGAATGATACATTTTAAAACCCTCACGACACATTTTAGCTTATCGCAAAGAGGTACTTAGTCTATGAAGACTAGGCACGAAATTGTTATTGCTACATAAAGATTTTAGCCGTCTTTACAGCTCTGACAAAGCTTCGCTTATTAAGGAAACCCCGAAATACTTACTTTCGTATTTACTATCATCTGCGGAAATAAAATATTTCTCTTTTACTCACAAACGATAATACAGTGTTAAAAAAAAAAATAGATTTTTACAACTTAGCGGTTATTTAAGTTTTGTAATGTGTTACCGTCGGTGATTCTCTTTGTAACAGACTTTGTTTAAACCATAATTTGCAAACCCCTAAAATCTAGTTCTCATTAATAACAAACCTTATAAATAACAAAATTAGTGTTTAATAAAGAAGCGAAGCCATTGGTTGTAAATATGTAGAATTGTTTTAGTATGTAAGTTGTGTGAAAAGGCTTTGAATGAACTGAATAACAGCTGTAAGTGTGATAAAGTATTATAGCACCTGACATACTAATCAGAAAACTGTAATCATGAATATTGTTGTCATGCGAAATGCAACGCCATGCTGTATAAGTGGGGTCTTCAGGATTCTCCTGCATGTGACTGCGGTGCTCCTTCCCAGAGTGTGGAGCATATTATCAGGGAATGCCCTCTACGGAAGTATGATGGACCATATGAAGATGTTTTTGGAGCTACAAGTTCCTTCTTAGAATGGCTGGAAGAATTAGACATCAGCTTGTGAACGCTACCAACGTTCTTGTCATTGTATATATTTATTATTGTATTAGTTGCTTGCCATACGACAAATAAATAAATAAATGAATATTGTTCCAGCAAGAGGAAAATTAAATCTCTGGTACGACGCAGGTATACTTGTGCTTCCATGTGTTTGGCAATAGAGTGTACAACCCCTCTTCCTCTGCGGGTTGGTTCAGAGAAGTACTCGGGCGGATTTGTGCGGCCTGACTAAGGAAGATTAATGCTTCCGTGACGTATGCTATATCCAGCACTGGGAGACGCACCTGGTTACTTTGGGTGCGGTGAAGTGGTGGTACCATGCAGACTGGAGAATTCTGTGTCGAAATTGCTGCTGAGTGCTCTTCAGTGTTGACCGGTACCCAGTGATGCATCCCTACTGACGGTGCCTATCTACTTTAGCGTGCTTCACAGCTGTGTGTCGGTATATCAGGGAAGCGATGCCGGGAGTATCTGTTCAAAGAATCAGTGAGTCACAGAGGTATTACCTTCTGCCGTCAGTATGCCCTCTGTTCGACGCCTCTGGGGTATAGAAACGTGCCTGGACCTTGCACGCAGGCAAAGCTCAGTACCAAAGCGGTTGTTGAGTACGCTTCGAAGTTGAATGGAAGTTCAGGGAAGCAATGTGACCAGCTGATAAGAGCATTAGGCTGAACTCTTGCTGACTGAAGCGGTCCTGCCTTAGCGAATATCCGGTACCGGCAGTTAAGGTCTTCGGTTGCTTAACAATCGGACACTTTGCTGAAAGAGTATGTACGCTCTGCAGTATGAGCTCTGTGCCAATGGCTCCGGACCTGTATCACCCACGGAGAAAGGAGTTGGCGGACCCTGAAAAGTGACGACGTAGTTGCAATAGTAGTCCCATGCCGTGCGCACACCATCGTTTGGCCTACTGTTGGTGGTCACTGGATTTAAGTTAGTTAAACAGCACTGTATCGAGCACCGCACCGTGCTCGCACCGACGCTGATTAACTTCGATTATTTTTTTGACGGTGACCAGGTCCGCCGCTAGCTGTTTGAACGCCCTTGTCCAATATCGATTATGCCGCCCCCTGTCTAACTACACAGCCAGTGGTGTACCTAGGAATTTTCTGCGAACCGGGTAAACATTATTTTTTGCCGCCCCCATGTTACCACCACACCCAGTGTCGTGAAATTTGCCGCCCTCGATCAAACGATTTGCCACCCTCGATCACACGATTCGCCGCCCTCTATCACTCGATTTGCCACCCGCCCCTCGACGTGCCGCCCGTGTGCGCTGCACGCCTTGCACGCCCCTTACGGCGGGCCTGACGGTGGCGGTTAGGTCTCGTCATTTTGGATGTTGTGAGGTCCCACTCACAAATCATTGCTGAAATTGTAAATAGATTAGCAAATAATAGACTTTCACAGCATAAGTAGTATGTATAGATATTTGGGTAATTTTAAGTGTTTGTTAGTAATGTAATTTTTTGTAGTTGGCGCTACTGTATTGTTGGTCGACAAAGAAGGAGGGTGTTAAGATGGTGTAGAGACCACGAGGAATGTATTAACTGGACAGTGACGACTATGTATTGTGTTGTATGAGTATTTAAAGTGTTCAATAAATTGTGCAGATAAATGAAAATATTGGTGGATTTGATTTAACATTAACATTCGTTGCGCAGAAGAGTGTAATTTGAGGGCAGTTTATTAAACAATAATATTATGCTAGGTGATAACACTACCGCAAAAATCAACGCTTATGCCATGTGTTGAATTTGGCGGGCTATCTACCTTCGACTGAATAATAGTAATTAGTAAGGAGGACCTAGCAATGTGTAGAAGCTTACATAGAAAATTCAGAAATATTCAGTCTTCTACGACCAAACATTATTTTTGCGTTATTTTCTGTTCCACCAGAAGATGTGAAATATAGATTTTGTCATTCTAAAATTTTCGTAAATCTACGCCATCTCTTGTTAAGGTAATTTTTGAACACTGATTCCGTAAAGAACTACGCTAAAGTCTTACAGGCGACTGAAAATTGGGTAGAAACACGTCCGTCACACAGACGAGCTACGAACAAGTGCGGACAGGAAGGAGGAAATGGTTTCTGGGCATACTGACGATGGGTCCACAGTGTAGGCTTAGTGCTATAATGTGAGATCCGACTTTAAATGTGCTAGTTAATGCCTCGGACGAACATCTGGCCCGAGGCAGCAGCAACACTGGCAAGAATGCCTTGACCACGGTCTTGCTCTAAGAAGGATTGCTATACGGCCGAGGACTCCAGGACATTCGAAGTTTTGGCTGCACGATGCCTCATGGCTCCCCGTGGGCAAATTGTTTTTCTCGTTAGTGTGTTCATTCCTATAGTAACGCTGCTGATGGTGAGAACTGGATTTTTCTGACGGATTGGACCGAACTATATTGTTGCTCGCTACGTTTCAGAACTGGAGTCTCATATACAAAAAGCGGTTCCTATTATTAAAAATGTAAATTAAAGCGACACTACGAAAGAATTTGTATGATTGCTTAAAGAAGTTTCCTCTTATCAGTAAAGACCATCAAAATTAACTCCAGTCATATCTATTATCTCACAAAAATATTACGGCCACACTAGTTGGGTGAATGAGAAGCCCTGCACGTATGTTGTAAGTGGAGATGATGTTTTCAAGACTTTTGAAGAATTCTTGACAAAATCAAACCCAGTGCAGTGGGTATGATGTTCAAAGAAAATGTTTTGGTGAAGAGAATCAAATGTAAAAATGCTGAGATACTATGTTATCAGTGCACAACTATCCAATATCGCAATTCCAATACTACATTGAAGAAATTTATCAATTTTATGAAATCTCGATCTGCTCTTCAGCACAGATAATAAACAGTTTTTGCTGGAATGTGATTCGGTGTATTCCGAATTACTCCACTGAAACAATGTCCGCTGGCTGAAAAAGAACCGAGTCTTTGAAAGTTTTGGTAAAACAAAAGGCGATGTGATCAGAACTTAGATAAAAAAAAAGTAAGGAAGTACTTAGGAGTTTCTAGTGAACGAGTGAAATACGCTAGCTTTGAGTTTCCTGGAAGACGTTCTCAAAGCCGAACGTGGTGGGTCAGCAGTAACGCTCTGGCCTCTCATTAGGGAGGACGCGGGTTCGAATCCCCGTCCGGGAATCCAGATATGAGTTTTCCATGGTTTCCCCAAATCACCCCAGGCTACCTTCAAAAATCCATGACAGAATTCCTTCCAGTTCGTTGTACCTTGTCCTATCCTGCCTCTAATGACCTCGACGTCAATGAGACATAAGGCCATAAGTAAACAAAAAAACTCAAATATTTAAAACCCTTAATTTGGAGTTGACATTGTGCTAGTGGCAATGTACAAATTGTGTTTGCTTTTCGTCGCAACCTTAATATAATTGTAAAAGTCAATGATAATCAAGAATTCATCTATTTTCCTGCAATTTCTCGGTCATAGAAAGAAAAGTCCCTTAAAAACATAACAGAGTTTTTCAGTTTTGTATTAGATCCTGGGAAGGACTTCTCAGTAATCTTCCAAGGCTTTGCAAAGATAGAAATTTTTAAAGATCTCAATATGAAATCTTTCCAGCTAGATAATGGGCTGTTTTGACTATGGAGTTGTTCCGAGTTGCAAAACCTTCACTTCAACTGGGGATAATCGATCTGCAAAACGATTTTTGCCGGAAAATGTAAAAAATTGGATGTACTGAAGAATTTTGGGATAAATAAGATTTCGACCAATATGAAAATTGTAAAAAATTAACTGTAAATTTGACTGAAATGTTTGGTTTTGAGATGTCTTTCTCTAAAATCAACTTCTTTCAGAAACGAATATACACCAAAGTTAACGTCTGGACACAATGAAGACGCTATGCTCATTAACTACTCTCCACGAAGGTAAATTTTTTTAACACAGTAAAATATTAGCATTGGGATGTTTGTGAAATATTTTTAACTTTTATATTTCAATTATAATTAAACGAAAATTAAAATTTTCTATTAATAACATTTTCTTTTTCTAGAACTCTATAGATACAATTAAGACCAACTAGTCTCCACTAAAAATTACTAGCCAACCTGTGGTGTAGAGTAAAAAAAATAGTATGTTGTCATTTTTTAATAAGGTTATCGTTCAGTTCGCAGATGATATGTGAGAGTGTAGTGAAATTTTTAAGTGGAACGGAGAAGTTATTGGAAACAACTCCACGCGAAAGGCCAGAAATTTTATTCCTTTCTTTACCACTACAGATAAACAATCCCACCCCTACACTTATGACCCAAACGACAAAAATAATATTTAGAATGTGTTACAGCAAAATGGAAAGTAGTCATTTTGGAATGAATGCTGAAACTATTTGTAACAAGAAAGAGGCTTGCATGAAATAATATATGTCTATCCCCGAAATTCGTTGCTGTATATGTAAGAACCGCACATGTCACTCTCCCTCAATCCTGCGCCCATGTGTCATAGCAGTAGTGTCTGAGGTAGGCAGGAAGCTGTTATTACAGGGGTCATTACATCGTAACAACATCGGTCCCGTTAACTGGGTTTGTGTTCCATGTATGCGGGTAGGTCAACACAGCGGGTAATAACCTCGTTAGAACTGACCGCTGTGTACGCAGCACACATATCTAGTCTCATTTCCTATCGACGGCCCCGCATATGGTCGCAAGCTTCTAACAAAAGTGGATCTAAAACATGAATGGGAAACTGTTTAGTTACTGTCATCCAGTTCTAACAGAAATATTCAAAATGTCAGAAGAGTTAGTAACGATATCGTAGTATCGCTGAACTATCGATATTAACGAGGCGAGTGTAGGATCGCGGAAAGAAAACATGGCGCGAATCCACTTTGAGTTTAAGGTAGGTGCAGATACTCTAATTGTGCGTCTCCGATACTGTGATGAAGCAAGTCCGCAGAAGTGTCCTATAAGTATGAAAAGTGTAAGAACGAAGACTTTCCCGGCGTATGACTGCAATGTAATCTTCACGGGTGTACCGCCGGATAGTGTTGTGGAAACACAATATTTCGACGGCAAGCTCCACCGTCTTCTTCAGGTGTAGAGACATCTGCACTGGTCGGCTGACCCACAGATACTGAGATGGTGCGGGTGCCGCTCTTCCTTATATACACGTCAGCGTCCGGCGGCTGCGTGGCCTCGGCGAAGGCTTACTATGATACAGGCCCGCAACCAACTGGCGGCTGGCTGCCAGTGGGCTTGGCAATGGTTCTTGTTCCACAACACTATCGGGCGGTACACCCGTGAAGACTACATTGCAGTATGAAAAGTGTTTTGTAATGAATATACAGTGACTATAATCGCCCGAGAAGTGAACTTTACTACTACAGGAACTGTATACGTGTGTAAAAGTGTGTCTGTGTGAGAATATCGACAGCACCACAGTATGCGCGTGCTGGAACATTGCTTCCCAATTCTGAACTGTGTGTCTATACTGAAGAATTCCGGTCAACTAATCTTAAACAAACTAGAGGTTCACTTCGGCAAACGGTGTATAAAGTCACTAGCTTCAATAATAATAAAAGTGTGTATGTAGTCTGAATGCTCCTACCTGCCGTTGCTGTTTTGTGATGGTAGACTAGTAATATTTTCAATAAGCCAAGTTGGTTGGAAGTACTTTCTGTGTGGTATTACGAATTATTTACGTATTTTCATGGCACGTGTACAGGGACAAAAAGAAGCGCTAAAGCTTTGTGTTTTGCCAAAGACTGAAAACAAGTCAACTACAAATAATTATCTGTATGTTGTGGATCATTTTCCTCAATTGCTAATAATATTAATAAATAAATAATGCCAAAGCAATTGACTTTTTTGGATTTATTGGTCTCCCGTACGCGTTTCACTTCTTTAGCAGAAGCATCATCAGAGGTTTTTTTCTGTTAATTATGTACAAAATTGTAAACAGGTTATGTTTTGTTTGGTACTGATGCTGAGAACGGAGCAAAAAGCAATGCATTAAACCACAAATGTAAGTAGAATATAAGTTAGATAATAATTAATTCCACTGTACCAAACAAAACATAACCTGTTTACAATTTTGTACATAATTAACAGAAAAAACCCGCTGATAATGCTTCTGCTAAAGAAGTGAAACGCGTACGGGAGACCAATAAATCCAAAAAAGTCAATTGCTTTGGCGTTATTTATTTATTAAAAAAAAAACAAATAATTATCATTATTAAATATACGGCAAATTAAATATCATCGTTACAAGTTATAATGAGGGATAATGAAAGATTTTCCGTCAGTCAGATTATCAGCAAAGAAGGGAATTGGTTGCCATTGTTGTATATTTGGGGCGAATAGTTCGATCTTAACACAGGGATATAATGGCTATCAGACTAGTTTGGATCTGGAATAAAATCCTGAAGAGATTCTAAAATAATGAGTGATGTAAAACCAAATTTCTTTTAAAGTTAATTAATTCTCTAGAATATGAAAAATAATAAAGATTTGTTTAAAAAGACAGTGACACTAGTAACTAATCACTTATAGAAATTTATTTTTAATTCGTTCTCAGGATTATGCTGGTATCCTCAGTAGATACTGACACCGGACCAGTGTTTCGTTTTATATAAAATGTGTTATTAATACCATGTATAGTCCGGATTAAACTTATTTTTTATTTTGTTTTTTACTTTTTTTTGTTTATAGACATACGACTTGTTGACGCCGGGGTCATTAGAGTCGGGAAAGGGCTGTAACTCGAAAGAAATCGGCCTTTTCCTTTTGAAGGACCCATCACGACATCCACTTGGAGTGATTTTGGGAAACCATGGAAATCTCAAATCTGGCTGGACGGGGATTCGAATCATCGTCATTCCAAATTCGAGGCCAGTGCGTTATCGCTCAACCATCACGTTCGGTTGGATGAAATTGATAATGCTTAATGAGAAAAGTGATTTGGCTGATCACTGGATAAGTAGCTTCCCTTCGAAATTCGGAGCTGGAATACCATCGTGGCAAGGATTTTTACGAGATTTGCTTAGTTCATATCAGAGTGCTGGGATGCTCCATGATTTGGATCCAAATTAAAATACAGGGCGTTCGCCGGAAAACGCTACCCTCCCAGTCTGTTGCCGTCGGCAACTTGCTCGGTCAGTGCAGCCAGCGGTTTCCGCCAACCGGCACCGTGAATCACCGCACTGTTTAACACCTCCGCTGCCCCAACAGTGCATTGCAGTGACCCTTACATTGTTAAGAACGGTTTCTTTGCATTGTAGATAGTTTGTGACTTCAGTCTCTTATTAATCAGTGTTGTGAATAAACGTTTCTTTGCGGTTTGGCTGGTTT
This sequence comes from Vandiemenella viatica, assembly GCA_031002005.1. Lineage (NCBI taxonomy): Eukaryota > Metazoa > Arthropoda > Insecta > Orthoptera > Morabidae > Vandiemenella > Vandiemenella viatica. The sequence goes on along the minus strand of JARYHS010013631.1, from coordinate 144,344,941 downwards.
GGGGCTTCATACTCTTATTAATCTGTACCGTGTTTGAGTGTGAGTAAAATTATGGTATGTTACAGTTTGCAACAAAGAATATTTCTCTACGATACATATGTGAAGAAGAAGTCGTTTAAAAAGTGTCACAGTAAATTTCGTCGCGAATTTCCTGGCTCTTTACTGCCAGCTAAATCAACAATTCTGCGTCTGGTTAAAAAAGTAAGAGAAAGGGTTCATTTTTTAACAAAAAGAAACTGTCGGTCAACCGTATTCTCACAGAGGAGAAAATTGACGATATCGCTTTTCGACTAGAACAGTCACCCAAAAAATCATTAAGTCAGTTAGGGCAGCGTGTGTCTCGAAATATGTTCAGAAGATGTGAAATGTGCATTACACAAGAGGGTCAACACTTCCCGCATCTTTTATAAGGTAAGCTAATGAATTACGTCACATTTAAATGCTTAGCACACAAGTTTATGAAGTTTATGAAGCGTAATTATTATGAAATAGTCCGCGGCCGACGGTCGAACAATGCCGGAAACTGAGCGCTCGCTCGCCGGGAGCAGTTTCTTCCTTGTAGCGCTAACAGTGGGTTGCGTTTCCCGGCGAACGCCCTGTATATATTCGGACACTATAATGGCGGAATGTGCAGGTAATCGGAACTCTGCAACAGGTCGTAATTTACTTTATTTTATCGACGGGAAGAAGGAAAAGCATATTAATTATTTCATTAATATATTTTTAAACTAGTAGTTACCCGCAATTTCGTTAGCGTGGATTGTTACTATATACTCTACCCACTTAAAACAACGTAGTCAAGTACTGCATTATCCACGGCTCCTGCGGCATATAAGAAACAAAATCTTTTTTCATGAATACAAAATGTAACTTCATTCTTCGAATAATACATGGCCGCTCGTACAATGAAATAACGATAAATATTTTGACTGCGAGAAGTAACTTTTAAATTGACACTAATATGTGGATTCTTTTACTTTAATAATTCAGCTTTTCAAAGACACTTCAAAGTGAAACATATTCTGTTTTCCCTGCGTAATCACGGACTGTGCATTAATTAAAACCGAATTAAAATCTTACCAGTAGTTTATGGAAAAATTATCCTAAATTTACCAGCTTTACATCACATCAAAATGAAACATTCAATATTTTACGAATATCTGCGTAATTGCGGGATCACAGATTAAACGTTAATCGAAACTACGACAAAATCCAAACCCACAGTTTTTTCATGAACCGCATTCTGTGAAAAAATATCCCAACCTTCCCATTTTTTTCAACGTTACATAAAAATAAAACATCCTTTTCCTAAGCACGACGATGGGCCGTACCTTATTAAAATGTGAACAGTATTATTACTATAATTATTTTGTTAATTGCGTTTAACCAAAAATAAAAATAATTTGATATTTTTTCGACATTACATTAATATAAAAGTACCATACTTTATTTGTGTCACCATGGACTGTTAACTAGTCGTAACCCCACAGAAATTAAGTTCAATGAAGAATTTTATGATGTGTCATCTCAGATTGAACTTACCATATTTTACCCGTGATCACCGGGTATGGATTAATTAAAAAAAACCATTAAAATCCGTACCGAAGTTTAAGGGTGAATCGCCTGCAACTAACGATAGTGATGAGTGAGCAGTAACATTCTGGCCTCGCATTCGGGAGGACACGGGTTCGAATCCCCGCCCGGCGGTTCACATTTTGGTTTTCCATGGTTTCTCCAAATAACGCCAGGCGAAGCCAAGATGGTTCCATGAAAAACCCATAGCCGAATTCCTTTCCATTCCTTCCCATTCCTTTCCTCCAGTTCTTTCTCGCAGCTAATGACCTCGAAGTCGACGAGGTGTAAAGAAGAAGCAATATATATGTATATAAGTTGAAAATTATATTAATTTTTCTGTTTAAAGTGTCAAATTAAAAGATCTTGTCATTGGGTTATACGTTAATCGTAATCCCACCAGTATACCACCATTAATATTTGCTTGAATCGCTTTCAACGAAAAATTATCCTTAGTTTATAATTTTTTCGACGTTACATCGAAAATCAACATACCCAGATTTACTCGCGGGATGACTGGCTATACATTGGTCAAACGTCTTTGGAATCCCTCCAACAATTTTTCAGTACAGTAGTTTTTAAGTAACTCGCGTCCTTGGTAGTTTGACACCACTTTTCTAATTTCTCATTTATTTTTTTCTTTGACATCACATCAAAATGAAACTTATCCAAGTCCCTGCGGTACATTAAATGAAGCCTATCAAAATCCGACTGCTAGATTTTGCATTAATCGTGTTCACTGCAAATATGATAATATTTTATTTCCCTTTTTTGGCGTCATGCAAAAACAAAATGTATGCTATTCAGTTAGTTTCTCTGAAACACGTTCATCCCGACGCAGACGGGCAATAATTAAACAAAAAAGTTTATTCCTTCTCCGTGGATTATTATAAGTAACAGCAAATATTTAAAAAATATTTAATGTACGGAATTTTTTCTGTTTACCGTTTTATTGTAATAGTAGATATGGTCTTTTCGATCGTTTAGTTTACTGATCATGTAATTGTTTTTTTTTTTTTTTCTCCTAACTTTATGCCCCGTCGACGTCATTAGAGAGGCACGAAAGGTCTTGGAGTAAGCAACGGGAAGGAACTCGGCTATGGCCATTTGCCTGGAGAGATCCGACAACGTCATTACAGGCACGAAAGGTCTTGGAGTAAGCAACGGGAAGGAACTCGGCTATGGCCATTTGCCTGGAGAGATCCGACAACGTCATTACAGGCACGAAAGGTCTTGGAGTAAGCAACGGGAAGGAACTCGGCTATGGCCATTTGCCTGGAGAGATCCGACAACGTCATTACAGGCACGAAAGGTCTTGGAGTAAGCAACGGGAAGGAACTCGGCTATGGCCATTTGCCTGGAGAGATCCGACAAAACCATGGAAAACCCAAATATGGATGGCCGAAAGTGGATTCGAACCCATTACCTCCCCAATCCTAGCCCAGAGTGTTACAGCTCACCCATCAAATGCGGTGCATGTAATTGTGGGACAACTATAGTAGTCCAGTAACGGGGTCGTAGAAAGGGGGTCTCACTTGCATCACATCACGTAGAAGATTTTTTTTCTTATCTTGTATATATTGGTGAGAGTATGCAGAAACCAAGTTTTCGACCTCCAGCACCCTCGGAACAATTTTCTGTGGCCAAAAAACATCAAAATTTGGGTACTTTTTTCAGTTTTTCGTCTATAACTCCTTCCTGATAAGTCCTATCAAGAAATATTCTATTTTCAATTTGAAAGAGGACAAACTTTCCTACAACTTTCGTACTACAAACTTTTTTCTAAACTCAAAATTAAGCGAGCTACAGTTCTTCGAAAATCAGCCAAATTTCACACTTTTCCTAAAAGTTGGGTTTTTACCTAATTTGCAGCTCAAAATGACCTGAAACCCCTGTATATATAACCGATATATATATATGTATTTCTGTATGACATAGTATATATATGTACTATACTTTGATTACTGATGGTCGATTCAGTAATCATATAGCATTGTTGGCCGGGAGATCCCGAAGGATTATTTGGCCGTCAGGTGACAGTGTTATGGATAGGTCGCGCAGTGCGCTTCTTGTGGCTATCTAACCTGACCAAGTACTAGTACCGCATATAGGGAACCCACAGCTTAAGGTGGAATTAAAACCACAGAATCGTTCTGGCTTTCTCCATATTACACAGCAAGCTGTGGCAGAGGTAAAGCTAGGGTTAATGGCCTTTGAAAATTACTGCTGAGAACGGGATTTCGATCTTCAGTCAGATACCTTAACCACTGAGCTACGATTTCGTTCTATTACCTGATGGTATTTGTACCAGTTTGAAAAACGGATTTGCAAAACTGAAAACATAATGTTATGGCACAAAGTTTATTTATGCAGTCAAAATTAAGTCATAATAAGTCAAAAATTAGTCATAAATCCATTTCTTTTCCGTTTTAATGGATTGAAACAATGTGTCCTATTTGAATTTGTTCCGTACAACAATGGAAAAAAAATTGTCGCTATGTGAAGCATTTAAATCTCTTCAAGATACAACACCCAACGCAAAAAATTTTGCTATGCACGGATGATTCCTCCTGCATAAGGTTATGTGGCATAGTAGTAAATACCTTGGCTGCTTCTGTGGAAAATATGAAGCCTATTTGACAACGAACTATAGATCCAACATCACACTTATATTTGACGGATACCGAAGTTATGCTGCGCAGAGAGGAATAAAGTCAACTGAAATGATTTGTAGTTTGAAAACATCAGATACTTCAGCAGGCATCGTTTTCAGTGAGGCAACAAGTGCTACAATGACGCAGCAAATGAGAGCAGCAAGAACTGTGTAATGTTGTTACTAATGCAAAAACTGAAAAAGGAGGCATCCAAGATCAACAGGCAAAACAAGATGCTGCTGGATTGACCGTTGACGCAGCAATTTCCCAAGCAGCAAAATTCGACAGTGTGATGATTCTAAGTGAGTATATTGGCTTTCTCATTTTGCTAATGGGCTTTGGTACCACGAGTTTGAGCCCACACACATCCTCTTCATCCATGCATTTGCTGGATGTGATACAATATCAGCATATTTAGGCTATGGGAAAGAAAACTTCTACTGCATGATTCATCACCAACCATATCTGAAAGTAACATGCATGCTAACTTCTCAGAACTCTAGCCTCCAGAGAACATTTGGACAACACGCAGGGGAACAGATCATCTTGGAACGGTACGGAAAAATTGCTTGTGGAACATTGGAAGGCTCAGATATGAAATGATTAAGAAATCTGCCCAAAAAATGCATTCAGACTAGCACGGTTGCCACCAAAATCAGATGCGGCAACGTTTCACTCAATATGCACGTACCACCAAGTAAAGGTTGGTTGGGTCGAGAAACGTACCCATTGCAGTGAGGATGAAGGAAAGGCTCGTCCAGTCTTATTACAGTTACAATAATAAATGCATTCAGGAGGACGTCGGTTCGAATTCCCGTCCAAGCATCCAGATTTGGGTTTTCCATGGTTTCCTCAAATCACTCCAGCCGAATGCCGGGACGCTTCCTTCAAAAGGCCATGGGCGAAATCCTTCACGTTCCTTGTCCCCAGTCCCATCGTGCCACTAATGAACTCGACGTCGACGAGGCGTAAAGTCATAAAAAAAACAATAATAAAAGACGATGCACTTGAGTTTACTTCGAAGGTTGTATCATATTCCATCCAGAAACCTTGTACTCCTCCATGCAGCTGTCGCTAATCAGGACTGCATTGTTCAGCTGCTTGCAAAAATTGCTCTCGCCTGCCTCGTGAAAGCGTTCCTGGAATGTAGTAGATGAAGGAGAGGAAGATTTCTTCGACCTCGGGGAAGCTGTTCCTGATGCAATGGATGAAAGAGACACAATTCATTGATAAGCCGGGACAATCCAAGAAATTTATTTATGACCATTTTTTAACTTATTTCGAAATTATTATGACTTTATAACTTTGCGTCATAACATTATGCATTGTTGTTCGCTCTATTATCTTCAGTAATAGAGCGATCTGGTAGCTCAAGGCGTCTGACTGGAGATCGAAATCCCGGGCTCAGCAATGATTTTCAAAGGCCATTGACCCGACCTTTACCTCTGCCACAGCTTGCTGTGTAAAATGAAGTAAGCCAGAACGATTCTGTGGTTTGGATTCCACCTTAAGCTGTAGGTTCCCTATATGCGGTACTATTACTTGGTCAGGTTAGATAGCCACAAGAAGCGCACTGCGCGGCCTATCCATAAAACTGTAACCTGGCGGCCGAACAATCCTTCGGGATCTCCCGGCCAACAATGCTATATGATTATTGAATGGACCATCAGTAATCAAAGTATAGTACATATATATACTATGTCATACAGAAATACATATATATCGGTTATATATACAGGGGTTTCAGGTCATTTTGAGCTGCAAAGTAGGTAAAAACACAACTTTTAGGAAAAGTGTGAAATTTGGCCGATTTGCAAAGAACTGTAGCTCGTTTAATTTTGAGTTTAGAAAAAAGTTTGTAATACGAAAGTTGTAGGAAATTTGTCCTTTTTCAAATTAAAAATAGAATATTTCTTGATAGGACTTATCAGCAAGGAGTTATAGACGAAAAACTGAAAAAAGTACCCAAATTTTGATGTTTTCTGGCCACAGAAAATTGTGCCGAGGGTGTTGGAGGTCGAAAACTTGGTTTCTGCATACTCTCACCAATATATACAATATAAGAAAAAAAAATCTTCTACGTGATGTGATGCAAGTGAGAACTACCCCGTTACTGGACTATAGGAAGGACAACTCAAAACCAACACAACACTTTATTAAATCATGGATTGTATCGAACGGGTGACGGACTCGAAGACAACAAGAAGTCTTGTACGGTATTTCCGTGTTTCAGTTTTATGACAATACCATTTGCTATTGGTATAAGTTTCACTTCATTTTAGTGCTTCTAGTGAACAAGTCCAAGAAATTATTACTATTTATCTTGAAAATTATTTGGACTCCCTCTGCCAGGTAGTATTTTTTCAGAAGGCTTGCCTTATTAATTTAAATTATGACCATTACTCTCCGAAAATAATAAGTATTTTCGTGGTAATGGCTCATGTTATTTAAATTATCTTGGCACTATATCACAACAGTGTAGCCGAATAATGAAAATTCTCTCACAACCACTCTTAATAATTGTTGTTACAAATAGGTTGGTTAGGTAGATGGGAGGAGGCCAATATTGGCCTCCTACCTATCATTCGGGAGGACCGGGGTTAAACTCGGTTCGGCCATCCTGTCTGAGGTTTTCCGTGGTTTCCCTCAGACACTTAGGCGAATGCTGGGATGGTTCCCTACAAGGCCACGGCCGACCTTCCATCCCCCTTCCCTCCCCGTAGTAGTAGATTGGCTGAAAAGAGTCCCCTATGACTCTCCAGCAGCCCGCCTCCCAGCCTTCTGCTGGGAGGAATGAAATCGTGAAAAAAAAAATACACAAAGTAATCACCGAGATGGAAGGAGGCCAATATTGGCCTCCTACCTATCATTCGGGAGGACTGGGGTTAAACTCGGTTCGGCCATCCTGTCTGAGGTTTTCCGTGGTTTCCCTCAGACACTTAGGCGAATGCTGGGATGGTTCCCTACAAGGCCACGGCCGACCTTCCATCCCCCTTCCCTCCCCGTAGAGTAGATTGGCTGAAAAGAGTCTCCTATGACTCTCCAGCAGCCCGCCTCCCAGCCTTCTGCTGGGAGGAATGAAATGTAAAAAAAAAAAAAAAAAACACAAGGTAATCGTGAATATTAATAATACATGGTTGGTTTCTGTTTTCCGCAAGTGAGTGCGCGCGAGCGTTCTGCTAACACACCGGTGGCAATTCATCTAATCATCTAATTAGCCCTTATATATATAATTTTCTTTTATAATCTGAATGTTAAATTCCTCCCCCATTTACTTTTCCGATTTACAAATTTAAAATCCTTATGCGTTTTTGGTAAATTATTCATCACTGTCACATCATTTGTTCCAATCCCTGACACCCTTACCAACAAAGAAAATTTTCCCACTCCCTTATGCATGAAATCGAGCGCAAGCTTGTGGTCATGGTCTCCTTTCCCTTTCCATGCGCTATTCCTAATTCTTTGACTAATATCCCTCCAAGTCCCATCACCAACATATGCCCCGTACATTCCCAGCACTGTCATCCCCTTCCTCTTTTCCTTCAATGAGTCCCACTTCAGCTCCTATATCATATCAGTTACTGACTGGGTCCTGCGATAATTTCCACAAACAAATCTATCTACTCTTCTTTGAAGAAAGATTTTGTTTACGTACTGGCAGAATCTACTTTACCTCTCAGTTAAGTTGAATTGAAGACTTTAAAGCTCTTATCCAACATTTTAATATGTTATGAATGTAATTCTCATGTCCCGCTAGTTCTTGTTATCAATTTTGAGAGGACGTTTTGATGAAATCACTTCTTTATTGAGTCAATGAAGATGTCAGCAACACGTATCGTTAATTGAAAGGACTATCAAATATTCAAACCAGCGTCTTACCAAATGCGAGGCAATAATGTCACCACTCATTCCACACACTCAGTGGTTGCGTTGTGAGAGGAGTTAAGTAAACTTTTCTAAAAAAAATTAATGGAAAGTGAAATAGGTGACGGCTTCACGTTATGAGCAGGCAGGTGTCTTGACTGAATGGAATATTATCCGTGCTGAGGTAGAGTTATGTCGACAGATAGAAAACGTCGATTTTCTCAAAGTGTTATCAGATGAACGGAAGAAATTGATTTTACACGCAAATAGGGAAGATGTCTCAAATCCTTTACAGCCACTGATGATGACTTACACCATAGGGCGAAACGCGTCTGGGGAATAAAATAAAATTCACCAAAACAGATTTTTTTATACGGAGTTGTTTATAAAATTATTGTTCAACTGCGGAAATATGGCCTATTGCCAGATCAACATTGCAGGATGGTCTTCTCCGAATCTGAACCAATCAGAGATTGAGCGCAATCAGATTATAGAATGGGCCGACGGTTTTATGGAAACAATGTCTATGGTAGGCCATACTAATGCTCGGTAACCGTGTGTGTTGTTCACATCGATGTACTGTCGAGTTTTATTTTTTTGTTTACAGATTTTTTTAGTGGCATTTTCAAGAAGTTATCCCAGTTCTGTTACCGATTTAGTTAAAATTTATGAGAAGGGCTAAACTGAAAATTAATGGACAATTAATAGCTCATTATTAAAATTATCTAATAAGCTAATTCAGGAACTTCAAGGGGAACGACGCGGCTCACAGCAAAGTTCTTTGCACGCTACGTTGGCATGATACGATTAATTACACGTGTTACTAGAAGCAGGCAAAGAGTATAGGCCTTTAAAATGACGGAGTAACAGGTGCCGGAGTTAAGCATATTATAAGAAACCTACTGACACTCGTGTAATGAATGTAAATTTGTATTCTGCAGTTTAAGCGAGAGAAATTCAATTACTTTAACTAATATGGAATGATATTTGCCAGCCGCAAACCATTAGGGGTGATTTTGTGTTTCTTTGTTTCCCACATTTCATTACCATTCAGATCTCAGTGACTTCTCGTGTCTGCGACTAGTCGTTTCTTTGTGATTATTTCCTATCTGCCCTGATTATCTACTGTTGAATAACCGGTTGATGGCCAGAGCTATCGACATGTGGCCATGTGACCAAAAAAAAAAAAAAAAAAAATGGTAGTCATTGGCGACTGCCGACAGAAGGCAAAAATTAAAACTATTAATATCTTATCCGCAACATATCATACTTATAACTGCGGATATACTACATAATAATAAATCCGTTTGGTCGTAATAACCTGGTGACAGGGTTTCTATTGGTTGCGCTTTACGCCACTGTCTTAGCCGCCTTAACCTAACCCTATTGGGCTACCGGCTACAAGGAACCTACAGTTTAACGGGAAATCCGAATCACGGAAGCGTTCACGTGGCATAACAAGCTGTGCCTGAGATGAAGATCGAGTTAAGGTTCTTTGAAAATCCTCACCGAGACAGGAATTCGAACGAGGGACCTACTGTTCCCTACTAAGACACCTTAACCACTGAGCCACCTGATTGCAACAGATATAGTGTTAACATTAGCTAGTCGTAAGATTTTACCCATCCAAAAATCGCCTAAAGCGCCTAAAGAAGGTTTCACTTCAAAAAACGAACTTAGTAAACAACTCGAAGGTGGGTCGAATTATCAAGCTCTTGTGTCAGAGGCAGGAAAGGCCAATTCCTTTCTTCAGGGGCCTACAGTTTAACGTGGAATCAGAACCATGGAACGTCCCGGCAAAGCTCATATAATCAACTACAACTCCTAAAAATTCCTGCCCATCGTCGGATCTGAACTCACGGCCGGATATAAAAAATTCTGAATTAAGAGCCTTAACCACTGAGCTACCAGACCGACTCGTGTTGAATACGTGTGTTAAGTACAGTCAAAGTAGGATAAAAACTGTGAGATTGAAATTGAGCTGAGAAGGGGAAGGAGGAGAAGGTTTAGGTTTTTGTAAATTAAAGGTAAACAATATTTTTCTATTTGTTTTAAAGTATACGTTGAAGTGTCACGCTAATTGCGACACCAAACATATGTAATTAATTTTATTTATTATAAATCATCAATTAATATTTATCATGACGGATGTGAATTATTATCAAAGGCACCATTTGAAATTACTATTTATTAGATCACGTACATGGATTGCATTAATTAGTCTGACGTGATTAAGAGATGTGAGTGGATAGCATGAATTGACTTGTTCATCACGGTCGTTTGCTGGGCTTGTGGACGCGGTAGGTGAACGCACTCAACACACACAAGTTCGTTGGTTACACAATACCGTGAAGTTGGCCTCTGCGACGGCAGCTGTAGACAGGTCCGTGGAGGCGCTTCTTGCTGCGGGACTGCGCGAAGTCAGTCAGCTCCACTCGAGGTCGGCGTTGTGTTCGACGCCCGGTCGACGCTGTCCGGAGTAGCCGCACCAAGTAACTTGGACGAGAAATGGTCGACGCGGTCTGGCGGCGAACCTGGTCCTTGGAAAGCTCTTCCAGCAGGAGCGCGAACTCACACCCACACTCGCGTATTTTTGCATGTCCGTCCGTGCGTACAGCCACGAGGTACACCTCCCTGTGTCCTCCCCACGAGTCCCCACGCCACCCTTCCGCCTAGCGGTCCAGCGGATTAGGGGAAATACGAGGAAAGCCACATTCCCTTGCGACAGCTACCGGTCCTGTCTGGCTCCTAGCAAACTTACGTGGCTGCAACATCACACGGCTGTAATGTGTCATTACAACGTATACAAAGTTCCATCAGAATCGGATAGAAACTGTGTTTGCATCAATAACATTGACAAAAAATATTCATTCTTATATATTAGATACAACTAGTATATACTTTCACTGCTGATCAACCGCAACACGTCATACTTATAGCTACAACTGTAAATTTACCATTAGCATGTTGGTGACGCAAACTCAAAAGATTTTACCCATCCAAAAAGCGCCCAACGCGCATATCACATGCGCAACTCGTCATAGTATGTGGGTGACCGAAGTCGCTACTCGCAGACACCCTGATAGTATATCTCCAATGATTTCTCGAACAGTCCGCCTTAAAATTATTTGAAATAGGTATAAGAAATAAAACGTTTAAAACATTACTGCATTCATTGTGACTTAAATCATCAGTGCTTTCGTTACTATAGCTCAGAGGGAACTATTGGCTTAATTCTCAGCTGCCACCACTATCTCCCTGTTGTGTCTGTTTCCTTGGGGAAGTGGGAGTGGAATTACCCCGTTGTTCGTCAGACAGGAGACTGTCTGTCACGGTGTTGCATACGATTCAGAACAAGCTGTACCAAGCTCCGAAGCGGACGCTCTCTGTTCTGTGCTGGAATATTCACCGCACTTCGTGTGACCTCAGAAAGGTATGATTCTCCTTGCTGACAATCATCGTCACATTCCAAAATCGTTCTATCCTACGTTGCTCTTCCTCCGCCAGTCACCAGAAACTGAGAACAATTATCGTTCTTGTCAGTTGGGGATATTTCACCCCAGCGAATGATGATATCCTCACTTGGGTCGCACACGAAATATCAGTCAAGTCACTTTGCTAATTCAGGTAAATTACTGCGACAGATGTTTAGTCTCATTTAAATTGCGTACGCCTGTGGACAGTATTTGTATGTTTTCAATCATGTTTTGTTCCTTAGTAACACACACTACTTTCAGAGTTATTTAGTGAGAACTGATACACAAATGTCTACAGAACCACTCAGTCTAAAGCAGCGGTTCCCAACCTTTATTGGTAGACGACCCAATTTTAAGTAAAAAAAAAAATTCGCGACCCACCTAATATGAGAGTCTTATCTATTATCAAAATTGTAACTGTTGTATGTCCTCGATACGCTATCGACTATCCTATTATACGAAAAGGCAAATTTTCAAACAAAGGATATACTATCAGCAAAAACAAGTATTGATAATACATAAAATAACAAACATATGTATGTATGAAAATATGAAAGACTGGGAGCAGGAAAACAGAATGGTTAACTTACCAGTCAACCACTAAAATGGGTTTTGTAGGTGTTTCTCACGAAGATATGACTTGGCACATCAGTGTCATTTTAATTTACAAATCGAGTTTTAACCAATCCTGGAATTTCAGCCGTCAACTCGATGAGGTGATGGTTTGTGCAGATGCCTCCAGCTTTATTACAAAGATAATGAAAAATACGTTTAATTATTATAAAAACACAACTTTACAATCAATGATATTTCTGGCACTGGTGTTTACTGATGAGTGCATCGATATCAGGACTAACACGGGTTAATTTTAACCTTAAGTCACTTTCAACACATAGTTTATTTCTGTATTTGTTTTTCAAAAACAATAAGATATATTTTGGTGGCCAAAACCTCAATTTTCCCGCGACCCACCAAAAGACACGCCGCGACCCACCAGTGGGTCGCGACCCATAGTTTGGGAACCGCTGGTCTAAAGAGTTCATTGCTTCAAGTTTGAAGAGTTGTACAGTACTTCTTGATTTCGCTCGCTGCGTACTCGCTTGTCCACAACCTATTCTGTATAATGAAATAATTGTCTCACACAATTCATCGATAACCTTTGCACCGAGCGTGGTGGGTGAACGGTTAACGTTCTGGCCTCCCATTCGGGAGGACACGGGCTTGAATCTCCGTCCGAGCATCCAGATTTGGGTTTTCCATGGTTTGCCCAAATCACTCCAGGCGAATACCGGGATGCTTCCTTCAAAAAGGCCATGGCCGAATTCCTTCCCGGTCCTTGTCCCCAGTCCCATCCCACCTCTGATGACCTTAGCCGTCGACGAGGCGTAAAGCAATAAGAAAAAAAAAAAAGATGAGCTTTGCCCCGTGTGTTAGAGAGATTTTGATTATTCCACAAGCAATAAACTGTCCTTTCATACCTTCCATAGCATATTTTTTCACGCAGCAGCATTTTATCACAGAAAGAATTTCGTGTTTCTTCAATTTAGGTTAGACGTGCATCTAATGTTCTTTCGGCAACTGTAACAAAGTCAAAGTTCGACCTAAAAGTTTTATCTTTTGTTAACGATTAAAGTTTTAGTAAGATGGTGATATTTCGTTTTCCTGGTCAGCTATGCAAGTTAATAATTATCAATAACTAGGTAGATATCTCCCTTTAAAGAAAGCATTTATAATAATTTAAAATAAAATAATTCCATAAATCATGTAAATTACTTATTGTACTAAATTCAACGATGTATACTGTACATTAGCTGTTAAGTAATTATCATAAAAAGTCGAGTGGTTTTATATTAAATGTTATTGTACACACTCGTACTTCAATCAGAATTCACATGTTATTCTATAGGATTTACAAATTTTATTTGGTAAGAAATCATTATGAAACTTTGTCATCTCATTGTACTAATATCGTATCACAGATTGATTTTATAATCCACTATGAAATAAGGGTTGATTACATTACTTTAAAAGGTCAAACAGCAAATGTAAAAACTAATTTAAATATTGAAGCTGGTCGTCTGGTCGATAGACCGAAGGCCATCATTAATAAAATAAAAAAAATAAAAATAACTAGGTAACCCGTGCGAACGTTTCATCGTTTGTTGTTGTATGAAAGAAGAAATGGCTCATTTTGTAGCAATGTTTTATTTGTCAATCGAAACAGGTACGTGGCAAAACGCTTACGGCGCCTTACAAAACAATTACAAATGATGAATGTTTCCCTTACAGAAACAAAAATATCCGAAAAGCTCCGAAATCTAGAATACAGATTATTAATATTTCTGTGATATGCAGTGTTGCTATCTAGAGGTAATGCGATCACTCGTTATCGACTCCAGCGCATCCTAGCAGCTTAATTATGAACTATCGCATACCAGTGTCCCTGATTTTTTAAAAATTTTTACCATTTACGAGTTGAATATCGAAAAATTAATTTATTAATTATGTTATCAAAGCGGAGAATTGAATCTTTTGAAATGATACCTCATTTACCTTTTTGGTTAACTATGAAAGATGGCTCCTGTAAGAATACACAGCCTCTTAGTTTTTAAATAATTAATAATTAATTTTTTTTATTTGATTTCAATGGGAAGTGTTATTTGATAGTGGTATTCTTATCTGATTAATGTTAAACTGATTATATATTTATGTTGTTAAAAATATTTTATATCGTTTTATTAACATTGTGTCAAAGAAATCCATGCGCCGTTACCGAATGAACAATGTACATGAAAATCTCTGGAATAAACAGTGTAGGAAGAGGATCTTTGACGTGAATAACAAAAAAGATGAGAAGCAGAGATCATGTGTAGTACGGCGAAGTTTGGATGAAACTGAGAATTGTATTTGTTAATGTAAAGCAACAATAAGTAAATGAAGGATGATATAAATAATTTAATTTTACACTCCTCACAAAAAAATCCTTTCTAAAATAAAATTTAAGATCTGTTCCTTGCTGATAGAGGTTAGGCAGAGTTTCCCTCCACTTTACTCCTACGCTATCACTGCCTTACTACGGCTCGGGGATGAAACCGCCTGGTCGTTCTTGAGGTGCCGCTGGAATATTCATGACGGCAAGCTGGCGGCTTCCATTAATAACGCAGCGGAGTGGCTATCGCCCTCCCATTACAGACCGTCACCTCCCTGACTGCTAATGTCTCCCTGGATAAGGTCCACGCACTCCAGCGCCCTAACAACACGCTGACCCTTCCAGGTTAATATTCACCACACATTAACGTCCCAAGACGCAAATTCGACCGAACGTGGTGGGTGAGCGGTAACGCTTGGGCCTCGCGTTCAGGGGGACGCAGGTTCGAATACCAGTCTGGTCATCAAGACTTGGGTATTCCATGTTTTCCCGAAATCATTCAAGTAGAATGTCTGGATGGTTCTCTCAAAAGTCCATTGCCGAATTCCTTCCCCCGCCTCCCAGTCCTTTTCTGACTCTAACGATCTCGACATCGACGAGGCGTAAAACCACAAGCAAAAAAAAAAAAAAGTTACCTACTTTGCCATGTTGTATGAGTCAAAACGTGAATTCACTTCTGACTTAGCTCTTCTTGGTTACCTTCTCTCTTAAAAGGAAGTACAGTTCGACGTATTTCTAGTACGTTTATCTGTATACCAAAAACCACCTTCCCTTGATCTTTTACCTTCTCAAATCCTGTATGAGACAGCCACTGTAGTGACCCTGCCAGCTGATTGAAAAGTGCAGACTTCCACTGGAGCCGTGGATAAGCGTCGAGAGTAGACCTCTGCCTTGGTTCTGATGTGAATATTCGCCGTAGGTCCCTACTGCAACACCTGACAGGTTTGCTCAGTACATTCAGATATTAATATAGGAATTTAGTTTAAATTACTGTAAATGGCAGTTGTATATTTCCACCTTTATTTACATGAGCAATGTCTGATGGCATATGTAAAAATCTACAATGTTTAATTGGCTTTATAACAAAATGGTTATGCAGTCACTGGATCATTCTACATAGGGCAAAGACAAGGCGTCTACTAGTCATTTACTGCAAATAAACTTAAACATAACCATTCAATGACGACTTGAAGCGTAACAGTCCCACTCATATGAATGAGAACTCGTGAATGAGAACTTCCCTGTTCGAATCCCTTTTAAGGCAGAAGTACAGGGCGTTCGCCGGAAAACGCTACCCTCCCAGTCTGTTGCCGTCGGCAACTTGCTCGGTCAGTCGGGCCAGCAGTTTCCGCCACACGGCACCGTGAATCACCGCACTGTTTAACACCTCCGCTGCCACAACAGTGCAGTGCAGTAAATGGGACCCTTACATTGTTAAGAACGGTTTCTTTGCATTGTAGATAGTTTGTGACTTCAGTCTCTTATTAATCAGTGTTGTGAATAAACGTTTCTTTGCGGTTTGGCTGGTTTGGGGCTTCATACTCTTATTAATCTGTACCGTGTTTGAGTGTTTGCAACAAAGAATATTTCTCTACTATACATATGTGAAGAAGAAGTCGTTTAAAAAGTGTCGCAGTAAATTTCGTCGCGAATTTCCTGGCGCTTTACTGCCAGTTAAATCAACAATTCTGAGTCTGGTTAAAAAAGTAAGAGAAACGGGTTCATTTTTTAACAAAAAGAGACTGTCGGTCAACCGTATTCTCACAGAGGAGAAAATTGACGATATCGCTTTTCGACTAGAACAGTCACCCAAAAAATCATTAAGTCAGTTAGGGCAGCGTGTGTCTCGAAATATGTTCAGAAGATGTGAAATGTGCATTACACAAGAGGGTCAACACTTCCCGCATCTTTTATAAGGTAAGCTAATGAATTACGTCACATTTAAATGCTTAGCACACAAGTGCTTAGCACACAAGTTTATGAAGCGTAATTATTATGAAATAGTCCGCGGCCGACGGTCGAACAATGCCGGAAGATGAGCGCTCGCTCGCCGGGAGCAGTTTCTTCCTTGTAGCGCTAACAGTGGGTTGCGTTTCCCGGCGAACGCCCTGTATTTACGGTATATTAAGCCGACCCCTCATACAGAAGGGTAAGACAAAACACACACTGTTTCGCTTTCAGTGTTATAATTTCAGCGTTTTATTATGCTGCAACAGACGCGAAACGTATGGCAAACACTACACTCTCATACTAGGGCGAAAAACATCTCTCCCAACCAGCATAGTCACATATATTTGTTATTATTACCATATTTCAATGCTGGTGCATCCCCTGTCTTAAAAACTTTTCCTGAAAGTGTTCTTTTTCACACATTTTTCAGTCTCACGGCAATTCTGTGCTTTCTCTTTCTGCACTGACACTAAAGTACGAATATACATTTAAAGTTTTTCTTGCAAGAACTCCACCTCTCGCCGGCCTCGGTAGCGTAGGGACTAAGGCACTAGCTCCACGTGCCGAAGGTCGCCGGTTCGATTCCGGCCGCGGGCATGGGTGTTTAAGTGTTGTGTGTCTGTGTGAATGTCCTGTCCGTCCTGTGGTGTCTATACATAGGAAGCATAAACGCACTGGATAAACTAAAAAATTCACATGAAGAGATATCATAAACACATTGAGCTGGCTGAATGGCTTAGTCGCCGAAAGCCATAAAAAAAACTCCACCTCTCCCATCCTGTATTCTCATGCAGACGTCGTATATTCAGTTTTTGCTCTACTGACTATTGGTCGACCTTTTTAAATGGTCTCTCCTCCTCGCCGCACCCACTTCAACGCTCTTTCCCCGTTTTCCGTGACTATCGACCAGGAACCGGCGTTCTCGCCCCTCCGTCATATCTATCACAGTATGCAATGGGCTCATTAAAACTGAACCAGTGTCAACTTAATGCCGCTTATTGGTATTTTTTGCTGTCCTAATCTTTTCTCTTTTGGCTCCAAAAACATAGTTTTGGATGGTAATAGAGAGAAAATTATTTTCTTGTAATACCTGATTATAAACATTTAATTTGAAATTCGGAATTTCTCTTCCAAATACAAATAATTTTCTATATTTTTATTTGGTTTTACTTCGTCATCCATTTTTCGGTGATAGTACATTCTCACTGCAGTAGGTAGCTACTTCTACCCTCCTCCTCCCCACCACCTTCACCAACACCGCCAACCGTATCTAGCCCAAACAGTCTACATCTACATCTACATCTATACTCTGCGATTCACAATTACTGTGGGTGGCAGAGGGTGCTAAGCACCAATCCTATTTAGAGTATTCCAATCCCGAACAGAACGAGGAAAGAAAGAATACATAAATGTATCAGTACGGCATCTTATCTCTCGAATCTTATCCCTCCTGCCATTGCGACCTAAATAGGTTGGTGGAAGAAGTATTTCGTTGCACTCGTTAATTAGAGATTTTCGCATATTCTCCAACAAATTTAATCGAAAACGACGTCGTCTGTCCGCCAAACAATCCCAGCCTAACCCACGTATCAGCTCTGTGACACTTACATAAGGACTGTAACTAGCGGTCACGAATCGAGCGGCTCTCCTCTGTACTTTCTCTAACGTGTCAATCAATCCCTCGCGATATGGAACCCAAATTGCACAACAGTATTCCAAATGCGGACGCACTAGTGTTTTGTACGCTATTTCCTTTGTATTAGCATTGCAGCTTCTCAAAATACGACCTATAAAACGTAGTTTTGAATTAGCTTTGCCTACGACTGAAGTTATGTGCAAGTCCCATTTCATGTTGCTTTGTACTGTTACGCCTAGATACTTCAGGGAATCGACCGTGTCAACAACTGAATTGTTAACTTTGAACTCGTGAGCAAACGGGGTCTTTTTATTACTTATTTGTATTGCCTTGCACTTTTTACAGTTAAGTGTAAGCTGCCATTTACGGCACCATTCCGAAATAACATCCAGATCGCGCTGTATTTCTAAGCAATCGTCAGAGCACCCCACTTCCCTATAAATAAGTGTATCATCAGCAAAAAATCGCATCCTGCAATTAACGTTGTCACCGAGATCGTTTATAAAAATAAAGAAAAGAAGTGGTCCTATTACACTTCCTTGAGGAACGCCCGAAGTAACATTTATCTTAGAAAAGGCTTCCCCGTCAACAACGACATACTGCGACCGACCAGCTAGAAAATCGCGTATCCATTCGCAGATCTGATCTTCGCCAAAAGGCGGTTATGTGGTACAGAGTCAAAAGCCTTCTGGAAATCCAAGAAAATAGCATCAACTTGTGATCCTGCATCGATAACCTTCATTACGTCATGCGAAAATAGAGCCAGTTGCGTTTCACACGAACGGTTCTTACGAAATCCGTGTTGGTTTGCTGTAAGTAACTCGTTTTCATCCAGAAACTTCATAACGTTAGAGCATATGACATGCTCCAGAATTCTACTGCAGACAGATGTTAGAGATATGGGTCGATAATTCCTAGGATCTCTCCGATCACCTTTCTTGAAAACGGGAATCACCTGCGCTATTTTCCAGTCAGAAGGTACTTTTCTTTCTTCTAAAGATTTACGAAATATATCTGATAGAAATGGTTCTATTTCTTCCGCGTATTCCGAAAATAATCTTACTGGAATACCATCAGGACCCAGCGCCTTCCCCCACTTCAGGAGCTTTAATTGTTTTATGATACCTACACTATCAATTTGAACTGGATCCATCTTAAATTCTACACGCCGTGCAAAAGCGGGAATGTTTTCCATGTTTTCTTCAGTGAAAGAATTTTTAAATTTGGTATTAAATACGGTAGCCTTTTCGCGGCTGTCATCAACTTCCCGACCGTCTTGTAGTAGAACTGACATATTGTTGTCACAACCACTAACTTTTTTTACATACGACCAAAATTTCTTTGGGTTTTCGTTGAGACTCTTAGAAAGAGAGTTGCATCTAAAGTCGTTAAAAGCCTCGCGCATCGCATTCTTAACATGTTTTCTTGTCTCAGCTAACTTTTCTAAATCACTCCTATACATCGTCGTCCTTGAGCGTGCATGTATCTTCCTTTGTTTTTTAAGTAACCGTTTAAGTTCACGTGTGTACCACGGGGGATCGTTCCCTTCCCTGATTGTCCTTTTCGGTATATGTAAGTCCATACCTTCCCTGACTATATGCATGAATCGAAGCCACATCTCTTCAACCGAGCCTCTTCCTTCTATAAAGGTAATGTAATTATCCCTCAAAAACGTTCTTAAACTCTCCTTTGGGGCCTTTTCGAACCTGTAAACGACCCTTTCTTTTTGTCTGATCCCCTTGGCATATATCTCACCCATTCACATGAATAAGGTTAAAAACTAAGTGAAAATTGTTTTCATCTTTGTGTTCCCGTTTGTGTGTTGATCGGTGCATCCTTCCTTCGTCTGTGGTAAGTGATGGATTTACTTTATCTATGAATCATTATGCACACACACTCATCAATAGAGTTACAACATAAAAAAGTTATTAAAACTGCCACCAGTGAACTGTGACTGTTTGATAAATACAAAAATTTAAAATTGGCCACAAACTGGTAGAAAGAAATATTGTCAGTCATTAGATCTTTACTTTTTACTGCAATATTGTATAACTCGCTCTTATTTACAACTTAAGTTAATGGTGTCACATCAAATGATCATTATTCATGTCTAATGGCATACTGCACCGCGTATCCTCACACGAAAGATAGTAATATAATATCCTTAAAGGGAATATTTTAAAATTGAAGAAGCGGATCGAATATCTCATCACATACAAATCTCAAAACATAAAGCTATATGAATGTAACTTCATTTAAATATATCGATATTCTTGGTGTTGTCTACATTAAAGTTCGTAAAGAAAGATATGCAGACATCACGCATAAAGCAATCACAGGTTGTCAACTCCATTTGGTAAGAATAAATCGATCATTTTAAAGTTGGCATGATTGCTGTACCCTCTAAGTACTATGGTTTATTTACAAACTGAAACATTTAAACACCTTTCGATGTAAGGATTGCGATGGGAAGAGGCGTACGTTTCTAAACTTTTTACGTCATAAATTACATTTGGGCTAAGTACTCCAGTAGTGTTAAGATACCTACTATCTGGCAATTTATCAACTTCGGTTAATGACCGGAAATTGGCTAACTCTTAACGACCTACAATTAGCTAATGAAAAATTAGATGCAAAAAGATAAGACCTCTACCCCTTATCAAGACCAAAAAAATTTGCTATCGGCTCAGCACTTAGAACCAAAGATCACTGCCCGCCCATTGTCGACCAGGGACGATCCGATAACCTAAACTTTCCTGGCATCCAATGTGTAAATATGGAGACGTTTTATGAACAGCAAAGTTACTTGTGAGCCGGGTATCATTTTTTCCGCCGATATACTAGTAAATTGTTTGCACCCAAGATACTCCGAATAATAGTACAACTAACAAAATTGGATTGTTGTTTATCGAAGCAATCTTCGGACATGATTGAAGGTAATGTAATTGATCTGAAAGACATTATATTGGTGTATTTTTTCAAATATGAAAAATTAAGTGCTGTATGAGTGACGTGATGTTTTGATGGAACACGACCCTATCATTTCCATTTACAAAGGAATGTCGCAGTTAAACGATCTTTGTGAAGAGTTCAATTCCCGGTTTAGCCATCCAGATTCATTTTCCTCCCATGGATCCTTGAAATTTAATGCTTTAGAAATATCGTGTCCACAACGCGCGGAAAATCCTCGATAATAGGGTCGTGTGGCAGTGTGAGCCATTCCCTGTCGGTATTTATTATCGAGGCAACCCCCCCCCCCCTCCTCTCCCCACGTGCTTGACTCACACACAATTGAGACAGGAGTGTCTTTGTTCAAGTTGGCTCGCATGGCGCAGCGACAGTTTGCTACCATTGATAACCTAAGTAAGAAGTAAGTTCCTGTTAAGAATGGCAACAGAAAACTCATTAACAATAAAAAAAAACTTAAATATAAACTGTGTATAATTATTTACCATTAGCAATTCTTTCAGAGCTATGCATAATGCGTCGCCAACATTTGGAAGTATTAACGAAATTGTTTTGACACTCGAAAAAGTTATTGCAGGCTAGTATACGAGTCTGAAGATGCCAGAAGTTATAGCTAGTCTTTCAGTAACTGAAATCGCCTCTCGAAATTGAGTGTTCAGTTTATTAGCACTTGGCTCAGTTAATGATTTTAAGAACTTTAACTATACTGTCGTCATTCCTATAAAGTTTTTATTATATCCGCAATATCCATATACCTTGTCATCAAGCCTCAAACCATACTGCACTTGGATTCTATAGAAATTGGAGGACTTGAAAATGACAGCAGATTTATTTGTTTATGGAAATTACTGCAGGACCCAGTTAGTAACTGATATCATAAAGGAGCTGTATTGGGAATCATTGGAAGAAATGAGGGTGAACAGAAATCTGAGAGTGTACAATGCGTGTGTTGGGATGAGGCTTGGAAGGTATTGTCAATGAAGGTAGTGTTACTAGAGGGGAAAGTAGAAGGTAAAACGTGATCTTGGGCACAAGCTGGCAATCAGTTTCATTCAGAAAGAAGTGGGAAAATTTTCTTTTGTGTGTAAGGTATCAGCGACTTGAATATACTATCATAAGAAGAGATTAATAATTTACGAAAAACGCTGAAGGAGTTTAAAATTAAAATAAATAAATCGCAAAAGTAGGGGAGGGAATAAATTTTAATACTCAAAGTATATACAATAATAATAATAATAATCAGAAAGATAAGAAAGGGGTAATTAGATGACAAAGGTAATTGCTACTGGAGCATGTGCTCCATAGAAATTAATCATTCAATTCTACGAACAATTTCCTCATCCACTAAAGCAATTTTTGTTTGGGTTTCTTGTGTATAATGTGATGCGTCACAATAAAAGTGGCAGCTGCTCGTGTATATGAAACGTCCATGGTTGCTTCACGAAAACTGACCGTGCCTGGATAGTTTGCCGCGCAATCCTGGCTGGATTCCGTGCCGCGCGCGGCTGAAAATGGCTCGCGCGGCAAATAACCAGTTTGCCACGCCCGAATGTGGCTCGCGCGGCAGCCGCGCATAATCGACACCCAGCTTTTCTTTACTATCTACTGTTAGGACACAGTGAAGAGGCATAATTTATTTCATGTACGTGTAATCTAACTGGAAACTAGGTATGTTTTACTATGAAGGACTACTGTCCAAAGTTTGATTGGATTAGGCTCATACGCGTCATTTATTTACACTTTGTTTCAAAATACACACACCGAGCGTGGTGGTGTAAGGAGGACGGCGGTTCGAATCCCCGTCCGGGCATCCAGATTTGGGTTTTCCATGGTTTCCCCAAATCACTCCAGGTGAATGCCGGGATGCTTCCTTCAAAAAAAGGCCATGGCCGAATTCCTTCCCACTCCTTGCCCCCCCCCCCATCCTTTCCCGTCTCTAAACACCTAGTTGTTATAGGAGACGTTAAGCAGTTAAAAAAAATAAAAAAAATACACACATGTTAATTATATTTTTCTTCTTTTAAAGTTAGGATATTTTTATACGTTTCAGATTAAGTCCCGGTTCGTATCTTAGAATTATCATTAACAAAGTTCGACCCGTTACGTGGGACTGCAATACAACGGTAGTGTGTCTTCCGTAATTAGACATTTAATTAAGTCTTCCGAAGCGCAGGACGCTGCCATTGAAATCATTCAGTAGAAAATACGATGAAATGAGATCTGGTCCGTATTTTGTATCTGAACGAAGAAATAGCTATTTTTAACCGTTTTTCTGACGTTCCCTAACAGGATTGTGTGACACTCGAGAGGGTGGCATCAAAAGCCGGTGTACAGTTAGGCGGCGCGCCGTTTGTTGGCGCTATCAGTAAGCATTTTGATGTGAAAACTTCCATAGGCTTGCTATGCGATGTTTGGACGGTGGTAAATCTGCGAGTTCGTGACTTCCCGTCACCGAAATGCTATGATGTGTTCCGCTTATGATATGCGCGTTGGATGCTTTTTTTAAGGGTAAATTCTTATTAGTTCGCTTCACCAACATGCTGTAATAGAAGTATACAAGGTAAATACCAAAAGTAGTAGGGCTGATTTTATATAAAAAAATTATTGAATATATGTTTACAATTCCTTCATTCTCTTCGAAATAGCACCCTCGGGCAGCTACACACTTAGAATTACGCTGCTGCCATTGGCCGTACGCCTTCTGTAACTCAGATTCGGGACGCTGTTGGGAGCCCTCGTCGATGCTGCTTGAACGTCCTGAATCGAGTCAAACCGCTGTCCCTTCAGCTGCTTTTTCATCAGTGCGACTAAAAAAGTGTCAGATGGAGCCAGATCAGGACTGTAGGTGGGGTGCAGCAACGTCGCAATGTCGAATTCGTTCAACAGTTGCCCCATGAAGAGCGCGCCATGGCACGGCGCAATGTCGTGATGCAGTGTCCAGTCGTCGGAGATGACTTGTCGGACGCGATTCACTTGGTTTTGCAGGCGGGTTAGCACTTGCACTTATAAGTTCGAATTGACAGTTTCCCCAGGGGGAACGAACTCCTAATGAATTACCCCACAACGGCCAAAAACCACGGTTACCATTGTCTTGATCTTTGATTTGCTCACGCGAGCCTTCGTTGGATGGGAGGAGGTGGAAGGCAACTGTCGGCCCGATTCGGCGTTGCCACGTTGCTGCACCCTGCCTACAGTCCCAATCTGGCTCCAACTGACTTTTTTTTTTATTTCCACGGATGAAAAGGCAGCTGAAGGGACAGTGGTTTGGCTCGATTCAAGACGTTCAAGCAGCATCGACGAGGGCTCTCAACAGCGTCCCCGAATCAGACTTCCAGAAGGCGTACGGCCAATGGCAGCAGTGTAATTCTTAGTGTGTAGCTGCCCAAGGGTGCTATTTCGAAGAGAATGAAGGAATTGTAAACATATCTTCAATACAATTTTTTTATGAAATCATTCCTACTACTTTTCGTATTTACCTTGTATATCTAGCTGTAAGTATGAAATGTTCCGCTTGAACAGCAGTGAAAGTATAGTTTATACTTTTATCCAATTCTTCTAATATCTAAAAATGTTTTTTTTTTTTTTTGCCAACATTCCTTTTATAAACACATACTTCTTATCCGATTTTGATAGTATTTAGCACACGTATACTTGAAAACTAGACGGTCTGGTAGCTCAGCGGTTAAGGCGCTTACTTCTTAAGTTAGATTAGTAGTTTTTTTTTTAAAGAGATTTTTGGGCGATTTTTGGATGAGTAAATTCTTATGAGTTCTAGTCACCGACAAGTTACTGTTAACAATAAACCTGTACTCCCTGGTGGCTCAATGGTTAAGGTGTCTGACTAGGGAACGAAAGGTCTCCGTTTCCAATTTCTGTCTCGGCGAGAATTTTCATAGACCCTTAACGCGACCATCACCTCTGGCATGCCAGAACGCTTAATTAGGTTAAAATTCAAATATAATTCCTATATTTTCATTAACAATTCTGCAATTACAGGGGCAGGTAAGTGTTGTTAAATAAATTAATACTGAATAAAAAGTGGATAGGTTAGGGAAAAAATGATAAAATATAATATAATAGTTAATAAAAATTGACAAATATTTATAATAATTGATTTATCGATAGTTCATCAACTATATATGGCGCGTTTTTCGACCGGAGGCACCGGTTGACCTGAAGTGATGCTGTGATCGCGCGCTCTCCGCCCTCTATCTCGAAAACGGTTCACCGTATGAAAAAAATTTTAAACAAAATTTGTAGAGAATTTTGTATTCTACAATATTGATAATAAATAAAAATAGCAAAAAACCCATAGGAAATGAGATATTTACAAAAAAAGCGCAAAAAAAACGATTTTTTTTTGTGACCTTTGACCTCGAAATTTAATAGTTGCGCACACCCTACAATATGTAGGTTTTGAGACCACTTTTAGGGTGTCAATATACAAGTATTTACAGACTTACAGCTGGGTATCTCGAATTCCGAGGTGAACTTACTATAATGACTGGACTATCTGTGGTTCCGATTCTATGATAAGCCGTAGGTTTCCTGTACCTGGGAGCACTACCGGGTTTGGTTAAGGCGGCTAAGACAGGAGTTGAATACTCGTATAGTCGCGGAGGCATTAGTACTTTCGGCGAATCCAACCTTGTGACTCCGATGCGTGAACGATACATTTGTAGATTGGACCCACTGAGATGCAGGGGACGAGTTCTTTCATCACTTAAACAATGCTCTCCCTGAGGTTAGATTTACGATGGAAATTAATGAAAAAGTTCAGTTACGTTCTTAGACGTTTTATTAAGAAAACGGGACAAAAAGAGCTTGGGACATTCAGTAGGTCGTAAATCAACGCACACCAACGGTTATCTGGATTCGACTTCTCACCATTATCCTCTCACAACGAGAGATGTGCTTACTATCTTATGCACTCAAGAAGTGGTATGTTCGACCCGGGAAGTTAGTCAGGGGAACTGAAGCTAACGAAGCCCACCTTCTGGGGTAAAAGATAAAATTCCGAAATAAATTGGACTCTGAACATAGCCACATCGAGGAAAATCACCATTAGAAAAGGTGTCAGCTTTCAAACTAACCACTAGTACACAACACAAGACAACACAACGTCCTATATCAGAGGCTAGGCTCATGGATCGCATTGGGAACCAGTTTATAAGGCACATTGAAAGATGAAAGTAAAAGACAGGTAATCAATCTCATGGGGTATATAAGGTTCCTTGCAGCTGTGGGTTATTTTGTGTGGGAGGAACTAGCAAGAGGGAAAACAGGCTACGACAACATTTTTGCACTACAAATGAAACAATACGGATTATTGCATGGAATTCATCTACAATCGGCCAAGACAGTGAATTTGAAAATTTTAGCCCTCTTTCGAAAGACATGTGGTGGATGGCGCGGATAATGCAGGTGCCAGAGATTGATAAACACTCTAATAACATTAACAATGACAGCAGCATGAAACTTCATAGTAATATCATATTACGTGGCATGCCTTTCTGCGAAGAAGTCAAATTACTCGCAGAGCCTCCACCTAGTCACCCAACCACGTGATAGCCGCACTCTCCTGACTGGCCAGATCGTTTAAATCTTCCAGAAGACCGAAAGGTAGTTGTCTTTAGTAGACAGTCGCAACACATTCCAGCGCAGTTCAGCACTAGCAAGCCGAAGCAGATCAGTCAAAATGTCGATATTCAATACTAGCACTAGACGCATGGTATTAACTGCACTTATTCAATTTTCTAATATTTTTTTTTTTAATTGTGGTTGCTGTTTTGCGTGTAGTGGGAGAGCTCAAAATAGGACTTACAGAAATATTAAATTATAAATATTTCATGGTAAAGTTCGAGTCGATAAGCGATCTGCTGACCGATCATCGGCTGTTTACCGGATCAAGAATGTGCTGACCTGAATTTTCAATTTCTGGGCGCAGCTATGACGCAATGTTTCGCGGAAGGTACGAGCAACCTATTGACTCTCTTCGATAGGAAATTTCACAGTATTCACAACAAACTCTAGCACGGTTCCTTCCGCTGCCCAACGATAATTTTCTTCAATCATCAGCCTGTTGGCTGTGCTTAACACATTCTGCTCGGGGAAAATCAAGTTATCACAAAGCGAAGTGGACCCGTCTCTCAGCCGTCATCAGCTGTCTATGGTTAATAAATGACGAATAAGTGTTCTCCAAGCCATTTCAATAATATTTTTCTTATCGCTTAACTCGTCGACGTCGAGGTCATTAGAGGCGGAAAAGAACGTAGGGCAAGGAATGAGAAGGAATTCTCCCATGGTCTTTTTGAAGGCATTGTACCAATAATAGAATATAACCATTACGGCATACATTCCCAATATAACACTACTGTTAGAAGCATATGTGCTGCAATGGTATGGTTTATTTGCGGGCCCCGGTGTTTACTAGTATTAGATATAACACAGTTCATTTTGATGAAAACTGAATCAAATTAGTGATAGAAAAGTTTATTTACAATAACGTAAAGCTGTTGTCTTTATGAAGAAACGCAGTTCCAGAGGTTACTGCCAACTTTTAATTGAGGGAGGGGAACCCACATCAGGTAATATACGTGAACAAACTTCTTTTGTTATATGAATAATGATGTGACGTGAAAGGCGTTTCCACTAAGAGGATGGCATACAGCTGACTTACAGACTTAAATTCTCGTTAAAAGTTTTCCTTTTGATAAATTGCATGAATTACGAAAAGGAATTATTTTCTGTTCTTCCTGACAGGAGTCCCATAATTCATTGCTGTCTGCTCAAGAGTCTTTGTCTTTGGGATTTCTTTGTGCAGAAAACCTAAGTTTGTTAGCAGAGCACACTTACTACTTTCTCGTAATTTTCGGTTTACTGAATTTTACAAAATAAAAGTTGGTGATTAAGAAATAATGTTGTGAATATTGGAAAAATGATGTATATAAAACGTAAAACCATAATAAAAAGTTGGTTCCTTGATTTTAAAAATACCATTAACATTAGGATTACACAGCATCAATATTTTAAATTCCACAGTCGCTTAAGTTTTGAAATTCATAAGCTTTAGTTAAATTTATTGTCCTGTCCGGCCTGATATGTAATTGTTGTCTAATTATTTTCTAGTATAGTAAAACAATAGCTGTTAAAAAATTCATTAAAAAACTGTTTATTATTCACATTAGCATTTGTTAAATTCCAATTACGTTTAATTTTTAAGTTCACAAGCCATTTACTTTTGGCTTTTAAGAACTTTTTGTCTGTTTATAGATTATTGAATTTTAATCCTTAAATTGGTTTAAAAGGTATTAATAATTTTTGTAGAAAGTGTGACGCCTTTCGCAGACTCGTGGTGGTTGGTATGGATTGCAGAAAGTGTGAGAATTGCTTTCACTGGGAATGTAGGGCAGAACGAAAAAGGAAACTAAATAAAGCTCTTCCTTGTTACTGTGCGCCCTGTTTTGAGGATAGGAAACTTTAAGTACGTAATGGGAAGCTTTCAGAGTTGGGAAGGACAATATAAGATGAGGACGAAAGGATTAGGGAAGTGGCCGAAACGATCAGGCAGATGGGTGAATGAATTAGCTCGGCCTATAGAAGCGAAAAAATCAACAGATTTTGGGATTGGTGGGGAGGGTTGGCTGAGAGCTGGAAACAAGTCATAAAAAATATGTTTAGCAGGAAGAAGGTTCCTATAGAAGCGAAAAAATCAACAGATTTTGGGATTGGTGGGGAGGGTTGGCTGAGAGCTGGAAACAAGTCATAAAAATATGTTTAGCAGGAAGAAGGTTCCTATAGAAGCGAAAAAATCAACAGATTTTGGGATTGGTGGGGAGGGTTGGCTGAGAGCTGGAAACAAGTCATAAAAAATATGTTTAGCAGGAAGAAGGTGCCAAATGTTTCAGATTTGACCTCTTACCATAGTCAAGTGGGGAATACACTAGTGCAGTAAGCCCTTAGAAACGGAGACGTGGAATAAAAAATAGGCAGAAAAGGGTTCTGCTGTTGGTAGTAGCCGTGGGAGAGGTGTAAGCCCTCCTCTGCAAGATCAGATATGCACAAGCTACCGTTCACAAGTTTTTTCAAACCTAGTGCAATATTATGGCATGCAATAGAGGATATGGACACTTCGTAGGATTACACTAAGGAGGATAGAGTACGATAGTAATAGTGGGAGTTGTGGGAATTAGTATCTATAAGAATACAATTTATAGTACAGAGAGTGACCTGAGAAAGGTGGTGAAGGGGGAACAGCATAGCAGGGTATAGGTCTTGAGTCGCCAGGTTCAATCACGGTTGAAACACGCTGTGGATTGGGTAAATCTGGAGACCGAGTTGCTGGTTGGGAAAGGCATTAGTTCTCTTGCGAGTTTTTCCTGAAGACAATATTGGTAGCTGGGGTTTGACTAGGCATGGCCTACACCTAAATAGGAGGAGGGAGAGCATAGTTTCTGAGTTGTCAGCTAAAGCTGTAATGGAAGCCCACTGCCAGTTATGATGGAGCCAGGACTATGCCTGTTTATACGTTAGGGGCTTCTGGTGTGGAGATAAAAATAAATGATCAAAGGTATACTGATTGAATAATACATGAAGTAAAAATTCAATAATTCTAAACAAATAAATGAAGCGGTTGAAATAATAGCATATGAGGGGACAAATTGGAAGACGAAGGTTACCCGTGTTAAAGGTTAAAATATCACAAAGTCAATAATAATAATCTCACTGGTGCATTGTAGAAGTGTAATTTACAAATTTAGTAGAGATACACGAACGACAAGAAATTAAAGAGAGAGATTCTTGGTTAAAAGAAGGAGCATTATACAATAAGGATTTCATCGATGGAGACACAGAGTACCGCAGAGACAGAGGAGCAATTGGTGGAGGGGTATTCATACTGGACAGCAAAGATTACTGTACTATAGCGTTCAATCATCACCATGAGTTACTAGGGGTAGATTCCTGGGGTGACAAAAAATAAAAATAATCGGAGTATTTGCTGCTTACCGTAGTGGAAGAAAGAATGATAAAGATGAGATTCTTGGGGAAGGGAGGGGGGGGGGGAGGACCTAAATTCGAATTCACCGTTCAGAAGTGAGCGTAGAATGGGCGTTATGGTTTTTTTTTTTTTACTTATAGCTTTCGCCTCGGCTAAGGTCATTAGAGGCGGTATGGGACTGGGGGCAAGGAGCGGAAAGGAATTCGACCATGGCCTTTTTGAAGGAGGCATGGAAAGGAAAACTCGATAACATGCATAAGGAAATGAAAAAAAAATTGTGGGTAAGAATGTCAAGGATTGGAATAAATTACCAGGTGTTGTGATGAATAATTTACCATAATCGCTGAAGGAATTTAAAAGTAAAATTTGTAAATGGTAAATGTAGATGTGTAGAGGAATTTAACAATCAAAGTATAGAAAATAATAATAAAAAAAATTAGATAACTAGGGAAATTGCCATCGTTGCATGTGCTCCATCGAAATTGAGTTCAATTCAACCAGTTAATATTCTGCGCAAAAGTCAAACATCAAAAGATAAAAAATATTGCATCATGTGATTTTTTTTTTCTTTTTTTTTTTTCTTCACTGTACAATCAGGAATAAACTTGAACAGTTTGAAGTAACTTTTTAAAATGATGAAAGTACCAACTGCGATAGTGAAAGTATATCATATAGTATGTATTAATAAAGCAGCCAACGTTCAACAGGACATTTATCTAACTAGCTGACAACTGCTATTCAACATTATGCGGGTGATCGTAATCACAACATTACATTGGAATTTGATGTGAGAATTAAGTTTATCGCAGTGTATGGCTGAGAAGAATTCTTCTCGGGTATTCCGCCGGATAAGTTATTCCATCCACAACGTTTCGGTAGTAACCTCCACTGCCTTCATCAGGCGAGATATCATAGCGAAGCTACCACTGCACCGACTGTCGGTGCTGTGTCGTGCTGTTCGTCGCAGTGGTAGCTTCGCTATGACATCTCACCTGTTGAAGGCAGCTGAGGTTGCTGCCGAAACGTTGTGGACAGTAGAACTTATCCGACAGAATACCCAAGGAAAATTTTTGTAAAATTGAAATTTTTTAATTATAAGTCATTGTATGAAAAATAATAAGCTTCTGGTGAGGAATCTGTGGAAGTTAATGTTTTTTTTTGTGGTTGTAGACGCAGAGGAACAAAAAAATTTCGTGCCGTCTGCTTCGTTATTAAAAAATGTGATTAGAAGAGAAAATGTATAGTTCTCGTCCAACTGACATTTGCTGCATCGGAAAATGTAACAAAAACAATAGTGAAAACAATCAGAGGAAATACTATTTAACATTTTTTGTTAATAATTTTTTAAACTGTTTTACGTCTCTCAACAACGAGGTCTTTGGAGACGGGTTGTTAATAAAGATTAAGAGAAACGCCGTTATTTTAATGCGAATAATTTATTTTAGATTTAAGTTTTTTGAGGAAAGCTATCACCGATTTGGCAATTTCATTTACAAAGATTAATTTACATTGACACAGAAATAAAAGATCAGTGTTGAAAAGTTCAGATTTGTATGTAGCCTATTGTATATGAACAGTACACTGACAAATAAAGGACTGAAACGAATACCACATTTACAGAAATTTCCCAAGAGTTCTTTCCGATTTTTGCTCGTGGTCTTACGTCTCTTCGACGTGTGGTGCCACAATATATTCGATAAGAGTGTTAAAAACTATAAGTAGAAACACGAAGAAGTAGAGTTGAATAGTTAAAAAGGAATAGAATTAAGAATTTTAAATAGCAATAGCGAGAGTCAGGCAGGTAGTGAATTTCATTTAGGAATTTCAGGAGCAGGCTGCGGCTGCCATGATGGCATCAAGGTGAAGCATAGAAGTCAAGTCACCCCCTTCTCGCCATCTCCGTTGGCTTGGAGAAGGTTGTGTGTGCACTGTCGCCAACCCACTGACACGCCGGCCCTGGCAGTGTAGTGGCTAGCGCGCTGGCTTCGCATTGCAAAGGCCGCCGGTTCGAGTCCGGCCTCGGGCATGGGTGGTTTTAATTAAGTGTTGTGTTCGTCTTGTGCTGTCCTCACTGTAGTGTCCACATCATGATTAGAGCCTGATACAATACTCTGTACAAAAAACAAATTAGAGCTGGCTAAATGGTCGCAATGACCGAAGGCCATATTAAAAAAAAAAAAAAAAAACTGACACCAAAAGGCGTCTTTTGGGAGTAGTAGTATCGGTGGGAGCAAATGTATTATCCCATTTGGCAGTGATTGTACACACGGCCACTGGGAACTTACTAAGTCAATGTCTGCAGTGCCCCTCCCAAAAAGACATCAGACAATCCAAGTTACAGTTACTTAAAGGGTATTTAAGGCCACCAGAATACAATAGGGCCCTAGGTTTGTACAGTTTGGCTCAGTATGATTGATTGTGGTGAATGCCCGCTCCGCTGTCTGCCCAGTATGATGTAAGTCCATTTGTATTTCTCTCTCTCTCTTTGTGTGTACGTCTGCCAAAGAACTCACACTCGCTACAGTGAAGTGAAGTAATTTAACATGCCGGCCTCGGTAGCGTAGGGGCTAGAGTGCTAGCTCCGCGTACCAAAGGCCGCCGGTTCGAGTCCGGCCGAGGGTATGGGTGTTTATTGTTGTGTCTGTGAATGTCTTGTCCGTGTTGTAGTGTCCTTGTGTAAGTACTTGATAACAACAAATCACATTGAGATGGCTGTATGGCTCAGTAGCCGAATTTTATTAAAAAAAAGTAATTAAGAACATTAAAAGGAAGGGTATAATTGCCTTGTGTAACTATAAGGATGATGAATTACTGATATTTAGTGTTACTACCAGGAAAACTGTATGGGCTTGTTTAATTGCTTACGTGTGACTCTTAAGTACAGACAAATTGTTTACTAGACAATTTTAGGAACTTGATTGACTAAGAGTTCCTATTTCGTGTGTAGACTTTTATATAAATGTGATTAAATTGGACAGAATTAATTTGATTTTGTGTGGTTCATTATATATCAACGTATTTTAGTTTTGTAATTGTTCCCGTCCCCTTCTATTTTGTTGTTGTTAAAAGTGAATGCAGTTAATCTCCGTCCGATAGTAAATAAATTAATTAGTTCAGGGCGGGAAGATTACAGACGACAAGGTAATTAGAGGCGGGAAAGGAATGGGTACAAGGAACGGGAAGGGATTCAGCCATCACCTTTTGAAGGAACCATCATGGAATTCGTCTGAAGTGATTTTGGAAAACCGTGGAAAACAGAAATCTGAATGACTTGACGGGGATTCGAACATGCGTCCCCAAAATATTTCAGCTCATTCAACACGCTCGTTACTTCTTTCTGAGCTACAGGAATTTATGAATGTAGTATTGAAGTGGTCTACCATTTTAATATTGAAAGAGCATTTAATTTATATTTGCAATGAAATGGTCAGCCACTTTAATATTTAAAGAGCATTTAATTTTTATTTGAAACAAACGAAAATAACATAAATCACAGTATTATACCTTACAATTCTTTCGACATTATTTAATTAATAAAGAAAACACAATGTATTCGTAGATATAAGCAATTATTTCTGTCTTTTATGTATGAAATAGAGTCCACAGCTCGTTCTTATTTAAGTGTATTGGCAGAGAACGTCAGTCACTATATATTATGATGTACATTACGATTGCTGACTACGGCTTCTCTGATGGGATTAACATAAATACAGCATTGATAGCATCCCACCTTCAGAAAAGAATTTTGAGCTCTCAAACAAAGTTCAACTCGAACATCCATTAAATTCTTACACGTCCAGAGAGATGTAACGTCTTTTGTTATGTATACTTTCTCTGGCGTCCAGAGAAACACATTCACGGCCTTCTAAAATAAACATGTGATGAAGCACTGAGATCATCACAGTATCAATTGAAGTTCAATATGTGTTCTAACGAGGTAAATCTCCATCAAAATTTTGGAAGGAGAAATTTATAAAAAGGAAAAATGCCGAGCGAAATCAAAGGCCACAGATAGCAGAAGAGGAGAACACAATTACACCGGATTGACGGAAGATATCCTACGACAATGAGCAACATCAATCGTCGGAGGAACTTCAGTGTGCTCCAGAGAGGCCGTCTTCTGAGCGACAACTGGGGCCGTCTTGGTATTCCAGGAGGTCAACTCTTGATGGCCTGGGCGGCTGACTTTGCTGCCGGTTCCAGGGGACTCTGCCTTTGGAGCGCACACAACACCAAGAAAAATGAACAATAGTGGACCGAAGTGCGGCTGTGACAATTGTTGGTGGTAATAGTAGTATTAGTAGTAGTAGTAGTAGTAATGGTATCAGTAGTAGTCGTAGTAGTAATGATAGTAGTAATATTAGGGGCAATAACAGTAGTAGTAGATTTAGTAGTGGTGTGGTACCCATTCTGTTTAATAGCAGTAGATGTAATAGTTATTGGAAATCGAATCAAAATTTTCTTTCATTCATGTTTATATGTTAATATATTATGTATATATATATATATATATATATATATATATAAGATACAAATATATGTAAATGTAAAAGAGTGGAAATAAGGGCCCAGATTATATACTAGGTGCTGGGCTATGTTGCATATGGAAAATAAATAAATAAATAAATAAATAAAATGGTTTCCCCGAATGCCGGGATGCTTGCTTCAAAAAGACCATGGCGGAATTCCTTCCAGTTCCTTGTCCCGAGTCCCATCCCGCCTCTAATGACCTCCACGAGGCATAAAGCCATAAGCAATAAAAAGTGAAAACTTATTTAAAAAAAGAACCGTTTGGAAATCACAACCTGTTTTATTAATTTGTCCTAGTCGATAATGTTCTTGGCATTTACCAGTAAAATAATTAACGTACTTAACCTGTGTGTAGAGCCTGTTGAAAGCACATTTCAACTTCCTACGCAAAGGTAGCAGTGACGCAATCGGATGCGAGTTCTGCAGAACTCGCGTCGAAAAGCTTCCGAGAATTCTGATTAGCGAGCGGCATGCGGTCAGTCGGAAGTCCGTGAGACCGTGACAAGTGTTTGCTGGTAAACATTTTCGTACGTTCGCCGTGAGTGTGTAGAGACCTAGTCAGCCAGCACTGCATTGCTCTGGTCGCCGCTTCGAGTCCGCCTTCGGGCATGTGTAATTTTAATTAAATGTTGTGTCCATCCTGAATTGTTTATTAGTGGAAACAATGTACTGTGGAAATTCAGTCACTTGAAACTCCCGATATCACTGCAGCTACTTGTACGACCAAATGAAAATTTCTCTACTTAAAACATAGTGTAAAAGCTTGTTCAAATATGCCTAATGAAAACACAAGGCAACAAATCGTTTTCTGGTGTTTGGAATATTTTAACGAATTCTTAGATAATTTCGGCTGATAAATTCTAAAATAACTTCTGTTTTATCCTATCAGGTCTAGTTTTCTTTTTGTACTCATCTCCATTAGGCTCCACATTGTAGAACATATTTGTAACAGTGTACATGGGCTGATGTTAATGTGTTTTATTGAAATTAAACAAGTCTGTTTCTTTAACAAACTTTATTTTATTCATATAAGAGGCAAGTAATATTAAGCGATAAAGTTTGCATGACCTATAAACAAAACACAAGCATATATTCACAATTGAAAATGAAAAGATTTTGTCAGTAACTTACAGTAAATTTACATTTCTTTTTGTACCGTGAATGTTGAAAAGTAAGGTCATCTCGATTTAAACACCATAGTATCCTTAAGTCCTTTTTACTGGGTTTCAATCTCCTTGATGTATTGATGGAATCGTTCCCCTTGCTTGTCTCTGACATCTTCGAGATTTTCATGAATGCAATCAATAGGATTAAAAAGAAAATGTATTTTTATGTGTATATTCGCGCCAATAACACAAAAAACTGACACTATGTTACTAACAAGATAGTTTTAGTTTTCACTTTCGTGTTTCCTAAGGAAATTTTGCGGATGATTTCTCCATCAAGATCCTCCGCTTTAAGTTTTTCAAGTCTTGCCTGGAAATACATTGCAGCTATACTTCAAGAATTCCTCATGTTTATCAATTCAGACTGATGTGCATAGGTAAGAAGATGATTTTTTTCTTCCTCAACCGAAGGTTCTTTTAATATGTTGGCATCGAGCGTGGTGGTGTAACGGCTAGCGTTCTGGCCTCGCATTCGGGAGGACGGCGGTTCGAATCCCCGTCCGGGCATCCAGATTTGGATTTTCCATGGTTTTCCAAATCACTCCAAGCAAATGCCGGGATGCTTCCTTCAAAATGCCATGGCCGAATCCTTCCCATTCCTTGCCCCCCATCCTTTCCGTCTCTAAAGTCCTCGCTGTTAGAGAGACGTTAAGCAAATAATAATAATAAAAAATATGTTGGCAGCTCTACAAGCAGCCATATTTGTTCGAAACGGCCAGTATTTCTTAACATAGTGACTGTCATGGTTCTACTATTCCACAGGCAAACCAGTTTGCTGTTCTAAGAGAAAATTCACCATCTTTACGTGAACGCAAATTACCCCTTTATGTTCATGATACAGAATCTTCTCTGAAACAAACATAATTGCTTCATACTTTTCATTTGTAGCTAAGAAGAACATGTCACTCACATGCACAGACTTATAAATATGTTACACTTTGGCTAACACCTAAAATATAACAGAGATGTCACATAGCTTGAAAACTAGACATGATTTGAAGGTCATATTAGGAATCAGAGGACAAATTTCACACAGAAGTGATGGTTATTTCAGGAAAAACGGTAAAGTGCAGGTTAGGCATGTAGTATTTTAGGCTCTCTATTTGTTATAACATGATTATGTCGCTTTCTTACTCAAGCTTTTATATGAACATACAGCATTAAATTTGATTTATCTAATACATACGGTGGTAAAAAATACCAATATCACACTGAACAAAATCTGTAAGAAGTCGGGGAATAATTCGCAATAAAATGTAAGTACAAAGTCGTAATTATGACGTTCACCGACCAAGACCAACAGTTAATTGGTACTATAATCTAAACGCTTCATAACATAAGTGTTTCAGTTTCGTGAGAAAGCTACCGGCTTACTCTCCTTTTTACCTTAGGTTCTTTTGTTACACTTGTTGTTTTATAATTTCGTTCACTTAGAATTACAAGATAATTTTTGTCATTAACAGAATAATTTAAGAAGAGCATTCGAACCAATTGAGTTAAATGTTGTTATTAATTGAAATAAACTTCAATTTCTTCAGACTTTTCAGGAAATTTGAAGGGATGGGACATCCTTTATGACTTTTGCACCTCACATCTCCCGAAATACGGAAATAAATAAGATTGTTTAGAAACTACATTTCCCAATACCTGTTCAAGGACATCACATTTTGTGAACAGGCGAAAAACATTATTGGTATACGCTTGGGTAGATACTGCCCCCTCCCCCCAATATTTTTTAAATGGTTCATTTAATTTGTCATTGAAATAACCAATAAAAAAGGAAACACTTTTTTAAGCAAGGGAAGAGTTATTATTACTTATGTACGTTTTAGCGGCGGCAATGCTTTATAAAAACTTCTCGGGTTTCAAGCCGCGTCAGAAATGAGCCGTCTAGCGACGTTTCGGAAGCTTGCACTGCTTCCATTGTCAAGCCCCCGGCAGGCTTCAGTAATGTTAAGCGGGGGCTTGACAATGGAAGCAGTGCAAGCTTCCGAAACGTCGCCAGACGGCTCATTTCTGACGCGGCTTGAAACCCGAGAAGTTTTTATAAAATTATTAAATTGTTAGAATTATTACCTTTTATGATGGGATACGTCGCATTTTTACGTTCAACAATGTAATGTTTGAGGTTTCACAATTTAATATTTCGTGATCATATGAAAATCAGGCATCAAAACAGCTGACAAAATATACTTTTATTATACAAATTAGATGGCTGTGTAACATGAGTTGGATTCCAGCCTCAATATTTTGACATTCTTGCCTTGTTTCCTAATTTGAAAATATAATTAATATTATTATTGTGATTGGATTTCACCTTGAATAGGAAGAACGGTTTACATGAGAAATCATCAATGATTTTATTTAAATTACTAACATGTATTTAAAGTAAAAAAAAAGTAGCTAAAATTAATGAGCTGATCTTCTGTGGGCACCAGGGTATTTATAAAAACACTCAATTAACGAATTAAAAATTTAACATTCTAAATGATTACATACGAATGAAATGTTTGCTCTTGGCTATGGACAGTTCACTCACGAGAGAGTTATTATCTTGTAGGGTCGTAGCTGGGCAATGTTATGCACTTGAAATTCGACTTGCACAGGGTCCTTCACTAGCGATGTGTTATTACTATTTTTATACATCTGCCGCCATACATTGGATGACATGCACGCAACCTTATCTTGTTGCCTCGTCTGCTCTGCTGTAGACCAGGGTAGCACTGTTCCTTAGAAAATGTCCTTTGTCTGAGCTCATTTGCTCAAACAAAATCAGCTAGCTTTCAAATTCAGGCATGCAGCATGCCCTCTATCGAACAGACAGTCGAGCAGAAACCAAATAGACCGGACTTCACTCTCCTGTCGGCTCAGAATGCCTCTCTCGTTCCGTTCGCTGTACCACCAGTTGCGTTTGAACAGTCGCCGAGTGAAGTAGCTTATTTTGTTGTTATATTTTATCTGTAGTGGTGTGGGGATTTCACTAGTGTAATCTCTGACTGGTTACATTTTGTAGACAGTGTTTAGCATTCGGTGAGGACAGCAGCGTATTTTCGTTTTGTATTTGAACTTTAGTGGTGTGTAGATTTAGTTAGTGTAATGTGTGAGTGTTTACTTTTGTGGAAAGTAGAGGTTAGTCAGACTTAAGCAGTCGTTGAGGACAGTAGTGTATTTTTGTTTTATATTTGATCTTTAGTGGTGTGTCGATTTAGTTAGTGCAATCTCTGAGTGTTTATATTTTGTACAAAGTACAGGTTATTTCGATTCTCTGATCTTTTTTTCTTTTTCGCGTTTTTCAAAAGCAGAATGGCTAGGGACTGTGATTGCTGTGTGCAGACGCGAGCTGAGGTGGCTGATCTCCACGCACAGCTTGCAGCTGTGGTAGCGAAAGTTACACAGCTGGAAGCTGCCGTTAAAGGTTGCAGCAGATGTAATATTGGGGAAACTGATGTAGCAATGCCTATAACAGATTCTCCCATATCGACCGTCGTACCTGCAACCCAGGCTGAAGAGTTGGAGGCTGTGCCTCGGTCGCCTGTTGGTGACTGGCGTATGGCCTCTAGACTTAGAAGTCGCACACGGGGGCAGTCGAGCAGGCTTAAAGGCCAAAACGCTGAACTTGTTCGACTGTCCAACCGGTATGATGTATTGTCGGAGGCTGACACAGTCTCACAATTGTCATCCTGCGAGTTGACGGCCCCCCAGCGCGCCAGGTCTGAGCAATCACAGAAGGGGATTTTGGTAGTTGGGAGCTCTAATTTTACGCGGTTATTAGAGCCCCTTATGGAAATGGCGGATTCCTCGGGGAAGAAATCCAATGTCCATTCAGTGTGTATTCCGGGTGGCCTGATCCGAGATGTGGAACAGGCCATCCCGGATGCCATAGAAGGGACGGGGTGTAGCCAACTAAAGATTGTGGCTCAAGTCGGCACCAATGATGCTTGTCGCCTTGGGTGGGAGGTTATCCTCTCTTCCTTCCGGCGGCTGGCTGAAAGGGTGAACTCTGTGGCCAGTGTCCGCAAGATATCGGCAGAGCTAACCATCTGTAGCATTGTAGACAGAGTTGATTGTGGACCTCTGGTTCAGAGCCGTATTGAGGGGCTGAACCAGAGACTACGACGCTTCTGTGATGATATTGGCTGCAGATTCCTCGATCTTCGCCATAGGGTCGAGTCATGTAGGGTTCCCCTTAATAGGTCAGGTGTGCACTACACACGTGAATCGGCTACACGGGTGGCAGGGGCCGTGTGGAATGCACTGGGTGGTTTTTTAGGCTGAGGGAGGAAGACCCGAAACACGAAATACAGTTACGGGCAACCCAATCAGATATAACACCGGAATGTAGGAGGAGCGTTAAAGAATCTCGACAGTTAAAAGTTCTCGTAATTAACTGTAGAAGCGTTTGTAACAAACAACCGGAACTTGATAGCATTATTTTTTAGCACAGAGGCGGATATCGTTATCGGTACAGAAAGTTGGCTAAAACCGGAAATGAGATCCGCAGAAATTTTTAAACATAGCATGAATGTTTTTTGTAAAGACAGATTACATTCTCATGGAGGTGGGGTATTTATAGCTGTGAGTAAATCTCTCCCATGTAATGAAATAGAAGTCGATACGATCTGTGAAATCATATGGATTAAACTCGAAGTTGCTGGGTCAAAATTCATCATAGGCGCCTTCTACTGTCCACCCGATTCCGACATAGCTATCGCCGAGGAGTTAAGAAATAATGTAAACAGTATAGCTAGCCGTTTTCAGGATCATGCTATGATTCTAGGAGGCGACTTCAATCTGCCTTATATTGACTGGCGTAATTACGTTCACATTACAGGTAGTAGGGATAAGGCAGCTTCTGAAGTAATTCTCGAATTGTTCTCAAATAATCATCTCGAGCAGCTAGTTAATCAACCTACGCGGTGTCATAACGGTAGCGAAAATATTTTAGATCTGCTGGTTACCAACAGGCCAGAATTATTCACCGAAATTTCATCGACCACAGGTATAAGCGATCACAAAGCCGTAATTGCAACTATCAGACTAATGACCAAGCGGAAAAGGAGAAAACGGCGGATTGTATACAAATTCAGTAAGGCCTCTAAGGAGTGTTTCAGAACCTACCTGAGGAATAATTACCATAACTTCAAGTCAAAAAATGACACCGTTGAAGAGATGTGGCATCGATTTATACGAATAGTCAGGGAAGGTATGGATATACATATACCGAAGCGGATAATAAATGGGGAGGATGATCCACCGTGGTACACATGCGAAGTCAAAAGATTACTCAATAAACAAAGGAGGATACACGCACGCTCAAGAAGGAAGGGGTGTCGCAGTGATTTAGAAACCTTAGCTGAGTTAAGAGGACGTATTAAGAATGTAATGCGTGAGGCCTTCAACGATTTTCATTCCAACTCTCTCTCTAAGAGTCTCACAGAAAACCCAAAGAAATTCTGGTCGTATGTACGAAAAGTCAATTGTACCAATAGCAATATACCAGCACTAATTCGTGAAAGTTCAGAGGTTAATGAAAGCCGCGATAAAGCTAACGTACTAAATACTGTATTCAAAAATTCATTTACTGATGAAAATAAGGATAGTGTTCCCGTTTTCCCACGCCATGTCGAGTTGGTGATGGAATCATTACGGATAGATAATGCAGGTA
Organism: Vandiemenella viatica; assembly: GCA_031002005.1. Lineage (NCBI taxonomy): Eukaryota > Metazoa > Arthropoda > Insecta > Orthoptera > Morabidae > Vandiemenella > Vandiemenella viatica. The sequence continues at coordinate 144,303,534 of JARYHS010013631.1, read as the reverse complement.
TCATAAAGCAATTAGAGCTCCTGAATTGGAGGAAAGCACCGGGCCCAGATGGAATTCCAGTAAGAATATTTTCAGAATATGCGGCGGAAATCGGCCCATTTCTGTCTGATATATTCAGTAAATCATTAGAAGAGCGAAAAGTACCTTCAGACTGGAAAATCGCGCAAGCAACTCCGATTTTCAAGAAAGGTGATCGAAGTGATCCTGGAAAACTATCGTCCAATATCTATAACATCTGTTTGTAGTAGAGTTATGGAGCATATTATATGCTCGAACATTATGAAATTTCTAGACGATAATGATTTGCTTACAACAAATCAACACGGATTTCGGAAGAAAAGATCATGTGAAACACAGCTGGCCCCATTTACACACGAAAGTTATTGATGCAGGTTCACAAGTAGATGCCATTTTTTTAGATTTTCAGAAAGCCTTTGACTCTGTGCCACACAACCGCCTTTTAGCGAAGCTTCGAGCGTACGGTATGTCGGATCAGCTTTGTGAATGGATAAAGGATTTTCTAACTGGTCGGTCGCAGTATGTCGTCGTTGAAGGAGAAAGTTCTTCTAGTCTAGATATTACATCGGGGGTACCTCAAGGAAGTGTAATAGGACCACTTCTTTTTTAATTTTTATAAACGATCTCGGAGACAAAGTGAAAAGCCTTTTTAGATTGTTTGCTGATGAAGTAAGGGAAGTAAGGAATTTGGCCGAATTCAGCGTGATCTGGATACTATTTTGGCATGGTGCGCTGAGTGGCAACTTACGCTAAATTGTAAAAAGTGCAAGACAATTAGCATAACTAACAAAAAGAATCCAATTGTTCAGAAATACGAGGTAAACAATTCAGTTATTGATATGGTCGATTCTATAAAATATTTAGGAGTAACAGTACAAAGGAACATGAAATGGGACTTACACATTAATTCGTTGGTAGGTAGAGTGAATTCTAGGCTGCGATTCATAGGTCGAATATTGAAAAATTGTAATGAACAAACAAAGGAGATAGCGTACAAATCTCTTGTGCGTCCACATTTGGACTATTGTTGTGACATTTGGGATCCGTTTCGTAAGGGGTTGATCGAAAGTATAGAGAAAGTACATAGAAGAGCCGCTCGATTCGTGACCGCTTGCTACAGTCCTTATGAAAGCGTCACAGAACTGATTAGTAGACTAGGCTGGGAGTCTGTGGTAGATAGACGACGCACGTTTCGTATAAACTTATTGGTAAACATGCGTATTCCCACTTTCACTTACGAGTGTAGTGAAATACTTCGTCCACCAACCTATTTGGGTCGGAATGATAGGAAAGATAAAATTAGAAAAATAATGTGCCGCACTGACTCTTATATGAATTCTTTTTTTCCCTCGTACCATTGGGGATTGGAATGCACAACAAAGAGATTAGGTTTAGTGCTGAGCACGCTCTGCCATCCACAGTTTTGTGAATTGCAGAGTATATATGTAGATATAGATGTAGATCCCAGACATGCTCAATGTTCATGTCTATGGAGTTTGGTGGCCATCGGAGGTGATTAAACTCAAAAGAGTATTCCTGGAGCCACTCTGTAGCAATTATGGACGAATGGGGTGTCGCATTGTCGTCCTGCTGGAATTGCCCAAGTCCGTCGAAATGCACAAGGCACAATGGACATGAATGGATGCAGGTGATCAGCCAGAATGCGTACGTACGTGTCACCTGTCAGAGTCGTATCTAGACGTATCAGGGGTCCCATGTCACTCCAACTACACACGCCCCACACCATTAAAGAGCTTCCTCCAGCTTGAGCAGTCCCCTGCTGACAGGCAGGGATATTGAATTCATGAGGTTGTCTCCATACCCGTACCCATACCCGTATCCACTCGATACAATTGTAAACGAAACTCGTCAGACCAGGCAACATGTTTCCAATCATCAACAGTCCAATGTCGGTGTTGACGGGCTTTGTGTCGTACACTCAGCTAGGGTACACGAGTGAGCCTTCGGCTGCGACAGCTCATATCGATAATGTTTCGTTGAATAGTTTGCACGCTGACACTTGTTGATGGCTCGGCAATTTACGGAAGGGTTGCACTTCTGTCACGTTGAACAATTCTCTTCAATCGTCGTTGGTCCCTTTCTTGCAAGATCTTTTTCTGGCAGCAGCGATGTAGAAGATTTGATGTTTTACCGGATTCCCGATATTCATGGTGCACTCGTGAAATGGTCGTACGGGAAAATCCCAACCTCATCGCTACCTCGGAAATGCTGAGTCCCATCTCTCGTGCACCGACTATAACACCACGTAAAAAGTCACTTAAATCGTGGTAACCAGCCATTGTAGCAGCAGTAACCGATCTAACAGCTGTGACAGACACCTATTTTCTTATACAGACGTTGCCGACCGCAGCGCCGTACTCAGAGCGTTTACATATCTCTGCGTTTGCATACTCATGACTAAACCGGATTCTTTGCCTCTTCAGTGTAAAATATCCCACATTTATGCTTAAACCTAAAGTTACGAATGTAACTCGCAGCCAAAAGATGCGTTTGTTACAATTTAAATTATGTAATGTCCGTTCATTATCAATTTAAAACTACTAACATTAGTCTCATGGTTGTTACTTAACAAATTTAAGATTCATTTTTTTTACACTAATGCTCGTAGAGCCACGGAGAAAATTAACACTTTTATTTACAGCTCTTCATGTTAGGGCTTTTTATGTTTCATCGAAATTACGCAATGCATCGGGATCGTTATTGTTTTTTCTGACTGAAGACTGCACAGTAGGGATGGCGATTCTTTCCGAAAAAGATCGATTCCTGAATCGATTCTAATTGAAATTTAAAAAATCGATTCACAAAAAAATCTGTCTTTTTTCGATTTGGTTTTTGTGTGCGTATTTTCAATACAAATCCAAACATGGAAAACAAAAAGGACACCATAATAATCGATCTTTTATCATTTTTAAAATAGTTAAAGTTTTTTTACAACTAAATCAAAGTATCAGGTATACAATAAGACATTTATTTCACAAATTTTTTGGTTACATAAAACAGTTTTGAAATGGTATAGTTTACAGTTCCCAGTGCTTAATGCCCAAGCTTTTCTTTTCAGGAACAACAGTCCAGTCTACCAGGATCCAAGTGGTTCCGCTCGTCACTTGTGACGTTACCGAAAAAACAGGCGCTCGAAAGGCACTGATGATCCCACTAAACAGATATACTCCTTGGCTGTTGAGTAAACGTGATGATAAATTGATTTTTTTTTTCTTGCCAGTAAAGTATAGGAACATACTTCAGGTGCAGAACTGCTTGCGATAAAGCGTTTAAACCCTGTATTTCATGTACAAGTGCATTACATATAGAAAGTGCTTCTTCACATTTGATGGGTGAAATATCGATTCACTGGATCGGTTCAGTACTATAAATCGATTTTTTTTGGTCGAAAAGGTCGATGTTTCGATTAATCGATCTCAGATCACCATCCCTACTGCACAGCCGTTTTTTGAAACTTAGCAAGCCACTTCACTTCCTTAGAAAACACACCTAACGGTGTCGAATGTCGATACATAACACATCGGCGTACTTATAACTTTCAGCGTGGCTGATGGATGTAAATCCTTCCAGCCTTTCTGTGAATGTGATTCGTAAACTCTCTACTGCAACGAGTACTTCTTCTAGGACGTAATGCACTTACGCAGGCCGTAAATAAATGTACACACAAGCACTCGCTGCACACCATGGCCTGACCTTCCCGCCACCGCGTCGAAAAACACTCACCTACACCACTGGCTTGCTGACGCCACGGCAGGGACGCATCTACTCCTGGTTGATCTGCCGAAACTAGAAACAGGCAAACAAATCTTACAGGTTACATATTTGTACATCTCGCTCTTATATGCTCATTCAATTGCCATGCGGATCTTTTCCACCAATCTTTGCTTCAATCGTCAAACTGTTTTCCCGCTTATCCACAAAACAAACCTCGATAACTTCTGTAATTTATTTCGTGGCACATAGCAGTTTCTCTCGTCTCGCCAGCCCTACTTAGAAAGGCTCGCGGCCAGATACCCACTGCCCTACCACTGTTAGCTCTTAATGCATGCGAGATAGATGAATGTGAACGTCCTATTTATTGTGTAGACTTTCTCTTGACCTTCTGTCCAAATTGTATATGCGATGCTTCTCTTGAAGAGCCGGAAATCTGTTTATATTGTCCACAGCTAAACATACTGCGTTTACGTTACACTTAATTTCTTTATAAAACAAATACAGGGTGACTTGCAAGATCCAGACGTTTTTCAAATGAGCATTACAAAGTTAATTTACTTAGTAGTATTATTTAATTGTTATAGATATAATGGTGAAAACATACCATTTCATAAAACATTTATTGTATGAAACATTGAGTTCATGTCTTGAATATAATGTCATGCATGTGCTGCCCATCCACTTGAATGCAGATTTCCATCCTCTGTAGAAAATCATCAAAAATCCCGGTCAACATTCTTCTCCAATAAAATTCACTTCTTCTGTAATTGCATCTTTCAGCTCTAATAAAGTACGTGGTTTGTGAGCGTAGACACGAGCTTTCAAATATCCCCATAGGAAATAGTCACAGGGAGAAAAATCCGGTTACCTTGGCGGCCACGGCACGTCACCAAAACGCGAAATTAGCTTGCCAGGTAGCATCTTCTTCACAACTCGCATCGATGCACGGGAAGTATGCGCTGTGGCCCCGACTTGTTCGAAGTAAACACTTTTCTTGTTTATTCCTCGCCTCCGAAGTTCCGGTCTGAGAAATATTTCCAACATGCGAACATAGCGTTCAGATTCTTAAGACTTCCGCGGTTGTCTTTGTACATGAATTATAGCTTCACGGGCTATGTCACGTCGTTTATTGGATAATTTATCTAAGCTTACGGCTGTTATATTCCAGCCTTCTTCAGAGATTTCTTCAGAGATACAGTATCTCTGAAGAAGGCTGGAGTATAACAGCCGAAAGCTTAGATAAATTATCCAATAAACGACGTGACATAGCCCGTGAAGCTATAATTCATAGCGTTCAGAGTTTACTGTCACTGTGACGCCATTTTCCTCGAAAAAGTACGGCTCAATTATTCCAAAGCGGGCTATCCCACACCAAACTGTTACCTTTTGAGAGTGGAAAGGTTCTTCATGAATGTTACATGAATTTTCAGTCACCCATTATCGAAAGTTTTGTTTGTTAACTGAGCCGCTTAAGTCAGTATCTACTTAGAACAATCACAAAAATGATGCTAGGACAAGGGTTTGCGAACGTTATCGAGAAACTTATATCGAATGTCACTTCAGGAATTATTGTAAATGGAGAGATTTCACAAAGAGCTGTGAGGCAAGAATACCCTCTTTCTATGATTCTGTTCGAAATTTATATAGAACCTCTATTAAATAAAATTCATAACACTACCAGTGGCATTATTTTTAATAGCAAACTTTACGCTTGCCGTGCCTATGCAGAGGATTTATGTGTCTATATCACAAGGAAAGAAGACGTGGATACTATCAGTCATCAATTAAAAATTTTCAGGAGTGCAAGTGGAGCAACAGTGAATATAAATAAATCTGGTCTCCTACATATTGGGTTAGGGCTCCAAAGTAACATGGCAGTGCATGGAATAATGCAAATAAATGAACACAAATCTCTATGTGTATGGCTTGAAGCCAACCCTCATAAAATGAGTACAAATAATTGGCGACAGGTTTTAAATACCGTCAGGGGAACTCTCCAAGTGTACAAAAGTAAGCAGATTAACATAATACAAAAAGCAACTTAAGTTAAATTATCAATATTTGGCAAAATAAATTACTTAGCGCAGATTCTTCCTGCCCCCAAAGCCATAACACAAAACATACAACGATCAATCTCATGGTTTCTATGCCAAGGTGAACTTTTTAAAGTAAACTTTCAGACATTAACCTTGCCAAACAGCAGCGGAGGTTTGAATGTTATTAATAACAACATCAAATGTAAAGCGCTTTTTCTACGAGCGATGAACAAAATTATGAAGACGAAGGACAGTCTCACATCTCAATTAGTGAATACATACAGACCCGCAAGTGCAGAGGCTCCTATACGAATTGACCACATCGATAAAAACTTCCAACATATCAGCGACTATTTTCTAGAAATTAGTTACATAACAGCAGCTCAACTACAAAAACCACCACAAACAACGAAAGAAATCTACAAAATCTTAACTATTAATGCTCCACGCAACAAGATAGAAACAAAATATGTAGATACTAATTGGGGGATTGTTTGGTCAAATATTTTTAACAATAACCTGCCTTCAGACATACGAGCTTTATGGTGCAAAGTGGTTAATGAGACAATTCCAACAAACGAGAAATTATTTCGAATACCCTTCAAAGCAACTGATAGATGTGAAAATTGTGGAAATATCGATTCACTTCTACATCGTTTTCAATGTGGTGAGGCATACCAAATATGGATGTGGACAAAGCATGCTATAGCAGACCTTTTACAGGTGTCACCGATGAATGTAGACACCGGGTTAGTAGTACGACCAGAGATCAAGACAGCTCCGCAGGAAGAACACAGCTCGTGCATTTGGATACTGGGCCAAACCATGTTCTATATTCTACACAGCAAGTCGAAGAATTTAGAAGATTACTTGTACACTTTTTTTTTTAACTGCTTTACGTCTCTCAACAGCGAGGTCTTCAGAGACGAGAAAGGATTTGGGGGGGGGGGGCAAGGATGGGTGCAAGGAATGGGAAGGATTTCGGCCATGGCCTTTTGAAGGAAGCATCCCGGCATTTGCCTGGAGTGATTTGGGAAACCACGGAAAACCCAAATCTGGATGCCCGGACGGGGATTTGAACCGCCGTCCTCCCGAATACGAGGCGAGAACGCTAACCGTTACACCGCCACGCTCGGTCACTCGTTCACAATGAAAATTAAGATTAAGATGTGGACGATGAAAAGGTCAACAAAATACAGTACAAAGAAAAGTTCGGAGTCTTTTTGGTAAAGACCTCACAAATTACGCGATGATAAAATATATAAATCTTAAATTATATATTTGTGCGTGCACATCAAGGTTAAGGTTGAGAGACAAGTATCTTTGACTTACGTTAAGCATGTTACTAATGAATTGTAAGTAATTTTATGTATTATAAATGTAACACTTTTTTGTGAATAAAATATATATATTGTTAAGGGAAAAAAAAGTGGAAAATAGCTTCGTCGTTCATTAATAGTATTGCATTAGGATTATCACTAAGCAACACTTGCATACGCACTGCGAAGCCTTCTCTTTATTCATAGTCCCTCTCTTTGAGTTGCTGCACCATCTGCAAATTTCAAATCTAATCCTAAAATCTTCCTCACAGAATCGCGGCTCATGTTTAGCTGTCGTGCACCTAATTAAAGCAGTTCTCATTAAGGCGATGTTATCGGGCGTTCTCACTGTTCTTGCAGGACTGGGTGGCTTTTTCTTTGTTACCATTCCTGTTGTTCTGAACGCGTGAACCCACCTTAACAATGTGTTTCGGCTTGGAACTGTGTCATCCATTATTTAACTTAACATCTACATAGATCCATAATTTATGTGTATCCCCTGTAAGAGATCCTAGATTTCGAATAAAAAAATATAATTGAAAGTATTTACATTAAATAAGTAATGAGTATCACTTTTGCATCCATATCTGTTAAGTCACCAGTTTTAGTTTACTCTGAGCCTCGAACAACCTGAAACGGAATACTTATCCTTCTGATACTTAAATTCTTGCCTACTTTATCCTCTCAATATAGAATGTGTCTGTATTAAATAGTGATCAGCGTATTAATTATGCCGCCTTACGAACTTCGATTTACAAATCACGAATATAATACACTTCGCGACGTGTACCTTCACAGCCGATCATTACACAATATTAAATACCATTTTACTATAGATAACTCATCTATTAAACCGAGGAGTGTACTTAATACATCATCTTGTCTTGCAGTATTCATATTCATTTCTTTAGTCTTTGGAATTGGTAGCTCTATATTGCTCTCGATATTCAATGGAGTAGTATCTTGACTGAGATATGTATAATATAAATATATTATCTACATCAGCTTTTTCTATCCATGGCGAAAAATAGGTATCTTACAAATGTTTTATGTGTACAATGATTTTAGATATTTTCTTTCAAATTTGTAGAAAGTGTAGAAAGAAGTATTAAGATGGGGTGAATTTTTGTGAGTTAATTGTATTCTTTCAATACATGCAAGTAGTAGTCGACATTCAGTGTAGGTAACGAGCCATGAAAGTCCTCTCTCTTAGACGAACATAGCGGATGAACTATTTGCCGATAGTTTTGTTAGTTACGAATATGATAACACTATATAATTTTCCCAGATGTGAAGGTAAGACTATAGAAGGGTTTATTGAGAACTTACCAAATCTGACTGATATGTCTGTCTTCATTTTTCATTATGAATAACATTTTACTCGAACTATACGTTACACGTCGTGGATGAACAAATTTAGATAATACTAGCCTCGTACCCGCGACTTCATACGCGTGGATTAAGAATTTTTTTGCCAGAATTAAATATAGAAAGTTGTAGGTAACGAAGGATTGGTCCCAAACAATATCGAGTCGGCATTATATGACAGGGAAGCTATCACTATATCATTGTACCGTCGAACCTGCCTCTTGAAGAGAATCAATTTCCAACATATGTCTGTCACCATTCGATAAGATCTAAAAATTTCGTGACTTCAACTGTTAATCATACTGGAAAAAATATCCTGTGCCCTTCATACAGCTTTCCTTACAAAATTCCATCACAACGATATAGCCATTTAGTCGTCAAAATGTAACAAAAAGACAGAGACTTACTTCCGTATTTATATTAGCATTACTGTGGTTCACACTCACACACTAACTGCGAACAACAGCTGAGGGATCATTATAACGTAAAAAGTGTACACCTACAAAATTGCAAGACTACCTACGATTTGCCTCGCATTGCACCCCTAACTTTATAATATCTACAGTTTAACATTCAATCCGAATAACCTACGGCCCAGCCCTGACTCTTACGATGAAAAACAATTTTTAAAAATCTTAGCCTCAACGGAGATTTGAACCGGAGACCACGACGTTTGTAAGAAAGCTCTTTAGCCACTGAGCTGCCAGTTCACTACACGGAAACACGGTCTGGAGACGTCCACACCCAACGTGTCTGTCTATCGCCGTATTTCGAAGTTATGAGACAACATGTGTTATTTATACAGATAATTTTTCAACCAAATGTAGACAGTATTTTTCTCCTTGTTTCAAAGGATAAGTGTGCAAAGTTTCATCGAGATCGGATGAAAACTGTGGATTTGTATGAAGAACAATCAAACCAACAAACAAACATACATTCATCTTTATATATAAAGATATTTATGAATTTTAATTGAGAAGTTACAGCATTCCATATAACTCCTTAGTTAGTAACATCTTTCCCATATGGTCGTGCTTATACAAGAATAATGTAGGTATAACAAAGATGCTGACGAAAGTCGATAAGTAGGTAGGCTACTAGTAAAACCGATTTTTTGTTTGTTTTGAAGTATTTCTTCTTCAGTACAAAGTGGCTGTTGCTGTAAGACAAGTGCTTATTTCGCAACTTATTTTTATTTTTTTTATGAATCCATAAAATTAATTTTATAATTGTTGTTTCATATCATTCAGACACTATTACTATCTTGCGGACTTAGCAATTTGAAAGTAGTGCTGAGAGTTCGTATGAGGCTCAAACAGGAAATCAACATATTCTGCACTATATAATGAAAGTATAGAAAAATTGTATCTATACATTAAAATTTATTTCAAAAAGAGAAATTACAATGTACGCTACTGGTGACAGAAGAAGAAAAACAGTAAAATTATGAATTTTTGTCTTTCTTTTTGTCTCTGTGCCCGAGCATAACGCAAAAATAATAAAAAGATTTTAACGAGACTGGAAACAGTGGCAGCTTATGGCACTGTTTAAGATATGGGGCCACAGAAGGTTGTTGGCGGTTAACCGAAGCAAGTTCGAGAGACCCCACAGCTACAAAGTCTAATGGTCGTCCCGGCACAGGGAGACATTACGCTGGCCACGACATCCAAAAGTGGTGATACGGATGCAGCATTCACAAATGTTAAGCAACAAACGTCCAATACACGAAAAATACACCTTTTTTAATCAATTCAAGGTCATGTTGTATATCCATTCAAATAATATTGTAATGACACATTACAGCCGTGTGATGTTGAAGCCACGTAAGTTTGCTAACGGATTTGTGAGGCTGCAGCTAGATGCAGACAGGTAGCTGTCGCCCACAGGAATGTAGCAACCCCTCGTACTTCCCCGAATCCGCTGGACCGCTAGGGAAGGGGTGGCGGACTCGCTTGGATGACACTCGGGTGTGCACCTCGTGGCTGTACGCACGGACGTTGGAAGAATACGCGAGTGCGAGTGTGAGTTCGCGCTTCTGCTGGAAGAGTTTTTCCAGTCCGTATCTGCAAGGAGCAGGTTCGTCGCCAGACTGCGTCGACATCTTCCCGTCCTAGCTGCTTGAGGGGTCACTCTACGTCTGTGCTGCGTCGAACGTGAGGCGAACACGACGCCACCAGTGAGCTGATCAGACCACTTCCCGCAGTCGTGTCGTAAGAAGCCCCACCACGGACCTGCCCGCAGCTGCTGTCACAGGAGCAACAAACGGTATTGTGTGTGTTGAGTGCGTTCACCTACCGCGTCCACTAGCCCAGTAACGACCCTGATGAACAACAATGTATGCCGGACAGTTTACAATAACAAATCACATCTCTTAATCACGAATAATTAATTAATACATCCATATGAGTGATCTAATACATAGTAATTTTAAATTGGTGCCTTGATGATCAATTCACATCCCTCATGATAAATATTAATAATTGTTAAGTTTTTAATAAATTAAATTAATTAAACATTTTCTGATGTCGCAATTAGCGTGACACTTCAATATGATATGACCAAATTTAATTTTATTCAACATAAAATCTTTCGTTTTGTTCATGGAGTTAACATTTAATTGTTATATAAACTAGTGAATCATGCCGTTTTTACGTTGTTTTTTTTTAAAATTAATTTAATTTGTTCAATCAATTTAACTAGTCAGTTGTGTAAGATCTGTGATGTTTATGATCATTAGATTAATAAAATTAGCAAATTTATTAAACCTCGTCCAAATTACCTGTTATAATTACTTTGGAACGTGTATCAGACACATTTCAGCTATCAAGAAACATATATAGTATAAAATCAATCTCCTAGAATAAAAAACTAAGACTATCAAAGAATAGTTAGACAAGAAGTACTTTATGCGACAGAAACTCTTAAACTAAAGAGAACTGGAGACATCAAATCACTAGACAAAATCTAAAGAAAAATTTTGAGAAAAAACTAGATCCTAAAATCAATGGTGAATCAGAATGCAAATTAAGAATTTTAGAATTGAAATCTAGCAGATGTTATGAGAAAAAGTAGACTACAATTCTATGGGCACATAGACAGAAGGAATACCGAAAAATTAACCACACATATATTTGTCTCAATAAACAGCTAAAAATCATAAGTTAATGGTTCCAGAAAATATAAGAAAATATACAAGGGGTTACACAAAAATAACCGCAATAGCATTGCAGTGGGAGGAGCTTGTGTAGTACGCGCCTCTGCCTCTAGGCGTTTAAGGTGCAACTCATTGTCAGTTCAGTGCCGCCTGTGTTGTCGACCTGTCTGGTTTTCAGTCAAATGAAACATCAAAACAATGCTCATTTACTTTTTGATGCCAAGGGCGTAGTTCATTCGGAGTTTGTTTTCCCATCTCAGACCGTTATTTGGAAGCATTAAGAAGATTACGCAACAGTGTTCGTCAAAAAAGACCCGATTTGTGGTAGACAGGAGACTGGTTCATCCACCACGACAATGCTTTTCTGTTAGGCAGTTTTTGGCTAAAAATGGCATGGTTCCGCTGCCCCACGCACCTTTCTCGCAGGACCAGGCTCCGTGCGACTTTTTCTTATTTTAACGCATGAAAAGGGGAATGAAAGTACACCGATTTGACAACACTGAAGAGGTCAAGAATAAAACTAGGGAGGAACTGTCAGCCATTTTTAAAGATAAATACAGAAAAGGTTTTGAACAGTGGAAGCACCTGTGGGACAAATTTATCAGTTGTAATGGAGAGTATTTTGAAGTGGGTAAGGTTGTTTTGTAAAAGTTTGAAATATATAGTTTTTATTTTTTTTATTTTTTATTTTTTAAAAACGGTTTTTTTTGGTACCACCTCTTAGAAAAAGTGGGAAGCAACACAGAATCACCAAATGATTTAGCACGTTTTAGAAAGTAAACTGAGAAAGCAGGTTTTCTACAAAGAAGGGGAAAAACAACCATTGGAAGAAAGTGAACGTGAACGCAAAATGAAAGAAGTATTAGCAGAAAAGACGACTGAACGCAGTCTAGCATAAACAAAATTGACTTATCGTACCGTTTAATGGGTTATTCAAATAAAGGAAATTTTTTTTTACAAATACGATTCGATTTTTGATCTTGATTGATAGATGAAATAGCTGAGAGATTTTTAATTACTTGGTATTATTTAGTTTTTAGTTCTCTTTTTGTACGTACTACTTATATTTCATTAGTTAAATTTTGTTCAATATTGTTTAAGTAATATCATCACTATGTGTGTTCCTCAATTTTTGTGTCTTCAAATTAAAACTTGAGGATAACGTCGACATGATCACAATATTGCAGCTGCTCCACTCTGTAACAATATTCGAACGAAGGTGCATTAACATTCTTCTAGTTGTCTCATTTGTGATTTGCCAGTAACTTCTGGAAGCGTGATACAGAAAACAAGCAGTGTGTTATTAACTTTTCCAATTACGGAAGTAATGCGTTCCTTCCCACTGGTTCTGGAATTTAATTCCCCCTCTAATTAACGGTGTTTACGTAACTCAGCCCCGTCTTTGTAATGATGTAACTTTAGATCTCTGGACTGAATTTCTCTCAGTGATTCGGATTTATCCGCACATTTTGTAGTTCAATTATAGTATCTGGTCCACTCAGCATGTTTAGATATTACTTATACCTCGTTAGTTCCCCTATCCCCCTCCCCTCCCCTCATCTCCTCGTCGTTGTAAGCGTAAGATGCTAAAAGAAACTAGAAACTAAATGATTAGTACTCACTGTTCAATTCAGAACCACCGTAATACACAAAAATATTAAAACAAATACAAAATAGTGGGTCACAGTATTACAAAATGTTTATATTACTAACATACCAAACTAAAGGAAAATATAAAATGACAGGAATGTTTATCAAACTGATAAATAACATTCATTCATATATAAAAGTAAATTATTTGTTTATTTGATTAAAAACAGACTAGCCTAATGTATAAAATAAAAAACTAAGTAGCTGACAGAAATGAAAACAGCCTTATACCTACTTTTCGACCTACGTAAAATACATTTGAATTATTTAATCAGTTATATGAAGACATCAACTGAATAAAAGCATATCGAGGTTCTAGCAGTTTCGATGAAGTTCTTTTAGAACTATGGGTGTCAACGAATGTTTGTTTTGCTCTTAGAGACGGTAACTTCTGGAAGTGTGACACAAAAAACAATCGTATCCATTTTCGGACGCAATATGTTTCTACAAGTGTTGTAAAATTATTATTTTCGCCGTTTATTTTTCAGAAAATATTCTAAATATTTCAGTCTTATTTAACATACAATTTCAAAAAGGTAATAGAAAAGGAGTCGTGTGTATTTTATGAAAATGTTATTTATTAATATAAAGTTTTTATTCAAATCACAGCAGGAAATTTTCAGGGTTCGAGAAGAGTATTTATTGGTCGCCTGACTAACAATTTAATCTGCAATGAACAGATCAAATATTTAAGCAGGTATGGCCATTACTTATTTTATCGCTACACAGCAAAGATCTATTAATGCATATTGCTCAAATTTCTAGGACCACTGTTTGAAGTAGTTGTCAGGGAAGCGGATAAAACGAGATCTGATCTTAAAACAGAGTTAACGTTGCAAAATATTCAGTGTTTACAGCTATATATACTCTGCAATCATACTCGTATATTTTCTGCAATTCACAAAATCATGAGCGGCAGATAAATTCAAAGGAAACCTATGTCGTCTGTCTGCTAAACAATACCAGACCAAAATGTGCAGGGGCGGATTCAGGGGGGGGGGGGCTAAGGGGCTCAAGCCCCCCCCAAAAAGTATCTGGGTTCACCCCCGACATTTTTTTTTAGCTCTACAGATTCGAGGCCCGAGGAGGCTATAAAGACTACCCCAAGGCCGACTCAAGCCCCCCCCCCCCCCAAAAACCAAAATCCACTGAAGGCAAGCCCTCTGAACCAAAATTCACTCAAGCCAAGCCCTCCCCCCCCCTAAACCAAAATCCTGGATCTGCCCCTGAATATGTGTATCAATTCTGTGCTTTCATAAGAACTGTTAAAATGTGACGTACTGTTGTAGAAACCCGACAGTCATCAAGTTCTGTTGGATCCTCTTATGTAATAATTTAGCGATGAGTAAGCTGGCAACACCTTGTCTTTAGCTGAGTGAAGAAAATTTTATATCTTCTGGCCAGCTGCAAATACGAAGTAAGGTCCGTTTGATCATAATAAAAACATCGTTCAGGATACAAGGTTTTTATTAACGTCAGTATGTAGCTACATATCTAGTTCACTTTTCCACATAATCGCCGTTCATATCTATACACTTTCTGTAACGCTGTACCAGTTTCTTTAACCCCTCGGCATAAAAGTCTGCCGCCTGGGACCTGAACCAGTTGGTAACGCTCGTCTTGAGTTCTTCATCGGTTTGAAATCGTTGTCCACCAAGCCACCGTTTCAAATGCAGGAAGAGAAAATAGTCGCTTGGTGCAAGATCTGGACTGTAAGCAGGGTGGTCTAGAATTTCCCAACGAAACTCTTGAATCTTCTCTTTGGTTTTGGAAGCGGTATGCGGGCGTGCGTTGTCGTGCAGGAGGATGATGCCAGACGACAGTTTCCCGCGGCGTCGATTTTGGATGGCACGTCTCAGTTTGGTGAGCGTTGCACAGTACACGTCAGCTGTAATGGTTTGGGTGAACCGGAATGGCGCCACTGCGTTGATTGTTGTTTTGATTCTGCGTTGGTGTACGCTATCCACGTCTCGTCTCCCGTAACAATTTGCTTCACTAGTGCATAGTATATTTGACCGGACGGAGTTTCAAATTTCTCTTCCAACAAATGTCTGCCAGGTGTCATACTTTTTTATTTTTTGAAGTCTCTACTACTCTGTGAATTATAAATCCAAGCATTCAACAAATTTTCTTGATAAAACTGTTCATCAAGATTAGAAAATGGACCTGTTCAATTCCAGAAGAATTGCACACAATGACGTTATGAGATTGTTTCATATACCATTAAGCAAACAAATTGTGTTATTAGAAGGCCTGACTATTAATTAATTTGAATGTTATGACGCATAAATTAACAGCTAGGTGGTTAGATAATATGTAAAAATTTTTTTTTAGTGTAGAAAATATAATGTGGTTTTTATTTGAAATATTTGACACAACGATGTAAGAAAAATTTAGAGTAGTTGAATTAGAAAATTTGTTACCTTTCTTATCTCATACCTTAGTGCACTATATTTGCCTCAATATTCAATCTATCACTGAAAATACTAAGCATTCCGTCGTTCTGCCTAACGCTGCCCCAATCTCTGCTCAAACTCTAAAGGTGGGTTCCCACGACGCCTTGTAACGGAGGCGGGACGGATACTCAACAACACGCCATGGGAACGGGGCCGCCTCTGCTGGCGGAGATGGCACGCAGCTACCCACTCTGTATCGGTAAACATCACAGGCGTGTGTAGTGGAGCATTGTTGCTATCGGTTGCAGCAGTGGTGCGCACCCCTTCTGTTGCTGTAAAGTCGTCTGCGCCAAACGACACTAGGCAACGTGGTGGGGAGCTGGCGGCGAGGAAGCGAGGGCTAACCTGCGGCCCGCGCTGATCCCTACACTTCGGCTAATGAGGTGCCGCCTCTTTACAAGAGATCGTGGGAACGCAGCTTAAGCATTACGCATCCAAAGTACCCATCCCCAATCCGGGGGGTCTCACTGTCCTTGGAGATTAGCGAGGAGGCTCTGGCGGATTCTGTGGGCCTGCCTCCATAAGTTCTCAGAGATTAGGAACATACCTCCGCTGCTTTTATGACCGGTTTCTGCCTGCACTCGCCCACTTTCCGCACGCTCTTAATATTCCATACATTAATTCTGGAAAGTTGTTATTCCCTGAAGGTAAAAAGTACTAATAAAGTTATCGATGCTTCCCACCTACCCAACAAAACAGGTATTAAGATCCATATAGATGTTAGTACCATCCTAGTAAAATTATGAGTTCTTTATTTATTTATTTTACTGCTTAACGTCTCTTCACAGCAAGACTGGACAGGATGGGGGGCAAGGAATGGGAAGGAATTCGGCCATGGCCTTTTAATGGAAGCATCTCGGAATTTGCCTGGAGTGATTTTGGAAACCATGGAAAACCCAAATCTGGATGCCCGGACGGGGATTCGAACCGGTGTCCTCCCGAATGCGAGGCCAGAACGCTAACCGTTAGACCACCACGCTCAGTTTCTTTATCAATTTGTTCTCTTTTAATGATCAGTCCTACATAATCTCTGAGGTAGATAGTTAATCTATTTTCACGTTAGCCGTTTACTCATGTATGACCTTGCAGAAAGGTCCCTATGCTCAAGCTACATCCAATAACTCCGTTCTTTTCGGATACAACACCTTACTCGTTCGGGATTTTCTTAAATCAATTGTCAGTAACCTTTACAATTATTCTGAACTTTCTATTCTAGTAATTATTAACTTCACCTTCGTTCTTCATATTTCATCATCTAAATAACGCAGTATTCCTTTTTTTAATCCACAGTATTTTGTTGATATACCGGTAGTGTTTAGTTCAGTGACAGTCATACTTAGATATTTTCATTTCCTGAGCAATATCTGCTTAAAAATTTTGTTGTTCATCATTAATTTTGCTTTAATATTAATGCTCTTTAAAGATTTCTTTTAGCAGGCTCTGACATTTTCTTTTTATTTTACCAAAGCTATCTTAAAGAATAACCAGTAATTTCTTGGAATTTTGATACAGTTTTCTTGTTTCTACTAATTGTTTCGTAGAACTCGTTTCTAGTTTGAAAGTTAGTTCAACAGTTTTCAGTTTGATTGTTTCTGATTCTTTATTTTGGATTTTAAGTGTCTTAATCAAAACTGGACTTCTTGAAATGAGAAAGGTCGTTTTGATGCTTCCGTAAAACTTTTGTCTCTCTAAAATAATTTGTGAAAGCGCTATTTCTATGGATGAAGATTTTAACATTTTTTCATTTCATTTTCTTTTCTTATTCGAAATGTGCTCGTCATATAATGGAAACATTTAGCCTTTCTGAATTTGTATGCTTATATTATCATGTACGTAGCGTAGGATAGGTGGTAGAATGTCTATCGGTTGATCTCAGATGAACATGACGATTTTTGTTCGTAGGCAATCTTTCGGAACGACTTCTTCGTCGCGTTCAGTCTGCTGTTCAGAGAGTACCGGTAAAGAAACGTCTCGCGGAAGTAAAGTCGACTGTAGGATGACGCTGTTTTCGTCATGTCCTCCCTTATTGCCAGAGATCAAGGATGAGAATACGTGGTTCGTATCCCCAAATGCAAGCACTCAGTTCCACGGCCACATTACAGACCTTACCTTTAACTACGCAGGTGAGTACACTCTCGCTTCATTTAGTTTTGTTTTTAATTCAGTGGAAATTGATTCTTTATTATGACCACTGAATTTTACTGTCGGAATTATTGTATACCCACTGAACGCACTCTGATTTGTTTATTATGCATTTCATGTGTCAGCGATAATTCCAAGAAAGTATGTCTGATCGCTTCATGTAATATCTCATTAAATCAACACTTATAGATACCTATTTTCAGTAGTCTTTTTGTAAGACCGACTGAAATTTTCTGCGAATACCATAGCCGATTTCCGTAAAGCAAAGTTCTAATTTATTTATTGGCATTTCTGAATTTAATCTGAAATTATAAAATTGTAATTTACAGGAGGAGGATTCAATCAAGTTGTTTGCTAGTCGATCACTCATACCAGCAATCGTCTGTCTAAGGTCGGTGACATTTCAAATGTTTTGATTATCTTTTTTTTTACTATACTGTTCAGAAACTACATAGTAGGCCAACACATGTAAATTAAAGATATACACCTGTCGCGGGCTGTGTGTCGATGGTTCGCATAAGCAATTCATTTAATCAATAGTAATAATAAAAGCTTTAGCTTGTTGTACGAATTTCGCAAAAGTAATAAGGAAATACATCTTTGATTACGTTATCAAAATTCCTGTGACCCACAGCAAGTATTTTTTTCTGTCTAAGTTTTCTAGTGAAAAGTGTTTCTACCTTATCAGCACAGATCAGTAATTGAGGAACTGTTCGGTAAGTAATATCACTTGTCGGACATCGTCATTCGACCTATTATCTTCTTCAGCATCACAGGGTGCCGTAAGTTGTTCCTTAGTAGTGACTTGTTGTTCGTAGAGTGTGACAACTCGTGAGCGAAACAGCTCGATGATTTTAATTTACCTTGTGAATACAAGCCGTCTGTCCTGAATTACTGCTGGCTCTTTGTTCCAAATTAACATCACGAGTTTCTAAACACAACAATAACTCGCCTGAAGTCTTATGGCGTATCAGAGCTTTCATTAAACCTTTCAGAAGATTGTGCCCTTTGTCCGAAAAGCGGTGAGGAACTAGGAGGAAGACACCGCGCCGAGGAAACAAAGAGAGTAAATCCGACAACACAGGATGGTATTATTTTTAATGTATATTATTTACTATACAATCCGTTCTATAATCAGATTTTTTCAAATTAAGTAATAAAATTAAATAATTTTTAATATAATTCGAATCAAATATTTGCTATTTCCTTACAGAGCTTTCATACTTTTCGTCCGTACATCACAGATAATACAGTACACACTTTAAAATAAATTTGGCCGCCACTGAAAAATTCTATCACTCTTATTTTGCACAATCTGACGTCAATGTCATCCTAAGAAACAGTAACGCAATACTGGCTTGCCAGTATTGCATTACTATTTCCTGGGATGACATTGATGTCATATTTTGCAAAATAAGAGTAATAGACGTTTTCAGCGGCGGCCAAATTTATTGTCAAAGTGTGTACATACGTAGTACTAAATTAACAACATGTTATGTAGTCACCGCTTGATTTATTTCGACAGCATATGAGTAAAAGATGATATTACAATATTTCATTTTTGTAATCTTTCTCTAGATTTATTTCATATAATACCGTATGCCTCCTAACTGGATACAATATTCTCAACTTGGCCATTACACCCATGTCCTCATTAGTTGCGTCATATATTCTAATATATGTCTTCCTCTGCAGTTAATTCCTCAGCCTGTTTGATACATTAACAAGTTTTTGGAAGGCGAATGTCTTAAACTGAGGCTCAACAACCTGTCTCTTCTTCGTGTGAAACCCTCACAAAATATTTCTTCCTTATTCGTCATTTCCAGAACATTTTCCATTTTTGCACTTCATCTTCCGAATTAATTTTCAATATAGGTCTTATTTTGTAGCATCATACTTCAAATACTTCAATTTTCTCTGTCTGTTCCTCGTAGAACTCATGCTTCATTTCGTATAAATTCTTTCTTTTGTTTCTTTTTCTGCTTCTGTTGGTAACATCAGAAATCTCAGAATTATACCTACACCGCAGGACTTTCAAGAGTACTGTAATCACTTACATTTTACTGAACGGTTCTCATTTGTTCATGATGCATTGTGTGGAATAGATATGTGACCGTAACTAACAGTCAGACGCATAAGGCACAAAAGGGTATAAATGATAACAGCTATTAGTATGAAATGTAACCTATTAACATGCAATAGAAACGGAAATTGGAATTCAAATAGTAGAGTGACTGTTTACGAACTGATTAAGGGGTTTCAAATGCCAGCTTTTAAATTAATGCTACAGCGAATTTCTCATGGAGGTTATGTGGCCAGGGATTAGTAGTACTGACACTATCCCGGCTTTATAATGCCTACGTCTTGAGGGAGCTCTGTCTCTCCAAATTGCAGCCTGTATACCTCAATTTCCTGAAAGGAACGATATTTACTTTATATCTTACCGTAATGTGAATTGACATCCTTGAACTGAATGCTAAGTGTAATTAACTAATATTTTAAATAGCGTCGGTGTCCACGGAGAATGTTAAAATCGAGATGTATAAAGGCTGCTGAATCTGTTGTTTCGTTATAAGTAGATCGTTAGTAAAGTTATGGCTGTGTTAATAAATGTTGTTGTTATGAATTATCAATTACGGTAACTGCACACCACTTCTTTAGTAAACCTGACATGATAATAAACGTTAAATTACGCACCCCAAGGAAAGTTCACCCAAGATAAATTAATTTTCAGTTACAGATTATAAACATAAGGACAAAACATCAATTAAGAATTTTTTGAATTAATTTTTAGTTAAGACAGTACAAATTAAAACTTCAAATCAATACAGGTCGCATTAATTAACTTTCGACATTCATCAAATTTCATCTTTTTAGTAAATATAATTTGCTCCTGTATTTTCTCCTATTTACCATTATTTAAACTAAGTTTCTTTTAATTGCTTAAGTGATTAGAACTAAAGGAGAGCATAAGTTTCCTAAGCTTAGAAGCATATACAAAATATTACTAAAAAAAAGTTAATGATTATTATTGACCGAAAAAGTATAAATATCATGAGTGAAATATTCAATTGGCTTCAGGAGAATACATGAAGTATCTATCTGTTGAAATGTGGAAATATATTTTTCCCTCCAATATTTTACCCTTCACGTACTATATTTTTGAAATTTACGAATTATTTACCAAACCGAACCCACCAAGCTACTACAAAAAATTTGTAAAAGTATTTCAAGAATAGATGATTTTTAAATCGAGTTCAATATTAGTTTTGTTAAATAAAAAACAAAAGCAGTATAAAAATTATATGAATCTGATAGTAAATTTAGAATAACATATCTAGATATGTTGTTATAGAATAACATATTATGATATGGTTTTTATATATTTACTATCGGATTCATGAAATTTGCCGAAAAAACTCTGCTAAAGTATCAAATTGTTACTCATTACTTATTTTGCGAAAACTGAGTACTCCAGAAATATCGGTATAATTTTCTTGTAATTTTCATGAGGCTACGAGCATATCACCTTAAATTCTGATCAGCAGTAATGAACTACAAAGATGTGGAGAATTGGAACTTTTTGATGTTTTTCATCAGACAAATCGAGAAGGAAAAAGAAAAATTCATTTGATAGTCGGTGGTTGGCGAGCTTCCATTGGTGACAAAGATGGTAAATATATATATATATATATATATATATATATATATATATATATATATATATATATATTTATTTCCCTCTAAGCCC
This sequence comes from Vandiemenella viatica, assembly GCA_031002005.1. Lineage (NCBI taxonomy): Eukaryota > Metazoa > Arthropoda > Insecta > Orthoptera > Morabidae > Vandiemenella > Vandiemenella viatica. The sequence goes on along the minus strand of JARYHS010013631.1, from coordinate 144,281,905 downwards.
CCACTACTTTTTCAGTCCGATAAATTGCCTGATTTTAGGTTATAATCATGTTAAGGTAAAGTAAGTTAAGTACGCAATTACGAATGTGTGATAAAAATGATTCAGAAGGTTTAAGTCTGTGACAGACGAAAACATAATTTCGTACTTACATTGAAACGGTAAGGAACCTTAAAAATGAAAACGGGCTGCGTTCAAGTGTAGCCAAAACCTCATTGTTATCTTTTCTTCCTTGTGTTTAGTACATTACTTCTTAAAGACAACAGAAGAGAAACTGCAACCATAGTAGAAACAGTACAAGCTCGACCTTTACTACCTACCCTTGCGTCCCGGTATTCTGTTAGTTTCTAAAGACTGTGAAGACGGTTCAACTTGAGGACATTGAAGAGGCTGCAAATAGCTTGGCCGAGTGTGGAATTCGGGTCGGTATGAAGCGGCATTCGCAGGGCGCCCGATGGAGAAAATTATCCAAAAGGGCGAGGAAGGCCTCGGAACATTGAATGTAGATCTCCTCATATATCATTAGGTATTTAAGAAGTGAGTTTGTAGACATTTTCGGTCATTTCATACTAACAATTAACAATTAACAATTAATTTTTTTTTTAACGCGAAGGAGTACAGTCCAGTATACCGATTGTCTTTCTATGCAAAATTACTTTTTTAATTAAGTAAGATAGAATTGAAAAAAAAAAACAGTTTTAGACAATTAAAAATGAATATTTATGACAACATAAAACACAGACCTTCTCTGCATCCGTCCTCTAGTCCATGACGACACTCTCCACGGAGTAACTTTTTATGCTCGTTGTAAAGGAGTTTAGCTTTAAGAAAAATCTAATTCTTTGGTTTAACCTATTTCCATTAGGTCTCATTCAGCTCATCGTTTTATTGTCTATTTCATGAAATATAATATTTATAAATGTTTGAAGTGTTGGAAGAATTAAAGTTCTTCGTGAAAAATCGTAGTCTCAAAGTATTTTCTGCATATGGCGATAATTTATTGGAATTAAAAATGACTGGTAGTTCGAATTTCTTTTTAAACTAGTGGAATAATGTATATAGTTAACTAAAATGGTTTTGTGTTTCTTTTAAATTATTCTTCTTCTTCAAATTAAAACCTGTTAACAAAGAAGATCTTTGGCATTAATTCTTGGCACTATTACTGAATTTTTAGTTCAAAATTTTTCAATGTATGAGTTATATTGTTCCATCACTTTTCTCGATCGACAACTCCAGTTCCTGAATCACTTACCCACAAATAAATATCTGCTGACTCTAACATAGCTGAAATCATGTCACAATTTAATTATCTCTCTCCTTCCTCTCACTTCAAGTAACCAGCATCCATCCTGACCCCATAGACGATTTTACCATTAAACCCTTTCCTGCCATCCAATAACTACCTCCTGATATTCGTTAATGATTGTGTCTGTTAATTTTCCTAAAACAATTGCTGCCATCTTTTTTAACTTCTCAAACTCTAGTATTTGATACCCATGCAACACATTGAAGAAGAGATGTGATCAAGGTTTCATTCCCCAGTTCTTATACTTCCCCATTATATCACCTTTTCACTCTCTAGTAACGCTGATCAATAAATATTTTAAAGGGACAATAACCCGGTGATTTTTGCTTTTATCTTTCTACTTTCATATGCTAACTTTCGATGATAGTGCTCATTTTCAACAGTACAATTTACATCTTAGAAAAATAAATAAAAAATTGTTAAATTAAGATTTATAAAACCGCTTCTAGGCAATTTTTATTTCGGACGCGGGGGGGGGGGGCTCTGTTTAACCTGCTCCATGTAATTGCTTGGTCATTAGTTTTTCCAGTTTCTTGCCTCTTAATCGTTGCAAACTTTTACTCTAAGATGGAAAAACAAAATTAGCACTTTGAAATAATGATTAGGCCAGTATGAAAATACACCGATTTGAAGCAGATCATCCTTATCTAGTTGTTTTACGAAACCATATACAGTATGTCTGTATTTATTTAGCAGATTTCAAATAAATTTGCGCTAACAAATATGACATGCATTTTCATTTTTTTCTCTACGTTCACAACATTGTTAGGTTTATGGTATAGTTAGAGTATAATCCTTAAAGTAACTTGGAATACAGGTTAAAAACATTTATCTTCGACTAACATTCACTGCTTTAGAATGGAGTCACAACTATATTTTATAACTGGGTGTATCTATGACTTATTCAACATATAATTTGAGACTTGTGCTAGTAATTCGCAACGAATTATTAAGATAGATAGAAGGTGGCAGAGGAACAGTCCTGTTTTTACCTTTCTTGGATATCTTAATTTTTTATGAATTTAATTTTTATGTAATTGTTTTAAGCACGTTTGTTGACATTTGCTGTAACCACATCTGAAACTGCTAATAATTCCTGAATGTTTTCTGCTTGTATATGACCTACAAGCAAACTTCAGTATTGTAAGTAATATTTGTAGCGGTGGGGATTGGCGAAAAAATTTGTTTTACAAGATCAACTCCCTAACCGAACTGAAAGGGCGATTTGTACGATTTAAACACCCAGTCATCGCGTAGAAAAGGCTAATGTGGCCACCTGTTAGCAAGTAACTGAACTATTTATATATGAGAAAGAACCATATATAGATAGATATGTTCACTTTGATCCCATGTGAGAATAATCTCGGGGATGTGGAACAGTACATACACTTAATATTAATGTCAATTATATTACTATATAATAGATATTATTATTATACATTGATAACAAGATAGCTACAAATACAGTCCCGAGTTAATTACTATTTATTATGTGGAACAGTGTATTCACTTGTTACCAGCATCTAATAACCAGTTATTTTATTATCAACCAGTTACCATTACAAGTTTCACTGTAATCTACAACTACATATTATATCATGTTAGTTACTATTTATGTGGAACAGTACACACACTTATTAACAATATCAATTATATTACCAATCTCTCATTAGCAGTCAATTACTTAAAAACCTGTTAGAATGATAATTTTTCACAGCAAGTTTTGAGTGCATGCTATCCCATGTTAGTAACTATATATGAGTGAATTTTGTAAACAGTGTAATTTCTTCATTTGCCAAAAGTTTCAATAGTAAGAAAAACCATATGTTATTTTAGTAATTGTCGACAACTTTCACACCTTCCCCTTCCATACACCATACACACTATTTTATCAGTCATTCTTAGTTACCAAATTCCATGAGGAAAATTCTTTCACAGAGTAAAATGGGTTCTGAAGCAGAAACTCTTTCAGTTTGGACTTAAAGTAGTTGGGTTTTCGTAGATAACATTTAATTTCTGTTGGTAAGACACTGAATAAGGAAGCTCCAGTAAATTTTATCCCTTTCTGTACAATTGACAGTGATTTGTAATCCTTGTAAATATTATATTTATTTCTAGTATTATGGCTATGTATGTCAGCATTAAGATTGAAGTGTTCAGGATTTTCCACTACAAATGATAGTACGGAGTATACATACTGTGCTGGCACTGTTAGTACACCCAGGTTTTTAAATAGATTTCTGCACGACGTTCGTTGGCTTGCTCCACAAATAGTTCTTACAGCACGCTTTTGCAATTTAAATACCCTCTGTGCTTGTGACGAGTTGCCCCAGAATGAGATGCGATAAGTGAGCAGGGAGTGAAAATATGCAAAATATACTAAATTTCTGGTTTCCATATTAGCTATTCTAGATATTACCCTCAGTGAAAATATGGCAAAATTCAGTTTTTTAAGAAGTTGTTGAATCTGTTGTTTCCAGTTCAATTTGTTATCTATATATACACACCCAGGAATTTTGTAAAACTGCTTTCATTAATTGCATTTCCTTCTGATATCACATGATAGCTGTCCGTTGTTTTATGTTTTGTACCAAACTGAAGTAACTGTGTCTTTTCTACCATGCGGATCTATACGAATGTCAAAACAACCAATACATTAAATAATCTCTTGTCTGGCTTCCAGCCGCGTAAAAAAGTCACACTTGTGAGACGTTTAGAAGACACCAATCTCAGCCCTGATTTTCAACCATAGATATCACTGAATAACTCGGTTATTCATAGTCATTCCGTGGCATCTATGGTTGAAAATGAGGGCTGAGATAGATGCCTTCGAAACGTCTAACAATTGTCTTTTTTATGCGGTTGGAAGCCAGAGAAGAGTTTATTTCTTAAACCAAAACATTTTTCTTTACTCCATATATTACGATGATTACTGTGAGAAGCTCTCAATATGTGAAATTTCATTAAAATCCATTGACGTACGTGTATTTCTTGATGTGTTTTTAGGCGGTAGTGAAACTTGTCAGTATATTTTCCAGTATGTAAACCCATGACACGCGCGTTCTCTATGTGCAGTCTTGTTGGTTTCCGCTCGTTAGACTTTGCTTGATCTCTTCACAGAGAAACAAAAATTCAAAAATTTACGCTTTTGACCCCTGTAACTTAAAGAAATAAAGGGTATGCTGTACGTTAATCGAAGCCATATTCTATTATTAGTTTCGTTTAAATCCGTTAATTAGTTTTTGAGGGAGGCTTTTACAAGCAGACAAAAGTTTCTAAATTTACAGTTACAGCCTTGTTGGACTTGGAACTAAATTACTAAGCTGGTCAGAAAGAATTTTGTATGTTGATATATGTCGTAAGACATAATAATGTGTAGTTTCGTTAAAATCCGATCATTAGTTTTTGAGTGGACAGATTGACAAAAATTTCAAATTTTTCTGTTTTGGCCTTTGTGCCATTGAAAACTATGTTAATAATATGGATCAAATGTATCCTATATCTTACAAAATTACATAAACTAATAATATGTGCAGTTTCATTAAAATATATCCATTTATTTTACCGTAATGCTTGAACATAGAGACGGACAATAATTCCAAATTTTACGGTTTGGCTTCACTATCATCAATTAATCTTTTTCTGAATGTAATTTATTGCATATGTTGACGTTACGTGCCTGTCTTTCGTTGGCGGACTAGCAGTGGGCAGAGGATACTACAACTATTTCAAGGTTATGAGGAATATTCAGAATACTTTCACTATATTTTCTTTTCGTAGCATTTCATTTTAATTTAAATATGTTCATTTAGTTAAAAACATACGCAAAAGTTAAAAGTTGAAATATATGACAGATTTCTTTTATACTGAATTTAATGTGAAAATTTAAGTTCGTATTTTAGCCACATTAGATCAACCTTTCACGAAATTTGACCTTAAAATGGGGAACTATTCTAGACCTACGACCATGCAGCAAACCATGGCCACGGGCTTACCTCTTGCTGATCATAAAAACCGGAGCTATTCCATACCCTTGACCATACGCAAGAACCTACCAAGGGCTTACACCTACTACAATATACATGAGCTCTCCATTACAAAGAAAACTACAAAATATATTACTTCATGTAACTAATAGTACATTAAACTATAATTTATACTTGCTTTCATATAAGTTTTATGCTGTGTATTACTGTCATTGTGTTATATTTTCTTTCATGAACCTTCCATTTATTAATTTAATATACAGTAGTACTTCCTCTGTAGTAGTTTTCATAATATACGTAAAACATGTATTGTACTATCCCTTAATTATCTTATTCGCATCAGAAATTTTTTTAAATTTTTTTTTTGGTAGTTGACTTTATCTTGTTTCGCGTATTGAGGGTATATGTGTATCTATTCGTTGTTAGGATGTTACTTTTTTCCATTCCTCCCCCCCTCTGCCAGTCTCTCTTCAACACTGTCACCCCACCTCCTTCACACAACGCAAAGAAAACATAGCGAGGAAATATAATGGATAATAAAAGGAAGACGTTACGGTCGCTTTTGGTATAAATAATACAGCAGTTATCAAGAAATATGCAGACAAATGTACGAATAAGATACCGAACAACAGTCACTGTAAAATGCATCGTATGGCGGTGACATTATAATTGAACCAGATTTTCATGTGGTGAATTATATTATGCTACACAGCAAAAGAATGATTGGTGTGCGTTGTAAGTTTCTTAACGTCAGACGATCTTTTGTGTTATATTCACAGAGTAAATCAGCTCAGGACTTAATATCCCTGCGCAGCACGAGCATCTGTCCTTGGACCTTTGTAGTCGGGCAGAGCCGTGGCTCCAAATCTCTCTATTCGCACGGCTGCTTTTCATCCCGTATTGTGTGTGGAGAGGGTTTTCACTCGCCAGCTGTCGATTGAAGCTCGAATGACAGCCACTAGGTCTGTGGGCTTTATCTGGCCTGCAGGACTGTTTTGTCGGGCAGCTGCTTCCAGTAGAGCACTCGTCGTCAAATAGATCCACCAGAAAATCAATTACAGTAAAACACGATGCCAGTTTACCTGCCAGTTTGGAGGGACACATTAAAGCGACACATTTTTTTTTTTTTTTTTTTTTTAAATATGGCCTTCGGTCTTTGCGACCATCTAGCCAGCACCAATTTTGTTTTATTCCAACTGTTGTATCAGGCTTTTAATTATGATCTTGTGGACACTACAGTGAGGACAACACAGGACGGACACAACACTTATTAAAACCACCCATGCCCGCGGCCGGACTCGAACCGGCGGCCCTTGCAATGCGAGGCCAGCGTGTTAGCCCCTACACTGCCAGGGCCGGCACAAAGCGACACATTAGTGGCTACTGGAAGGTGCAATGGGATGAGATTCAATCATGACTACGATTTAGGACGCTTTTTCTGATAATCGTATGTTGGAACGGTCCTCATCTTCGTCTTCCGTTTCAGTAAAACAGCATATATCACAAACGAAATTGGAAATGCCACACCGAACATAAGCCACAGAGTTCATCAGTTACAGGCTTCCACGACTCGTTGATATTGAGTTAAGATTGAAGAGGAAGGGGGAAAAGAGCATGAAGGAAGACAGTCATGATATTTTGACGAACCGTTCCGGCATTCATTTAGTCATTTCGGGATACGGTAGAAAATCTAAAACCCGTTCTCCCGAATGTTAACTGTTCACCCACCAGGCTCGGCGATGAGTTGCCTGGTCCCTGGCGTACACTAATGTCTAATAAAATTATACTTAGAGAGGATTGTATACTACTGTAGAGACATCTAGTCAGAATTTCTTATAGGATGGAGACTCATTGATTAGTAGTAAAAGCATACAAGCGCGTTCTTCTTCAGTTTTCCCGCAAAGTTTTTCCAACGAGATTGTTAAACACGGCGTGCGATTTAGTCAGTGACTATTAGTGAAATATTTCTAGTAGTTTTTTTGTGGTCAATATCCATTCACTTAATGTTAGTAGCATAAAGGACACTGTGTATACCTTGCTTTATTTTCTGTCGGATATTGACTACGTTACTTTTAACCGTGCATTTACCATTCTTAACATTAACGCGCGCAGGATCACAGGCGGGTTCAGATCAAGTAACTACTATAAAATGTAAATGGAACTGTTCAGTAATCATACCGACAATTTGAACGATTTACCACTTAAAATATCTAGCAATAATAATCAGTGTTTTCACTGAAGACAGGTTTTCACATAGCTGCTCTCCATGCTCTTCTGCCTTCTGCCTTTCTCTTCATGTCCATGAATTTTCCGTTTTCACTGATGTCTGTAATTTTGCACATCCTTCTTACTTTCACTCTCCTCCCACCAACTAATCCTTCCAAGGCGTCTTTTAGCAAGTACTGCCAACAAGTGTCACATCCAGTTCTTCTTACTCTATGATGACTTTGAGTATTTTTCTTCTTTCATCAACCCTGCCCAGCACTTCAACATTACTCACTTTATCCATCCAGCTTACCCTCTCAATTCTTCTCCACATCCACGTCTCAAAAGCTTCTAACCTTTACCATCTTCTCGCCTCAGCGTCAACGTCTCTGCCCCATACAGAGCCACACTCCATAGAAAACATTTGCCAAGTATTTTCCTGAGCGCTTTTCCAGTTAATAGTCACCGCTTCCTTCGTTACGGCAATGCGAGTTTTTACCGCTTGGTGGCATCTCAAGTTTTCGGTGATTGTACTTCCATGATATTTGAATGATAACAATAGTTAATATTCCAATGTCGAACATATGAATTCAACTTGAAGAGAGGAAACATCCTGTTTTACGTCAATCGTAGAACATGTTTAACTCCTAGAGAAGCCACCTAGCCTGAACTTAAGACAAAAAATTTAACAAAATGTTTCCCGTTGAGAATAGCATATGGCAACCTTTATCAGATTGTGCTGTCCTCATGTCTTTGCACAATTCCGTGAAGGAACGTCTTGAGAAAACTAGCTATCGATCAAACACATTCTCCAAAAGACTATTGAAAGTTCGGGAACTTGTTGTCTGGTGTTGACACTCTTTTTTGCTGAATGTGGTAGCATTGACGGAAGGGTTTTTGCAGCGATTTAGTTACTTCAAAACTCATAAATTAGATAATTATTACTTAATAAACTTTCACTCTATCCTGTAAGTTGTGTATATCAAAAATTATATGCTTAAAACATAAATTTTTTATTTCCACTGATTACTTCTTTAGGCTACGGCCACACTTGCGTTTTTTTCACGCTGAGACCCAGCGGGAAAAAAACGCGAAGTGGCAATCCCGCAGACTATGTCACACTTGCGTGTTTTTCCCGCGCGTGAAAAACACGCAGCCTATCCCGCGCGTGCACATACCAGCAGTTTTTAAAGGTTCAGCTGCTTGTCAACTAGTTTCAGAAAATCATAAAAATGCATAACTGTATTATGTGCCGCGGTAATAGCTGTGCGTGAACCATTGCATAATTCTGTATAATATCATGCACAATGTTTATTGAAATATGAGTAAACTTACCTAAATTTGCTTTTGTTTCTTCATCTAAACCTTCCCACATGCCATCCAAAACGGCAGAAGTCACTGCTGTCCATGAAATCCTCTTGATATCTCTGTTTTTATAATCCGAATGTCTTGGGTCATACAAACCGGGATATTTTTGTACTTCCAGTATTAGCAGTTCATTATCTACGCAATCCATAATGAGAACGCAACAAACAAGAGTCGGTCACCGCGGCGTGTTTTTACGCAAGTGTGGCCACTCACTGCAGCGTGAAATCCCGCTGAAAAATGGGCCGGGGCGAGTTCTGCTCCGGGCGACCTTGAACACGGGGCTCTCTCCCACTTCCCGCTGCGTGAAATCGCGCCACTGTGGCCGGCCTCATATACTTCAATGTTGTTCATATTGTCGCGGGATTTCACGCTCAAATCCTGCGTGAAAAAAAACGCAAGTGTGGCCGTAGCCTAATTTCTTAGTGTTACAACAGTGAGACTAGTCTTTACGAGCTAAGCTGAGCCAATCACAACAGTATAGATATGGTGGAATTATATCAGTTAATAATAATTTTATAAAAAATTGAATTCCACATCTATAGGTAGGAGAGATACAGGGCGTTCGCCGGGAAACGCAACCCACTGTTAGCGCTACAAGGAAGAAACTGCTCCCGGCGAGCGAGCGCTCAGTTTCCGGCATTGTTCGACCGTCGGCCGCGGACTATTTCATAATAATTACGATTCATAAACTTCATAAACTTGTATGTGCTAAGCATTTAAATGTGACGTAATACATTAGCTTACCTTATAAAAGATGCTGGAAGTGTTGACCCTCTTGTGTAATGCACATTTCACATCTTCTGAACATATTTCGAGACACACGCTGCCCTAACTGACTTAATGATTTTTTGGGTGACTGTTCTAGTCGAAAAGCGATATCGTCAATTTTCTCCTCTGTGAGAATACGGTTGACCGACAGTCTCTTTTTGTTAAAAAATGAACCCGTTTCTCTTACTTTTTTAACCAGACGCAGAATTGTTGATTTAGCTGGCAGTAAAGCCCCAGGAAATTCGCGACGAAATTTACTGCGACACTTTTTAAACGACTTCTTCACATATGTATCGTAGAGAAATATTCTTTGTTGCAAACTGTAACGTACCATAATTTTACTCACACTCAAACACGGTACAGATTAATAAGAGTATGAATCCCCAAACCAGCCAAACCGCAAAGAAACGTTTATTCACAACACTGATTAATAAGAGACTGAAGTCACAAACTATCTACAATGCAAAGAAACCGTTCTTAACAATGTAAGGGTCACTGCACTGCACTGTTGGGGCAGCGGAGGTGTTAAACAGTGCGGTGATTCACGGTGCCGTGTGGCGGAAACTGCTGGCTATACTGACCGAGCAAGTTGCCGACGGCAACAGACTGGGAGGGTAGCGTTTTCCGGCGAACGCCCTGTATTTGGCATCCTTAGAGAATCCAATCATTCTTAGCACTTGGAGAGATAAAATTTCTGTGAATATCTCCAAGACCAGTGGGAGCTGACGCAGCTTCATAAGCGGTCATTCTTCCGTTGTGCAAGCTATGTGTCCTTCCCTTCAATACAGGCGATCTGCGCTATGTTTAGTATCGAACACGCTGTCCATAATTTTTGATCACTACTCCATATACTGCTTCCCGCACAGTGCACGCAAGCAATAAATCGCCTTTTAGGCAGATTGCTGTATCATTTTCCCACAGACTTGGTAGATTTCTAATCTAACTTGGGAAACATCAGACCTGTTCATAACGGATTTCGATCCCCCGAGTATATGTTGAAGGGTATTTACTCCATATGTTTGTGTTACAATTATTTCTTCAAAATGAACCCTAAATATCGAGAAAGTAACGCGCAAATATATGTGAATATTGTTTAAGTATTATAATTTTAGTAAATTATTTATAAGTTTTTGCGTGGTGTTTGGGGTAAGGCGCTTGCTTTTCCATTTTGCGAACCCGGGTTCAAATCCACATACTGCCAAATATTTTTATTTATTTTTTTATATACAGTAATCATTGAGCATTGATTTTATTTTATTTAAAATTCATTAACGAATTTTTATTATTCGAAATAACTTTTAAAACAAAATATTACAGAATGTATAGTCCCAACTTTTTTTAAAGAAAATCATTATTTATTTATTGTTGATAAGTTTATGTGTTTTTTCTTAATGAAACAGGTATAGTTCGTGTTCATCGTTTCTATACATGTATCTCTACAATTAATATCATAAAGTAAATATATTACCCCGGTACCACAGCTATACTTATTTCCGTTCAGTGGTGGTAGCATGTAAATGTTTGAAAATAACATAATGTCAGTTATTTCGCATAATAAAAATTCGTAAATGAATTTTAAATGAAATAAAATCAATGCTCAATGATTACTGCATATAAAAAAAGAAATAAAATTTTTTGGCTGTATGGGGATTTGAACCCGGGTTCGCAAAATGGGAAGTATGCGCCTAACCGCATACACCGCTATGTACTAAAATTATAATATTTAAAAGATATTTACATATCTTTGCGCGTTAATTTCTCGATACCTAGGCCTCATTTTGAAGAAATAATTGTAACACAGACATATGGAGTAAATACCCTTCAACACATACTTGGAGAATCGAAATCTGTTCTGAACAGGTCTGATGGTTCCCAAGTAAGCAGACTTACTGTTATATCTGAATGCACCAATTGAATTCTTTGCCTCAGTCAGAACAAAGCTTGGCTTACAATTAAAACTGGGTGCTGTAACTTGTATGTGACATGTTGCTGCAGAAAAAGAGGTTGTAACGATCATACGTCATGCCCAAATGTTAATAATTATAGAATACTTTTATTTGTATTAGAATACTAATACTATGTCATGAGTATCTCTGAAGACAGGTAATAACTGATTGAGGAAAAGGAATAATTAGAAGAATGGAGAAGATAGAATAAATCCTAGGATAGGGTACGAATAAGACTGCAGCCTGGACGAAGCTCCGGCAATTATAAAGCACTTAGACCTTGGACGAATGAGTCACGCAGAAGATGAAACTGTAATTTGTTTGCTATTAAGTGTTAAAATAATGTTATATGTGGTTTAACTTGCAAAGTTATTGATGAAAACGTAAACGATGAGTGTTTGGAAGTAAAAGACTAGGAAATAAGACACTTTGGTGTAAACATTTTCTTCCAGGTATTATAAAAGGAAGAAACGAGGAGTTTCTGGAAATTGTAACCCGAGAGCTAACATCATAAGTCAACTAAGTTCAAAAGGAGACATAAGATGTTCTCGTCCTGGCTGGAAACGACAAAAAAAGACTTACTAATGTAAAATTAAATTAAAAATAATTAGTTTAAGACACGGTGATCGAAAGAAATGAATGATACTTGCATATAAAAAGTAAAGAGTCGTTTCTTTCGTATCTCGTGTTGAGGTTACGATAGTAGGCTACAAGGTGAATAAAATATATCAGGGAATAAAATATTAGTTTCTTGCACTCTGGCGATCCTGTCAGGATGGGTTTTGTTGAAGTTGAGATCCTGGCAGTTTTCTCCTTTAGTGATAGTCTTAGAAAAGTGCTGTTGGAAGCACAACCTCCTTTCCAATGTTGAGGTCATGGATGTAAACTAGTAGCATTACCTTCACGTATCCCTCCCATCCAAACCCGAATTACTGGTGGACTTCCGTTGAGACATCCTTCACCTTTACATCACCTGTTGTTAGTGTTCGTCTCTTTCTAGGTAGTTAATCACTGACAAGAGCATCTTTTAATCCTTAAAGCATCCGAAAAGTGTGACTGATTCGCTGAAGTGAGTTCCCTTGCAAAGGGTATGACTCATCAGGTTTGGTTGTTTTTTCATGTTTTATATTCACAGAGGGAACTCCATTTTACTGTGGGTTACACTTTGTGGTTCTCGACTAGTTATTAAAAACAGACTCCATTACTGAGCGACTAGGAAGCAGGGAAGACCTTTGCAAGAGAACATTGCTACGATATTAATACCGCAGTATTAAAAGTCCAGTGGTGGGAGAAGCAATAAAAACAACATGAACGCAGAGCAGGCTCAGGGCTGAGCATACAAACACAGTTTGTCCAGAGTAAATATGCTTCGTCAGCGGGGGCAATAAATCTTTCACAGCGTCACGGCTCAGCAACTAAAGTGCTTACTGAAAGGAGATTAAAAAATTTCTCTTGGTCCACTCTGCCAGTAATTTTGAATCACGCTTTTAAATATAACCTACTTTCTGCTGCATTTTTACACCAGTAAAGATCGAAATATTCAAATTCATTTTTTTTTTTTTTTTTTACAAAAGTCGTCAAATAGCGGTATTCGTTAATTGACTTTATAAATTGGCAAATCACATCTGAACCTGAGCTTCTATAACACGGGTTTGTCGTTACATGTACTTTTCGGCAACTGCTTAGCTGAAATGCGTGCTATTAAGAGCAACAAAGCACTTTAATCAATTGTAAAATTTGAATGTCCAATGCTTTTCGCTTATCATCGTGTTATCATCAGCTACGAATGTGTTATTTTCGGTATGTTCATAATTTTCATCTATTTACATGTGGTCATCATTTCATACAAAATTTTTATTTCAATATTAAACAGTTTTTAATATGAGTTTTTGATTTTATCATGCAGCATGTATTACTTGGTTATTTTCTATGTGTTTTTACGAAATGATTATCAAACCTCTCTATTTGCAATACTGTTCGCAAAAGGAACGCCGATTTTGAATGTAAATTTTTTTTTACTGTCTGACATATTATGATTTCTATGTAGCTGTATATACACATGGAAAGACAAAATATATTTTGGTGATTTTGTTTATCGTTACCCTTCGAGTATCGTGTTTTTATCAGCTTTGATTCGTGATATTTACATGATCAATAATTTTGTGTTTGGAATTTTTTTTATCGCCAATTGGATGTTATTATCCTCGTGCAGTGTTAAGATTTCGAGTTTGCAGTTAATTCTTCAGAGATGCATATTAGTTTTTTTTCTGCCTGTTTGTAGACTGACACAGGATATGTATGCATAATATGATGTGATTATCCTAACTTATTATACCTTAAAGTTATATGTTCTTTGTAATGAAACAAATATTTTTTTGAAAATAAAATGTGGTGGTAGTTACTTTAATCCACGTTTATATCTAATATTTTCCTCTGTATTATGCAATGCTGACCGTTAGAAATCACGTTGAAATGCCCTCGAATATACTATTTTCAGAATTGATTTTTAATAGTTGAATATTGCGTACCATTATTTCCACCGATCTTAATTCCATTATTAAAATTAGTTTTTTAATCCATAAGATTCCATGTAATCTAAAGAATACTGTGACGTCCCAGAATCCAATTATACTGAGGAACTGATATATGAGTTCTTCAAGGCGTTTTGAATTCGATACTATTATAATTAACAATTTCAGATCAAATTATTCAATATGCAATAATTCACGATTTTATTGTGTCCAAAAATGTTAACACGACTAAAATTGAAAACTAATAATCCATTTCAGATTGTATTGCACGTTCAGAATTCATTATACTAAATTAGGAATAAACAATAAGCACATGTTAAAATGGTGGGTACAACACACCCACCAAACATATTAAGGTGTTTAGAGAGTTTTACATAATCATCTATCTAAATAATGAGGTGTTCCTTCATTTATGCATAAAAATCGATATATTCTAGTAACAGTATAAGATTAATAATGTGTAGTAAAAGCATTTTCAGTTTATTGAGAAATGGTAACATTTACTAGAAGAAAAGTCATCTGAAATAGAAGTTGACCATTTTTGGTGGAAAGAAGACACTACATAGTAGTCATTATTATCCAGTGGTCATTTAAATGAAACGCGCAACAGTCAGCCAAGTATTTATATTTTTCCACCTCTCTCTCTCTTTGCACATCAATATCTAAATGTTATTTGATAGCAATATCTCTCCTCCAATGCGGACACACTGCAGAACTAACAAATTTTCCCCATTAAAGCAGAAAGTAGCAAGCAACCATAAGTTTGCTTGACTCGGGATAATCTGATTTGTCTCGCGTAATGTCGTGAAGGCGCGGCTTCGTAAACTTGCACCAAGTTCTCAGTATCGTCAGTAAGCAGTTCTTCCAGCAAACAACTTTGGCTTCTGACATAGAAATATTGCTGTGGCAAATTACCAACTCCTGGTTTTGGCCACACTCTGGAAAGTTTACAAAAGCCTGATTTATGCAGATCGTACAGACCCTTTCACCGCTGCTGCCTTCTTGGCCGTAAATCTGTCTATGCTTGCCTCCTTTGCAACATGAACGCCAGACATGAACCCCAGCCGGATGTCATCTTATTTCATCCCCCACTGAAAAGTGTGTCCGTTACGCACAAAAATTACTGTGATTGTCGCCGGGAACTATTAGCAAATATTTATACCTAAGTGCAATAAGAATCTCTAGCAACATCTGTACTTAACATTACGATAACAATGATCCTTCAAGATAGTGGCAAGTAAATGTTACTACCTTTCCGCCGCACTTTCATAACTGTACTAAAATGAGTGAAATATTCAGTTCGAATACCAGAGGAGGTAGATAATCATTCACGATCAAATATTTGGCAACTTATCGAGTAGTTAACCGATAAGATAGCAGCTTATCACACAACCATCTAACATCTTAAGAGTCGCTAAGAGAGTGAGTTCAGTAATTCTACATCGTCGATAGGCCGAAAACAATCACAACTACCAATTAAATCTGCGCAAAAACGGATTCTAAAATATTTAGCTATAATTTCAAGTTGATAAAGTGATCTCAAAACAATCATAGCTGCACTGAGGATCCTACGTTACAGCATATTTTTTTTTATTTAGTATAATGAATAGAAATATCTGAAAGCTCACTTATTATGGCGAACTGTAGCCTTCTTCTAAAATTCATCGTTGTATAGGGACGCTAATTCTCACTACTGGCTTAGCACAATAGTCATGTACCAAGTACCGTTTTATCCTTCTTGGTTATGTTGGAAGCCCTTTGGCTAAAAGTCCAGAAATTAAAATCAAAATTGTTACTTTGTCAGCAGTAGTCTATGTGCAGGTATGATAGCGTGTTCCAAATGACCTTTGATTATGCGGAGAAAGAAATAATGCTAGAAACTACCTGTTAATATGAATCAAACATACTGATACCAAGAGTAAACTTACTTTCTTTGGTCTTAATTACCCCTGGTAATTCTAAAAGACACAGAGCACCATTTTTTTTAAAAAATGAAAAATATTCTCACAGTCAGAATTAACTCCAAACTAGTTAATTTTTAGTAATGTTTAGATGAGTTGTGTTTGTCTTTGATAATAAACACAATGGTCACTGTAGCATAGGATTGTCGGTTTGATTACCAAAGCAGAGAGCATCATACGTACCACGTAAAGAGTACGGGAAATCTTAGATTGGGTTTTGGGACACTTAATCGTCATTTCTTGCAAATATACAATGTGATTTCTCGAGTAAAAACATTATTTTCATAATAATATCAAAATATTGTGAACACACGCTGATATTATGACACAGAAGTGTGAGTTGGATATAATAGTTTACCAAGAACTTAAGATAACTGTAGATTTTACTATTAGAGACTGATTTTTTACCTCTCTTCCTAACTTTAAACACTGATACGACGATGATGACACAAAATTTCAATGTATGACTAATTTTTCATCTTCGTAAAGCCATTAGTGATTTTCGTTACGATGTAAACATATACACGCTTCGGCATTCTTAGGTTGCTTCATACGTCCACATGGCATAGTAGTTTCTTTATAAGGTATATATCTTTCGTTATATATATGACAAACTTGTGTTTTCGTAGAAAAAAAGAAAATGAACCTCAAGCATGAACAATGTTACAGAATCCATGACATTAGTGTTTATATTCAATCCTGTAATCAAGAGTCTTGTCTGAAGCAGAAATAATTTTAAAGACAACACAAATACTTAATAAAAATCCAGTATTATACGTTTAATCGAAGAATATTGTCCAACGAAGCTGGCAGATTTAATTTAGAGTATCATATGTAATCTAAAAATACACGAGGAAAGTACCTATTCTAATAAAATATTAGTAAAATCTGTAACAATAAGAAAACGCCCATAACTTTTAGAAATGTATTCGTGATATCCGATATGAAAAGAACGGCATTTGTGACATGATCTTCTGGCCAATATTTAATGATATCATGCTATATACTAACCATTGAGCGCTAAGGCATGTATTGTTCAACGCCAAACGTATTGTATAGTAACAAATAATCTGAAGTGTTTTAAAATACGAGGAGGCTACGGAGTTAAATACAGTTTTTAATACAAGAGATTATATGGCTAATTCCCCTTCCATCCCCTGAGATTGGGTGTAAACGGCGACTGAAAACCTTAAAACTAATTGCAGTTAACTTATTTTGTTAATGACCACAGTCATACTATATACACAAATACAGCATATAAGAATTTTCTGAGTAGTAAAAATATACTGTCACTTACCGTTCAGCTGGTATACGTAGCATTTATTTTACTAAGAGGATTCCTTTCTTAGTTATGTGCATGTTACAGTGAAGTTTTCATCTCAAATCAAATAGTATACAGAGGAAATTTTCTAATGACTGACAGATCTGTGCAAGCAAAGAAAATCTTCTCAGTTGATTTGTATTCTGTACTTTATTCTTATTCTGAATTTAATGTACATTTAAGTTTGCCTTTATGATAGGAACACATAGTTAATACATCTACATCTTCTATTAAATGCTATCACTTACATTACATACTACAGTATTTCTTGACATAACGAATTTATAGCTTGGCAAGAAGCTTGAAATTCCAGCAATGCCATATCGACTAATGCAGACAATACGTACCATACAAACATATTTCAACTTTCATTTATAAGCCAAGCCAATTACTTCTATCCTTTTTAGTTATTTGTTATAAAATCGTCTTAATAGTCACTAAAAACATCAAGATAGATATAAACAGAGAGCAACATTTATACTGCAAGTATTTTGCATATCGTTATATCGAATAATATTACAAAGTTAATCCTGTATATCAAATTTGTTCTTCAACAAATACAATATTTTTAAATTCAATGACAACGCAATATCTTGGTACTTCAGTTATATAATGACACTCAAACACCTCTTTTGTGTTGCGTATTGCAGATGAAATGAGAATGACATATTGTGCTATATTTAATTATATACTAAGTTCACGCCTCTCCCATCTTGACAAAGGAACTTTTTCTAGGGCACAAATAAATCTTTTAATGGCGTCTGTCGCCATAGTTTTCAGCTTCGTAAATTATATCAATGGTAAAAGTAAATAGTAGCATAAGTTCAAGCCTGTTGGTCCATTTACCAGTCGAAAGACTACTCCAAGGTTGCAGTGAGCCGACGACAGCTATAACGAAAGAAAGTTTCAATTTGAAATTACCCTGAAGGAAAACTGCAAAATGCGACAACCCACAGAATAATCAGTCTTTGTCCTGATGAAACCCAAATAACGTGTTGGGAAAGGGTATTTGTATGCTAAAGAGGATTTCTACACGCAGAGAGTAAATGGTTTACATTGCATACAAGGTACGTGACAGGTGAATGTGAAACGATGATTCTTAGAATTCTTAAAATCAGAGTCAAAGAAACAATTAAGATGGTTATCTGCAATAGATATTCTTCCATCTGTGCAGAACTTCGATAGTTTCCTTCTAACCGCTAAATTATTGTCTTTTCTTGTCCCTCTGAGTGTAAAAAATAATTTCTCTTGTAATAGCTATCTTATAATTACAGGGAAAGCTGTATATCATTGCAGTTAACGAAATTTATCTGCACGGTATAAGATTCTCTGATTTGTTTATGTCTAACATGAAAATTACTTGCTTGTTCCCAGAAACATGGTTTCAGGATTTAGTGTTGTCACAACTCGACGCGAGAACAGAACAAGGAAACATCAAGCGGATCGCTTTTAATTCTGTAAATACAAATACTGTCATCATGGCTAATTGGTAATTTTGTTGGATCGTATCAATGATGTTGCCATGATGGTGTTCAGATATGGATCAGATGGTCCAGGGATAAATCTTTGACACTTATTAACTTTTCTGAGGATGCTGACACACCGAGACTTATCTTTTAGATGTTCAGGGAGTTGGACAGTTAATACTGTTTTGAAAGAATCAAACGGAGGGTCTGAAAATGTTGTCTGTTCCATTCGTTTATGAAATGTTACATACACTTTCATTTGTTCAAAACTTAGTGTCCGAGTTTTGTGCCTGAAAAAACTTAAATTGCATTCTAGGCAACTGTCAATATCAAGGGAATTCTTCGTTCGTCATTATCATAAGTAATGTGAGTGTATTTCTTCATTTTCTAAAACTTTTGCGCTCACGTATACTTTTAAAGCGAATAATAGGTTGTAATGACACTGTCGCCTCTTGCAGTTCGAATCTACTTGTTCAATATGAGTCACTTCTTCTCGATGCCTACCCTGATCCTCCTACCACTTGCAGAGCGTTTCGAAACAATTATTCCTACTGCTACACTGGTTTTATCTTCACCCTTCGCCTTTTTTTAAACTTGGGGCACTTCTTCTCACTGTATAAAGGATTGTATTCTGACAATGTAGCCACTTGCAGTTAGACTTGAGCTGATTAATCTCATTGCTACACTGATTTTATCTTCGCCGTACGCCACTTCTTCCATATGTGACATTTCATCTCACTGCGTAACGGGTTGTGTTCCCACCTTGCCACCACTTGAAGTTTGGATCGAGGCGATTGTTCCCAGTATTTTCACACTTTGACACTTGACCTAATACACTTTTTCTCATTGCGAAACAGATTTTATACTGAACGTTTCGATACTAGCACTTTGATTCGAAACGATTGTTCCTACTGCTACTCTTGATCACCCTTTGCCACTTGTTCATCATGATACAGTTCTTCTCATTGTAGAATGGTTTGTTCATCCCAGTTGCATTTCGAATGCAGTCGATTGCCCCCGCTCCTGCACTGGTTGTCTCTTCATCCTTCGTCATTTGTTTAGCATGAGACATTTATTTTCGCTGCGTAACCGATTGTATTTCGATTATACAGTCTACTGCAGTTCGACACGAGACGGTTGTTCCAAATGCTACACTCCTTGTATCTTTACTCTTCGCCACTTGTTTAACATGTGACACTTCTTTTTGCATAACGGACCATGTCGCCAATTTCGACACGAGTTTTGTTGCCGCTTTATCCTTCATCATTTGTTTAGCATGGGACTGCTACACCTGTTGAATTTTCACCATCCGCCGCTTATTAAGCACGTGATACTTTTTCTCGTTGCCTAACAGGTTTTATCCTGATCCTGAAACCACGTGGAGTTCGGCTGTAGATGATTGTGACCGATGGTAAACAGATAATTTCTCAACCATTTGTCACTTGATGTCATTTAATAAGAGAAATTTTATTTCTCTACGTAAAGGGCAGTTACTTGATTCTGCCACCACTTGCAGTTCGACTTGAAGCGATTTTTCTCGCTGCTGCACGGGTTGTATCTTCTCCCTGTGACCACCTGTTGCTGTTCGCCACTGAACACTTGTTCCAGCGCAGTGCGGGTTGCATCTTAAACAAAAAGCCACCTGTTGGGGGTGGGCAACTGATACTTGTTCCTGCTATTGGTCGGGTGGTATCTTGGCCCTGTTGCCACTTACTGCAGTTCGACACTAGACATTCCCCTGCGTTGCTTCACTGTTTTCCTTCACCCTGTAACCATATACTGCTGCTCAATTCGAAACAAAACCTTTTATTTCGAGCCACTCGTCAGATTCTGCAGTCCCATAACAGATTACACGCTGATATTTCCTTGTGGCTTGGAAGCTGAGGACACTGTGGCGGCATCGACACCGCTGTCGGAAGCTCGGCTGTCTTCGTCCTGTGGACTGGTGGGCTGGCTGCTGTCTGGTTGAGACTGCTGCTGTTGTTGTTGCACCACAGCATCCACTGCGGACTCGCTCCTCTGCCGCAGCCGCCTCCTCTCGCAGAACCGGAAGTACAGTCTCAGCCTCTCCTTCTCCAAACTGTGGAAAAGCAAACCCCAACATAGTTATCTCCAGTTCTGTGACGGAAGCTATCATACTTGTTTAGAATCTGAGTGTTCAATGTATACGACTAAGGATGATGATATACTAAAAAATAAAATAAGAAGATGACAAAAAAATTACATAATGATTCCACATTTCCATGGGCAATAGAGAATAGACAATAGGGTGTTAAAAAAATGTAAAATAGTTTAGGAGGTTGTAACGTTCCCTTTTCGTTACCTTTTATTTTTGTAGTGAACACATGTGAGTGTTACTTTACCATACTTTGAAATTAATACTTTTACTTATATTTCCTGCAACAGACTAGTACATAAGGATTTCCTTGATCCCTCTTTGTCCGCTGCTGTTTTTATTCCGATACTCACGCTGTAAATCAAATTATTATTAATCAAATTCTTATCATACAAACTTAAAATCAACTCATTTGTTTATATCTATATTTAAATCTCAAATAAAACACTTTCTACTTATCTCACAACTTTTATATTTTCGTTTTAACAGACAATTATCTTTTCCAAAGTCATATTACATTATGTTTATTAAACCCTAATTTCCTCACCCTCAGGCTATTATTTTCTTGTTATTAATCCCGCCAGGATTCTTCGTGGCTTCCATCTAGCCATTCTGTTTTATCTTTTCTCTTAAACCATATTCTTTCCTCAACCAACACGTCCTCTTCCTTCCAAATCTTTTCTTCAACTCTCTCGACTGTTGTTATTTTCCAGAGATCCCATTATATCCATCTTGACATGCTTTGACCTTGGAACTTAAAATTCAGAGTTAGTAACTTATATACAATTACAATTCTTAAATAAAAAGTAGCTTTAATAATGTCAAAATCACAAAATGCGAGGTTGTGTACCTCACAAGGTATAGGCATCAAAATAAAGAAAAAATGTCGAATAAACATTGGGTCGCAAGCGCATACTTTCGGTTCGCAATGTGACGCTCTTATACGGCAATGCATACCTCAGCCCACCGGCGTATGCAATCGTGCACTCTTTGAAACTGTCCGGTACGTGATGACATGCATTGAAGACTACAGGACCAACCAAGACAGTTTCAAAGAGTGCACTCTTTGAAACTGCCCTGTACGTGACGACATGCATTGAAGACTACAGGACCAACCAAGACAGTTTCAAAGAGTGCACTCTTTGAAACTGCCCTGTACGTGATGACATGCATTGAAGACTACAGGACCAACCAAGACAGTTTCAAAGAGTGCACTCTTTGAAACTGCCCTGTACGTGACGACATGCATTGAAGACTACAGGACCAACCAAGACAGTTTCAAAGAGTGCACTCTTTGAAACTGCCCTGTACGTGACGACATGCATTGAAGACTACAGGACCAACCAAGACAGTTTCAAAGAGTGCACTCTTTGAAACTGCCCTGTACGTGACGACATGCATTGAAGACTACAGGACCAACCAAGACAGTTTCAAAGAGTGCACTCTTTGAAACTGCCCTGTACGTGACGACATGCATTGAAGACTACAGGACCAACCAAGACAGTTTCAAAGAGTGCACTCTTTGAAACTGCCCTGTACGTGACGACATGCATTGAAGACTACAGGACCAACCAAGACAGTTTCAAAGAGTGCACTCTTTGAAACTGCCCTGTACGTGACGACATGCATTGAAGACTACAGGACCAACCAAGACAGTTTCAAAGAGTGCACTCTTTGAAACTGCCCTGTACGTGACGACATGCATTGAAGACTACAGGACCAACCAAGACAGTTTCCTTACGCCGGCGGGCTGAGGTATGCATTGCGGTATAAGAGCGTCACATTGCGAACCTGTTATGATCTCCGAAAGTATGCGCTTGCGATCCAATGTTTATTCGACATTTTTTCCTTATTTTGATGCATATACCTCCTAAAATATTTTACACCTTTAACACCCTGTATCTGTCTGTAAAGAATATTTACTATTTAATTTTCTTGCAAGAATAAAGAGATACCAGAAGCAATTAAGTTCCGTAGCTCTGAAAACATTTACTCTTAACATGTCAGCAAACTGCGATGTGTTATAGAAAATAAGTTTACGTGCAACATTAACATAACCATTCTCACCACTTCTATGTTACAGTTAACACAAGTTTTTTAAATGTTAACTATCTATCAAAGGTGTGTTAATATTTACTAACATATTTACATACAACAGTGATTGTTGATTGTAGCGAATGTGTGAGATTTGTATGTGATTCATTTCCATTTTTATTTTGTATCTAAAATTAATTCAAGCAACAAAGATGAAAATTGGAATATCGAAGCACACTACCATGAATGTCGCTCGAATGATTGGTGCAGAAATTGAAGACTTTTGTAATTTTTATGGAACTATTTTTAATTAGATCATGTGATATTTGTTACCACTTCGATCAGATTTTTGCTGGTGGTTCAATGATTTTTTTATTATTACTACCTTAATAACGTTTTTAATTTAAATTGTGTAAATGTTTGTAATTTCCACAAAGAGTAGTGTGTTGTAGCGATCGGGGTAATATTAGTTTCAGTCTGTAAGAAGGTATATTGCAGTATCTTTGAGCAGTCGGCCAGTTGTGTTCGCGCAGTGAAGGTCACTAGCTGAGCGAGCGGGGCAAGTATTATTGTTAGACTGCGCAAGCAATAATAATTTAAGATGTAATGCAAAAAAGCCAGTGTGTAATGTCGTGGTTGACTGAAAGTAGTATTAAATTTAACGTGTGTGGTTAGAATGGTGCATTTTATTCACTGAGATATAATGATACCTTCCGATTATTCGTGGGTATGCTTTCAGACATTGTAGTCGAACTGTCGGCTCGTGAGTGTTAGAGGTGGTTATAGGGCCAAACCACCCAAAACACTCCGCACCTTTGTTTAATGTGGATTCCAATTACGTTAATGAAGCCATTAATTTACGACTGAAAGAAAATAAACAGAGACAGTTCGCAATTGGCAAAATCTGCCAGTATTTACTTTTAAATGGGGAAATTTCGCAATCAGTATTACCAAAACACAGTTAAAAACTTGAAAATTTGACCATACCAATAATTTGTTTTTGTAACTTCAAAGAATTTTTGTTTAAACCGAGAAAGATAAGAATTCAACCAGCCATTGAACGTCAGTAATATTTCTCATTCTGGGTATTAGATTAGAATCTCATATTGAAAGGAAAGTCGTTATTCAGTTGTGTCAGATTAGATTTTTTGAAGTTCCGTCCAAAACCTTGTTATTAATGTTTCCTGCACCCACTCGATTTTAAAAAATTGCTTCGAAAATCATTTTGATTCTGTAAAGACGCTGTAAGCTTGCTGAAATCAGATTTGCAAAGTATGAGTTCTGTTAAGGTACGGCAGTGTTGCGAGACTAAGTACTTCGTTACTGTAAGCAGGAAGAATTAGAAAATATGAATCAGATAATTAAGTATGTAGGTTGTAATGTGTATTTTAAATAGAAGACATTGGCCCAGGACAAGAGGGATGTATGACTTATAACAACATTTGTTGGGGAAGACGAGACAATGTCACTATCTAACATACCTCCCGTATTAAATTAAGTTATTTACATCTTTCATTGAATAGAAATATTGAAAACTTCAAGGAAACAGTTTCAACGGCCGTTGATAGAGATTTTGTAGCTATTTCGAATTGAAATTTCTTTTTCTTTTCATAAATAGGCAGACCGACAACTCCTAAAATCCTCAAGTGCTTATTGTGTTTAACTTTTGTCACGACAAACACAAGCCAGGGGGGTTGACTGAGTGCTTGCCTCAGGGAAACATTCACAGATTATCGAAGAAGAATTTACAAATAATTTGCATATTTTCCAATCAGGTTGGACCCATCCTTTTAAGGGTCAATGGCTTCCCTAAAAAGTCTCATCAGCTGCTTGTGTAAACACATCATATTGATTTGTCAGTTTCAAAATTCCTGGTTAGTCACGCGCGTGAAAATCTGTCAGAATTCGCATATAATAACGCATCGGAAAAGTAACAAAGTATCCGGGATAGTTCAACGGGAGGTTCAGGGCAGTAAATTGACTGGATCGAGCCAGATCTAGATCTACGGAAGTCAACAGAGCCATAGGGGATCGAACAGCTGAGATAAGTCTTGGCTTGTTTGATGGGCGGAACATTTTGCAGTGGACAGTCTTTTCATTTTAATAGGTACATACAGTTACTACTATTTTCGCTGGTCTGTTCACCCTATGTCTGACACCGATACAGCCAAAATACATGAATAAAACCGCCTTGGCAACTCGCCTGCTCAGACAATTATTTCTTCACTATTTGATGAGTTTCAAATGACTCTAGTGACTGCATTTATACTCAAAGCTGTTATTAACACTTACCATTCAAACCCGTTAGCTACCGAGGGTTAAGATCATCTCGTACTTACTACAATTAATGGATAATTACAATCAATGGATAAAAACGTTTATTTCATGTTTTGTAATAAAAAAAACCGTGCCTTATTTGGTTTGAAACCATAGTTTTTATTAATATATTCAATAAACTAACAATGTAGAAGAATGAAAACAGCGTTCTTGATTGAATAATCTCCACTAATGAAAAACCAGTAAAGAAAATAGTCTACTTACTTAACAAATAGTCTTATAAGACGACCAAAACTTTTGATTAGCATTTTCATTATTTGATAAGCAATTATAATTTCTGCATTCAAAAGTGTGATGTGGAAGCGTATTTATGTTTCATTATTCATAAGTTTAATATGTAAAAACATTGCGAAAGATATTATCATCCATTCTATAACTCGTATGTACAGCTTTTATCTAGTTGTTTTTGTTGTATGTCGTATAATATTTACTAAGTATTACTATTAGAGAAATGTTAAAGTCATAAAAAATAAAACTGTAGTTAGTTTGGAACAAAGAACATTATTTTAATAGTTGGGCATTTATTTCGGCAATTCCCTAGTAGGCAATAAAAGACGTTGTGATGTCGACTGTGTTACTGGATTTCCAATGTCATCATATTCTATTCCCCGTTTGTGAGGTTAGTACCGAATTAGTCTGCGATTATGGCGAAACGAGTGTCGTGCATTGTAAACACAAATGATATGTATGTTACACCCAGAAGATATAAATAAATAACATAAATGCATTTTACATTTTTTTGCATTACCTGACGTCATCATCTATTATAGTAAACAACGTATTGTATGAAAAATGAATTGGAATTATTAAACATGCAGCCAGTGCAGCGAGAGATATCTGGATTGGGTTAGAGCAAATTATTCGTAAGCCAGGAAGAATAACAAACGATATTTTTCTCAAACCAACATTTGCCCGTGTCCTTAGTGTAAAAAAAATACCATTGTGTGGCTCGTGAGGATCACTGTTTGCTATTTAATCTCTCAAACAAATAACACCAGAGAACAATACTGGTATTACCTTACCGTCGGATATTACGGAATAAGGACACAAAAGAAGAATTATAAGACACACTTCAAAAAGTTCTTAGATATGGTTATACCTTAACAAAAAAATTAGAAAAAAATACTTTAAGACATTAACATCAAGAAATTATGAAGACGTGCGGTAGAATATTTATGAATATCGACTGAGAGTTGAAAGAAATTGGAAGGACGCCAAAATATTTTTTGTCTTAAAAAAGAAACTAATTATATATTCTTGCTTTAAACTACATCCGAAATGCAAGAATCTAGATTTAATATAAGTGAAAGTAAAAAAAAAAAAAAAACAAATACAAGAAATTATGTACTCTTTCTTATGTCGCATCATTCTTTGCTTGGTGGTAAATGGTAGCAAGACTTCTTTACGTGGCACATCACGATTTTCATTATTTAGCCTACCGAACAAACCGAGATGTTTAAAACCCCCTTTCATGTAGTGGGAAATGGTGGCGGGAGGCTCACATCACGAGAAGGTTAGTACACCACTAGATGAGCCAGCACCCGATACAAAACTACAATGGCAATGTCAAGTGGTTCATCAGGAGAACACTGAACTGCATTAGGACAGTTGTGGCCACAGTAAAAAACCAGCCAATCAAGAGGGAGTCTTATATGTGAAGACGATGTAGTCTGAGACTGTGAAACAACACTAACTATGGAACAAATGCTTGTCTGCGCAAATCATTCAGCTACCTGTACACCGAAGTCTTAAGGATTTACAGAAAGAAGCTTTTAACATAGCTCAAAACTAGTTCCGGACGCGAAAAAGTAAAGTAATTTCATTGTTTGGCTTGGTTAGTGGCTGTACAGAAATATTTAACGTGAGTCTAAACAGAGGTAGAAAATAGTACTGGTGGCTATTCAGAGTCCATAATGCCTGAAGAGGTCTGTTCCTCATCTACCCTCCATATTGCAGCAATGTTTTACCTCCAAAAGCCACAAGCATAACAAGTGTTACTTACGGGCTCATGGTCCATGAGGCGAAGAGCGCCGGCGTTGAGATGGTGTGCAGGAATGCAAACCACACAAACAGGGTGTAGGTTACGTCTAGATGAGCCGTGTTGTCGTATGTCTCCCTCAGGACCAGCCTCAGCATCCTAAAGGAAGAAAGAATGAGCCAATCATAACCAGTATACAAGTCGCCTCGACTTTTAGTTTCAAGAACATCTTCATAAAATTGTACAGCAGATCAGTATGTTTTAGAGTTACCATTATCCCATTGTTAATCCCGTACCATTAGAAGTATCCCAACACTAATGTCTTCTCTTGGTATTCGATCTGACACGTTAAGGGTACAGTGGTGGGTTTAATAGGGGAAAATATGTCTTCATCTTTTTGATAAGCGTGTAGGCAGAATTATATTCAGGATTGATTTGTTTTCGAGATATCAAATTTTTGAGATCGCTGTTAGGGACCATCTCATTATTCGCCGAAATGTTTACAGAAAATAACCAGAATGCCAGACATAGCTTTAAAACTTGTATCCCATTTAAGGATTTCAACGAGCACGGCAAAGCTAAGAGGAGTTTTAAAGTTTTTTTTCTTAATCCCACATTAAGGATTGAATTTTTAAAGAATGCTTCAGTTGTTAATTCTAACCTCCTCTTGGTATCGTTACTTCACTAGTAGTAATTTCACTTTCTGACTTTTTATGAGTCATTTGTCTCTAATTCTGTCGTTATTGATATCATTTCCGCTGTACTTCATAAATTTTGTGGTTTGTTTTTATATTCTATTAGTTCCAGATTCCTTTCCCAATACATTCCTCATATTCTTAAATAATTTCTATAAATATTTACAATCGGCAAAAAGGACAATGCTGTCAACAAATAATGATATATATCTTTTTCTCCTCAAATTCTTCTTGAATTTTATTATTTTTTTCTTTAATTTTGATTAAAAACAATAATTGCAGATATAAGAATAAATGTTTTTCTCCTGTAAGATAGGTTAAATCTCGGATTACTCCCGAAATCTTCACTAGTCGTGCAACTAGAATTAGAAGATCGCTTGTTTGAAATTAAATTATTAGTCTCTACAGAATCCTGTAATATGATTTGGCCCTAAGGAATCGAAATAATCAAACGTTGGTTAGTCGCCGACTATTTAAGGGATGTATCAAAGGTTCACTTTTGCTCTGGTTAGAAAAAAAAAAAAAAAAAAAAAAAAAAAATCAGGTCAATAGCCCAGTCGAATAGCAGTTTCATGGAACGACCTCTGTTATGTTCCCAAGGCTAACGGCACGTCTGCAGTTAGCCTAGTAATTAAATGATTGCCCATCACGGTCGAATCACGGCGGACAAACAGCGAAGAAGCTAACGCCAGCCCGTTGCCTCCGAAAATAAAGACTTCATAGCCCATCATAAAATATCATCGCCGTTTACCAACACTTGAGCAGCGCCCGTTGTTCTGGAAACCATTATGTTCACCCGCTCTCGCTACCTCTCTGATAACTAAATCAGAGCTTGAAATTTGTTCCCTTAAAACGAAAGCACTGAGAACGAAACTTAACTGATTTTCGGAGAGCTAATATAACATAATTTTTTTGACAAATCCTTATTATCTCTCTTTCTTCTTTTTATGTTTGTTGTTTTTTTTCTCTCTTTCTCGTGAAAGCCTTACATTGGTGCGTACTTTTCTCTTCGGAAATTTATATTACAGCGGTTTCTCTTTGCCATCCACAGTGATAAAGTATATTTCCATCAATACTGTCGTCTGCCCTTACTCCATACGCACTGCGGGAGGTTTGTGAACAATCTGGGATTTAGGAGCTATGCACTATGTCCTCTCCTACCCTGTCCTGTCCCGTAGGCCAAGTCCTGATTATAAAAAATTCTTATATCTCCCTCTATGCTCGTAAATATACAGACATTCAGACTTATTTTATGAAATGCATCTTAGTGATATGGAAAACTCAACAGCATGATTACAACAGCTATCTCATAGCAACAATAAAACGATAAATCATGAAAACTGTTTCAGATATCGCTGAGACACCATCAGTTTTTATTTTCCTACAGTATATGCTTTAACTAAATGTGCTATTCGTTATGTGTAACTGATGTTGACAATATAAGTTGCAAACACAACCAACGGATGCTGACAAAGTTTTATCGTGTAGTCAGGCAGTCTCTAAAACAACTGAACTATGGATATTTTTGTATTGTGTATCATAAAACAGTGAGAGGTGTGTTTATCTAGCATGATGTAACAGGTATCTGAGCACACATTCCTCTCTTCAACTATCATGGAAATTATAACTTACCTTTTAATTCATATGATACACGAAAGCAATGTAGTGTTATAATTAACTTGTGAACAAAATTTTAAAAAATCCAGTAAAATATTTCTATTCGAAATTATATATATATATATATATATATATATATATATATATATGAGACCAAAACACCTTGATCATATGCAATGAAATAATTGGTTAGTTAATGATTTCTCTCAAGTAAAAGATTTTAACTTTGCTAGAAAAAGTTGATTCTTTTTTTAAGTTAGCAATTATTTATTTTTGTTGTTGAACAAAAAGTATGATCCAGAAGACTTTTGACAATTTAAATTAACCACAAACTAGACATAGCATCAGTATCCTTTCAAATTTAACTTCGGTATGAAAAGATATTAGCTTAGTTACTTTGTTTATAAAATATAGAATCACTAATGCCGAAAGCTAAAGAAATATTCAGTAACTGATTATTACATTTTCCGCTTGAAACGGTTTGAAGAATGTCAGATAAATATCTATCAACGCAGTAAGAAATCTTATTTCAAATTCCTGATTGCAAGAGGCCGTGGTAGTTTAATATAAATTTTTCTTGCGTGTTTCCGTATTTCGCAAATGAAACAAGCGCTAGCACCAGGAATTTTTTAGAGTATTAAAAAGTAGAAGATAATTTAGTACGTTGTGAAGAACGCATCATAATTAAAAGTCGTGTTAATCAAAATATTTCTAAAACAAGATGGAAATTTTTCAAGAAGTTCGGAGTTCATGTTACCAATTTTGAATTGGTTACAACTAAGAACAATGCATCTTTGTAGATCATACTTCGTATATGATCCCCGAAAAATATCGCAACCGGAGGAAGTAAGAGGAAAATTCAGTTCCATAGGTAAGAGGCGCTAATTAAAGAACTGCACAGTACAACATCAAGTTATTTGTAAATCTTTAAGTACGAATACCCGGCGTGGAGTATTAGTTTAATACTCTCGCGTAGCAAGCATAGTGAAACAATGTTTCAACACGATATTTTGGCCTACCAATGCATTGTCATTATCACCAGAAGTTTGATTAATTGATCATCGAAACATCGTTTTGTTGTACCGTGATCACTAGGATTGTTATTCAAGATCATTACAATATAACATTTATTTATTTTCAAATGGTCTCAATATAAGAGACTATGGGATATCGAAATAATTTAATTTACATAACAAAGGTGTACACCAGAACATTCATCGTCACATAATAATATGTATCTTAATTGCATCAACTATATTTTCACAAGATACAGCAATTATTTTGTACAAATGATTGAAAGAAATTTAAATGGAGTAGTATGAGTTTTCAATTAAATATTATTTTAATTTTTTCCTGAATGACATTAATATTTTTAACACTTTTTTCCCCACAAAAGCATGAAAAAACTTTTAATTCAACAAGAAATATATTAAAATCTAACCTACTATACGAGCTTGCCTACTCTATATATGGTAGAGCAATCACGCTACCTCCTTCTTGACAATAAATTCTTGTCTACGTATATAAATCTGTAACGGGCTGTGTCTGTTGATATCTAGATTAAAATATCACGCAGATACCACCGATCTCGACCAGGTTTTCAAAGTTTGAAAGCTAAAATGTTTCTTAAAATCTATGGCATGTCATAAGACTCTACAGCACTGGTCAAGAAGTGATGTGTTCTTCATCTCAGAAACTATTGACAAAAGATGTTCAATACAATTCAGAGGTTGCATACTGCAGCAAAGTACCAAGGATTCTTAATACAATTCAGAGGATACCTACAACATTAAAAATTAAATCTTCAATAACTGTAAACAATTCCATCCCCCCTCACTCCCCGTAGTGTAGAGGCTGAAAAGGATCTCCATGATCCTCCAGGAGCCCGCCTCCCAGCCTTCAGCTGGGAGGAATGAAATTGGTAAAATTGGTAACTGTAAACAATCGTAAAAAAAATTGATGTAAATCTTTTCAAAATCCTATTCCTGGTTTGTAGCATAAAAAACTAAGTTTTACAAAAATTCTTCAGATTAAACTTTGGATTTTCATAACAACGGATGTTTCATTTTGATTTTTCTGGTCCTGTAAATATTCTCGTTGACTTTTTTTTCTTTTAAACGTCTTTACTAAGATTGATACGGTTTTCAATTCTGACAGAAGTTTACAGCTACGATGGTCTAAAATGCTCACCTTTAATTCACACATGTGATGGAAAGAACAATAGATAACACTTTACTGAAAAATTTAGACGGTTCGCGGACACTTTAGACGAATTCTGGTTCAGGCTGCATTTCAACATATTCATTGTATCCGCTAACAACTGTATCTGCTTCAGAATCTAGACACCAATTGCACCATACGCGTACGCCCATGTCAACGGGCGTATGTTCATGCTCAACGGAGAGTAAACAGTATTATTTACAATGTCACGTGGAATGTCAGCAAGATCACTGAATTTATTTCCAAAATTAGTATGCTGTTTTTATACGTCAACATTGTTACAAAGAAAAGTATAATACTCCAAAACCATTATACGCAACTGAAAAAACAGTTTCTAACACTACTCTTTTTGCGATATAGCAGAAAATTTTGTTTTATTGCCTTATGTTTACAACCAGTTCATTATTTTATATCAGATATTGCCATTACTCATAGTAATATAGATCTTCCATGTTGGTTTCGCTTGTTAATATTTAGAACCTAATGCATCACATTCGCTTCATTTAATACTTAATAATATTGAATTCAAAATAAAAGTTATTGATGTTTTGTGAGTTACAAACGAAGAATTCTGATTACACATTTATTTGTACCCTTAAGCCTTCAAAACCGCACACAGGATGTTCACCTGACTGCTCGCAATTATCTCTCTAGAAAGCTTTCACTATGTAGTTCATTAACTACGACGAGGGAAATATTTAGAAGAGAAACCGCACCACGAGCACTAAAAAAAAAACACTTGTGTATCAAGTGGTTAATTAGAGCCGAATTGAGTTTCTATACTCGTAAATTGAAGAGCACTCTGAATTCGCAGTTGTTGCAATGGAATTTACAGTGAAATGGAGTTTTGTGCTACATTTTTTGTGTTGAACAGATAAATATTTTCCGTAAGGACACTCTGGCTGGGTGAATATATTTAATTAGCGTTTCTAGCAGCGCATTTGGCAACTATTGCTGTGAAATCTTTTTTGTCTGATAACTCTAATTTTTGTAATTTTTCGATTTGATTTTATGTTTTTTTATTTTTATTTTATTTATTTTTTATATTTGTACTAGCTGTTACCAGTGACATAGTACGCGCGTACTTAGAATTTCATTGCCAGAATTGTATATAGAAAGCTGTTAGTAAAGTAAGATTTGTACCAAACAACACCAAGTCTGCATAATATGACAGGAAAGCCATCACTATATCATTCTACCGTCGAACCTGTCTCTTGAAGTGAATCAATTTCCAACATATTTGAAAACAGACAAACGAAGGTGCGGGGATTTGGGAGGGGGAGGGGGGGAGGTAATGGGGGAGTTTAACGGAGGCCAGCTTTATTTCCGCTTGGTCTTTTCTTCAGCATGAGCATGAAATTCTTGGGTTCTAATAACATTAGCTGCTCGTGCTCTTCAAGAGCTACACCTTAGGCCACGTTTACGCTCGCAAGGCATGAAAAAAAAAAAACACACAAAATAAACTGCTGTAAGAAACTTTTAGGCAGACACAATATAATAGTACAGTGCAGAACAAACCGAAATCTATAATAAATAATACGTTTTGTCTCTAAACTAAACTTATAAATTTATTAACAACTCATACATTAAAGAACTGCGCGAGAAGCACAGCTTGAGCAACCAATGTAACATTACAGACTAACACATGCATCCGTCTGTCTGTCACCATTCGATAAGTTCTAAAAATTTCGTAACCAAAACTGTTATTCATACTGAAGAAAATGTCCTGTGTCCTTCCTACAGATAAAAGTATTTCCTTGTCAAATTCCATCAATGTCGGTATAGCTATTTAGTCACCAAAACGTAACAAAAATACAGAGACTTATTTCCGCATTTATAATATTATTAGTACTGATCAAACACACACTTGCTACTAAACAACACCTAAGGGATCATTATAGCGTTAAAAAGTGTACACGTATGGCATTGTTAGACCGCCTACGAATTGTCAAGCATTGTACCCCTGAATTTGTGGTATCTACAGTTTAACATGAAATCCCAACAACTGGCCGTCCAGGCGTGGCTCATACAATCAAAATACAATTTTTTTAAATCTTTGCTTCCACCAATACTTGAACCGGAGGCCACAGTCGAAACATCAGTAAGCAAGCGCATTAACCACTGAGCTACCAAACCGCTATACCAGAAGTTACTACAGAGATGTAGACATCCTATGCGTCTGTCTATCACCGTTTAGTAATTTTTTTCAAAATTATATTACAATATGTATTATTTATACAGAAATAAGTATCCTATTTCCGTCCCAATACCGAATAGCATCTCTTTGTCAAATCTCATCACGACCAGATTAGCCGTTTAGCCCAAGAAACGTAACAAACAGACAGAGTTACTTTCGCATTTATAATATTAATATAGATGATGTTTTAGGCTGGTTGCTGATATGGAGAAACTGAATCAGTTGTGATGACCATTCTAGATACTTCTGATGTTAAGCTGTTTTGGGTCGTCTTGGTAATACCAAATGAAAAGCCCCAATTTTATTCTATGAAAATTAGTTTAGATTTAATTGAGATTTTAGTTTCCTGACTTCGAAATACCAAGTTAGGTCTATTAACTTAATGGTAAGTATACAGAAAAAAAGGAACAGTACTGAAGGAGGCAAGGACGTCACTGTAACCTTGTGCACTACTGTAATTTTTATTTTTGATCAATAAATCCTTCATTTCGTATTAACATAATGTAGTCCAATAATATCATAGTACGCAACTGAGTTTAGTTTATCTACGAGGGATTTGTGTAAATTTCACTGGCGATGTTACATATACAAATAGTGATGGTATGTAACGTAACATCAGTTGCATTATAAAAGATTATCTTTCTCATGATTAAGGCATGTCGTGTAGCTAAAGATATTAGTTTTCTCATTGAAGTTTATGAAAGATTGTTTTATTAATATGTCAGAATGGTTTAAAGTAGTTGATTGGGCTTAAGGTTTTTCGTAATAAATATGAGTTACTTTTAAAGTAGAAATTCAGTTAAAGAGGTATTATTTAAATAATTTCAGGTTGTTTATTATATTTAAAATAACTTTCACAACCTTCAGCCTATTAGTACCTAAAACATTTCCATTCGATTTGGAGCAATACAAATAATAGCAAGCGGTTGTTTGCGCTATCCTTCGTCTAGTGTTAGTTTTGTAGTATTATTGTTGCCAATCTACCACCATCTTTATAGTCTTGAAGAAGCTTCACTGTATGCTCATTCTGGCATTATGATATTTTTAAATATCTTCATTCTATGTGTATGATGTTCGAAAGTAGGCAGTTCCTTTCCTTCGTGTTTTTGCATGTGTTTTGATGAAAATAGTTTCTTGTTGATAGTGTCTGTTGTTTTGTGATGTTTAAATGCATTTCCAGCCCACTCTTCTGAAGATAATCAAGGGGGCCACAACGTTTTACGTTCTCATTCAAAGGGCGAATCACCATCAGCAGCGTCCTAGGCTCTCAATCCAAGCTAACTGCCAGATCTTAAGGCATAGAACTCAGGACTTGGGTACACAAAAAGGTGATAGGTTGCTACTCTGACAAATCCCGAATAATAACAGTTGCTTTCATCATAGGCGTAACAGTGTATTGGCCACCTCGACTTACGAGGCAGAATAACCGGTAGTCAGAGAGATATGAAATCAAGGATACTGAACTAGAAGGAAGCATAAACAATTCCAGCAAATTTAAAAAAAAAAAATTATGTGTTTCAAAATACTTAGTTTCACTTAGATTATTGATCAGTATCAGTTGTAAACTTTAACTGCTCTCACCTCAGCACCATCAATGGGCATAGACAAACGGCGAAAGCTGTCACCATGGAGACGAGATACTTGTTGGTTCGCCTCTCCTCACTCACATCCAGCTCAGCATCATAAAGTCCGCTCTGCTCACTCCTGAGAAACAAAAAAACAATCCGTAATAGAACACTGAGTTTCAAATTCACAAAGATTAAAGTCGTACAAACAGTACTCGAAAGTTCACCAGAAATAACAACGATGAAGATTGCCGGATCAAAAACTGGGTTTTGAAGGAAGAATTTCCTATTTCATATTTGAAAGGTTTATTTCCATAGACTTTACTAATAACATACATTTCTTGTACAGATAACACTCCAGCTTCCGTGTTATGATAAATGAATTTCTTGAAAATATTTAGCAGATATTCTCAGTCAAAAATTAAACTTCAAATTAAAAGTTTGATAACGTCTCCAACTTAAAGGAAATGATATTATTGTAACATTACGAAAGATTTCAGTACAATTATCTTTTGATTTCTTTCTTAAATTATTATTTATTAAGGGATTATGAAGTTCGTACTGCTGTAGCTAGATGATTGTACGCAGCGAATACAGTAGTGAACTAATCTGATGCACACAAACTAAAAAGACGAGTGTTTGTTGGTTGTTTTTCGAGGCCACAGGTTTCCACATGGCTTGGTGTTAACGCAGCTTCTGTTTGAAGTCATGCCACTGGTCGACGTTATGTATTAATAAATGGTTCATTAATGGTAATTTAAAAATGAAGAATTAATTTCAGCAGTTGAAAATATCTCTATCGCAAAGAAGATATTTAAACAGTAATTTAAACGTTTTTAATACAGCCATCTTACTTCAGGTGCCTTTCCCTACAGATCAACTGGTAGTAAGGTACAAACTTTCCAAAGAAGGGGCTTTTCACTTCCTAAAGGGACGTTACTAGACGAAATTCTGCGTTAAGGAGCAGAGAAGATTTGCTGAAAGCTCAGACTTTCGTCAATTGACCTGACCAATGCTTCTCATTGGCTGCACCAAAGATAACCGTTGCTCCAAATCTTGAAATCTTCTTGGATGCATGACCTCTATCCAATTTTGGAATTTATTTTGTGGCAGTAATTGTTTTTTTTTAAATTTTTATTCAGTTTCAGTCGGTTGAAACACATTTGTATTTTATTTTTCGTGGTCTTCTTGTAGATAGTGTCTTCTCAGTGCTCAATCTAGGCGCACACAAATATAACATAGACTTTGAGGGGAAGACATGTAGATAAAGGAACTTTCTGCAAGTGACTAGACTTACTTCTGTAATAGTCGATAACAGTTTTTTTTTATAGTTCCGTCAGTTTCGTCTACATAAGTCATTAAAGCGATAAGAACCAATAGAGGATTCTGGGCAAGGAACGGGATATATTAATATGAACAAACTCTCTCTCGGAGTGATTTCTTGAGTCTATGGAGAAATCGAAATCTGGTTGGCCAGATCGAGGATCGAATCCTCGTCATTCCGAATGCGAGGTCGGAACCTTCACCACATATAATTTCTTAATACCATGGGTAGCCAAGAAATATCATAAAACAGATGATCGTTACTCCGTGACTGAATCCCCGGTACAATATGCTCTAGCCATTCCTGTATCGTTGCTGATATACATCTGGCTTTTAGAACAATCATTAGCTGCTATTAAAATTTTGGGAATGTATCTGCCTGAGAGTGTGTTTAGTCATTCTATACGACTATTTATTTATCTTAATGTTTTAATTTATTGTAATGAATTAATGCAAGTGCTTTTATAAACAACACTGAACCACTGGATAGTCGTTCTCCAACTGTAGCTGGAATGTGGTGGAAAATATGTACAGAGAAAGTAGCAAAATAAAACAGTTTTATTTGACTGCAATTCTTGTTTAGTATTGCATTGAATTATAAAAACTTGTTTTTACCAAGACAGTGAATAGAACTTTTTTGATCATCGATAAAGAAATTGTTAGGAAATGCTTTGTCTTAAATTTGCAAGATGGTGATTTTGACATGGACTTCAGTGTTCATTTGAATGTCGTTGACATTATAATTTAGCAAGAACATAACGTTGATGAGATGTTGTGGTAGATGGGCTTAAATATATCCAGTTATACACCGAAGGCTGAGCAACAGATTAGAGGAGAAGGAAGCTGTGTTAATGAGACATCTGGACTAATTGGTGTGAACCCATCCAGGCTTCGGTCCTTTTGCAAACCAGATACTCGCGTTATATACTGAAGTGCCAAAAGCCATGGACCAGAAGACGTAAATATCCCGATGGCGGTAACACCGCAGAAAAAATACGCAAGTGTGGCGTTAAGTGTCGGTGCTCTCATATGTACTTTCCTGAGTCGTGTGAAATGTTTTCTGACATGATTATGGCCGCACAACATGTATTAACTGACTCTGAATGCAGAATAATAATTGCTGCTTGAAACTGAGGGCATTCCAGTTCAGAAATATTTCGTGAATTCAACATTCCACGACAGACAATGTCAAGAGTGTACCGTGAATACGTATTTTCCGCCATTATCTCCTGCAATGTACAACAAACTTTCTGACTACGTCTACTTAATGACAGAGGCCAGCGACATCTGCGTCGAGGTATCAATGTTGACAAACAAGCAACATTGCTTCATACTCATTGTTAAACGTACGACTGGCTTATCCGTGCGACGATGCAGCGTAATTTGGCGATGACGGGATATGGCAGCAGAAGATCGACCCTAGTGCCTCTGCCAACAAAAAGCCTCCGGCTAAAGCGCCTCTCCTGGACTCGTGAACATATCCGTTAAACTCTAGATGCCTGGAAAAAGGTTGCATGGTCAGAGGAATCAGGATTCCAGATGGTATGAGCTAATGGTAGGGTTCGAGTGTGACGTATGCCCCACGAGGCCATGTATCCAGCTTGTCAGAAAGGCTGGTGACTCTGTCCTCCTGGTGTGGAATATGTTTACCTACCTCGTATTAGGACCTCTGGACACTATTTGCAGCAATTAATCTCCATAATATCCGCAAACAACGCTGGACAATGCGCTATGTCACCGGGCCAAAATCGTTTGCGATTGGTTTGAGTAATATTCTAGACAGTTCCAAAGAACCAGATCACCAAACACTGATTTAGTCTGTAACATAATCGAAAAGTCATTATGTTTATCAGAAACAATTTGGCAATTATAGACGGCTGTAGAAGACATTTGGCTTAAAATTTCTTCAAGGGCAATCCGACGGCTTGTTGGGCCAATGCCACATCCGATCGCTGCAATATCGCTGGATAAAATGGGGTCCCGCACGGTATTAAGGAGTATCTCACGACTTTTGGAACTTCAACGTAACAACTGAAATGTTATGTTATTTCAAAGTGTCATTACACCTATTTTCTATAAATTATCCTGTTCCAAACGCTAATTTTCAAGAGCCTTATGACTTGTTGACGTATGGTTCTCCAGAGCCGGAGAGAACTGGGAGCAGGAATGGGGAGAAAATGAGGCCATGAGCTTTTCGAAGAAATCGTTAGCCCATCCTTCTGCAGTTATATCTGGAAACCATTGTCATTAATACCAGTACCACCGGACATGGAAACAAACACAATTCTAATGCCACGCTCGATCATTATTCACTCGCCCATCAGACTTAGAGTTCGTTGCGTTCACTGACTAAGTAGTTTCTAACTGATTTAGTTTTCTACAGCTTGCACTTCTCCATGCCGCCGACATCTAGTGGGTACGCGCGTCATGAGCTGTGTGTTTGTCTCTCCTGTGTGCCCTTAGGCCGTCACACACCGTGATGGATGGCAGACGGCCTGTGACCAGCATCGATCCACCACCACAGCACCGTTACTGTGGCTGCTGAATCCTGTTCTCATTCATATACCTGCAGCACTGGATCAGGTCTTTGTTGATGAGTGATGTCTGTCGCTTCTTAGGTCTTCTGTGTTATTTCGGACAGCATTGATCGCCTCTTGCCCTTCGTAATCTACTTCAAGCATCATACTGGCTGCAAAGTGTGGTGATATGGTACACCAACAATACAATTTTTTTACATCTGCAGCTACCAATTAGTCTTCCTCAACAGCAACATTTGCATCGGGATTATTATCAGTTACCTTCATAACAATCCCGGAAAAAAGTTCAAGCAGGAAATGCACAGTTTGCTGTGTATTCTGATGAAGGCCAGAACGCTTCCGTCATTCGGATTGCCCCTTAAACTGTTGGTCTTCTATACGCGGTTGGGCTACCGGGTTAAGGTGCAGTTAAAATAAAATCGGAATGCGCAGCCAATAAAAACCTTGTCACCAGGTCCTTACGGCCACACAACCCTTTAACTGGAAATTATTTCCGTATCTTAAACATACGCCAGAAATATCGCTTATTGAACATATTCAGAAAGTAGTTACTTGATAATGGATGCGTCAGATTCTTTCAGTTAGGACTCGCCTTCAAATAAAATTCAAAAAATCTGCCATTTCGGTGCTGTTACTACCAAATAGCTAATTTTCCAATTAATTACGATTCACGAGACACTAGATTCATCGTCATTGTCTTGTCTGCGGTGTATGTGTGAGCAAAGAGGTTGCTCAGTGGTAAGAGAGTCCGAGTGGGGACTTAAAATTTCCAAATCTGCTCCCGACTGTGATTTTCAAAGGCCATTAATCAGTCCGTCATCTTCTGGGATAATTGTGTCGTGAGGAACGCCAGAATGCTACGTGGTTCGGTTTCCGCGCTAATCTGAATGTTATTTTTATCTGGTAGAATTTCCTCTTGAGCTTACCCTGTAGAATTACCAAGTAAGCTTAAGCAGCTATGACAGAGGTGGATTGCGCAGTCGAGAGAAAACTTTGTCGCTAGATCATCAAGACCACATGTGAAATAATCTCATTTTAGGATTCTACCATTATGTTCTAGATTTTAAGGCAAACTGAAGTAATTTAACATATGTTTCAATAATTATGTTGGCATCAGTATTTGACAAACGCAGTATGAAAGATCTAAATAACTAAATTGGTGTGAGTCGTAATTCTATTCAGCTCTTTCTCTTACATTCGACCGGCTGCAAGTATTAAAATATTGTTGTAATATTAGTAACAAATTACTCATATTTTCAAATTTATTATAAACATTCGTTACTTAAAGCTGGGCTCATATCAAAGAAAAAAAAGGCTTGAATATTATTTTAAATGATTTGTTGTAGTGCTGTTTGTCAAACACGTGTTCCATGATTATCTCAGTATAAAATTAGAACATTCAATTCATGTACGCTTATGTCAATACGTCAACTAATCGATGTTAATAGTAAATCTGGATGGAAGTCAGAGTATAGTGAATCCGCAAACACTAATTACGGATACAGAACTATGTTTTAAGGAAACTAAAGCACAGAGGACGCGAAAGGTAACGAATATTGAAGTTTTTAATTACTGGCTAGGGCAATCGGTTCTTACACGTAAGTTAATCTCTATTTATGACTCCTCATTTCGCAAAAGGATTGTAATATCCAGCATCTGCTGTCATTAATTTTTCGTCGCCTCTCCATGCATTTGTGAGAAATTTCGCTCAGCCGTTTTGTGAGACGGCGGAGGGTGGAATTCCTGTCTGGCGACAGGTTGACGGCGTGGCTGTGTTGTTTGTTTGACGTAGGACCAGATGGCGCTCGGAGGGGGCGAGTGGTCAAGCTGCAAGTGTGTGTGTGTGTCAAGTTTTGTCACGGCATCTTTTAGTCGTGATTGTGTTCTCCGTGTGAGAAGCGTCTGTTTCGAAGGAAACAGATGGTCAAGAGGAGACAGTCCAGCGTGTAGTATGCAGCCACCGTCTCGACAAAACCGATAAGTGACAATTTAATTTGAGGCTACTTTTGCTCAGTTTTCATGACCCTGAAACAAATATTGAACTGATCGACGCTAGCCGGGAACAATTTAAGCATTAAAAGTATAGCATTTACTGGCTTAGTCTATTTTTGATGTACTGTTAAAATAAACATGTATTTCTTTCAATTAAATATTCTATAACTTGATTATTTTATTAATTCTGCATTTCGAGTACCTTTCTATAATTAGAGTGTGTAAGCTCTTTCGAACTTTGCATCTCATGCAGAGAAAGATAATGTTTAAGTTCTTAAAGAACCGAGACATTTTAGGCTTAATGCCTTTAACTTTTAAATAAGTGAAATACGACATTTGTATTAATAGATGAAGTTAATAAAATATACAATGCCTACTGTATGGGAATTATTTTCAAGTACGTACTGATGACTTGAAAGGTAAACACCACTGACGATTTTACTTTCTGTGATGTAAAGGTATTGACTGAAATAAACATTGGAAAGTAATTAACCATCGGCAACTGACAGAAGTGTACCAAGATACTCAATTACTCTTTAGTCAAGATTCGATAAAATTCTATGGAAACTTACGTAAAAGATTTGTTTATTATTGGCACTTTACGACCCCCTAGCTTCGATATTATTGGAGTCGGGTGAAGGTGGTGGACAAGGAACCTGAATAATAGGCAATAAACTTTCTCAAGGAACAATGCTGACAATGTTGACATTCGCCTGGAGTTACTTCCAGAAGTGTGGTTGACCTGGGATTAAACCTGACACCTCTAGAATTTCAGACCAGATCATTAAACGAGCCTGTTTGGTATGCAGAGGCATTTTTATTTGATGATGTTTGGGTTGATACTGTGTGAAAAATTATGACTAGTATGAGGAAGGGATCATGGAGGTTGACAAGATATTATCACATAAGACAATATAACAAAAAAAATTATCCCAGGGAATCAGGGGCTGAAAAAAGTTATCGAGGGAGGCGTTAAACTGTTTAGCGCAGTGAAAGAATTTGAAATATAAGTTTACATAAAGTAGATATCTATGAAAATTGGGACATGAGGTACGTTACAATTACGATGAAGCACTCATCTCTGCTCCACGACTATTCAAAAAAAAATAAAAATAAAATAAGCCCATGATAATTATGGTGAGAAAGTATTATTTTGAAAGGGCACTCAAAATTTAGAGGTGTTTTAACATGATGCACCATACAGCGTTCTAACTGAACTATGTCAAACACTCTAGGAACTAACGAGACTGACAGAGTTGTACAGAGACTCCAAAAATTGAGCGACTTAAGTGTAGGAAGAGTCTCTTAGACCTTATCAATTTTATTTGTGTGTGCACACGGAAGCACTTACATTTATTAAATACGTCGATTCAGTATGCTCCAGTTATATGAGCATCGAACTCAACCTATCCTTTGCCCGTATTAACATTTTTTTTTTAAATGACAGAAAAATTGAGGTCTTCTAAATCATATTTGGCCCTGCCGTTAACAACCGGAGTAAAAATAACTGGTAGCCACCGCAAAAGAAAAGAGCTAGAATTCCTGAGAATTCTTATCCATACGGTACATTAACTGTGTAGATTGATGTTTCGTCTGTTTGTTGGAGTAGAGCCTCCGATGCCTCCCGAAATTGCTGTCTGTAGTAGTCAGTCAAAAGATGTCAGCAAAGTCTTGCCTCTCTTAACCTGTATTCAAGTGAAAATTGTTTGCACTCATAATATCTTTGGAGAAAGTTAAGTATAGGATTTGAAGTAGGGAGGTGTATGGGTTCAAGTGTCATTCTTTAGCTCTTATTGAATTCACTGGTTCGTATCTCAAGTCTTCAACGACACTGACACCTAGTTACCATTTTACCAGTCAGCTCGTAACACACTGTGTCTGCATGCACTTCCCACTTCCCATTCGTGGTCAAGTTCCAAAGAGAAACAAACACGTAAATACCTGAAACTGTGGCAAGTGGAGTCGGTCCTGAGTCGTCCACTCGCATCCCTGGATGGCGCCTCATACATCACGACTGCGAGGGGTCCATCCTGCGACTTGAGTTCCTGAGACACCCGCACGAACAGGTAGGCCATGGCGGACAGCGGCAGAACATACCTGTACACACACAAACCATCAACTCAATAAACAGTAAAAATGTCAAGGCGCCACAAAGCGATATATCGTCGATCTGATACGTAAGTCCAAAATGTTTGTTTTTGGTATTGCATTTCTGGAGTTAGTTAAAATTTGTCTTTTGAGGAAAAAATGTTGTGGTTAACAATTTGTTTTTACATTTTGCAGATGTGTAAAGACTTAATGTAATTCGTTAGCTGACAATGTGTAGTATCATTTACACATAGTCCATCTAGTCTGCAGCCATGAACCGCATCACAAAGGAGCCCACACCATAAAAGAAAGTGAAAAATGTGTAAAATGTGCCGACTAACCAAACTATAACCTTATTAGGTAAAGAATGCTATGACCAGGGCATATGAACGTAGGTTAAAGGCACTGTAGTGCAACTGCAGATCCAACTAAAATTACAT
This sequence comes from Vandiemenella viatica, assembly GCA_031002005.1. NCBI lineage: Eukaryota > Metazoa > Arthropoda > Insecta > Orthoptera > Morabidae > Vandiemenella > Vandiemenella viatica. The sequence continues at coordinate 144,237,911 of JARYHS010013631.1, read as the reverse complement.
GATTTTTATGGGCAAAAAGTTGGATAAATAAATTCATAGTATAAACAGCGATTAGTCGCCAAATAGTTCAAATTTTAATGTTTTCTTTTGCAGTCGGTATGCAGAAAATTAAATTCGTTTTTTCAATCACTGCATGTCTAAGCATTTTGTATAAAACTATTTGACACTCCACTTTAATTTTAAGTCTGATTGTTTGGGAAATTAGTGTATTTGAATTAGATGTAAGTAAAATTTGCTTGTTTTTACCTTCCTCCTCTTACATCTTGCATTTGTCTTATTAGTTTATTTAAAATTACAATTTGATATTTTTAAAAATTGAAATATTTGTCTATTATTATAAAACGAAAGTTTTGTTCATCTGTCACGTCATGACGTCACTCTATGACGTCACGCTTTATGCCTTTTGTTCTATGACGACAGGATGTTCTGGGTTATGCATGTTATTTAATAACAGTTCTATTAGTGACGTCACTCTATGACGTCATGCTTTATGCCATTTGTTCTACGACGACAGGATGTCCTGGGTTATGCATTTATTTAATAACAGTTCTATTTAACTACGCATCCGCGAGGAAATTAATTATCAGAGCATTGAAATAAAAGTACATATTTCATTTACATTGACATAATAATAATTATTAGTTGCTTATATTTATTTAACATTCGCTTGATGTAAAATTATTCGTTAAAATCTTTGGCCATAAATATGTAAGATAAAACCTTTAACTTTTGAACAGCAATGATAAGATTATAATTATAACCGGAACTTGACTTTAAAGAGGTCACAAGTGATTTTTTTTAAAATAATTTAAATTGTTTTCATTTGTGTCCTGTTACTTAAATCATTACTTCATTTGAACGAAAGCTGTTCCACACTGATCGCAATCTATACAACCTAGATTACAATTAAATCTAATATTAACTGGCATGACGTAAGTTGTTAAGATTTTTTTATTTCATATGCTTTTACTGATATGTTTCAGCCGCATAAGATCTTAATAACGAATAACATGAAAGGTAGATGTAAAATCCCGTGAAGATTTTTGATTTAGTTCATATCGCGATAATTTATTGCCACTAAAATGTGATACAGTACATTCTATTTCTGATGTCGCAATTAGTGTGACACTTCAATATGCATACAATATTTTTATAAATTCCCTAGCCCCGTGAGGTGGGGCTTATTGTGCTGATGCCAACCGTCATGTCAACACGAAATTCATATAAAATATTGATACAGAAACACATTTCAAACGCGAACACAGAAATTAGATTTATGGCACGTGTATCTAATCCTTTTTTATCTATTAAACTACATCCATTAAATCCACAGACAATTACCAACAGTCGTGAAGTGATGACACCTGCTCCATGAAGAGTAGAGTGAATATTCTCTGGAGTATCTAATTTAAATATTTTCTGTATTCGATCATACAGGCATTTTTTCAGACCAATATACAATGATAAGATTGAAGAAAGCCTCCTTTTTTAAATGTTTTCTCAGTAGCTATAAGCAGTATCGGAGTATTCATTAATTGTGATGGGAGCTTTATTAATCAATGCACAGAAAAGTATGATTTCCAGTCTCTCAACAGCAATTTAATGGTTGCTCTAATAAAAGTATGAAATATTTTAATATTATACCATTGTTTAACAAACTCTCCACACAAAAAGTCTAACTAAACAATAGATAGATCCGTGTCCGTGTAAGTGTTAAACTGATTGTAAAAATTAATATCTGCTAACAACTTATTAAAGATCTTATCTGAGATCATTCAACTGTACATCATCTATATTTACAGCTGGAAATATTCTTTTAGTTCAGTTCTTTCGGACATCTTCAATTTAATATGTACTCATGTGCAAGAATATGCATATGTATCGATACAAAGTGAAGCAGCTACCGTCGCTTGGTAGCATCGCCACTGATGGAATATTCCCTGTCGGAAATAGCGGACATGCAACAAGACGTCTCGAAGGACATATATAACGACGAAACACGCATACCGCCTACGACTGGAACCCACGACGCATCTGACCAGCTTATTTCCCTAAAATTGAATACAGAAATACTTCCAAAATTTTTCATACTTTAAGTATGCCTAAGTTGTTTCACAGAAATTTAGGTATTTACCTGCGAAGTGAAAGACCATCGGAGAAAGTCTCGTTACCCACAACTTAAAGAAGTTTCCAATGTTCACAAACTAGAATATTGTGAACTTTTTTTAAAAAAAAAACGGTCGGAATATATGAATTTGAGAAGTGGACTGAATTAGATTTTTACGTCACGCTTATGGTACTTGAGATACTTGAAATTATTATTATTAATTCGAAAAATGTACTACTGACTACTGCTATTGTATTCGTCGCGTTATTATTGTTTCAGTCGATATGTATTTATACATACAATCGCTCACCGGTTGCGGTTAATTTCAATCTGTTTAATAGGCAGCAACGGGTAAACACCCGGATACTCATACAGAGAGCAATCGGAATCAAGCAACAGACCTGTTGACAGAGTGGGGCGCTTGCGGTCATTTGAAATCTACCTCACATAAATATGTGGTGATGGTTAATCACGGTATAATTTGATTCAGAATTGCGAAAAACGTTCAGGAAAGTGACAGCAGCTAGTGCTGAATAAATGGAACTAGTTACAAATTTCGAGATCAATTTCGGTTAGAGACTTTTCAGCATGCTACCTGGAACATTCGAATCAGCAAACCAGATGTTACAATGGTCTATTAACGAATTAAAACAAACAATCAAACAAACAAAAAAAAACACACACACACAAGTGAATTAATCAGGTTTGCCTATAAACGCCTGATGATAACAGAAAATATTACTTTTGTATTTGCATTCATAGCTGAATCCAGCACCTACTGTTTCGTAATTGAAACAATGTCTTGTTCTACGCAACATAAGCTACAATGAACTTATCAGAGACATACATTAATTTTTTATGTAGTAAAGAGACTATGCGTTTCACAACGCTCCTACAAATTTGTGAAATTTAATTTCATAGATCTTATGCACAAATTCCTACATCTCCAACGAAACTAATCTATTACGATTACAAATCTGTTTGAAAGGATTTTTTTATTATATATTCGTAATCGGCTAACGCCCACACAGTTACCCACATAGAAGAATGATCTCCATTCGCAATTAATGAAATGGTACGTAAGCTGTTAACCTTTCACACAAAGTGTAAAGTTAAAACAGAATGAAACAAAAAAGTTAATAGAATCTAATTTCACGAATGTATAATATCTAATACAACTTTACGCGTCAAACATAGCACATAAATCTCGAATGACCGGTGGAATTTAAAATTACATCTCTAGTATTCAAAGAACTATTATTTAACCAAGAACACAGAGTATTATATTGATTTCAACTTAGGTTTTGTAAAGGAGATGATGGACATTAGTGGGAAGTTGGAAGTCGAAGATTAATTGCGAGGATGTATTACATAGTCGTAGACAGATGGAAAATAAATGACGTACATCAACCTCCTTCCTGTTTTTCCTCCCTACTTATTGCTTTATACCTCGTTGACGGCTAAGGTCATTAGAGGCGGGATGGAACTGGGGACAAGAAACGGGAAGGATTTTGGCCATGGCCTTTTTAAATGAAACATCCCGGCATTCGCCTGAAGTGATTTGGGAAACCATGGAAAACCCAAATCTGTGTGCCCGGACGGGATTCGAACCCGCGTCCTCCCGAATGTGAGGCCAGAAAGTCACACCTGCAAATTGAGAGCTGATCATGTTAATATTGCTTAAGTGACTTTGATACGTGGCGGGGTTTAGTTTGGATTTTGGAATGAATGTTGTCATCCGTCTAGAGACTAGACCGTTACCGTGCTAACGCAGGCGATGTAGTTTCTCTAGAAATTGATTAATGAAGATCGTTTGTCTACCACTCTTTGCTCTATTCTATTGTGATTCTGTTTCGTAACATTGGTACAAAGTCCGTAGTCCGTTGCTAGAATTTGATTGATTTCAATCCCACATGACACAGCTTCCTTGGAGAGTTGGTTGACTTGTATATTGAGCTTCACTCCTGAATGTAATTTCGTCCGAATAAATATGACCTCCGTACCATTCTCTCTGAGATTTGATACCATCCTGAGAATATCAGCACATGTCGTTGTCTGTAGAAAGTTATCTTTAAACAACGCAATGGACTGGACGTTTGTAGTAGAAGCGACAGTTGTACAATACAGACAAAACACCGGCTCATTAGATATATCGATTGCAGAATTAACCACTACCCCTTTTATATCTGGATAAGAACGGAAAAGTTTTTTTTTTTTGTCTTGTGAATTATACTAGCAGTAACTGTTTCAGCAATGTGATTTTTCAAAGGGAATTGAAACGAGAATCTGCAAAAGTGCTGAAAACACGTTTGGTGCTTGTGTGGGGTAAAACACTCTAAAATCATAAACGATGTATTACCTGATGCTATAGTTGAAGTAGAGGAAAATGTAATCTTTCACAAGCCTGAATACCGCTAGCTGAGGCCTACTTAATGTCGCTTTAGTCCACCTGACGAGCCAAATTTCATAGAAATGCTGCGTCATTTTTTTTATCCTGTTTGTATACTTATAGCTGATGGAGAATATATTACACGGACACTGTTTGGAGCTGGTCCTTTTAGCCGGTAAAGAGAATTAATGTTCTTAGCCGCCTTTACATAGTGTAGCGTAGTGTAGTGTAGCGTAGACTCTTTGTTGAGAAGAATCACCTTAATGCGACTGCGATTCTCACTATCGTTTCATTGAGGTTACGTTACAATTTTACTTCTTGTTCATTTGGTAATATGATATGTTTAACTTTCCACTATTTTTAAGAATGACTCCTTAACCGAAGACACAGCCTTTTTCAAACATGTTGGTAGGCTATTGGCTATTTATGCGTTAAAATTTTTGGCTATTCTTTTTAAGCTAGCCAGACCAGTTCTTTGTTTTTTTTTTTACCAAAGTGGCCAGACAATTTTTTTGTTTTACTTTTTTTCAGGCCCGTTTAGCTTTTTTCCTGTTGGCCAGATATATATTTATTTATTCTGTTTTTAGATGTGCTTGCCGTTTGAATGAGTTATTTATCGTCGGTCTGTTATTGTATTTGATATTTATATTCTTAATTTCATGTTTCCAAATTGATTTTCTAGTTTTATTCTGTCCATCGATTTTCTTATCTTTACTTCTATTCACATTATCTACATCTTTGTTTCTGTTATTATTTGTATTAGTATGAGTGGCCCTTTTTCCGTAGCGTTCTCGCCTCGCATTCGGGAGGACGGCGGTTCCAATCCCCGTCCGGGCATCCAGATTTGGGTTTTCCATGGTTTCCCCAAATCACTCCAGGCAAATGCCGGGATGCTTCCTTCAAAAAGGCCATGGCCGAATTCCTTCCCATTCCTTGCCCCCATCCTATCCCCCCATCCTTTCCCGTCTCTAAAAACCTCGATGTTAAAAAGAGACGTAAAGCAGTTACAAAAAAAAAAAAAAAAAAAAAAAAAACCTTTCTCCGTTGGTAACCCTCCTATTACATTATCTTCCTTTTCAGCTTAAACACTAATTACCTAACTGTTACCCAAACCAAAAAAAAAAAAAACAGCAACTGTTTCACTGACTAAAATTAGGCACATTAACTATAAAAAATGGTTTAAATGTTCTTATCATTATTTTACAACATATTTCTACAGGTTCCATAGTTCCCTTCTTCCCTAGTTCCCTTTCGTGTTTAGCAAGCTTGTGGTTTTCTTAAAAGATAATATCCTGACAATATTCCACTATTATTTTAAATTTCATTATTTAAACCAACTAATTCTGCTATCACCTCCAGCGAAATCAACAGAAACCGACAAAACTTTGGCGACACTGGTAATTTAATTAGGTGAGTGCTTCGAAATCACAAACTGAACGGTAGTTTTATCTCTCTACCGTTTAATGGCGGTTGGTGAGAAACCAGATCGTCAGCTGAGTACCTCTCTGCAAAATTGGATTTACTCGATATAAACTGATATTAAAGGTAATGAACCACACAGCTTCGGGTTTAACTATCATTGACGATGCAATTGTGTTGTAACGGTATAATTAATTGTTTAGCAACCTTCCAAAAATGCCAACAATTATTTAATCAAAAATACTAGAAACAATGGTTTACAGCGTGACCATAAGAACAGGTTGAGCAAGGAATGGAACAGAAATCGGTCATAGTATTCTTGAAGGCAGAAGGCATTATTGTGGCATAAACTTGAAGGGGTTTTGAAGTGTTTTTATTAATAAACTCAGCCTCAATGTTATTTTTGTTAATAGAAAACTATCTCTCAGTATACCGATGGTAGATAATTTTTTGAAAGAAATTAATAATATTGAAGAAACTAATTTAATACATTTTCACATCAATATAGTACTGAGGTTACGCAAACATAATTATTTGTAGGAAATAGTGTATGTGGGATAATACAACGATCTCCTGTTTTTCTTTTTAGAAGTGTGTAAACAACAAAGGTCATTACAAACTATTCTGTGCGATTCTTCAGATATTCCTCAAGAGTCATGACAGTGTTTCATTTTTTAATGTGTTATGTGTGCTGAGATCATGATCGCTGACATGTTATATATGAGCCCTTATCTTCTGGCGATACGACCAGTATTATTATAATTTAGGAGATTTATACTTTTCTGTGCATACTACAGCACTTTTCATTTAAATTTGAATGATATGAAAGTCAATCTGTATAGAGAAACTGCATTTCAATGCACTCGCATTAGCATTGTTAAGCCAAGTTGCTTACCATCTGCTTAAAAAAGATTCATAATTTTGAAATCAAATCTTAAAATCAGATTAAATATCAGTCAAACCATGCTGCCAAACCCCTATCAAAATTTATATTTTGTCTAAGAACAATCTCGTATTGATTTTCTCCTACTGTTTAAATGAAAGGTATTATTAGAGAAATGTTTTGGATCATTTATCTTATTTTTTAATTTTCTATAATACACTGACACGATACGATCGTGCTTCTCTACATAGGTTATAAACATTTTCTTCTGCTGATATATCAGCGTTTTCAGGTTATCTGCGTATATACTTATGTAGGTCTTGTGAAATTTTGCGAAGACTTTTCTTCGTGTAATGATCTAATTCTTAATAACATTTGAAACACACAACAGAACATCGTTTAATTACAATTAACGGCATTATAAATTATCTTGTAGTTTCTTGCATTCCTGATCCAAATCTATTCATCCTTATATATATATATATATATATATATATATATATATATATTACATATATTATTTTAGCATTTGCCAGGTTCTTCGCTCGTGCGGAGATTGGTGTATGTGGTAATGTGTTTACCTTTGTTTTTCTTCCAGTAGCAAAGAATAAACGTTTGTTATGTGGCACCTTTATAATCTGTATGGCACATTAAATTCCACAACAATTTCGTTACGATTACGGAAGTGTTAATATTTGATGCAGTGGATTGATTACCGTTTAACCGTCTAACGTACTATAATTCATAAAACAGAACAAACAAATAGCAAAAGTATACAGTGAAACAATCTAACAGACTCAAAATGGAGGAGCGTTTATCTGTATTGTAGAGTGATCTTTTATGGATGTCTCTTAAAGAAGTGTTCATAAGATGCAGTCTGGACGGTGGCGCCAAAAATTATCATTTCGTACTCCGTTAACCAGTAACGCATAATCATATACAGTAGATTTTGAGCTACACCATTAAAGGTTTCAAACTGTGGAAACCCCATGAGAACAGGTTCTAACTCTTCGCGTGATTCGTGAACAAAGGGACAGACAGACGATGCTTGCGTACAGATTCATAATAATACTAGTGTAAGCCCGTGAATTTTTTTTTGCGTATCGTCACGGGTCTAGAATAGTTCCAGTTTTTACGATGAAAGATTGACACGTTGACCTGATCTGCCAAATATAAGCTTGACCTGTGTTTCACCTTTGGGATGAATAAAATCTCTTGAACTACAACAACCAGAAGCACTAATAGAGGTAGGTATTAAACACGGACAGGAACGATCGCACTATCATGTAACTGTTTCAAAGGTCATACACTCGAACTTGTTTAAATACGAACTTGTATTTGACCCTTAACGTTCACTCTGCAAAATTATAAAAAAATCCTGTTTGCTTAGAAAGCATCACGTTGTTTATTATTGAAACTGGTCAAACACTCATAATGTAAACATTGGTTATAGTATCTGTGACGGCCAGAGAACTTAATACACATTCCATATTATGAAACAGTTGAGCAACTCCGCAGAAATAGGTTGCCAGAATAGTCGATTCGGTGACACATTTGGTTTGATGTCCACTTAAAATAACCTAATAACTCACATACAGCGAACATGAATAAAGACCAATAACGAAAGTGGTCAGTAAAATGCCTTAAAAGCAAATAAACCGTAATGCTTAAATTTTGGTCAAGCAACAACATTAGTGAAAGTTGTAATTAAACTGAAATTTATCCTAAGTCGAAATGGCAATTGGTATTCGTGGTTACAGCAGAGACTATGAGTGATTTAATTTTTTTGAAAGTTTTTAAGTTTCTTTAATTAGTAACATGTTACTGAAAAGCAGATCCACGTTTTTTCAGCCGCAAAATTTATTAATTTTTTTAAACTATGAAACTCTGTGAAAAGCAAACTTAATGAATGTATTATACCAATTAATTTGGTAGCAGTTGCTTAGTTATTAAATTGTAGACATAACCACGAATTCCTTCTACTTGTATCTCTGGTCGCTGTTTTGAGAGCGAAGGCTGACACGTAACACCGTTCTGCAGCCAATAGCTATCGATGTGAATGGGTGACCATACGAAATTATATAGTAGATCCGAGGCCTTCTCAGATTACTTTATTCTTTTTACCAACTCCAAAAAATTTCTCGATGCACTGTTATTGGGTTTCTTAGTTTAAACCTTAACCTGTTATTACCCAATTAACAAAAATCCAAATTTTTACCTTTATACTATATATTCATGGAAAGAAGAACTCATTTCCTTCGTTAACTGTAGTTTCTTATTGTAAAAGGTCAGTTCGGTATTGGAAAAGAGTTCTATGAACTACGGGCGGCTAACTCAAACTGTTGCACAAGCAGTGAAGTTTCCGGAACAAGTCTTCGTCGAGCAATCGTAGCTCAATCTCTGGTGTTTTGCAGAAGTGCTGAAAATGAATCCTGTGACTGAATTCTCTCTATCACGCAGCCAATTCCTGTGTGAAATTGCTTCAGGTTTTTTCCGCAATGTTATCAAGCTCTACGGACGCCAGAGCAATCTTGCTTCACTGCTCAAGCAATTTTCCAAACTTCCAATCTATAGCGTGCCAAAAATGCAGCTTTTAGTGCTAATTGTTTATAGTACTTTCAAATGATGTCACACTTGTGGGTCGTTTATCGATGCAGTGGATTCGATATACTTCTTGGTCGACATGGGAGATGCATTCGGCATACGAATTTTATCAGGGAATTTTATCTGGAAATGAAACATTAAAACTTCAGAAACTTCCTTATTTACGTAAGAATTCATAATTCATCTCCTATATTATAGATGCTTTTCATTGATCTTCTAGATTTGAAAATATAAACAGATTTTATTTTTATCAAATTTTTGTTGTTTCGTCTTTTTTTAAGGGGTGAAATAACATTAAAATGTAATAAATCTTTATAAATACAAACGACATAGAAATGGTTGTTGCTAGTGGAACGTTGGGTATCAAGCTAATTTTGGGACTTAGCAGGTCTATAGTAATGTTTTATTTAACAGCTGGTTAAACTAACGAAGGCCAAATTCAACTTAAAAACCAAGAAAATACAATAGAGGAAGGCCTATCGTTTTTTTCTGTTCAATAACTGCATCCGGCAGTGAAAATATATTATTATTTTCTATTTTTAATTTTTGTTTTCTTACGAATTCCAAAAATAATCAAGTATTTGTCCAATTAAGAAAATTGAAATTTTAACTCACTGTGATCGTTCAACTGACATTCTTCCCATATGGCGAAATTTATAGCTTCGTTCTCAGGGTTCGTTCACACTCGTGTTGTTTAAAAAATTTCGCGTAGCGTTTGCAAAAGTTATAATTTTCGAAGAAATTCTAGCTGGACAATGGATTTGATTAAAAGTAATATATTGCCTCCAAAATATAATTATTAAAAAATTTCCATGATGGTGTTGAGTATCTAATTTCATTAAACAACAAAGTTTAGAATTTACTACCACAAATAACGTTTTATTACTTTATTTATACATAATCAGTCTCTTTACCAGTATGATGAATTCTCCACCTCTTTAAAATTCATCTTTTGACCTCAACACTTCCTTTACTACCTGCATCTAAATTTAAAAAAAAAAAAAAAAACGCAAATCGAATGCTTCAGCTTTCCCATTTCCAGAAGTCCAAGTAATGGTTTTACAAAGCGTGGTACGCCATAGAAACAGTATGACCTTTTTTTTTGTTAATTCCACATCAAAATTTGCCCCCAATAGGTTTCGCTCACGGAAGAAAGTGACTTTTGATAGCTATGCTCGGGATATTCAGATCATTCTTCCTTCGTCTGTAAGTTGAAATTTTACTGCCTAAATAACAGAATTATCTTACTTCTTCTGCTGTAATGGGTCCTATATATCCTAATGTCATTGATATAATTTTTGATAGTCAATGTTGTTCTCTTTGTTATGTCTAGTGTTAATTCCTCTCCCATTTTTTTTTTTTTTTAATTTCAGTAAGTTACATATGGTCAAATTAATATGTTAAATATAGAGTCTCCTCAGCAAAAACGCAGCATACTGATCGTTCGTTTTCAGCTACATAAACGTTTTTACCAGTACCTTTATTACTTCCTTAGGTTGAATCAGTCCTGACAGGCTAAAATAGTAATTCACTCCTATTCATAAATAATGCTAGTTTCTATTGGTTCCCAATTTCTATTATAGCAAAAATAACTTACAATTAAATGTGTTACGACATTCAAATATCAAGTAAACAAATGTGTGAAAGCGAAGATTTAAAACAAATAATGTAAAAAATAGATTTTTGATAGAGTGATGATGCAGTTACAAAAGAATTTCCCAAAACTTTACTTAACAAAATTTCTTTACGCATAAACGTCATAAAAAAATTTAGGTGCTTTCGTGTAACTCTTTACACAATGTTGCAAAATAATGAGATGTAATAAAGAAACTCTCTTATAACTATCACATTGCACTCTCCTGTAATACACAACTACAACAAGTAGAGATATAAATATACAAACCAGTTTGTCCTGTACAGAAATTTTCTGTATCTATGGACATTAGTATTATAAGACAGTGGAAGAGGACTGGATCTATAGCCTACTAGAAAAAAACGATGGCAAATTAAAAATAGCACCTACCGTTGAGTATGTCCACCAGTATACAAAAGTGGTTTCGTCGTAGGTGTATTAAAATAGGATACCGTTACAATTGCTGCAATAAACGCCCAGAAGTTTACAAATACTAGGAACACCTTGTGTATTATAGAAGGAGAGCAGAACAAGACAATAGGTCTAAAGCTGAAGACGAATTTGACAATGATAATAATGATAATAATAAGCTGTCATAAATTACTTCAAGTATTGTGCATCTTTTGCTATTGTATGATGTACTTTTCCAACAAAATTAAAAACCAGCTCAGAGTTCCTATAATTTACAAACGTTATTCATATAAATCGTATAAAATAATGTATTCGATGTATTTATATGAGGGATCTAGAAGAGTTAAAATGGTGTTAAAATGTGAATATCAAAATAGAAAGTATTTTAAATTTAACTCTTATAATTTTGAGATATTATTTATCACATGGAAGTCTGAAGGATAGTTAACATTTCTTTTGAAAGGTTATCCTATTACTAAAATAATTCTAATCTGTGATATCAAGTGGATACTAAGCTACCATTCTCTATGGCTGTAATTCTATGGATCTTGTTTTACATCTGGTTCTCTATCATCTGTTGCGAGATAGGCCTATTACCCAAGAGAAGCCAGCGACAGGACGACAATTAAGGTTATGCATGGACTTATTAAGGTCGACATTTTGTATTCAGGCCCGCCGTAAGCGGGCGTGCAACGCGTGCGCCGCACGCAGGCGGCACATCGAGGGGGGCGGCAAAACGAGCGATCGACAGTCGCCACCCCGCGATAGTTGCCACTCCATTGTCGCCGCGACGAAATTTGCAGCGTATTATGTAAGGGGCGACCTTTTTTTTTTTTTACACGCTTTATATTAGCTTGACTTGTATGTATGTATGTATGTATGTATGTATGTATGAATGTAACGGAATTTTACAACTCCATTTTGACCCACTTCCCGATGTCCGAGCTGTTTGAAATTTGGCACACATATTAAGAACCGGTGACAATACAATAATTTCATAGCTATATCCTGCTATGCTCATTACTTTGACAGTAACAACAGAAAAATGGTCGAATGTCGTGGAATTTTGTAATTTAATTTTAACCCAATTCCAGATGTCCGAGTTGTTTGAAATTTTGCTCATGTATTGATAACTGATTACAATACAATAATTTCATATCTATGTCTTAATATTCTGATTACGTTGACAGTGAAAACATAAAAATATTTGCACACGTTTTAAGAACCGTTGACAATACAGTAGTCTCTTAGCAACGTCCTGCTATTCTCGTTACTCTGACGGTAACAATAGAAAAATGGTTGCCCTGTAATGGAATCTTTCATTTCAGTGTTTACCCGCTTCCTAACGTCCGAATCGTTTTAAATTTTGCACACTTATTAAGAACCTGTAAAAATTCAATAATTTCACTCTCACCACGTTGTCAGTGTATCCTATACTTGATGGGATTACTGAGTTAGGCAAATGCAGCCGCGACATTAGTGCACAGGTACGATTCGAGAAATCTTCGTCATTTGGTGGCCACACCCTTCGGAGATTTCCCACCCAATATAGCCACCATCATCATCATCGTTCTCCAGTTTCCCGGGTGTGATTTACGAGCCTTGGTTGCTGTAGACGATCGTCTTCTGCTGTCTCCTATCCAGAAAGGTTTCTCTGTCTGAAGTCGCTTAACGATGATGTTGAATAGTAAGTATTCGAAATATTGCTTCGTGCTATTATAGAAAAGTAGCCTTCCTCGTTTACCGTGCTATTGGATCTGTTGTTGAGTTGACCATAATTGTATTTTACTCGTGGAAATAATAATTAATAATGAAACTACAACTCAAAGAAAAAGAGAGATTGGCGAAGAAAATCCAACAGTAAGAAACATACTTTTTAAACTATCTGAACTAAAAAGTTAAAAATAAAATTGTAGTTTAAAAAACTAAAATCACGCTTTCGTAGTAATGTGAACTAAAAGGTTAAAAATAATATTTAAATATAAACATTTTGTTTAACAGTGATAGGACGTCCCACAATTCAGGATAAATTAATTTTTTTGAATAAGCTTAAAGTATAAAGTCACTGATTACAAAATCAACTTTAATGTTAAAAAAGCGTGGGGTGCGCTCTACATAACTTTTGACAATGACTCTGTCTTTACAAACAGCCAACGACAAAAAATATAAGACAACTGAAATAGCACCCCATGCTTTTTTACATTAAAGTTAATTTTGTAATCAGTGACTTTATACTTTAAGCTTGTTCAAAAAAATTAATTTATCCTGAATTGTGGGACGTCCTATCACTGTTAAACAAAATGTTTATATTTAAATATTATTTTTAACCTTTTAGTTCACATTACTACGAAAGCGTGATTTTAGTTTTTTAAACTACAATTTTTTTTTTTTTAGCTCAACAGCTGCTTCGGGCGGCCGGCGACACTCGGAATGGCAACAATGGGGGCGGCAAATAATGTTTGAAGGGGCGGCAATCTCACAGTTTTCTGACCCGGTTCGGAAATTTCCTAAATCCACCACTGGCTAGTTAGACAGGGGGCAGCATAATCGGTATTGCACGCGGGCGCTCAAACAGCTAGCGGCGGGCCTGTTTGTATTAGAAGATAAAGGAGGGACAGTAGCTTGCCAGTTAAGTTCCACAAAGGGCTCGGCAGTGAAAAACATCCCCATCAGATCGAGGAAGAGATAGCAGCGTTGAGGGAAGTAGTATTCAACATTTACGAGAACATTAATGAATATTTCCTTTGGGTTTCACCGACATTTGATGCTATCTATTGGTTCTGTTGGTTGGATATCGGGTAAGGTACTTTAAATCTAATAGATAGCTTTGTAATGACAATATGGTAGAGGCTGAGAACATAAAGCGAATGTTTGGAGCGTGGTAATGACGCGCAAGAACATTGAGTAGAGAATGAAATTACAAAAAATGGTGAAAAAATAAAATTCTTGAATAACATAACATTCGACAAATATCACTTCCTTAATATGGAGTAGGAAAGAACATAGTGCCAGAAAAAGTTGTAATTTAAATGTAGATCGCTCATAACGTTCAGTGGAAAAAAAATCAATACTTCTATAACAGTTGTCTGTTGTGATTTAAGTCTTCGCCCTTGGGTGATGGCAAAAAAATATAAAAATATTATTTCACTTATTATAATCAAATAAACGATTTTATTGAATTTATCCCACCACATTTTCTTAATAAATACAATTATTACATAACAAGTATATAGCTGACAGCAATCAAACATACGAACTTTCCCTCCCGGAGGGCAAATGCTACGTAATATACTGTATAGGGTAATAGTAATAGCCCGCTGCTTCGCGCGCATGCCCGTGTGATCCTTGATGTGTGTAGAAATGCTTTACTCTTGGAATTCTAGTACCAAATATTAACATGGAAATAAAAAAATATTTCAATTCTGTGTAGTTGAAGACTACGGACAGGATCTCTTTAAAAATTGCAAATAGAAACGTTTTCTAATTGCAAAAAAACACTCAAAAACGGGGAAAAAATCTACGCTACCCATCCAATCTGATTACGTAACCTTCGCGCTGAAGAACGTACGGGTAGACACAACAATAAACACCCACAAATAAAGACTTTGCGTTAGTAAGAATGGAAAGCAGAATTACGCCAAGAAACATATTATTTATTTTGTTTGAACCGTTCACAATTGAAATACAGTCTGGACCAGAATCAAAACTGACTCTGCTTGTTATTGTAATTGGTTTTGTCGCAAGAGGTTGGCTGCAATGCGAAATACATTAGGTTATTAACGTCGTAGACAGTTCAACAATGGTCGGCCCCTACATGTCACTTCGATTCGGAATGTAGTTATTTCTGGATGACTGAAGCCTGAGAAACAGCTACAAGGAACATAAACAGATAAGAATACGTTTTTCTTGCAGAATAACTTGTGCGGAACTCATATTTAGAATGATTTTACTCATTTAGTGGCTGCACTCTCATAACTATAGAGCCGCAATTTGATGATGAGTTCTTATGTAACCCGACGAAACAAATCTTAGTTTTTGAGATACCGAACCTCAAAAATGAGTTGTAGGTATTGTAGGTTGTGCTTTTGGTAATATTTTCTTCCCTTCTGGTACAGGCCGTATTTCAACCTAACTACAACAGCTAGGGGAAAAAAAATCTGATGTGTATGTCCACCGTGTAGCTCCTTATGTGGCTAGCGTGAACTTTTTTCTGCTCCAGGCCGCATCTTAAGCTAACTACCTCAATTTTGAGATACGATATCTCGAGAGCCAAGCGAAATATCAATAAAATTATACTTTTCATTTTAGATTTTGTTTTCATCGAGTTACATATGAATCCATCATCAAATTGAGATGCCATGGCTATCGTAGAATCTTTCAGTTAGTTATATTTGAATGGTTATTACGAAAAAATATTTTTAAATGATATCATACCAACAGTACAATTTTGTCTGAGATGGTTCGCATTATCTAAATTTGCGTGCTATGGTTAAGTATAAGAGTGTCCGGGCTGCACTTCAACTTACTCCCAAACAAATGCAGATTGTAGCGCCCATTACATACGAATAAGATTGCTCCCCACTTAACGGTGTCAACGAAAATTAATACTGCTCATGCAGTTTATGAACAATTCATACACAATTTAAAATAAAAGATTCGATTTTATATTTCTATAAAAATATAGTTACTGTGTCCAAACATTTCTGCACTAAACACGAGGATGTTTACCTTTAATTAAATCCACAATTAAGTTACGTTTACTGAAATGCGTCTATGTAAGTGAATGCCGTTTATTTTCACTTGCAATATTAGGTGATTAAAGAAATTGATGAAAAACATAACGGAATGTGAAACGTAGTATAGTAGCATGATATTTTGTGGTTTTTGAGGTACAAAGATGTTTATTATAATTTAAACATTTATTGCGTTTATTACGTTTAAATGGCGTATTCCGACAATTTTAATGTTTTAAATTTCGGAGAATGAATAAATAAATATCCGAAGTCAGAAAACAAAATATAATTCCAAGAAAAGTAGCATGATCTTTTATCAATTTTTCTTGAAAGGAATGCTGATCCATACAGTGTGATCCGTGGCCCATAATTTTTCCGGTTAGAAATAATTTTGATTAGCTCCGTCCCTCGGTACATATAAGTCATTAGCTGTTTCCGCAGATTTTGATCCGGACCATTAGCTCTAAAAATTTAAAAATACCATCCAAATTGACGCGGTAGTTCTTGTGTGATACCGGTTCATACCTCACAGAAAAACGCAGCTTGCTTACAGATTTATAACAGTATAGATGATGTTAACTGTTTGCTGCTTTTTTCTTAATACACTCAGAAAATTTTAAATCCATAAATGATACCTCCGCGCCCGTGAGCATTTTCTGCTTTCTCGTTTGCAAGCAGTTATGATGGAGGTTTTGTCACTTGACATTTCCTTCAGTCTTACTGATTAACTTTAATTATTGGTGATTTGTCTTTTGGTTGCTCTTTGTTTGCTTCAGTTATTAATTAATACTGACATTGGTCTTTTGTGTTTGTCAAAGTTAATGTCATACTGGCCGAGGCTGGCAATCTGTGGTTAGTTGACTTTCGTGATGCCCTATAGAAAGCTTTGGTTATTTCCACAATTCTTCCCTGGAGCAGCGGGACACCTGCTGCTTCTTGCAGGTCTGCTGTCGGAAATCGGTTCGGCACATGTAGTGCTCGCCGAAGCGATCTGTTCTGCTCCGTATGCTGACGGTTCAGTTGGGCCTTGGATGCGTACCCCACACAGGGCACTGTTTCTGAAATTGTATTTCATGCTGGAGCGTTAAGGCAGGTTTACAAGGTTCATTTTTCGCAATCACTCCGGATGAATCACTCGCAGTGAAAGGAAAGTGATCCGTGTCAACAAAGAATCATCCAAAGTGATCATCCAAGATGATGGATGAAAGAAGTTGGCTCGGGTTCAACGTTTCGTTCACCTTTGGTGTATCACTCGGATGAATCATCAAGACACGTGTACACAGTCAAAATATCGAAGTGAAACCTCTTCCAGCAGCGGTCGCAATTGTGTGTTCCTGATTGCTGTTTTTTTTAAAACACCTAGTTGTTTTAAATGGAAAGAAGAAACATTTCTTTATTTTTAAAATCTTTCAATTACAACCATTGTTTATAAAAAAACGCAATTTATAAAAATAAAAACATTAGTGATAGGGCTAAGGACGACATGATTAAAGAATTGAATCTCCCATTTTTGACTATAGAAGACAATTAAGATATTAAATCTTTACGAACCAGGTGATCTAGCGAATTAACTCAAGTTTTAAAACCAGACAATTGTGCTTCTATGTGAATGTGTTTCAAAGCAGTAACTAGTTGCAAGAAACCTGAGAGTAGTTTTCAGCTTCAGTTTAACTGGAAGACATTTTCTCATTAGTGCCCTGTCTTGTAATTAGTGTTAAGCTTTTTGTTAGCAATTCTTTGTGATTCACAAATTCGAAAATTATTTTTAAATGTCATTTTGTCCCGCAATACCCATTCTAACACTCCGCAAGTATCAATTTCTCGCCTACCAACTTCTCTTTTTTCATTTAACTTTTTGTACGATGTAACTATTAATTCCTTAGGCAAGATTTCTGAAAATTAAATCCACTCCAACACGCACTAGTTTGTTTGTCGCCATCTTGAAGTGAATTGAATGGTTCATTTGTGATGATACATGTAAACGAAAAGTGAACTCATTTTCACTTTCATTGCGAGTGATTAATCCTGAGTGATTGCGAAAAGTGATGCGTGT
Source organism: Vandiemenella viatica (assembly GCA_031002005.1). Classification (NCBI taxonomy): domain Eukaryota; kingdom Metazoa; phylum Arthropoda; class Insecta; order Orthoptera; family Morabidae; genus Vandiemenella; species Vandiemenella viatica. Next base: position 144,219,679 of record JARYHS010013631.1, on the reverse strand, counting down.
AAACCCGCCTTTAGTGATCTTGCAGTAAGAAGGTATTTTTACAACGTCTTTGTAGCATTTGAACAGTAATGGAACAGAACGAAATAGCTTGCTGTCGTAATTTTTGTGGTCCGTTTTGTTTTGGTAAAGAAATTGCATGCGAAAGTAGAAGATGGCGACAGAGTTTCCGATCGCCGAAATATCTATGAAAACACCCTGCTCACTCGGTAAGTCACCCGTGAAGACTATATTAATTCTTAACGTTCAGAGAAACTTCGATCTTAAGGATGTGATACGTTTATAGTTTTAAAGGCACTTGTCCAGGAAGCAAGTGAAAAGTGGAATACAACAGCATTCACTGCGAGAGAATACTGTTGAGCGGATCGACTGGTTTACTTAAGTGATTATTATTATTTATTATATTAATTGAAATAGAGCACGCAAGTAACAATCTCCTTCCACCACCGCTTTCACATTTTTCAAACTATTTTCTTAAATTTTAATGTTTCAAGCAATCTGTTCAGCATCGAATTCGGTAAATAATTCCAATTCCTGACACCATTGTATTAGGTTCTTCGGTGGTTTAATTACTATATTGATTAATTAAACAGTCCACCAAAAAAAGGTTATGTTGAAGAGTTGTTTATTGTTTTCAAAACAAAGTCGGCGATATTCACATGCATAGATACAATACAGAGATGCACTTCTGAACAGTCGCAAAGATAATCTCTGTGAAAACTAACTGGATGAATGAAACTCTCTGTAACACTGAATACTGACTGAATGATGTCAACTAACTCCTCTGTCCAGCCGATCTGTTTATATAGTCTCTATCGAAATTACGAGAATTCTTCAAAGGTATCCGCCCGATATTTCTCGACCATTAACCATCACTCAAACAATCAAACATATTAAAAACAATCGGAATTAATATAAAATTACTTAACAACATTACAAAATGATCAGAAATGGTAATTAGAGATACTTAAATACAAAATTATTTACAGAAATCCTTTCAAACTGAAGAAAATTGTCCTATAGACATCGTAACTTACATTAATACATGGAATTACAAACATTTAAGAAATTCTCTTGCACCATTCGGTGCTTAAACATATTAAATGGACTTTAAATAATTTTCTTACCTAAAACAAAGTCTATATACACTGATTTACAAGAAATTACAAAACAAACATACCAGATCATATTCAAGAAAACTTTAGCTCATTACAAATACTTCATACAGTACAATACTATTCAAAATTCAGGTATGAGGGCTGTTACAATTGGCTTAAAAAAACAATCCTTTACTCCTGGTATTAAATGCTAGTATGAATATGTACAGTTAAATGCTCATTTATTTCCTTAATTGTTATGAATAAAAGGACGAATAGAGAAACACATCTTTAATTTATCTATATGAGTTCCTTTTCGTCTACCGACCATTAGTTTGTAGAAGATTTTTAGCAATTATTTATTTGCCGGCTGAATAGAAACGGGTTGAACTACAGATTAATGGTTGATTAATACCAGGTTATTCTATTTACCTTACATAAATTTTATTTTTTTTTTTTTTTTTGGAGTATATTCGATCGACTGCTAAATGAACATTCCCTGTCCTATTGGATGCATATAAAATTCATCCATAACAAAGATCGAAGAAAAGGCGATTCACAGGGCTATGAACTACGCTTAATGGCCTCGACGTAAACATCAAGTAACAAATAAATTTCCCAGCCGATGGATTTATCCAGTCACGACGCTTTTTGCCTGAAATGAGCAAATAAAACCGACGACGAATTCAATTCCTCCGCCTCACTCGTTCTTTTACGATTCTCTAGGAGACGGCGGGGGCCTCCGACACAGTGGTGGACTGATCCGCTGATATTCGCGAGTGCAAATTGAGTACTGAGCCCCGTGGAGTTAATTGAGCCGTGGTGAATAGAGCGTCCGGCAGATAGCAGCTCGGTCGCTGTTATCGAATTGCCATTATATGGCCGAGGAGTTAATGGCAAGTCCGGGAACCGAATTGTGCTTAAAAACTGCCACCAACAGAATGCGCTGCGAACGACCCGACCTCCTATTAGCAATGGCATCTCCTCCCACCTGCGAAATTAACTATGGAGAATTTCACCGAAAAACGAATTTATAACTTTTTAAATTCAGACTGTTTTCTGTGCGGCGTAGCACACATGCAGCTGTTTAATTCATGAAATATTTTTATATAATAATTTTTTTCTGAATTTAAACTGGCAAGAGTTAAAGAATGTTTTGTACAACACTAAATTTCTTTTTATGTACGCGCTGATCCGCGCTGATAACATTTTAACAAATTTATTGTAGTGTAATAAGGCTATAAAATTTTTTCTGGTTTTGTTGAAAAGATTCTAGATGACAAATGACCCATGTGATGTAACATTGTAAAAATTAGTTTTCCGTTGGAGATGGTACAATGTAATAATTACTGTGAAAAATATTATTCATTACAAAGTGCAAACATCAGATTGACCTAACATGAAAAAAATAAAAAATACATTTTGTTCTATATGAGGCAGTATTGCATATGCTTTCTGATGGTTTTTGGTGAAATACTACATTTTTTACAGAAGTTGAAAAGCCGCACACCGAGCTCGGTGACTGAATGGCAACTCTATGGTTCACCTTACGGCATGTCGCGGGTTCAAATCCCCTTCTGGCCATCCGGATTTCTGTGGTTTCCTTAAATCACTCCTGACGATTGATAGGATGGTTCGTTCAAAAGGCCATTGCCCAATTATTTCCCATTGCTCCCCCCCCCCGCCCTCATTCCCCCCTCCTCCTTCCTCTCTTGCCTTTTATGACGTCAACGTCAATGAGGGATGAATCGCGAATGGAAATTGTGAAGCATTATACTTGAAAATTACTGATGATTGATCTGTTGTTGATATGCCATCACACTATTTCACTTTGTGAATCTTGAATATAGTTTAACCGCTTTGTTGGCTTTAGGGCGCGTCTACAGCGAGGTCATTATTCCTTTCGTGAATCATTCAGCTATCAATCGCCTCTAATTTTCTATATCTGGATAATTAATGCCTGTTCTTTTCTTGCTATTAATATTTTGTGGAATAAATTACTGTTTGCATGGATATATAAATAATACATGGAATCAACTGTTTGCTCGTCTTTAACACCCTCATATCTTCTGAACTTTTTAACGCAGAAGTTTGTACACTCTCAAGCCGTAAGTATTGTGCGGGAGTTGGGATTTAAGCATAGGTATTGTGGTATAAATTCTGATAATTTTGAATTGTGATCCAGAAACTCCCCTACTCTGTCGGCCAAGTTCCGACGGTAATAATTTATACCATCGGCGGCAATCGAAGCGGATAACCCCGTGTCAGCCGCGGAGAAACATCACGGTATCTCAATGACCAACGACCTTTTCTTGCGGAGCCCGCTAATAGGAGAGTTATTAAAAGTTGTATACGAATGGTACGATACATTTTTTACATACAGAATTTGCATATCTTTGAACTGAACTGTTTTACTTATTTATTTATTTCTCGTGTCCAGGACATAACAAGTTGAAAAAACAAATAACAATAATTGATTAATATTAAACTATAAACACAATTAAATAGAATGTGACCAGAATTCCGCAATCTTGATGGCCTTCTCGTTTGCCCTGTTAAGGTCGTCGATATTGCAGGTTTCAGGGAGATTCCTGCATATCAGATGATGTTTTGGGTTCTGAAGCTCACCACATTCACATAGATCGTTGTCATTAGTGTACCCCCATTTTTTAATATTATATTTACATCGGGAAACTTCAGTTCTTAATCTGTTTAGAGACTTCTATATAGCATATGGCTGATTTCATCCCGCAGCCGGTGCCTCTTTGATGTTCCTCCACTGTTCTTCAGGCAACGAATTTCGCCATAGTTCTAGACGGCGTGCTCCAGTAGAAGATGTTATGGCTGTAGTTGATTTTACGAAGTTCTTCCTTGAATTTAGCCTTGTGGGTTGAGGTTCGTGTCCAAACAAAGGGTGTCTGGGGTCTGTTTCTTGTTTCCTCTTCTCCCTCTCTGCAGCTGTTTTCCTACGAATGTCAGGTGGTGCTATACCCATGATTTGGTATATTTTACTAATAGGAGTTGGTTTTAGGCAACCTGTTACAATGCGACCAGTATCATTCAATGCTATATCAACCAGCTTAGCATGTGCAGAGTTTTGCCAAACTAGTGCTGAGTATTCTGCTGCAGAGAAACTAAGTGCCAGGGCAGATGTACGAAGCACATTTGGATTTGCTCCCCAGGAGGTACTTGTAAGTTTCCGGATGATGTTGTTCCGGGCAGATACTTCAAGTTTCAGATCCTCACAATGGGTTTTGAATGTGAGAGATCGATCAAGCTTTACTCCTAGATATTTAGGTGTATCGCAGTGTAGTAGTTGTTGCCCCCTCCATTTGATGTTCAAACTTCCTTCTGGCTTCTCTGTTTCTCAGATGGAATGCACAGACCTGTGTTTTTCCAGGGTTGGGCTGCAAGTGATTAGCATCATAATACTTGGCCATATCTTCAAGAGCTGTTGTCAGCTTCACCTCCACCTCCTCAAAGGTTGTGCCTTGAGCTGCAACTGCTGTGTCATCAGCATAAATGAATGCTCTTGTTCCAGGAATAATTGGTTGAACATTTGTATATATGTTGTACAAGAGAGGGGCCAGCACACTACCCTGAGGGAGGCCATTCTTCTGGGTTCACCATTGACTCTTCTTATTGTGGAGGGTGACGTAAAACCTTCTGTTTTGTAGTAAACACTGGATGACTTGTGTAAGATAGTAGTCTTTTGTGATGGAATATACCTTACTTATCAAAATTTTGTGGTTGACTGTATCATACGCCGCTGTGAGATCGATGAATGCCACACCTGTAACCTGTCCTCTTTCATACCCATCCTCTATATACTGTGTGAGGTTAAGAATTTGGCCGCAGCATGACCTACCAGGTCGAAAACCAGCCTGTTCCTTTATAAGCATTTTGTCAATGCACTCTGAGATACGATTGAGGATCAATCTCTCCAAGACTTTGTATAAATGACAAAGGAGTGAAACTGGTCGGAAGTTTTTTGGGTCTGTTGGTTCCTTTTCAGGCTTTAGCAGTGCTACAACTTTGGCTTTCCGCCAGATCTTGGGGATCTGTAAGTTGTAGGTGCAGGCATTCATTAAATTCAAGATCCACTGCTTTGTACCTGGGCCAAACATTTTAATTTGCTCTGTTCTCAGGTCATCTAAGCCTGCAGCTTTGTTAATCTTCAAAGACTGCAGGGCGGCTTCCAGTTCTATCAGTGTGAATGGATTCCCAAGATGGTCTTGCTCGTCAGAGTGCCTTTGGAGCTTTCATTTTTCAGTTCTTCTTCTAGTCTTTCCATTCAGTACCAGTTGGTGTGCTATTTGATTTGGACTAATTTTAAGGAGACTAGGTGGTGGAGTGCTACTTGGATCACTATTGAGGTTTTTCAGTAATTTCCAAGCCTTACCACTATTCTGTTTCATGTTTAAATCTGACATTAAATTGCACCATTTATCTCTTCTAACAGTAGACACAGCGCGTAGGATCTCTTCACCTGTCTGAACTGTGACTAATACAAAATTATATCAGGGCTATGTCCAAATCAACGGACGTATGGAGTTACATAAATCAGTTAGGCTCTATGTTAAAAATACAATTTACACTTGTCCAGGACTTTATTTAAGTGATACTTGGTCGAATTACTTCTTTATATCTTTGCTCCACCCGATGACTGCAGTAATTAATGAACTTCTTTACCTGCACAGACTGTAAAAGTATAAACGAGATCTAACCGGCCAGTATACCTTCGCGCTTTAAGGCGCCACCAAACTCGACTGTGGAGGCACGAAGGAAGTGGCTCTACTCATTAGGGAACGTCCATAAACCACGTAGCCCTCTTTTGGCCTCTTGTGAACGCCTCCCTCACCCCACAAACCCTGACGTGACTTTTGCCTCTACTTCCCACGTAGCTTTTTTCCCCACGTAGCTTTTTTCCCTTTTGATTCCAGAAGAGGTTTAAGGTTTTTTACTATTTTCTGTTCTCAGACTATTGTAAATTACATACGGCGATAATTACATGAAGGAAATGAATTTCGCATGCTGTTGTGTGTTCTGTACCTCATTTTAATTATGAAAAATGATATGTATGGAAAGCTACGTGGCCTGGCTTGGACCCCCCCCCCACCCCCTCACCCCACGTAGCGCAGCATAGCCTTCCAGCCAACCCCTCCCTTCCCCCCCTAGACCGAGCCACTTAGTTTATGCACGCTCCCTTAACCGCGCGTTAAGGCCGTCTTGAGCGTGGTTATTCGCTGTCATCTAGATGAATGCTCCAATGATCCTCAATATCCGTTTCATAAACTACATTTATTCATACAAAAAATACATATCGTAGAAAACCTGTACACGAATCGCATAAAGATGGCAACACTTAAGCTGCCCTAGATCTTTCAAAGGCGTTTGACAGAGTAAGCCACAAAATGGTAGTAAATAAGGTAAAAACTATTGGAGTGGATGAGAAAGTGATTTGCTGGGTAGAAGAATTTTTAAAAGGTAGAAAACAGAAAGTTAGTGTGGGAAATGCGGTATCAAAGGAAGTGGAAGTAAAAATGGGAGTGCCGCAGGGTAGCGTATTGGGACCATTGCTATTCATTATTCTAATGAATAATTGTGTTGATTGTTTATTATCTGAAATTTGATTGTTTGCAGATGACATAATGCTATATAAAAGTATCAAAACGATAGAGTACTGTAAACAGTTGAAGGGTGATCTGGACAGGATATCTAGTTGGGTTGGTAAACATGGGATGAAAATAAATGCAAAGAAGAGTCAGCTAATTAGATACACAAATAAAAAACAAAAGGTTAATTATGAATATAAGGTGAGGAAAGAATTGCTTGCTGAAGACTTGAAATGTAAATATCTTGGCATTACATTTGATAACAAGCTTAACTGGGCAGGATACATTGGACAGGTGGTAGGAAAAGGTTTCAAAATTCTGCACTTGTTGGAGAGAGTGATGAGGGGATGCACGAGAGAAGTAAAGGAATTGGGTTACAAAACTTTGGTAAGACCATTGCTCGCATATGGTTGTGTAGTATGGGACCCACGTTTTGAGTATCAAATACAGGAGTTGGAGAAGGCACAAAGAAGGGCTGCTAGATTTGTTTCTGGAAATTATCGCAGAATGCAATCAGTGACAGATATGATAAAGGAGCTGGAATGGGATTCATTGCAAGACAGGAGGAGGATGAGGAGGGTAATGGGAGTGTACAGGGCGTATACTGGCGATGAGGCATGGAAAGATATTGCAGTAGGTATGAAAAGTAGTTCATGGAAGGGAAAAGATGACCATGACCACAAGCTGGCACTCGATTTCAGACACAAGGGTGTGGGAAGATTTTCTTTTTTAGGTAAGGGTGTCAGGGATTGGAATGAGTTACCAAGGGAAATGATGAATAACCTACCGAAAACGTTAAAAGAATTTAAAATTAAAATTTGTAGAGGGCAAGTGTAGGTTATGGGGAAGTTGGGTGTGTAGGGAAAATGCCACCGGAGCGTGTGCTCCATTGCAATTAAATTAAAAATTAAATTAATTAGTACACTGAAACTGATAATCTCTGGTTCTGATTACCCTCTGGAAACTTTGATAAAATTCTTAATTACAAAAGATGATGACAATCAAGGCTTTAAGAATTTCCGATAATGTCAGTTCGCCAATTAGAATCTACTATATAATTTCCTAAACTCACTCACACACTTACCTCGATAATTATTGGCTGAAGAACGGTGTCACGAGTCGGCTGACGCTCGCAAATTAACAGCCGCCAGAGATATCATGAGAAGGAATACGAGGTCATGTCAACAGTTTTACAGCCAAGGAGCTGCTACCACATTAACTGCCGTAATACATTCATTAAGTTTGGTTTTTGCAGCATTTCGTACTTAATAAAATATCGACAAACTTTACGACTGAAAAAACGTGGAACTGCTTTTCAGTAACATCTTGCTAATGAAATCAACATAAAAAACTTTCAAAAATTTAAATTATTCATGGTCTCTCCTGTAACCACGAATACCAATTATCATTCCGACTTTGGCTTAATTTCAATTCAAATAAAACTTTCACATATGTTGTTACTTGACCAAAGTTTATACATTACGATTTATTTGCTTTTTACGTATTTTACTCACCACTTTCGTCAATGGTCTTTGTTCATGATCGCTGTACGTGAGTTATTAGGTTGTTTAATGTGGACATTAGACCAAATATGTTACCGAATCGAGTATTATGGCAATTCATCCCTTCGGAGTTTCTCAACTGTTTAATAATCTGGAATTTGTGTTAAGCTCTCTGGCCGTTACAGACACTATGACCAAAGATTACATTATGAATGCTCAGCCTCAATAAAAAACAGCGTGATGCTTTCGAAGCAAACAGAAATCTTCTAATTTTGCAGAGATAACTTTAAGGGTAAAATATAAGTCAAGATTGTATTTCAGTAAATTCCAGTTCACGACCTATGAAACAATTATACGATAGCTCGATTGTCGCTGTGCGTGTTTAATACCTAAATCTATTAATACTTGTGAGCTCTTCAAGCTCAAGCCCTAAGGGTGAAACACAGGTCGAGTTCTTTTTTTTTTTTTTTTGTAACTGCTTTACGTCTCTTTTTAACATCGAGGTCTTTAGAGACGGGAAAGGATGAGGGGCAAGGAAGGGGGCAAGGAATGGGAAGGAATTCGGCCATGGCTTTTTGAAGGAAGCATCCCGGCATTTGCCTGGAGTGATTTGGGGAAACCATGGAAAACCCAAATCTGGATGCCCGGACGGGGATTCGAACCGCCGTCCTCCCGAATGCGAGGCGAGAACGCTAACCGTTACACCACCCCGCTCGGTGTCGAGTTCGTATTTGGTCAGATCAGGTCAACCTGTCATAATCATTAATCCTAAAAACTGGAACTATTCTATAGCCGTGACGATACGCAAAAAACGGTCATGAGCTTACACTAGTAATAAATGATCGAAATATGATAAATAGTAACTAATGTCAGTAGGAATGTGAAATGCATAAAATCAATTAAAACTGATATATACAAATTATTTAATGGGATAGAAGGACTTACCTATTAGATAATTCTCCATGTACTTGTTTAAATGTGAGTACATTATTTATAAACTACTGTTTACGCTCTTAAGAAATTTATCTATCAGAAGAAGAAGATGTACTTCGGAATAAATGTGTCCTTTATTGTGCTGCTATCAGATACGGTACAGGGAATAATTTTCTGTAATTGGTTGAATCATAAAGTAAAAACAAGTAAAAATTTAACGCACTTTAAAAATCATTTATGATTTCTCAAATTTAATTATACCTGTAAGTTTACGGAAACCAAAATTTGAGAAAGTACAGTATTTAAGTCATGGTTAAAAACAGAACTGTAATTTGCAGCTATCTCACAGCATAGAATCATAGAGTTTGCTCATCATTACCAAAATAACCTGGCGTTTCATATGAAATTCATTGCTTTCAATTTCATCTGTTTTGTATCAACTAAATTAAATATGGAAATTAGATAAACTCAATCGTGATTAAAACCATATGGCTTGATTTCTGAAGTGTTTTGTTAAGCTGTTTACGATTACTGGCGAAGTTGCGTTCAGAAGTAAGATGAGAGACACTCGAAAAATATGCTTTTGAAGTGTATAGGTTTCGATAAATCACATAATGTGTGGATTCATAATAAAGTTTTATTTATATTGAAGAATGTACGATATTTTGAGTAAAGAACATTGTATTTGCAAACATTGTAGTTTTTATTTGATCTTTGAAACTAAGAAACGTGTACAAAATTGTCTTGAAGATAATATACTACATCATTTGATACTTGTATATTAGACAGTACCGGAACTTTTGATGAATGTTTCTTTGAAATTGCGATTCACAACAGCCACTGCAATTGGAAAGTGCGGTGAAATTGTCTTTATGCTTGCATTACAAACACCACATGCAGTGCATAACAGACACTGTTAATGTAACTTGTAATGTAATATAACTAAATTTAAAGTGCATTGACAAAAACCTTCAACTACATATATATCAAAGTTTGACTGAAAAATCTACAATCAAATGTATACAGATCATTACTGCAAAAATCGCTCGTTATTCACAAACCAACAGGCTAAAAATAATACACATAATACAATATATACAAAAAATAAACTCATTTTTACTGTAAAGTGGAATAAATGAAATATTTCATTTATATTCAAACATGTATATACATCTTTTCGTTGTTCTAGATACTATTTTCTTGATTTCTTACACAGACTTGTGTCCAGATTCCTATCTCATCGGGGTAAATTACGGCTGATCAGCTAATTTAGAAAACAAAGCTTGAATTCTGTAACAGCATTATAAGCCATGGACTGCATGCAATGCTTCATATGGTATTTATAATGGTCACCTTTAAAGCAGTTCACATAATCCTGAATCTATAGTTTTCTAGTGACAGAACCAGCCAATTCTAATCAGTTTGCGAACGCTTTTGATCACAGACTGCAAAAATTTCAATCAATTCGTTTCATTCTAAATAACATTGAAGAAAGGGAAAAAACCACAAAGAAAATAAACGCATGAGCCTCTTGTTGCAACGACACCCGAGCTCCGATGCCCTCTGTTGTCTGACGCCACCTTTTGCCAACTCCGCTACTGACCGTGCCTGCTAATTCACGCCTCATTCTGCTCCAACACTCCGCCCGATTCGTGACAGGTATATATAGTTGGAGGGAAAGCGTAAGTGCGAAGTTGAAGGAGTTAGGTTGGGAAGAGCTGCTACCAGCAACATTCATATCTCGAAATGACCGCGAAAATAAGATAGGAGAAATCAGGGCCAGAACCGATTCATTTCTGTACTCATTTTTCCCACGAGCGATTAGGGAATGGAATGGAAAGGATTTACCGGGCGAGTAAACTTAAAATCCGACAGGAGTAGCTTTCGATAAAGCACTCCAGCCATCCTGATCTGGGTTTTCCATGGTTTTCCCGTATCACTCCACGCGAATGCTGGGATGGTTCCTCACAATAGCCCATGGGCGCCTCCTGCCATATCCCTTATAACCCTTCCAAACCATAACCCTTTTCGATAGGTACAATGCACCCTCCGCCACACACTTTTAGTGAATCGCGGAGTAATAATAATAATATACCTAGGTGGTATTTACCGTTTTTTTCCTTTTTGATCTCCTGATTACACTTGTTTAGCTGTGACGCCTATACCTGGCGTGGGTCTAGATGGCACAGAAGCTTGTTAATTAGAATAAGGGTGAACTACGCTCAGCTCCCAATGCTCCTTTTTGTGCTGACTGATCTTCACAACTGACAACCATTTATGAGTGTGGAAATCCCGGTTACTGCTTTCTTCGGACTACCATTCCCCAAGAAGGATCCCGTGGTTCCCCAAGGAATCTTTGTTGTCAACGTGAGTTGTAGTTCCTTCATCAATAACACAATCCTAGCCTGTGCAAAAACCTCTACATTTATTCACAGAATAAACATAGGCAAACTAGAGCTAATACACTGTATTGTTTCCCATTTACAAGAACTACTTATTCCCAAGCTAGATTACGACAAGGGCGGTTCACAGAGAGTTATTGACATCCTGTCTCATTCAGCCATGACCAACCCTAAGTCATTAGAATCAGTCTTATTTTCTCTCACATGTGTGTGCCTGCTGAAAACAAATGAAGCACCGTTTTCTGCTATCGGCTTCTACGACCGCGTCACCTTCAGCAACCTCGTCCTCTACGCTTATCTCTGTTCCTCAAGACAACTCCACCAGCTTGCAAATGCATGGATTGAACGACCAGTCCTGTAGTTGCGACGCCGAATAGTAGGCAGCATAGACCCAGCTGGCTCCTGCAACTCGGTTTCGTGAACCTGCCTCCCCCACCTCCACAAAAGTGTAGATAAGTTTCGATCTATGAAATGGTTCGCTGATTCCTGTCTCTCTCGCACATCCGACTCTGCATGAATGACCCATTCCCGCTGCCACTACTCCCCCAACACTCGTATTCTTTCGCCTTTAACTATTGCCTTACTCTGCCGCAAACGATGGCTACAAGTCTTCCAAGTTCTGTACTGGGTGGCATCCCAGAAATACGATCGAAATTAAAACCACATAGTTTGATATGTAGAATAGACGGAGACTACAGAAGGCAATTGGATTGTAGGCTTCAACAGAGAAAGTTTGATAGGATGAAGCACGTTAGTCAGCATTTCTCCTACCCAGCATGACGCGGGAGGAATATGATTCCCCGAGTGTGGTCGGTAAATGGTTAACGCTCTGGCCTCACATTCGGGAGGACGCGGGTTCGAATCCCCGTCCGGGCATCCAGATTTGGGTTCTCCATGGTTTCCCCAAATCACTCCAGGCGAATGCCGGGATGCTTCCTTCAAAAGGGCTATTGCCGAATTCCTTCCCGTTTCTTGTCCCCAGTCCCATCCCGCCTCTAATGACCTTAGTTGTCGACGAGGCGTAAACAATAAAAAAAAAATGCGATTCTACGGGTAACGAAACAGTGATGAAGAGTTGTCGTTTATCGCGTGAATTCAGGAAAAATAATATCATTTCATATGAAGTACGCTACTGCAGTCAGTTTAATACTATTTTATGAACGATAAAAGTAAATTTTGAATCATTGTGATTTTTTGAAAGTGAAAATATCAAAGTACGTTGTAAGAAAGTGGAAGCAGAACCAGCGGAATGTAGGTAGAGCTGTAGCAAACGCTCTTGGCTCTATGGATTGAGCAAGAAAGCCAAGTGATAGAGAGCCATTAGGGATTGCAATCCAGCAAAGCGGGATCCCGCATCATTAGACAGTCTGGCGGATCCCGCACAAAATTAAGCGGATCCGCAATCCGCAAAATCCGGCGGAAACGCGTGTCAGTCTGCGTGACTCGCTGCTCCACTCGATCTCTATCGGATGTTTTGCACTGTTTGCCTGTACCAGAGCCGTTGGCAATTGACTCATGTGAACAAGCGTTTGTTTTTGTCAACCTTCGTCATTTGTACGAGTAAGTAAATAAATACACTTTTACGTATTCATCAAAACTTACGTTTGCTTGGGGTACACATTTCTGTAATTTGAGTTATGGTGCGTATTTAGTACGATTTTCTAACTATATTATTATTTTTTAAGTGTCGCACACTTTATCTGAACCACACGGTTACAGCTTTTTATTCACGGTTTCATTATTCCCATTTTCTGTATTTGCAGATAAAGTAATTGTGACAATTTCCTAATTTGCGGCTGAAAATTTGATTATTCGTTGATATGAAACTAATGTTATCGTAATTTTAACGATCGCGTACCTATTTATTTAACAGCTATCAAAAGGAAATTATATATCCTTTGACTTATTGTTCTTTTGGCCGCTGCCTCAATGCGTTTCTTTGACGAAAGCCACCTCCTTACATGTGTCGCTCAGGCTTTCAATTAATCCCTCTTCTCCTTGTTATTATTTCGACTAAAGGTAAAACAAAAGTTATAATGAAATTTTCACGGGTGTATCGACGAATTGTGCTGTCTCCGCCGTCATCCTCACGTGTGTAATTTCGTGTGTTTGCAATGAAATCCGGAGATACAACCTATGAGGACTTCACTGCAATCATTCGCCGAGAAAGTCTCCTATCTTACTAAGAAATAATAATTTCCACTCTACAAACGTCGTTACGCCACATAAGTAAATCTGAAATACTTGACAGTTTACGTTTTGGGTAGTTTCTTTTAATAACATTGAATCAACTGTAATATCAATCAAGGAAAAAAAGGCCAAGTCTCGTGCTTGTGCCGTGACAAAAAGTTATGAGATCTTGTTCTGAGCCAAATCTACACTTTACAGAGTTTATTCACTTCACTTTGTAAAATGGAATTCATTTCTCGGTGTTATGGAACGTTTATTTAGAATTAAAAAAAAAAAAACTATGGTAACTTGGCCTTTAAGCAAACCATATTTTTAAACTTATGTGATGTATTGTAAGGCACATAATATGACCTAAGACTCAATATTTTCCATTTTCATTATTTATTTAAAAATTGGTTTAGATTAAAAAACAAAAATGTAAAACCTCGAAATACACTTAAGACACGCTAAAAAGTTTTAATGTCATTTTACCAATCAAAATATTGTTAACTGGTAATTTTTATCATTTAACATTAAAAATTATTTATTAATTTAATTTATTAACGTTTTAAGTAACAATGTTTTAAATATATGTGTTAAAAAACTGTTTGTACCAATCCCGCACGGATCCCGCGGGATTGGTGCAAATCCCGTGCGGATCCCGCGGGATTGAAATCACTGCGGGATTGCAATCCTTAAGAGCCATGTTGAGCCACATAGTGTGCTGAGACGTTGATAAGCGTCAAATCAGTATACGCCGAGTGACCTTAAAGACTCCGTTAATCCGACTTGGGACTTGACGCATAGTAAAAATATTTTTTATGAAATGCTCTATGGAAGATAATTTAAAACCATTTCAAGATCGATAAAAATATTTTTTTAAAACTGTAACCCTTTGAAAGTAAAAATGTTGAAAAAGTTAGTAGTAGGTAAAACATGTATTCACGTTAACACTTACAGTAGTAACTGCGACTACTACCTACCTCCATTTTTTTTAACTTCCAGGTAAAGAAATCACAAGAAAAAAAATATTTTTCTTGTAAATTGATGATAAGCAATCATAATCAATTAACAATATTTTACATTTTAATTCTAAAACTTAAGAATCAATTTTATTTGGATACAGTGAAGTGGAGGTTATTACAAAACAACTAACGTGCTACACTTTGTTGTTAACAGTGAAATTTATGAACAAGTTAACAAAAATTGCTATTTCATGTTAATTGGTACATTTTCTTATTTGAATTGATGAACAGTCTGCGGAATTTGATTTAATTAACGTCGTGTATGGACGCAAGGGTTTTCAGCCTACTAAACTACGGGGAGGGAAGGGGGATGGAAGGTCGGCCGTGGCCTTGTTGGGTTCGATCCCAGCATTCGCCTTGAGTGACTGGGGAACACCACGGAAAACCCCAGTCAGAATGGCCGAACCGGGTTTGACTCCGGTCCACCAGAATGATATGCGAGACGGCGAATCCACCGTCTTTTATCTCTGTCTATGGACGCAAGTAACTTGTCAGTAGGTAAATAGTATGCATGTTACGTGTCATCTGCGAGTTCCCTAGTAACGTGAGTAAGTAGTATGCAGTTCACGTACAACCTCTCAACGTATGATTTATGTGCATTAAAGTCACTCAACAGATACTTCCCTTTTTTCTTTTATTCATCGATATGGGAACAAAGCAATATTTGGTTCTTATTTAGTCCATTATTGTTTAAGACGAGGCTTATTTCTGTTACTTATGAACCACTTGTCTTTATTTATTTATGTATATTGTAATCATAAACCAATTAATTTTTTAGTATCGCAACTATTTACAGTGTAGTAACACTATTTACGTAACTAAGCAAGTTGTAGATGTACTGATACGTAATCTTCCCGAGTGTGCAGCCTAATGGTACTGTTTAAAGTGCAGCTTGATTTATTAGTTCCTAATATTCGTGCTGTATGTAGAACGTCCAAACCTTGAGAGAAGCAAATTAAATTAAAAACAGCATTTTCCAACGGCTATTACTCTGATTAAGCTCTGTAGCACACTGCATTACATGCCAGAGGAACGACTGTTCATAAATTTTTATCAAACTTTGGTCGGGGCCTCATTAAATTAATTAATTTATTAATTTTATCATGCAAATACTGTATCCACATTCAATAGTGATTAAAATAAATGTATCACACATACTGAACAATACTAGTGTTGTTAATATTGTATTGCGTTAGTGAGACATAACAGGAAATTTTTGCGGTTTATGAGTTATGACAAGATTATTAATAATTTTAGTTTAAATTTGCGCTTTACAATTATAATACTGTTCTAACTTCATAAAAACAGAACGGAAATTTTATTTTCACGATGATGAATCTTTTTTTTTTTCTTTTTTTGGCAGTAAACAAATGAAATAGATAAGTAGTATGCAGTAAGAAGTAGTTATTTAAATGACAAAGCTCAAAAATCAGCTTCACTCATACACATTAGTTATCTACCTGACATAAATATACAATATCTTAAAGAACCAATGTTTAGCAAACTATCACCATATTTATCCAATCAATTTGACCAGAACGCGGGAATTATTTTCTCTCCTCAGCACAGTTATGCAAACATTTTTACAACGTGCAACAATCAGCCCAGTTAGCCTCAAAATGAAAAACTGACCACGTTCAGTTATAAAGTATACATTCGAAGTTGTCAATAGAAGAATATGTATTTATGATATATGTTGTTGTCATTACTAATCAGTTATATGAAATTACACGTTAGCTTGTACGGTGAGTAAAACAACTGACAGTGCTTATAAATACGTTAGCTCTCTTAAAAGAAGAACTTGTAATAAGTCGCGTTCCCAAAGCGAGGCTGTGTGCACCTATCGAGGGAGGGCTATTTTTCTGCGAGCGGAAGCCGCGAGCCCGTTCGTTAAACCACCCGCTGCTCTGTGGACAATAACAGCAGGGACAGCCGACCTACAGACAATAGTGACCCGCCACTCGGATATTCTTGTATGCTGTTACATGGAATGCTGCTCGGAGGTGGAGTGGAGACGACACTTCTGGACTGTGTGTGGAACTGAGTGGACGTGTGGTCGGTCTACCGCCATCCTCTGAGCGTCTGAGGTGCGGATAACGTCGCCGGCAGTGCACACGGTAAAGTGATTCAGACAATGCGACATGGTTGCAACATATCAAGAGCCCGAAAAATACCCCTGAGTAGCCAGAGACTTGTTTGAGAAAGCCAACTGAGCTAGCCATCAGCAAAACAATTCACATGTCAAAATTGGATGTCTTTTAATTTGTAGAATAAATTCATGTCTTTTGTTACCCATCTTTCATATTCTTGTAACCCCTGAGACATGTCATGTGCGAGGCTTAATATTAACATGATGATAAAGAAAAGTTTCAATTGCTGACGCCATACAGGGTGTCTAAAAGGTAGAGCCACCCCCACCAAAAGAGAATATTACATATGGCGCGCCAACCTGCGGCCCGATTGTTTTTTGATATGTTGCAAACAAGTCGCAATAGTGAGTAGAACTCTGTGTTTTCAGCATTTTCCGGTGTGGCTGTAACAGCAGCAATCCAGCATGTACTATAATTATTTATGTAATGTGTCATGTTTGTACATTGTAACAGCTAGGATTTGTAAGGGCGATAAGGACGCAGTTACAGGCTGTACATGTGTCATACATTGAAGAACTGTTGGTTGATGTGTATTGAAATATGTCATGTTCATTGTGTTGTCCGAGTGTGGAAGTCGATTGATGAATTATTGCAAGTACTTGTGTGATACACTGCAGAGCTGGTTATCGGTTGTTTTCACACACTTTATCTATGTATTTTTTTTATGGTAATGGTATTTTGTTGTGAAATTTGACTGTAAGAGCAGAGGTGTTGGAATAGAGAGATAGAATGTATGTCCATGTTACACTGATGTGACCTATGTTGATTGTCATTCCAGTAGTTGACATTATTTGGAAAATGTCATGTTCATTGAGTTATACTGCTGTAGAATTGGAGTTAAGGATGTCTGGTGGTCAGAAAAAAAAAATGTGATAGCTGATATATGTGGGTTTTAAGATATTTGTTGATGTTCGCATTTGTTCGGTGCTTAGACAATTGGATTTTGGTAGTGCTTTCCTGTTCTGGAGTTGAGTTTTTCATGCCTGGCGGTCCGACCAGCGTTGTAGTTGGTATATGTGCTTTATGCTAATGGATAGTTTGTTGATGTTTTATTGTTTGACGGTATTTATTGGAGATTTTATGATGTGGTTGTTGTCCTGTTGTGGAAGTAAAATTAATGTCAGACAGATCAGCGTTGCAAGTCTCATGTGTTCTCAATTGATGGGAGATAACACATAAGTTAACATGGAAATCAAAGACGGCACTTCAAATTGCGAAGAAGCGATGCCCGTTTCGCACATCTTGGGCGTAACGAGAAAAGGGGATGAAAGTACCATGTCTTTTTCTGGAGAAATGGTTGCCCAACAGCCGGAGCCAGCCAAAAATCCACTGAGCGAAGCCGACAAATTTGACCGTTTGTTCGCGATGATGTCGGAGATAAAGAGCGGACAAGACCGGCTAAAGTCCGAAGTCACAGAAGAAATTGCAGTACTCATAAAAGAGGAGGTTGGTGACTTAAAGAATACCGTGTCTGAAGGACTCAGGGGAGTCAAGAAAATATTGAAAACGATGCAGGAAGAACAAATCAGAATGTCCAGCGCCGTGAATCGCGTTAACGAGCAGTCAACACAGATGCAAAGAGAGATGTTGGAATGGAAGCAACGGACGGAAGCGCGAACAAACCAATTGGAACTGCGAGTCGCTGATGTACAAGCAAGCACTGAAACAAGGATGAATCATATCGGAGGGCAGATCAGTGAGGTTCGCCAGAGTATCGCCGAGTGTAAAGAAGAATGCAAAAGTCTCGGTGAGACGCAGAAGAGTTTTTCCAGACAAGTTGTAAATGAACTGCATATCCTAGGGGATCAGAAAGAGAATGTCTTGCAAGCATGTGCCCTAAGATATGTCAAGGCGCCGAAGGTGACGCTTGTAGGAAGTGAACGTATGGACTTGCAGTACATTCATTTCATTCAAACAGCAAAGGACATGTTCAGTGATTGGGATTTCTATACTAGACCTGTCAGATGGCCGAAAATCTAAGTGTGTCTTGTATGAACAGATATTTCACGGTAGGGGTCTGCCCGGTGTTCCACTGAATGAAAAGATTTCGGCACAGGTGCCGAAGATGAATGGTTTTCACGGAATGCGTTCCATGACGACGCATGTTCAAAAAGCAGCATGCCGCAACATAAGCGTGAAGTATTTTCATTTCAAGGTTGGAAAAATAAGAGCTCAATGCCGTGATTTCGCCCTTCTGAGGTTGAGAGGGAACGATGGTGTGAAAATCGTTTCCAGGACGATTAAAGTCAACTCATAACCAGCAGACTTATTATGCTTTCTCGATGGAATTGACACTGATGTGAGTTTAAAGATACCTTGTTGTTTGTATTGGTTGTAAATATGGCCCTTAATTAAGACTTAAGCAGGTAGTATAGTGGATTTAAGTACAATAGTCTATTCTGTAAACGGTAGTTTTTGTAAGAAAATCGTGTACACACATTCAAGATGAAATGCGTGAGTTCTGATGAAGAAGTAATGAGAATTCACGTAAGTTTTGCTGACCTGACTGACTTCGCTACCGCTGTTAAATACTGAAAAAAAAAGATCGGAATATAAAAGTTGGGATAAAGAAGAAGTAATCTCTTGATAGGCTACCAAGACGCTACATCCTGTAAAATAACCTCGCTTGTAAATAATGCGCTTCAAGTGGCGTGGGAATGAAAATCAAAAGTGTTCATCTGCATGAAAGAGAATAATCTAGCGGCCAAATTCAGAATTAAATATGACGATAAGGTTGTGAACAAAATGTTGCTCGCGGGAGTAACCAATACACATAAGATGGGCTTTTCAATGAAAAGAGAACTTCCTTTTTGTTACGTAGTGTGTCGGAGAGAGGTACGGCGTCAGAAAGGCGCAGATGTGTTATGTGCAGATAGGCTGAAGTGGGAACTGAGTGTCTACAGCTGTCTTCTAATGTGGCAAATAAGTCCACCTCATTAAGCTGGGCAGCTCAATCCCTGGAATAGCCAAAAAGCGGCAGAAGTGGATTGTTGCTTTAAAGGAATAAAGAACAGCCTCTCGCAGAAATGCACACAATGGATGGCGTGATTTAGTCATAGGTGCAGTGTGCACAACGGTGACCGGTAAACTAAGAAAAGGAAGTTATCAATTGTTAAAATTCATGATTATTCCATGTTCCTGAAGTTCTGGTAATTACGCCCGCGAAGATGTAAAGAAAAATATGAAAGGCCGCATAGATGAGTAAAATGTCCCACTACACGCACTTAATATTGTTTTTCCAGTATGTCCGGTTCAAAAAGGACTGGTGATATACTGAGGTAGCGTAATGTTAAAAAAAGCAAAATTATAGCAGTGACAAAAGTTAAGTAGGCTACTGAGGATTTGGAATGCCGAGAAGAAACAGGAGAAAGTAGCTTGTTGCGAATCTGTGAATATCAGCTGGGGCGGATGTTGTCCCTGACAGCAGGGGGTCAGCAGTGCTTGTGTGAATTTCTCGGAATAGGGGAAACAGCAGGTAGACTAATCCCCTTGTGATTTGAGTGGAGTTAGAGCTCGGCAGGTGTGTGTCCTTGACTTTGTTCTGGGTGAATGGACGGGATGAGATGACTATTTGTTTGTGAAGAGGCAACTACCTTCGCATATTAATGCTTGTTTGAAGTTTTGTCTTTAATACTGTTGTATGGTAAATAGATGAGTCGTGTTAGTAAATGCTGTTAGATTCGAAGTATGTGTACGAATGTTGTGATTTGTACATCATCTGTCTTATGTGTAATTGTTTTGTTAGCATGAGTTTTGTTACTCTTTTACGCTGTGTATATATTAGAGGACATTGATTAATATTATTCCCCTATAGTCTGATGTAATTATGTTCTAAGAAACTGGAGCATTAAGTTTAGATTTTATGTGATTGAGTGGCACTGATTGATATTGCCACGTGTTTTCATCTGTAATTGTATTATGTGTGAAGGTGTATGGGAATTATGGAGGGTTATCTTTTATTCTGTTTGGGAGATTAATGTTTTGGAAATTTTAAGTTCATAACGATTCCTCAGAGCTCCATGTTCTCAATTAATATTTTGGAATAGTAGAAAATGTATATATTATAGGTTAAGAACAATAGGTACTGAAAGACTTCAGCTGTGTAGAGGAAGAGTTGTGGAGGGACAACCTCACGTAATAATGTCCACAGTTTCTTATTTTTGATGGACCTGTAACGTTTAGAGACATTCCATTGTTAATCTATAGTGAGTGCTTATGACACACTATCATAAGTACTGTGAACAATTGTTTTTTTATTTTTAGTGTTGTATATTTTTTTTATGTTGTGTGTATAATGTATAATGATAGATTAAGGCTGGACCCTGCTGTTATGTGGATGGTACACTTTGGATGGCTGATGCATTGGGGAGTTTTGCACACGAAGCGAGTTGTATTGTAAACATTCACAGTTTGGCGCCTTTAACGTGTCCTCGCATGACATTTCCGCAGGGGAATTTTGTTTGAAAATGGGTGAAGTTTATAAATATCTTATGAAATTGTAAGTTTGTAGGGTTTTGTGGCTTTGTAAATCAAGGGTATTGCTATCAAGAGGGCAGGAACTGAACTGTGAACAAAGTTGCAGAGAAGACTTTATAAGCAAATTTAAATTCCATGGAATTTAAATTTTGGTGGGTTGTTTGGCAAGCTGTAATAAGTCGCGTTCCCAAAGCGAGGCTGTGTGCACCTATCGAGGGAGGGCTATTTTTCTGCGAGCGGAAGCCGCGAGCCCGTTCGTTAAACCACCCGCTGCTCTGTGGACAATAACAGCAGGGACAGCCGACCTACAGACAATAGTGACCCGCCACTCGGATATTCTTGTATGCTGTTACATGGAATGCTGCTCGGAGGTGGAGTGGAGACGCGACACTTCTGGACTGTGTGTGGAACTGAGTGGACGTGTGGTCGGTCTACCGCCATCCTCTGAGCGTCTGAGGTGCGCATCACGTCGACAGCAGTGCACACGGTAAAGTGATTCAAACAATGCGACATGGTTGCAACTATCAAGAGCCCGAAACATACCCCTGAGTAGCCAGAGACTTGTTTGAGAAAGCCAACTGAGCTAGCAAAAACAATTCACATGTAAGATTTGGATGTCTTTTAATTTGTATAATAAATTCATGTCTTTTGTAAACCCATTTTCTTTATGGTCTTGTAACCCCTGAGACGTGTCATGTGCGAGGCGTAATATTAACTTGTTGATTAAGAAAAGTTTCAATGGCTGACGCCATACAGGGTGTTTAAAAGGTAGAGCCACCCCCACCAAATGAGAATATTACAAGCTCGTCGTGGAATCGGAACCACGAAATGTGCTAACGTAGTCATACGAACAAAGCAGATCCCATAAAGATTCCTGGCCGCACCGAGATTGGAACCCCAGATTCAAAACACGGATATCACGCTCACTGCTACTACATGCACTATGCGTGTGTCTGGCTAGCAGTCATCTACTGTATACTCTGCCATTCACAAAATTGTGGGTGGCAGAGGGTGCTCAGCACCAAAGCTAATCTCTTTGTTGTGCATTCCAGTCCCTAATGGTACGAGGGGAAAAAGAATTCATGTAAGAATCAGTGCACCACCTTATTTCTCTAATTTTATCTTTCCTGTCCTTCCGACTCAAATAGGTTGGTGGAAGAAGTATTTCACTACACTCGAAAGTGAAAGTGGGAGTACGCATGTTTACCAAAAAGTTTAAACGAAACGTGTGTCGTCTATCTACCAGAGACTCCCAGCCTAGTCTACTAATCAGTTCTGTGATGCTTTCATAAGGACTGTAGCAAGCGGTCACGAATCGAGCGGTTCTTCTCTGTACTTTCTGATTACTATCTATCAACCTCTTACGAAACGGGTCCCAAATGGCACAACAATAATATAAATGTGAACGCACAAGAGATTTGTACGCTATCTTCTTTGTTTGTTAATTACAATTTTTCAAGATTCGACCCATGAATCGCAGCCTAGAATTTGCTCTACCTACTAACGAATTAATGTTTAAGTCCCATTTCATGTTCCTTTTTACTGTTACTCCCAAATATTTATTAGAATCGACCATATCAATAACTGTATTGATTAACTCGTATTTCTGAACAATTGGATTCTTTTGTTAGTTATGCTCATTGTCTTGCACTTTTTAGAATTTAGAGTAAGTTGCCACTCAGCGCACCAAGCCAAAATAACATCCAGATCACGATGAATTTCTAAGCAATCGGCCAAATTTCTTACTTTCCTATAAATAACTGCATCATCAGCAAACAATATAAGAAGGCTTTTCACTTTGTCTCCGAGATCGTTTATAAAAATTAAAAAAAGAAGTGGTCCTATCACACTTCCTTGAGGTACACCCGATGTAACATTTAGATTAGAAGAACTTTCTCCTTCAACGACGACATACTGCGACCGATCTGTTAGAAAATCCTTTATCCATTCACAATTCTGATCCGATATACCGTACGCTCGAAGCTTCGCTAAAAGGCGGTTGTGTGGCACAGAGCAAAGGCTTTCTGGAAACGCTGCTATTGCCTGGACGGGCCTACATCAATAGTATGTAGGTAGTCATAATGTTCTGGCTGATCACTGTGGAGAAAAACGAGCTGACCTTGATCAAGCCTATATTTGGGCCGATGGAGATAAATAACCGGTTTCTCTTCCATGACCTGAGCGCTAGAATGAAGGTTACCCGTCCTCCATCGCCACCTTTCTGCCCAGTCACTCATTTGACAGAAGTCTGAGAAAACAGGGATATTCGATAACTTCGAGAAATATCCGCGGTTTCACCGCTAAATCCAATCTGGGACCCCAGCCAAGAGATTTACGCAAGGATGATGCAGACATGCTGATGATTGAAAACTTGATGTTTGTAAGGATATTTGTGGACGAGCGTACGGACCGGTCAGTTACAGTGGTTCCACTAGAAGGCTGTTAAGTGGGTCACAGGAGGGTCTGCGGTCCGATTTCGAGTGTTTACTCTCGCCTGTGACGTCTCTCGGTGGCTCCAGGTCAATGTGCGACTGAGCTGGCAGTTGCGGCACAGCGGAAATGGAGAGTGGGACCTCATCTGTGCACTCCACTGGCTGCAGTTGGTTACCGATTTCAATGGCCATTTCGCACTAGAAGCAGGTACCTACAAGATTCAAGTTCATAGAAGAATTTATCCTAACGCCTGCTCCGGTAGCGTGGAGGCTAAGGTGCTAGCCTCTCGTGCTAACGGACACCTGTTCGAGGCCTGGCGGGGCATACGTAGTTTTAGTTGAAGCCTTCCTACGTCGTCAATACCAAACAATGCAATAAAGCAAAGCTGCCCAACCCAAGGCCCGCGCTTTTAAATTTGCCTGCCAGCAGCAGCGGTCTAAAATATGCCAACTAAAAACCTATGCAAAGAACTCCTTTTTTTTTTTTTTTTTTTTTTTTGTAACTGCTTTACGTCTCTTTTTAACATCGAGGTCTTTAGAGACGGGAAAGGATGGGGGGCAAAGACGGGGGCAAGGAATGGGAAGGAATTCGGCCATGGCCTTTTGAAGGAAGCATCCCGGCATTTGCCTGGAGTGATTTGGGGAAACCATGGATAACCCAAATCTGGATGCCCGGACGGGGATTCGAACCGCCGTCCTCCCGAATGCGAGGCGAGAACGCTAACCGTTACACCGCCCCACTCGGTGCAAAGAACTCATTGATGTTTTTTACTTTTTGCTTATAATTTAAAAAATCGCTGCAAGGGTTTCATTGATGGGTTTTACTTTTTTATTATAATTAAACTGTGTTACTTATATATCTTCGTTATATTTAAATATCTACTGTAACTGTAAGCAAATATTTTGTGGCTGCAAGCTAACTTAGAATCTAAATTGTGATTCGCAGGCTAACTTAGAATCGAAATAGTGGACCGTCTCCAAAATTGGTTGCGCAGCCTTGCAATAAAGCAATGAGATGATAATACAGATACATTTGTTGAGAGACCATGATAAATAAAATGTGATCTGTCGTTAAGATATCTCTGTACAGTATATCAAAGAATACCATGGTCAGGTAGCTCAGTGGTTAAGGCGGTTTTAAGAGTTCTGCTTAATCATATCGGCTGTGTCGGGAAGTTCCGTGGCTTGGAATCCAAGTCCGCTTCTTCGTCGTCGGGATTAATAGAATGCAGCTGAGACGTGGGACAAAGAAACGGATAGGAACTCAACTTGGCATTTGAAGGAACCATTCCGGTTTAGGGAAACCATAGAAAATGAATATCTGGATGGTCGGACGGGTACTTGAACCCGGGTCCTCATGGTGGGTTAGAGGTGACGTTCGGCATCCGAGAGGACGCGGGTTTGAATCGCCATCTGACCATCCAGATCTTCATTTTTCATAGTTTACCCAAACCACTCGAGACGGGATAATTTAAAATAAAAAATAAAAAAAGGCCATGGCCGTATTTCTAGTCGTTCCTTGCCCCCCCCCCCCCCTCCCCAGTCCTTTTCCGCCTCTAACAATCTCGAAGTTGACGAGTTGTATATACA